>OX637392.1:56039592-57239592 GCA_951799425.1 Ilex aquifolium | reverse complement strand
AGGTCATGGTGAGAACGGAGTTACGCAACCTAAAGACAAGGCTTGAAAGAGGGAAGGGTCTTTGAGTCGACGAACTCTTAGACGTATTATGGGCCTATCGAACCGCACCAAGAACTCCAATTGGGGAAACCCCTTTCTCCCTCGCCTTTGGAACTGAGGCGGTCATCCCCGTGGAGATAGGGGTACACTTTCTAAGGGTCCAACACCACGACCCTATCACCAACGAGGAAGTACTCCACATCAACCTCGACTTGGTAGAGGAGGCAAGAGAGATGGCTATGATCCACAACGCAAAGTACAAGTGTCGCATGACGATGTACTACAATTCGAGGGTGAAGCCTCGTTCCTTCTAACCAGGAGACTTGGTCCTCAAGAAAATGATCCTCGTCACAAAGGATTCACGAGAAGGAAAGCTGGGACCAAACCAATTGGACTTACCCCACTGACTATTCATTCGTGAAGGCTGCCTCACTGCCTTTCATTGGTGATTGTAATTAACCCTAAACCTAACCCTAGCCCCTCCTCCATGTCGTAACTACCAGCCCCCAACCCAGCCAAATCTATTGCTAAACCCATTAAGCACCCACCGCCTGAACTGCTACCCCACCGATTGCCCACTCCACTGCCCAATACACTGACTTCCACTATCAACAAACATCAAACCGACATCAAACTGAACCTAGTGAACAACAGCACCCATGGCCAATCTGGCTGCCGGTGATGACCCAACCGCCGGCCTAAACCCACCACCCGACCCACCCGATGCACACACTTATACTAGCAGAGTTATCCACCACCCCACTGCCGGCGACTTACATCACGTTGACCCCGCGGGTTGCACTTATAAGCAAACTCGACCCATCCCTCAACCTGCCCATCCCATCATCAAACCCAGTCCACTCCCCACAACTAATACCATTCGCCAACCTCCTCAAGCTAAACACCAACCCGGTCGAAACCCAACACGACCTGGTGCTCCCAAACCAGCCATACCCACTACCAATAATTCTTGGACCCGACCACCCGGTTTCGCCCGGACCTGACTCGACCACCCAAGTCATTCATAGATGTTTTGAGGGGATCCGCCACACCTGGCTCCGACGCCCCTACTCATCAAGTTCCCCGCCCCGTTACACAGTACAGGGGTGCCCTGGCGGTTGACTTTTCTTACGAGGAGATTGAGAGTCTCACAGCTCCTTTCAGGTTAGCCCTGGTGGGACAGTTTACCCGAGGCCGCCCTTCGATGGAAATGATCAGGAGATTCCTTCATCTGATTGGATTAAGGGGGCAGGTCAGTGCTTCTTTGTTAGATAGCCGACACGTGCTCCTAATGTGTGACCTTGAGGAAGATTACACCCGTCTCTGGGTGAAGCAGGCTTGGTCAGTTTATGGCAGAGAGATGCGCATGTTCAAGTGTACTCCACAGTTTTGTTGTACTGAAGAGTCACCCATAGTTCCTATCTGGGTTTCATTCCCATATTTACCAGTCCACTTTGTGCGCTCCTAGAGTGCATTATTCTCGATAGCCTCAGCGATTGGGACGCCTTTACGAGTTGATCAGGCCACAGCGAGTTTGAGTCGGCCTTCAGTTGCCAGGGTGCTAGTGGAGTATGATGTCACATGGCGGCGGGTGCCTAGGATTAGGATAGGCAGACAGGAGACCGAATTTTGGCAGGATGTGCTTTACGAGAATGTACCACAGTATTGTACTGGGTGAAGGCATTTAGGCCATTCAGTGGAGACCTGCATCACCCACTCCCGGCCCCGGGAGGAGATCAGTGGAAACCGGCCACAACAGGTTCGAGGTGATGGCCAGCAGAGGACTAGACCACAAGAGGGTGCACTCATTCAGAGAGCCCCGGCCCTTACTATTCCTCCTAAGAGTACTGATCAAGTTAGAGTATCCTCTAGGGGAGTGACAGATGTTGTTACCGTTGTTCCTACCCCTAGGGCCAGAGTTGCTACCATTGTGGAGTCCGCTTCAGTTGCTCCTATCCAGCTTGTTGTTGAGCCACGTATTGTGGATGAGCCTGTGGTTGTGGTCATTTCGGATACTATCCCTACTAGTGCTTTGCAAGAATAGAGTTTGTGCCCCGATCCTTCAGTTAACACAGTTTTTGAGTTAGTCCGTGATGGACCTATGACTACCCCGGCCATTCGTCTGACTATTCATGAGCTTCGAGGGTTCAGAGTCCCTTGGTTGTGTCAATTTCTAAGGATAATAGTTTGAGGCGTAGAGATAAGGGTGTTGGGACTTCGACTGATATTCCTCTCAATCCTAGATTGTCTACTGGGGTTGAGAGCCACTCTACTGGAGATATATCATCTGATGAGTCCTTGGATGGTGGTGTTGGATCCTTTTCTGACCAGCATGAAGGTCTTTCTTAGCCTGGAGGAGCTTTAGTGACTTATGATGCTTCATAGTCCGGTTGGCAGGTCCTGTTACATAGATCTCAGCATAGGGGAGGTCGAGCAGGCAAAGAAGGTAGAGGTGGTAGGCCTGGCTGAGGGACGCTTAGTGTGGTTCTTCCACTCCTTTCTGATGATTAGTACCCTCATTTGGAACATCAAAGGGATCAGCCAGGCCTCTTCGATTAGAAGGCTCAGGAAGCTGATCCGCTCACACCACTTATCGATGTTCTGTATTTTGGAGCCTTTTATTGATCGAGATCGGTTGGAGTCTTTTCGGATTCGTTTGCACATAGATCACAACTTTTGCTCTATTTCTGGGAAGATTTGGATCTTTTGGTCTTCCCCTTTTCGGTTGGAGGTTCTTTAGGATGATGGTCAGGTGGTTCACTACCAGGTGCAGCATTCTTCCTTACCGGATCCAATTTTTGTTTCTTTTGTGTATGCCAGTTGCATAGCTTCTGTTTGGCAGGGTTTGTGGGATGCTTTGACACAATTTGGGAGCACTCATGATGGTCTGTGGATAGTTGATGGGGATTTCAACGTTGTTGAGTCCCATTCTGAGATCCGGGGGGGTCATACACAGTCTCAGTCTGCTATTGATGTCTTTTTCCTAGCTTTGTTGTCTAGTGGTTTAGAGGATGCTGGGTTTGAGGGTACTACGTTCACATAGACGAATGGACGTACTTGGAGGAGATTGGATAGAGTAGTGGTGAATGCTCAATGGAGTTCTTTTTTTTTTATGTGTTTTGGGTTGCTCACCTGAACCGGACTTGTTCAGATCATTCACCACTGTTGATTTCTGGAGATCAGCGTCAGAGCAGAGGGCCGAGCTGATTTAAGTTTCTTCACACTTGGACCAGGCACAGAGATTTTTTGGAGGTTGTGCGGCAGAGCTAGACCCTTCCTGTGTTTGCTTCGGGGATATCTGTGTTTCAATCAAAACTTATTCAGTTGAAACAAACCCTGAAGGTCTGGAACAAGGAAGTGTTTAGCAATGTGTTTCAGCGAGTTCAGGAGGTTAAGGCCGAGGTTAGTAGGAGAAAGGTGGCACATGATCAGTCAGGGTCTCCTTCAGATCGGGCTACCCTTCATCAGGCCAGGGCTGAGTTGCAGCAAGCTTTACAGTGTGAGGAGTATTTTATGAGAGAGCAGTCCCGTGTCCGCTGGATTCGAGAGGGGGATTCGAACACCCATTTCTTTTATGCTTCAGTGAGGAAGAAGCGGCATGTTCTTTCAGTCCATCGGATTTGGGGTGATGACGCATAGTGGATTACTGAGCCTGGGGCTATTGGTGCTTCGGCAGTTCCCTTTTTTTCAAGGATTGTTCTCTATGTGGGCTAGTCAGGTTGAGGTTGCAGATTTTTCGGCTATTCCAGCTATTGTGACTGATGCAGATGATGTTGGGTTGTGCGCTATGCCGACTTTAGAGGAGGTGAGACAGGTCATGTTCTGTATTGATTCTGATAGTGCGCCGGGGCCGGATGGGTATTGCAGTCGCTTTTATCAGTTTTGTTGGGACATTGTGAGAGCAGATTTGCTGGCTGCAGTTCAGGATTACTTCCGGGGTTCTCCTATGCCACGCGGATTCATGAGTACGTTGGTGGTGCTTTTGCCCAAGAATGAGTCACCTTCTACTTGGGCAGATTTTCGACCGATCAGTTTATGTAACGTGAGCAACAAGGTGATCACGAAGATCCTCGTTTCTCGTCTGTCATCCTTGTTGCCACGTATCATATCACCGACGCAAAGTGGGTTTGTGTCGGGCCGAGTGTTGCAAGACAGTGTTCTTCTGGCTCAGGAGTTGGTTCGTGATTTGGGGAGAGGTTCCCGGGGTGGAAATGTCATGCTGAAGCTTGATATGGCTAAGACATATGACAGGATGTCTTGGACATTCATCCTCCAGATGTTGCGGGCTTTTGGGTTCTCTGAGGGATGGACTTCTTTGGTTCGGCGAGCTATCTGGGGGCCGTGTTTTTCTGTGATGGTGAATGGGGTCAGTTAGGGATTTTTCCAGTCGCAGGGGGTGTTGCGGCAGGGTGACCCCCTTTCTCCTTGTTTGTTCATCTTTGTATGCTAGGTTTTCAGGGTTGGCTTATAGTACTGGAGTTGGGGTTTCGGTTTCACATTTGGCTTTTGCTGATGACATTATTATTTTTACTAATGGGTGCCGGTCGAGCTTGCAACGAGTTATGGATTTTCTTCATCACTATGAGGCTGCCTCTAGCCAATTAGTTAGTCAAGCTAATAGCAGTTTCTATATCAATTCGCGTGTCTCGCATTCTAGAGAGGTGATTGCACGACAGACCACTAGTTTTCAGAGGCGTGACCTTCCATTTATTTATCTGGGGTGCCCTATCTATTTGGGTCATCTCCGGATCTCACACTTTGATGAGATGATTCGGAAGGTGCGCGAGCGGATTTCTGGATGGGAGAATTGCTTCCTTTCCTTTGGAGGTAAGCTCATTTTGATTCGTCATGTGCTCGCGGCGATGCCTATTCACTTGTTTCATGTGCTAAGGCCTCCTGCGAATGTTTTTCACCAGTTAGAGAGGATGTTCACTCGTTTCTTATGGGGTGCCACAGCTACCCACTAGAGGATTCACTTGTGTCACTGGGCTGAGGTATGTTACCTTGTAGAGGAGGGCGGCTTAGGGGTGCGTTCTTTTTCTGACTTAGCTGAGGCTTGTGAGGTAAAGCTATGGTGGAATTTTCGTGCTCAACAGTCACTTTGGTCCACTTTTATGAGGGTCAAATACTGTAGGTCCACCCATCCTGGGCTAATTAAGTTTCGTTACCCAACTTCACCTCTTTAGAGGAGATTGTGTGGGATTCGACCGTGGTTGAGCCGACGATCAGATGGTTAGTACGATCCGGTGAGATCAATTTATAGTATGATTGTTGGTTGGGGGATTACCCGTTGGCTTTAGTGTGTCCGGGGGCAGTTCCTGGGGTTCCTGTTTCTGCTTACTGGGAGGGTCGACAGTGGGACAGAGGCCGATTGTTGGGGGTTTTGCCTTCTTCAATTATTGAGCAGATTGTGCAGATTCTGATTCCGGATCATGGGGTTAATCAGATGAGGTGGAGTTTGTCTTTGGATGTGGATTTTTCCTTGAGGACTGCTTGGGCTGATATTCGGGGTATAGCTCCAGTTCAGGCTGGGTTTTCTTGTGTCTGGCAGAGGCATATTCCGACTCAGGTCTTCTTCTTTATGTAGCGGTTGTTTCATGGTTTCCTGGTCACAGATGATGGCTTACAGAGACGGGGTTTCCATGTAGTATCCCGGTGTATGTGTGGTGGGACTGTTGAGACTCTTAGGCATCTTTTTTTGGATTGTCCGCTTGTAGTTCAGGTGTGGGATCACTTTTATCGGATGTTTGGGATCAGATCTTGGCCGTTTCAGTCTCCTTATGCTTTAATGCTTCGTTGGCGGCGTTGTGCTCCTTCTGCAGGTCACGTGCGGGTACTGCTACCGTGCTTTATTCTGTGGCACATATGGAAGGCGCGTAATGCTTATAGATATGATGGTCGGGCCTTTCAGGTGCCCGTTGTGGTTCAGAGGGTTATGACTGATATGCAATTGATTGGACTTGCTTTTGGGTTTACTCCAAGTCAGTTGCGTCGGGATGAGTTGGTTGAGTTTGTGGGTTCTCTTAGGGTCTTGGTTCCTCGGCCTCGGCCTCTTCGCTTGGTTGCTTGGACGCGTCCTGTACCAGGTTGCCTGAAGATCAGTGTTGACGGTTGTTCTAAAGGCAATCCGGGGCTGTCTGCGGCAAGGAGTGTTATTCAGAACCACTAGGGTCGGGTTCTCAGGGCTTTTGGCTTGTTTCTGGGGCATCAGCCTATTCTGTATGCGGAGATGAAGGCTGTTTGTGCTGGGTTGGAATTGGCCGCAGATTTGGGAGCTTCAGAGTTGGTAGTAGAGTTAGATTCAGCTACAGTGGTTTTTTGGGTTTATTCTCAAGGAACTGGGTGCTGGGTTTATGCTTACCTGCTTGCTCGGATTCGGCTTCTATCTGCTTCTCTTTATGCTTGCGTCTGCCACGTCCTGCGGGAGGCGAATCAAGCTGCCGACTTCATGGCTAATTGGGTTTGCTCTCAGCAGCTCAATCAGCGATTTCCTGATTCGTCATCCCTTCCTTCTGGGATTGCAGACATCCTCGCCTTGGATGCTCGACAGACTCCTCACGTTCGTCGATGAGTTTTTTATTTTCTTGTTCTGTGGGGAGTCCCCATTTTGTTTTCATGTTTTTGGTGGTGAGACACCACATCGCTTTTGCTTTGATCCTTCCACTCTGTACGTCTGGAGGCTTGGCTCTATGTCCTCCTCCCTTGTACCTTTTTCCTTTTAGTCATATATATAGGTAGGGGTCCTGTCAAAACCCCCCACTCACACTGGGTGGCTTTGAATAAAAAAAAATATATATATATATATATCGTAATCGATATGTGGCACAGTAGAGTAGTCGTAGTCTTGCTTCATTTTAAGAACTCTTCGTAATCTTTGTTCTTTATAGTCTATGACCAATATTGGCATACTTTAAGGCTAAAGTGATAGTGTAGGAGTGAAGGCCTCATTTTCTATGAAGGCAAGTTGTGCATTTGCAGTTCATCTGTCAATAGTTTAGATTTCTGTAATGTTCTCTCACCAGAGAACATATTTACTTGACAAAATGAGGCCAGAAACAATAATGAATCATAGATATCATTAATCCTGTTGAACTCTCGGAGATTTCTATTTGTGGATATCTTGATTTCGGTCTAATTGTCATCGCTCCAACATAAAGCCCTTTGGATTTCAATCAAGAAATGTGATGAGCCTTAATCTATGGAGTAAAGGGTTGGACCAATTTTTCTCATAAAGTAAAAAACGTGTACAAATAAAGGGATGACCCTTTCAAAAAACAACATGGGCGTTCCCAATAAGCATGTCAGAAAACAAATGATAAAACAGGCCATTAGATAAGAGATAAGAATCGTGGCCATGTTAGAACAAAGAACAGTTGGTAGGTAATTGATAGGTCTCAGTAGAGAGAATTCAGAAGCAAGTGGAGCCCTTGAGCCAAAACTTTCATCTAAATACCTCACCACAGACCCTTTACAATCAGAGAAATTTCTTTCATTGGGAGGTTCCATGTTTGCAGGAATTGTTGGTTCATTGGGGATGCTTTAAACTTCACCGAAGCAATATGGTCCCTAACTGTGTGCATAATATTCTGTAACAGATTGCTTTATCAGTCAATTTTTCGCTGAATATACGATTATTTCTCTCCCTCCAGAGATAGTAGACTGTAGCTGCAAGGTCAATTTTGATGACACCAGTGGCGGATCCACAGTGGGGGCTGTGGGGGCAGCTGCCCCCACTGGAATTTTAAAAATTTTTGGGGTGTAAATATAATTTTAAAATTTTAAAATTTATTAGAAATTTGCCCCCACTGAGTTTTTTTTAAAAGATTTATATATAGTTATGATATTTTGACAAATATATGGGTCACTTATAAATGTCAAAAAAATTTCTTTAAAAGGCTAAATGCCTCAATTATGTGTTAGATTAAATTATATTGATTTGGTGTTTTGAATAGTTTTATTGTGATTGGTTAAGTAACTCTTATACCAAAGTTTAGTTTAATAGAATAGTTATAGTTTACGTTTGTTTCGATTGATTGTTAAAATTCAACTATATATGATAGAACCAAATTTTTTGGTAGGTGATTAGGTCTTATAGATAAATTTATAGTGAATTTTTTTTTGTTGACTCTTTTTGTATAGTGCTCATATATATATGAGTTGCTATTTTAATTGACATTCTATTAATGAAATTATACTTTTGCAAACATTAGTAATTTTAATATTCATATGGTTTAGGTTGCCCCCACTGAGCAAATTTCTGGCTCCGCCCCTGACACCAGTATCAATGATTTTCCTTTCCAGTGACTGCTGGACCATAGTATCAATTCATGCCATGAACTAGGTTGTAATTGTATAAAACATGACTTCATAATATGGCTCCATAAACTGCTAGAGTAAGAACAAGCAAAAAATAGATGAGAGTGGCTTTCAGCAGACTAGTATGGGAGCTATTATCTTGCTTTATATTCATTATGAGAACTCTTTGTAATTTTCATATCTTTAGTGAGTTTTTGCCTCAAGCGTTTCTCCAATGGACATAACCATATGTCCATTAATGCTTGCTCTTAACAATCTCGTGGGAAGTCCTCATGAAGTCAGAGATCACAATAACCATCACACGGTGTTTTGATCACACTGAATAATTTCTCGCATATCTTGGCGAATGGCTAAATAGTCTCTCATAACATCAAGTGTTTGTATGATGCCAGCCATGCCATAGCATGTATTACAACTAGGCAAATACCAATTTCTAGTGCACCAGGCAAATAGCTGCCCCTCATATATCAATTGAATTATTGAAGCCCTCTGAACCATATATTTGTGAAGCATCTTTGAGAACAAGGCCAAAACAACACCTAATTCATATATCGGTCAGCAGCCACGTATGTTAGTCAAAATATTGAATCAATTTTATACGTTTGTATAGTCTTATTCTTCAATGAAAACCTTTTGTCTCTCGTGGAACAAAAAAACTTCGATACGACACGTAATTGAAGAGATACATGAGGAGGACCATCCCTAATCAATTTTTTTCAAAAGGTCCCCTACTCCCTTCTCAAGAAAGAAGGCAAATGATGTCAATATGCCATGTTATGATTTGGATGTTGATGCGGTTGTCTGTAGTTACTTGGTTTTATGACTTTTAGAATATGTTTTCGTATGAGTCTAATCACTCTAAAGTCCAAGAAAAAGAAGAGGGGGTCAACAACGAGACCCATAATGTGCCAAACATAGATGGCTACACCACCAAATGAGGATACTTATTGTTCCTTCTTCTATGTGATACCACTAACTTGTGGTCGCCGAATGGCTCAATTAATATTAGATTTAAATATCGCTAAATTACGCGTAGGGGTGCTAGAACCCCCACCAGTTTGCATTACCACTTGTTTGCATAAGCATGTTCTTATGTTACACAATTTCCATTGCCTATGTAAACAAGGACGAAGCATCTCCTAACGCATCTCTCATGTGTAGAATCACATACCTTTGCTACAATCTTACCTCCATAGACGGAATACCAGGTGACCAGTAAGTGTTACAATGCCTGATAGATGCAAGATGAAATTAAGAGTTGGAATGATCAATGCATTCAAAGGCGGTCGGCTAATTATAAGTCAAACATATGGAATATGATTTATAAGTCATGAAACTTGTCATGTCTCAGTTGTGTCATGTCAAAGTTTATTCAACTCATATCCATTCATTTAAAATTATATATAGTCGAACTCATGTAGTGTCATATTCGTCAGATGTATAAGCAGTGTTTGACATATTCATCTCTTAAGTTCGTGTCAACTATTTATTCTGACATATTTATCATTTGAACCTAGTAAAATTATACTCAAATTCACTACTTCTATGTCGATTTGTATCAAGTTTGTGTGTCATTTCTAGATTTGTTAAAACTAGATTTGTGTGTCATCTCAAATTGTTTTTCCCTTCATATTAGACATGTATATTTTGAAATAAAATTTAGACATATTTAATTGTGTCCACCTTACTATTATTTTCTGGTGATATCAATTTGAATAGACGCCTACCTAAATAATTGTTAACTTTCCAAACAATGTTATTGAAATCTAATTTAATGATCTAATACATTGTGATATTAAGTCTAATAGTGAGTCTCAATATTTAATAAATTCAACTATATATCCAATGATCATAAATCATTAGGTCTTCACCAATTAAATCTCAAATTAGATACAACTAATATTATTGTTAACTTTTAGATATGTTTCAGGCATATTCGAATAAGTTTTGAATATATTGAGGTTATTTTATAATTTTTTTAAAAATGTGTGTCGTTATGTAGCTAAACTATGGGATCATAAAGGAAAGATTGTTACCACTATTTTATATATAAAATAAATATTATTGATAAGATTAATTTGTATCTTTTTCAAATAATAAAAACATATCAGGGTCAATTGTAAGTGACAATAATTAGTCTCATTCTTCATAAGAAGTTTTTAATTATTTTTTTTTTTTGTTCTTGTTATGCATATAGATTTTTAATCTTCGATGTTGACAGAACTTTTAAGAACTAAATATAATTTTAATAAATACGAATTTATGAACTTTTACGGGCAATTTTAAAAAAAAAATTAAAACGTGCTAATGTGCCCACCCTAAAACTTTTTCCTTGCTACGTCCCTGGGAGGAATTAACCTTTCTTCCATTTCGCCAACATCTATTTTTCTAAAATTTGGAGAAAATATGTGTATGGAAAGTTAGTTATGCAGGGTAAATGTATACTATATAATTTACCTTCATATCCTTAATATATGTATATATTCTATTCATCTATTACATATTATGTACATATTCATATCATATATTAATACAATGGTAAAATATACATTTATATTTTTTCGTCCTTCCACTTTTCCATTCATACCAAACAAAAAATAAATAAAAAATCAATTCTCCTTACTTTACATACCTCCTACCAAACACAAAAGAGAGAAAGAATTATTCCTCTCATAAATGGTAAGAAGTGTATCAATCGTATTTTCTATCCTTACATCTTTTCATCCACCTTACCAAACACACCAAACCAGTGTTGTATGAATTCATATCTTGTTTTGCTATTATATGAATCTTTGTAAAATAAGGAATTTTCTTACTTGTTTGTGTTAAAATCTAGGTAAGGTGGATTTTTGGTTTATAAGAATATCTATGGGTGGTGGGCTTGTTCGAGACAAAAAGAAATTATAGTCATGAATTTCTAGTTCAGAAGTTATATGTGGGTGAATATGAACACGACATGATTAAAATATAAGTCTAGTTAATGTCTAGACATTGATACAATTAATTAAATAAATTAAAATTAAAATATCTATGAGAGGGACAAAATATAACTGATACAAAAAAATATTTAGTTGAAATTGATACGAAAATATTTAGTTCAAGAATGACAAAAAAGTAAGAATCAAGAAAAATTATTATGAAATAGTAAATTTAATTTTTATTTAGCCGAAACAAAATGATAATAAAAATACACAAAATAATTTTTTTAGTACATTTTAACCTAATTCTATATTTCAATAAAATATAAAAAAATTTAAAATCTCTAAAATTTTGTATATGAATTAAATATAAATTAATTTTTCACTAATTTTCTATCAATGCGCACAATCACAAATCTGAAGTAAAATTATTCTTTATTTAGTTGCAAAATTTAGTTGAGATCATTATCTATCTTATAGAGAAATTTCATATTCGAAATAGCTTGAAATATTTTTGGGTTACAACTTTTTTGTCTTTTGTACACAATCGTATTTTATTAGGTTATAGACTATTATTACTAAAAAAATGATAAATGATAAATGAAAACTAAAAATTGTTTTTAAAAAGTAACGAACATTGTGTTTGATAAAGGGATATATTTTATTTTTTTCAATATACAAATAGATTGACTCAATCCAAAACTAACATATTTATTTTAGAGGGTTAGTGGACCACTAATTTATTGAAAAAAAAAAAGAGACTAGAATCATTATTGAAATTTTTAAAAATTTAGGGGGGACAAATATAATATATAAAATAATTTTATGGGTCCTCATTTAAGGTGGTCCAAAAGTTGGGGGGGGTGCCTACCCTGGTCCCCATGTGGTTCCGCCCATGACCATCAGTAACAACCCAGACAACCTGTTTGTGGTTCTAATTCTACAAAAAAGATAAGCTATGATATTTTTAATACCGTACTGTAATTTGTCTTAGTCATCAATTTTGAATTAGATGATTACCACCATTAATTAAAAAAAATAGTAGAATAATAAAATATAAAAGCTTTAGACATATTACGTTTCTATTGAATAAAAAATAGAGGTACTGCAATGAAAAATGGTATTTCGGTAAGACCATAAGGTTCCTACAATAATGTTTTCCATTCCGATCCTATCCGTATGACATAAAACCAGTTGAATTTTTTCAAGAAAGTTTACGAGTCTTATAGTCCATGAATGAAGGGCTGGTTAATAGCAATTTTTTGGACGACCCACTTCTTGAATTTCAACCCAATTAGAATAGAAGACTAAGGTGTTTATTGAAATCTAGTCCCACTGGTTTTTTTTATGATATATATATTATAGATGCATGGAGTGAAGTAGTTACTCACTTGTTTCCTTTTCAAAAACTCCTTATAATCTGTATTATTTATAGTGAACTTTTGTTACTATGCTTCGTCTCTGGATGTAAACTTTCGAGCCGAAATATTTGATCTTGTGTAGTCTGTATTTTCTATTTCGGTTTCCTTTTTATTTATGATGATTTGATTCATACCAAAACAATACCAAAATCCTAATGAATAATTATCGCTTTTGTTTGGTGTGATCATAATTTTTTTTTAAAAATAATCGTGGTTTGAAGCACCATTAATAATCACACCAAATAATTTTCTCATATATTGGACAAATAGATAAATGATCTCCCATTAAAATCGTGGTTTTTGGCATGAGGCCATCAATGACATAGCATGTAACACAACCGGGCAAATACAAATTATTTATATGGATCATCCAAATAGTAGCCTCAACTGAATTATTGAAGCCCTTTAGATCATAGATGTGTTAAGCATCTCTTGGGTTACATTGTCAAATTGTGCATTTCCCCTTTTCATACGAAAGAAGAAACACGAGTGGCTGGCGCTACGTGTTTGATGTTTGGTTTGATTGTGTGGTTTTGAGAGAACTTCTGAAATGTTTTTTTGTACAAATTTATTTCATTGTACAAGGAAATTGAAGGGTCGAGAAACGAGATAATGTCACATGCCAACCCTAGATGGCCACACATAACAAACGCACTGTTGATACCTTTTAGGATATATAACTTACACCTTATGTTGGCTAAGATATATTTCAAGTGATCCCGGCTAGTATATGTCTAAATCAAGTGTGGGGATGCTAGCTTCCGCAAAGGTTTGTGTAAACATATTCACGTGTTGTACTATTGGCGTTGCTTGTATATAAATGGACGAAGTAAACTTTAATTCAATTAATCTGTCATTGTTGATGATTTAGATGAAACGTGAGGGATTTTGCTTATTAAGAGAATCCGTTATCCTGCTAAAACCTCAAAGGCTTTATTTGCTTATAAACCAAAAAATATCTAAAACTTAGTTTCATTGATTAACCCGAGAATTGAATAAGTGAATTATGATTGTCTTGGAATCGTCTGGGGGTGCCACAAATGAAATTCTTTTTATTTTTCTGTTAGTTACCTCCTCTTTTTATGATTGTCTTGGATGTCCCAATGAAGAAATTTAATAACTGCAAGCCGGATAATGATATTGAACCATGTCAGTTGTCACATCATTAACTTAATAAAATTATGTTAAATTTTTTGGTCCCAATAATATTGATCTATTAATTTTTTTTACGCTAGATTTGAAGACCTATAAATCATTGCTCTCTTAAATCCTTCTCTGGTAGCAAAGGCAAAAAAAAAAAACTTATTGACAAACAATATGAAAACAAACACATTCCGAATTTGACGCCACACGTACTTTAAGCGATAAGGAAACTTCGACGCAACACATACTTTAAGCGATACAATTGGAGATGACCACAGTGTATGCTTCCCTACTTTCCAAGAAAGAAGCATTGGATGAGATTGTGAGTGGTTCCAAGATTTCATAACTTAAGAATATCTTTTTGTAATAAATCTATCTAACTTAAGTCCAAGGGAGGGGTCACCCTCAATGGCTGAATCATGTGTCAAAGCTAGATGGCTAAACCAACAAACACTGAATACTTCTAAGTTATATCATTTCATTGTGGTCCCCTAATGGCTCAAACAATCTCATGTGTACACGATTGTCACTGCCTATATAAATGGGGATGAAGTAGATCTTAACTCACATTTCATCACTCTCATCTCTACAATTACATACCTTTGCTACCATCTCTCTTCTCTATACTCTCCAACCATGCTGACTGGCACAAATGGAATGCCAAGTGATCAGCAAGAGCTACAGTTCCAGATGAAGGCTAAAATTAATAGTTCAAAGGATGAAAGCATTCAAAGGCGGTCGGCTAATTACAAGCCAAATATATGGAAATATGATTACATAGAGTCTCTTACAAGTGAATACACTGTGAGATTCTACAACTCCCCACCACATTGCTATTAGTTAGTTTATAATGTATTCTAAATGTCCAAATTGCTACCTAAGTATTTATGTCATAAAAATATGCAAACATTTTACCTTTCTGTTATAATGCATGCAGGCAGACACAAATAAACATGCAGAGAAGCTAAAAGAGGAAGTTAGGTTCACGTTCGTTGAAACCGTGGAGCCATTGGCTAAGTTAGAGCTTGTAGACAGCATTGGAAAACTAGGTTTGGCCACCCTTTTTGAGGATGAAATTGAGGAAGCCCTAGACATGATAATGTGTCTTAAGGACAACAATCTCACCATAGAAGAGAATCTCTATGCTACTGCACTACGCTTTAGGTTACTTAGGCAATATGGCTACAATGTTTCACAAGGTATAAACAACTCAACTCATGAATGAATGATTGTTATTTATAGCAATAATAATAAAAAAAAATGATTTTATTTTCAATTCTTTATCCTAACATTTTAAATGCTATGTGAAATTCAGACATATTTACCAGATTCGTGGACGAGACGGGTAATTTTATGCAAAGCGCAAACACAAATGTCAAAGCAATGCTCGAGCTGTTTGAAGCATCACACCTTGCCTTAGAAGGTGAAAAAATAATGGACAAGACCAGAATGTTTTCTACTGAAAATCTTAAGACTGTCATTTCAAACTCGGACGTTTCGCTAGCCAAACAATTGAGCACTGCGTTGGAGCTTCCGTTGCACTGGAGATTGGAGTGGTATAATGTCACGAGACACATCCATGAATATGGAAAAGTGGGTAACATCAACTCCAGTTTGCTCAAGCTGGCTAAGCTTCATTTCAACATGGTTCAAGCCACACACCAAAAAGATCTCAGGGAAATAATAAGGTAATAACTATTAAAGTTGTGAACATAAGATAACAAATGCATAGGGCTGGAAAATAACTATTTCGTGAATAGTTCGGACTTGGCTCAAGTAATTTTCATTCAAGTTTGTTCATTCATAAAAGAAACCGAGCAACATTTTGTGAGACATGCAGGTGGTGGAGGAATCTTGGGATAGCAGGAAATTTAAGCTTTTCAAGGGACCGAATAATCGAAAGTTACTTATTTGCTGTGGGAGTCAATTTTGAGCCTCAGTACAAACATTTCAGAAATTGGCTAGCCAAAGTCTGCAAGTTCATAATAACAATTGATGATGTTTATGATATTTACGGCTCACTACAAGAATTAGAGCTCTTCACAAAGGCAGTTGATAGGTAAGTCTTGGCAAGTTTACGACAATTAAAATCAGGGTCGGCCCAACAGTATGGAAAAAAAAAAAACCATGGGCTTTAGGCCCAAATTTTTAGAAAACCTCTAAATTTTAGGTACATCTCTAGCCCACAAAAAAAATTAAATCCATTAAATTTTAAACCATACAAAAAAACCCCAAAAAATTTTTATTGCAATAATTTGGGCTTATAATCCAATCTATAACATTAAAAACTTAGAAATTAAAAAAATACTCAAAAGTCAACTCATATTTACTCCCACTCACTCTCTCTCTCTCTCTCTCTCCAATAAAAAAATTAAAAAAAAATAAATGTTGAAATTAAACACACTCTCTCCCTCTTTGTGGTAAAAAATAAAAACAAAAATTGAAATCATTTTCTCGACAACATTAATACATCCTTTTTTTGTCTCCCTCTCACATAGAAAATTAAAAATAAATTAATTTTTTTTTTAAAAAAATAATACTAAAAATAAAAAAGCCTCTATTTAGTGTTTCCGTTTTAGGCCTCAAATTGGCTTGAGCCGCCCCTGATTAAAATTGTTTGTTTGTATACTTTCCAAAAAGCTAAACATAGGTTCTTCTCTCCATTGGAACCATATGGCCCTTGTGCTCAATACAAAACTTGTTGAAGAGATGAAATACTACCAAGAAATGTTCATAATTCTAATGAACATCTCAATTTCAGGTGGGATTCTAAGGAAATTCAACAACTACCTGAGTGCATGAAGATTTGCTTCCAAGCTCTATATGATACCACCAATGAAATAGCTTTTGAAATTCAGAAAGTTAAGGGTGGGAAATCAGTGTTATCCCATTTACGAAAAGCGGTAACTATTGTCTCATGATGTAAAATTATTATTCGTCTAGACCTCATTGTCATTGAATTGAAGTTCTTATTAAAACCAATGCTTCTTCTCAGTGGGAAGATTTTTGTAAAGCATTATTAGTTGAAGCAAAGTGGTACAACCAGGGCTATACACCATCACTCCAAGAGTATCTCGATAACGGGTGGATATCATCCGGTGGCTCTGTACTTTCTGTTCATGTTCTTTTCGGTGTTGCACATGAACTAACAGACGACGTTTTGGATTTTCTAAAGAATGGTGAAGATCTTGTGTATCATATTTCAATGATAATTCGACTTACCAATGACCAGGGAACTTCAGCGGTAATTACCCTTGTCTTAACTCTTTATTATAAATTTTTCTAGTTATGCTTGGGAAATTGAAATAACGATTGACCATATGAATTTTAACAGGCAGAACTAGAGAGAGGTGATGCTCCTTCCTCAATCTTATGTTACATGCGAGAAGCAAATGTTTCTGAGGAGGTTGCGCGGGAGCACATTAGAAGCATAATAACGAAGACATGGAAAAGCATTAACAACCAATGCATCCCGAAATCTCCATCTCTTGTACCATTTGCCAAATATATAACAAACATTGCACGAGTCTCGCATTTCATATATCAAAATGGAGATGGGTATGGTGTTCAAGACCGTGAGACTCGAGACCAGGTCGTGTCTTTGTTGATTGAACCACTTGCACTCGACTAAACTAGAGTTGATGTGATGCTAGCTCTGGTGGTTGTTATGAAAAAAAAGTTCGAATGGTTTTGTTTAGTCAAATCTTGTCTAGTTAAATAAATGTTTGTACTGTTAGAGCTAAATATTGTAGTAATCTGCTCCAAGGAGTTTAGATATTTGGCTATTGCAGTATTGCATACCTGAAATATAATATAAATATAATTTTTGGCACTAATATTGAAGCATCTATTGTTGTATTCTAATTTGGATAATATCTTGTTGGTTTTGCACAACGGATAATTAACATTGATATCATAAGTTGGGAGATAGGAATTCAAGATAGGAAAAACAATAAAAACATGACATAAAGATATAATATGATTTGATACAGCACCATACATATATCCACGGACCAAAAACCAACATCGATGTATTATTCACTGAAAAATTGGTAATCTTGTAACTGATATATCCATGGTTTATTAGGGCTCTTTCAATACGTTTCCTATTCCATTCAAGATTCTCACATCGATTACCAAACAAACTTTTTTCATGATAATTAGAGAGTTTGGGTCAAATTCCAATATATGTGTTTTTGTTTTTTCGGAAATTCCAAACTTATTCTATTTCTCAAATCTAACAAAATGTAACAAGTTTGTGAGTGATGCTCTTCCAAAATACTCTTTTGGGTAATCTGAAAATATAAACCAATTCGAAAACTAGAATTTTTCTAGAAATCTAATCCAACTAGTATTTTTTTTAGGGCAACATATATCATAGATCTGTGGCACAGTAGAGTAGTCGTACTCTTACTTCCATTTTAAGAACTCTTCGTAATCTTCGTTGTTTATAGTCTACAACCAATACATGGTATACTATAAGGCTAAAGTGATAGTGTAGGAGTGAAGGCCTCAGTTTCTATGAAGGCAAGTTGTGCATTTTCTATTCATCTGTCAACAGTCTTGTTTTCCATAATACTCTCTCACCATAGAATATATTTACTTGACAAGATGATGTAGGAAATTGTTGAAACAATAATGAATCATAGATACTAATAATCCTGTTGGACTCTTGGAGATTTCTAATTGTGGATATCTTGATTTCGGTCTAATTGTCATTGCTCCAACATAAAGCCCTTTGTATTTTAATCAAGAAAATGTGTGTACAAATGAAGGGATGACCTTTTCAAAAAACAACATGGGCCAATCCCAATAAGCAAGTCAAAAAACAAATGATAAAACAGGCCATGAAATAAGAGATAAGAATCGTTGCCATGTTAGAACAGAGAACAGTTGGTATGTAATTGATAGGTCCCAATAGATAGAATTCAGAAGGAAGTGGAGGCCTTGAGCCAAAACTTTCATCCAAATCCCTCACCATAGACGTTTTACCAGCAGATAAATTTCTTTCATTGGGAGGTTTCATGTTTGCAGGAGCTGCTGGTTCATTGGGGATGCTTTAAACTTCATTGAAGCAATGTGGTCCCTCACTGTGTGCCTAATATTCTGTAATAGAGTTACTTTATCAGTGAATTTGTCGCTGAATATACAATTATTTCTCTCCCTCCCGAGATAGTAGACTATAGTGAAGGTTCCAGCTCCATCAGAAGGCTACCCAGTAGCCTACTCTAGTAACACCTTCCAACTCCATCAGCCAGTAGCCACCTCTATGGACGGCTTGACGGCAGACGGCTGGATTTTTTAACAAATCTTGCCAGTGCATTAAATGGGTTCCCTTCTTTCTGGACTTTTTTGGCTAGAAAACTCCCTATAAATAGGAAGCTTAGTGAAGGCTAGAAGTATGCTCAAGATCAGTAAGGAAGAAACAGAGAGAGATTCGGGAGAGATCTCATTTGTGAGAATTTTGTATAAATTATTGTATTTTATTTCCAGAGAGAAATAAAGAATTCCTCTTTGTTTATATCTTATTTGTGGTATATTTCTGGCTCTGGATAACCAACATGTAGATACAAGGCTCCGTTTTGATAACACCACTATCAATGATTTTCCTTTCTAGGTTGTAATTGTATAAAACATGACTGCATAATATAGCTCCATAAACTGCTAGAGTAAGAGCAAGTAAAAAATAGATGAAAGTGGCTTTCAGCAGACTAGTATGGCAGTTGTTCTCTTGCTTTATTTTCTTTATAAGAACTCTTTGTAATTTTCATATCTTTAGTGAGCTTTTGCCTTTGCATTTCTCCAGTGAACATAAGCTTCAGACTAAACCCCATAACTGGTGGACTAGTATGTTTTTTTTTTCTATTTAGTTTAATTTATAAACTTATGCATAACCACATCTAAAGCAAAACAACGATAATAGCTGCTTAGCAACCAGGGAAAGAAAACTGAATTTATTCTTCAAAGTATTTTTTCAGACCTCTTAGGTTACAAAACAATAGCAAGATATGTATCTCTTTTTTCCAATTGATGCATTACTAGATCATATACGGGGCATCGTTATCCATCAATGCTTGCTCTTAACAATCTCGTGTGAAGTCCTCTTGAAGTCAAAGATCACAATAACCATCATAGTTTTTTGGTCACACTAAATCAAGGAACTAAACTTCATTTTGAAAAGGTCGAAATGTTCGAAATGTTTCCATTTCCATGGAAACTGAAACGAATTATTGATTAAATATCAAAATTCATATGTTTCGAAGTGTTTCGGCATGTTTTGACATATGTTAATTCAGAATATTTTGGTATGTTTTGACTAATGTTTCAGAAATAAATTTTCAAAATTTTCCTTGTTTCCGAAACATTCCCAAAATGTTTTCGTTTCCAAACTCACCAAAATTATGCATCGAAACAAAATTTTGATCCTTGCACTGAATAATTTCTCGCATATCTCGCCGAATGGCTAAATGGTCTCTCATAACATAACAAGTATTTGTATGATGCCAACCATGACATAGCATGTATTACAATAAGGCAAGATACCAATTTCTGGTGCACCAGACAAATAGCAGCCCCTCATATATCAACTGAATTATTGAAGCCCTCAGAATCATACATTTGTTAAGCGTATTTGAGAACAAGGCCAAAACAACACTTCATGTCGAAAAACAAAGAAAACTATGAAAGGCATCCCTCTAACTCTCACACAAACCTTCCTTTTGGTGGGACGAGAAAATTTCATCACGACACGTAGTCGAAGGAACATTTGCAGAGATGACCATATGGTTGTGCCTCTCTAGCTCATAAGAATGAAGACAAACATGTCATGCTATACGTTGGACACCGATGTGGTTGTGTGTGGTTACTAGATTGTAGAAATGATAAATTGTCTGGTTAAGAGTCTATAATATCACCCTGTCCAAGGAAATGGAGGAGTCTATACCAGATTGCATTTTCTCTTTGAGCAACAAAAGTCTTATTACAATGTATGAGCTGGAGATACAAATACAACTTAGCACTAGCAACTTTTGTGAGACCTATGAATCACAACTTAGGAACCACGGATACGGATACGAGATACGGATACAACGATACGATAAAAACCCAAAAAATAGGATACGAGTACGGCTGAAATACGTCTATAAATATATATTTTATATTTTTACTATTATGTAATGACTTAATATATTTTATGGTCCATTTGTTTAGCGGGAGAATAGTAGAAAATGCAAAAAAGATAAATTTTTTATATGTTTGGTTAACATGAAATGGAAAATGATAGAAAAAATAATTTAATTACTTTCATACTTGAATTTTCTCACAACTAACCAACTTTTTTTCTTGTAAAAAACACAAAGAAATGCAAGAAAGTTGTGATTTATAACTAACTTCCCATTTTACCCTTATTTTCTTAAAATATTTTATTGGTTATTAATTTTTAAAAATATTGGTATGGATTTGATTAACCATATAATTTGGTCCAAAGACCTTCGTGCTGGTGTTTGTCCTAAAATTAGGTTACGTGCCACTTTTTTTAAAAAAAAATTAACTTTAAATTATAATGCATATTTTTTTTCTTCTTTAGACTGATTTAATATAATTAAAGATAATTTAGACAATTAGAAAATTTTTATTGCAACTTTACTTTCTTTCAAACATTAGGAATGAAAATTTTTTAAAACTTTCTTGCAAGTTTTTCATCCTAACCAAATACATGCATGAAAATATATTTTTTATCATTTTCTTTTCTTTCACTTCACTTTTTATCATTTTCACTTTCCATCATACTTTTCTTTCTAAACGAAACGGACCCTTAGAGATTTTTTAATAATAATAAACAACATTAACTATTTTTTATTTTCAAAAAGTTACCTATCATTTCACTATGGTACATTTATAAAGTGAACATGATTAATTATAGAAATAAGAACAAACATTTGAATATATTGTTTGCTTAGAAGTATTTGCTGATAAGATTATAGAGTAATCAACTCATTTAAACTTTTTGGCCATATGTGATAATGTATAATACTTAGAAAAGACACGTGTCTTCCAAGTTATATGAATTTTTATTGGTGTATGCATTGTATGTGAAATCAAAAGGAAAGGGTAAAGATTAAAACTAAAAATTACACATACTTTTCTACATATAAAAATATCCGTGAAGTATTCATATATTTTATTTATTATTAGATACGTTTGGTGTGTATCCAATACGTATTATCGAATATCTGACGAGTATCGTATCTTATACGATATCCGATACAGATACGTCGACCTTAACGAAGCATCCGTACTTCATAGATTCACTACTCTTTTAACATTTGTGAGAGCAAAGCTGAAAACAACACTTATTGGCCAAAAAAATTTTGAAAAACATTGCCCTAATTCATGTATCGGACAACAGCCATGTATGTTAGTCAAAATATTGAATTGGTTTTGTATGTTTGTATAGTATTATTCTTCATGAAAAACCTTTTTTCTTGAGAGAGAAAAAAACTTGGATACGGCATGTAGTTGAAGAGATACATGAGGAGGACCATCCCTAGTCATTTTTTTTCAGAAGGGTCCCATAGTCCCTTCTTCTCAAGAAAGAAGGCAAATGATGCCATGTTTATGATTTGGATGTTGATGCGGTTGTGTGTGGTTATTAAGGTTTTATGACTTTTGGAATATATTTTCTTATGATTCTATCACTCCAAAGTCCAAGAAAAAGAAGAGGGGTCAACAACAAGACTCATAATGTGCCTAACATAAATGGCTACACCACCAAATGAGAAAACTTAGGGTCCCTTCTATGTGAGATATACCCCTAACCTGTGGTCCCCTTTGCTACTATGGCTGTTGAAGGATAAGGCTTTTTGAATTCATATCGTCTCCAATACTAGATTTTCTCGAGGACTCGTGGGAAGAAGTTTATGGCCTGCTAGGCCCGAGGAGTTGGTCCGTTAATACGGCCCGTCAGATAGGCCACAACTCACAACAATTCCTCATTAATTTTTAAATCATGTCAAATTTCGAAAAAAAATGAAAAACTTTTGCAGAAAAAATATACCCTTTCAAACTAACTATAATTTGCTTGAAAAAACCCATTAAGATTGGTTTGATAGGTAGTTTGTATGACTGTAGGCCATGGTTTTTTCAGGTTAAGGTGACCGTAAGCCCTGTCAAGGCCCATGTCTTGGGGGCCTAATAAGGCCATTTCGGCCCATTTCCATAACCCAATTACATCTAACAAAAGAATGTGGCAGCCCAATTTCAACTACAAAAAAGGCCGAAAGGAAAGCTTAATAAGCCCAACGATAAGCCAGCTTTAGAACCCGTGACCACAACGCAACCCAAATCCCCTCTCTCTTGACCCTTCGTTTCCCTCTCCCTTCGCTTCTCTGCTTCTCACTCCTCAGATTGATTCGGATTTCTAGAGGGAGAGAGGGTCTCAGAGAGGAAGGGTCTCAGGGAATATATAGAGGGGATTAGGAGAGAGAAAGGAGGGGAAGAGAGAGAGAGGAGTGAGAATGTCGAAGAAGAAAGCTACGATGACTCTCAAGGACTTCCATGGCGGTTCGATTCCTTCGGATCTTCCTCTTCCTTCCGCTCCTGGTGTGTAAGTTCCTTTCTGTGAACCCTAAAAGTATCTCCATGATTTCTATGTTGATTTCCAGAGTTTACAATTTGTTGTTGTATGAACAAGCTTAACGCTTTTTGCTTAAATTTGATACTTTATTCATTTTTATGATTTTTATTTCATATATGGGTACTTTTAAGGTCCTAATTCACCCCCACAAATTCATCATGATTGATAAATTCGTTCGATTTCGATGTATATCGGTCTGAATTATCGATGTTATCTCTGCGTAGAAATCCTAATTTCCCAAGCCAGCTTCATCTTTTCTATTATTCTGAATATTCTCTTCAATTTCAATTTCCGTTGCATATAGAAACCCTCAGATCCGATCTACAAATGTACATATGTGTGTGCATTCAGGCAGTAGATCTGTTGTAGAAACCCTCGTAAATTTTCACTCTTTTTGGTGGAGAACGTAAAACTGTAATATGTACTCACTCACATACACACACACAATTGGTTTCCTGTAGTGCACGAAATAGATCTGTTAAGTGGAAACTGTGCTAAAATTTCAATCTTTTTTGACAGAATCATGAGGCATTCGGATCGCGCTGGTTTCGATCGCCAAACATCATGGGTAAACCCTATGGGAAGGTCTGATCACCAGTTGCGACCTAATTCAGCTGGGGCAGCAAGACCCTTCGGTGATAATACTCCGTTCCTCACACATAGTGCACACATTGGCCGGAATTTTGATGAGGATGAAAGGAAGCCAATAGATGGGGTATCAGGCCCACGTCGAACAGTGAGTGATGATAGTCTTCGTGCTCTGCCAAGTGGTGTGGAGCCGCGGTCAGATTCTTCAGCCACTGGGAGAGTACCTAGCCGACCGGTTACAACTCCTGTGTCTCAGTTTTCAGGTGGTAACACTAGTTCTTATGCGGCGAGGGTTAGTGAAGCAACTCACGGAGGAGTTAATGCTCAGACATTCAGTGGTAATGCTGTTTACTCGGGAAGTGAGGTGAGTCGTGTGGGAGTCAATTATCCAAATGTGAGTGGTAATAGCGGGCAAACTATTGCTGGGTCATATTCAAATGCTTGGGGACTGAGGAAGGAGGTGGAGCCAGCATGGTCTGCTCCAGATTCTGCATCAAAATTAGCGCATGCCAGTGCACTTGATAAGGTCTCGTCGGGTAGGTGGCACACAAAGCAACCACTTCATAGTCATGTGGATGCTGAGGTCATTAAACCTTCTGAAACAGAGAGAGAAGCTTATGTCAATGGAAATAATATGTACAATATGAATACCTACAATGTTATGGATGGGAGGGACTATCAAGATGTGACGTTGGCCAGACGTGCTGAGAGGAGTTTGACTTTTGAAGACGGGACTCAGGGTGGTGGCAAGGAGGTAGCAACCTATGAAAGGGTCATATCTCCTATATATTCAGAGGCAAAAGAGAGGAACCCTCCAATTTATGCTGATGGTGTTCAACAATCTCGTAGTGTTGTCAAATTTGATGGGCCGGATTTGCAATCACCGGTGCCTTCAGAAACATCAGAGCGACCCAAGTTGAAGTTACTTCCGAGATCCAAGCCATTGGAGGATATGGAACCATTTGTTGATTATAAGCTGGTAAAACATGTTGCTACATACGATATTCAATGCTTGTTTTGCATTGTTCCACAGATTATGTCCATAATCGCATTTACTTCCCATTATTTGTTTAATTCAGGAATACCAACAGCCAGTTGATCCTGTTTTTGTGGAGAATGAAAGTGGATCCAGTGGAAATACAAATATCATAAAGCCTGGATTAGGTGGCTTTGAGAGTGGGAATCAGGATGCAGAGCGCCCAAAATTGAGTTTAAAGCCTCGGTCACAGCCTATTGAACAAATGGACCGAAATATTGTAAGAGGAAGGTTGGTAATTTGCATTGAAGCTCTTAGTAAATATTACCAATTCATTTGCTTGTATGCAGTGAGCAATTGTAGCGGAGGAAAAACACTAACCTACCCATTTTACATATTTCATCCCTAAAATTCTTTAACTAAACTTCACTAAGCTTTGTCCAACTGTTTCGTGTCAGCTTCATGCTTAGTCCTTCCATTTGACCCTAAAAACTTGAATGACATAATAATACCATGTTAACTTTTGCAGTCTTCCATTGCCGTAGGTCAACCTGAATGGAAGATGTCAATGTGGTTCCACCAATGTGCATTTTATGGTTTTAGTGTTGATACCTAAATTGTCTAACCTTTTTTCGAATCATGGTGTTTCTCTTCCTATGGCTAAGTTGTAGGACTTAACTGATTTTTGGGAGTAACCATTTTGTGGTATTAGAACTTTATCCTACACAGAAAGTAAAAATATTAAGTTCTATTTATGTAAAGATCTGATTTGGCCACTGAACCGGCTTAGTTGCACCACACGCTTTCTTGTAATACGTTTAGATAACAAACACCATCTAAACGCTAGTCCGCAAGCGCCGAACTTTGCAAAGATTTGTAGTATGCAGAAGTTTAGAAATTATTTATAGAAATGTTCCTTATTTACTCGACCTATTGTTGTGGATCCCTGGTTTTATTATATACCTTTGTTGATCTAAGCTTAATGCTGAAGAACTGCCATGTTTGACACCATCTATCCAAGTTAAACCTGATGCATGCTTGTGTCCACTTATTATTGATGACATCAATATTAAATTTGTTGATGTCCTTTCACCAACTTCATTCTTTTATATTTCTTTTTCTTTGGCTGCTTGTGTCTTTTAATCTATACTGAGTTGATGTTTCATTACAGTGCTCGTCTCTATTGACCATTAAGATGACACCAAACTAAATTGATGCTATTTTATGGTTCTATTTGAAATGCTTTTGTACTGAGTTGCAAGAAGGATCATTATGCTCTGAATCACTGATCAATCTTCCTGAAGAGAACGTACTTTGTATCTTCTTATGCTATTTTTCTTCTCATTTTTCACTCCTTGCCTTGTGAGGAAATGGTATGCAATGGTTTTCCCTCCTTCCTTCTTTTCTTCTTCTTCTTCTCCTTCTCCTTCTTTTCTTTTCTTCTCCTTCTTCTCCTTCCTTCCTTCCTTTCTTCTACTACTTCGTCCTTTTCCTTTCTTCCTATTCAACTTCTTGGTGATTGTAACTGACTATTTATGGTGTCCGATGACTTGTGCAGGAACACATTGTTTGGTGGTGCTCGCCCACGAGAGTTGGTAAGTGTTGTTATTGTCATCCTGTTATTTTATGGATTTGAAAATTCCCTGCATTTAATAATAACTGCAACTGCAAGTGTCCTGCCATACGTTATTTAATGCTTTCATAATCAAAAAATGATGTCATTTATTCTTGATGCATTTACATTTGGTTTTAAAATTGCTGCATTACTAGGTTTTATTTTTATTATGTCCCAATGGTGTCAATTTTCAACGGGTTCTTCATTTCTGATTCTGCTTTCAGGTTCTAAAAGAGCGTCGCATTGATGATGAATCTGTGAACGATCATAAGCTGGGTCAACCTTCCAACAGGTAAGTAAATTAATTCAATCTTACCTTTTTTTTCCTTTCTTTAGAGGTGGATGATTAAACTTATGTAGCAATTTTGTTTAGAATTTAGATTTCAAGGTATTCCTTGACTGACAAAATGTATTTATGTCAATTATTTTGTGAAGGGTTAGAAAAGATATTCCCAGGAATGAAACAGTTCCCATACAGACGGCCACTCGTCACAATGAAATACCTGAGAATAATTCACTTGATCATAGGATTGGAAAGAATCCTGATAGGCGGGATCACCGTGTAGATGGTGAGAGAACTGATGTGCCGAGGAACTGGAGAAGCGAGAATCGAAGGAACGGCAGGGAAATCGAGAATCAGCAGCACCAGCATCAGCATCCACAAGAGAGGCCGCCATCCCCAGAAACCTGGCGCAAGCCTGTTGAACAGCCAAAATCAGCATCCCTTGAATCTCCTCAATTGCGCTATGGGAAAGCTGCTTCTGCAGTTGAGCTTGCACAGGCCTTCTCGAGATCAATATCTGATCCAAAGATGGGTGATCGAATTTCTGGCCAGAGAGGCCCTCCCGCCAGGGAACAACTGCCTTTTTCTCGACTGATGGGTCCAACACCAAGGCCTCATATAAATGGTTACTGACCTCACATACGAGGAGATTGTCACCGGATAGTTTGGTTCAACTGGAACAAGAATGGGTTGGCATTTGCAAGGTCTGGAGAAGTTACTCATTCTGCAAACTCTTGATCGTTTTTATTTTTTCCCTTCTACATGCGTGCTGTCAGAGCACGGATCCGAAAAAATATCATCAAAAAACAAGAAGCGAAAATGAAAGAAAACAATAAATGCGATATACTTTTCCATTTGACAAGTTGACAAGAAAAATCTCTTCTATTTGAAAGGATGTTACTGATTTGCTGCTGTCATTGCATTTGGTAATTTGTAGCAATGGTAGTGGAATTCATGGTTTTATATTTATGAATTGGTGGAATTCCTAATTCATGGTTAATTTTATTGCTGGTTTCATTTCAATATCATCGGTGTGTGATTGGTTTAACTGGAAGTGGACGATACCTAGAATCGGATGGGAGTCTTGCCTGGAATTAACTTGTTTCATTTACGTGAAATCCATGTTTTTGATCTTCTGATTGGAACAGGAGAATGAGATCGTTTCTTTTAATTTAGCTTTATTTCCTACGAACGTGTTAATTTCTTGGGATGAAAGACAAAAAAATAGGCTGAATCTGGCTCGGTGAAGATGGAATTACCTACACTACAGTACTGTCTGAATGAGGGATTCAGCCAATCCCATCTACTAGCAAGGTGGATGTGAGATGGTAGAGTTTTGAACCTTAATTGTACAATGCATTTTAAAGTTGTGCAGGCTTAGTCTAAAGCGGATAATATTGTACATCCCTCAGTGCACCCCGGTCTGACGGAGCGATGGCAGTTAGTATGGTGGGAGTAATCCCCGGAAGCCCACATCACCTGGGTTGGGACAGGACCCAAACGAAGATGCTTGGTTTGAAGGAGTAGATTGTGATAACTCAATTTCATATCGACTAGCAAGGTGGATATAGAGTGGTACATAAACATGAGCTTTGGACCTTCATTGTACAACACATTTTAAAGTCGTGCAGGCTTAATTCAAAACAGACAATATTGTACAATGCAGGTTTGGGCGGTTACGTGATATCACCATTATATTCAATATTTACTCCCATACATGACAGAATTCTCAATATTTAAGCCAAACATAAATGAGCTACAGATTGAGAGGAACTCATCAAAATAAGAATGCAGTGGGGGAGAATGTGGGAATACTCTTCTGAAACGGATCTCCAGCCCTGAAATAAGAAACAGCAACAGAGACAAATGGTATTCAACAAGTCGTCATCATCATCATCAATCAAAGTCACTTGATATCTCGTTTGAACAGAAAAAAACCTTTGGAAAATGATTCACAAACAGAATGCCTTGTCTTAAAAGATTTACTAGATCTAAGGACGACCAGACCCAACCCGAATTTTCATCCTTTAAAATGTTTTATTTCGTGCGTCCATTCGCTTGACTTTTTTTTTACGGTTTTTATATGGCTAATCACACTACTATGTGCCAGGGTGAAAAAGAAGTGATTTGTAAGAATAAAAAGCAAGCGAACTGTCGGGTGTGATCATACTAGAACTAATGCACCGAGATTGCTTACCTTATCTCACTTCTATATGCACAACCCTGAGAGTTGGATCTTGGCTTCAAATTTCCCATCTGTGTGTTGCCAGGTCTCGTGGCACCTATTGCTTTCCCCGCCTTGACAACACCATCCTCGGATATTGTACACAGCGACGGGCGCCACCGTTCTGCCACTACTGACTTCTTATCCACCAACTTGGTATGCCTGTAATGTTTGTTCCCACTGCAAGCAATTGGCATGACGTTATTTGCCTCAAGGGTTGGAGTCATTGCCTGTGTTCCGGCATAGCAACAGCAAAACACAAGATCTATAAAGAACCTCATACTGCCACACTGCACTCAGGTTTGCTTTATTTCTTCCTTTTCTAATCTCAGAACAATTTTGAGATTTGTTGTGTTTTGTCTGTTGGAGCATCAAAATGTGGCATCCTTATAATTATGCCTGGTGGGTTTTTCAGAGTAAATAACACATATGATCCTCAAATTATGACTCTTGTGTCAATTAAGTCTTTAAATATATTTTTTTGTATCAATTGAGCCCCTGAACTCTCTAATTATGTCAATTGAACCCTTATGTCTCTCACGTGACTATATGGCACAAAAAAATAAAACGACTCAATTGACACAATTAAAGAGTTCATGGACTCAATTGATACAAAAATAAAATTCAAGTGCTTAATTGACACAATGATTATAATTTGAGGGTCATATGTATAGTTTACTCCAACTATTTGTATCACGCGAGTGGCACATTTCGCTACTTTCAGATAAAAATTTTTATAGAGACAGATAGAAGGGTTCAATTGATACAATAAGAGAGCTCAATGGCTCAATTGACACACCAAAAAAAAATAAAAATTAAGGACAAGAGTCATAGGTTAAGGATCATGTGTAGTTTACTCAATTTTTTAATAAGAAAAAAAGACAGTGGGGGTAATGCAATTTTTGCAAATTGGTTTGGCCAATTGGGTCAAATTGCAGGGCAGCTAGTGAGGACAAGGAAATTTTTTCATATTTATAATGCTTACCAAATAATAATTGCAGTTGGAAAAAGGAAATAGTTTACTTAATGATAAATAATTGGATTAGGAATGTGTATATATATATATATCAAAGTCATGTTTTTTGTATTCTTCGTTGAAAACACTTAATTTGACTCTCCAATTATTTTACTTTTTTTTTTTAATTATATATTGAAATTCGACTATTTTAACCTATGATTAGTAGCCACAATCCATTACATGATGGAAGCGATAAGTAAGTCATATAAATCAAATAATCATTTTTTCTCGTTTTATCATTTCAGAAAAAAGTTTTAGAAAATGTTTTTAGTGATAGGAAGTAATACGATCAATCTTTTTATCAAAGCGGGTTCGTTAAAACCTTTTTCTTTTTATAAGTTTAACCACAAATAATAAGAGAGAAATGGGTGCGATGAATAAAAATGAGAGTGGATGGCAAGGTGTGTTTGAGGTATAAGGATTGCTTTTTTTTTTTTTTTTTTTTGATATTTTGGGTATAAGGATTGGTTTGCTTGTTAACCACTTTATCCCCCCCCCCCCCCCCCCCCCCATATTAAACAATACTGGTCACATCAACATGGTACAAACTTTGACTGGGCCAGTTATTATGGAACTTTAATTGATAAAAACTACCCGAGTAGGGTTTTGATGTTAGAATTCATAATCACATGTTTTATTTGACTTTACATTGCAGGTGTGATTGTCAGCAAAATTAGCTGATCAACTCTATCTGCCCATTTTTTTAATTAGGATGAATAGTAGACTTATCATATTTTACTTCACTTTTTTTTTTTTTGGTTTCAATAGCCAGGAGTATTTGGACCAATTGACATGTATCTCGATTATGGATGTTCACCCTACCTTACGGGTAGAAAATATAGTTTTTCGTATTCCTATCCGATACTTTACGGTAACATTTTTTTTTTGCCTACCCTACCCGATCAGGTGTGGTATTTTTACCCGACTTCCTAACCAATTAATCGGGTAGGAAGTCGGGTAAACACTTTTGTAGTTATTAATTTTTAGATCATTTTAACAATTCAATTAAATAACATGCATCAATTTAATTTGTTTTAGTCATCATCCTTAAAACATGTTAATATGTTACTTTAGGTTGAGGTGCCTTTGCTTTGCAGCTTGCAAGCACTTAAACCAGTAAGAATTACATCTAAAAATTGACTAAATTTCTTCAAAAAATCACTAAATTTCTTTAATGTTTATACAAAAAATATATAACTATTTTCGAATCGGATCATAATCGGATTAAGATATAGGTATATCCAAATTTGAATCCGTGACATCTAAAATTTTGGATTGGAGTTTAAATAATCTATAAAAAATATCAATTCATATCCGACTAATCAGATTCGAATCACAACTTGATACATTGACTGGCCAATTTTTGGGTTCTTTTGGAGCATGTCGGCCCAATGATTTGGCCCATTTAAGGCTCACTAGTTAAGCCTGCCGAGTATGCCCATGGGCCATGACCCAGCTCATTGAACTCTAAAAATTAAAAAAAAAATACTTTTTTTCAGATTTAAATAATAATTTTTTTTTTGAATAATAAATTAAAGAACCAATTATAGTCCTTTTAAAGATTCATTGGGACCAACCCATTAATTAGCTGTGGGCCGCCCTTTCTTCGGGTGGGCTGACCCACCTCTGTTGTGGTCCAGTCAATGACCCGATGGCTCACACGAAATAATCGGCCGTTGATCGGTGGCCCGATGCCAACCCTTAGCCGAAAACCTTAAGCCGCATTTCCACATTTCATAATGTAACACGTTGACCGAGTCGGCCTGCTCCTCTGTGTCAGTGGGACGACTTCATTTCATACTCACCTATGGGAAATAAAAAATTTTCAGAATTAAAATAAAAAATTTCGTTTTGAATTCATCGAAATGTTTTCGTTTTTCACGAAATTGAAACAAAATAATGACAGAATCAAAATTTCAATTTTTAAGGTGTTTTAGGATGTGTCGATGTGTTTTGGAATATTTTCACCCTTGTTTTGGAATATTTCAAAATATTTCAAGATATTTTGATGATGTTTTGAAAATAAAGTTCCACAAAAATTTATTCATTTTTGTTATGTTTTTAAAATATTTTTTAAACAGCTTCGATTTCTAAGTGACTGTTGATTGAAATAATGCAATGAAACGAAATTTTGATGTTTTGAGTTACTTTGATTGCTGTAACTGATAAGGGAGTTTTTTGTTGGCAATCAAACAAAGCCTTCGATGTGATTTAGCTTCTAGTAAGAAGGCATATCCATTAGTCAACTCTTCCCACTTCCACAATTGGCGGCAAAAAGTAGAGATTTTTCACTGTTAGTGAACATTGAGCTGTGGACTACAGAGAGTAGTAGGGACAGTAAACAAGACAGAGAGAGTCCATTTTGTTTAAGTAGTCTGTGGATGATTAGAGCACACTTACTTTTAAACAAAGTCCCACTTTTTAATGCCCAAGATGTTTCTTATTCCTTGCAATTTCCAATACTGAACCATTTTCTCTGCTCTCATTTGACTAAGCAGCCAAGCAAATGCAGAAGAAGCTGATTACTTCCTTCTAAAAAATATGACTCTTCACAACTCTACTGCTTCTTTAATTTCCTTTATATCTAACTTCATCGACACCATTCGCTTCGATTATCAAATCTGACACCAAACAGTCCTCTCACTGGAACGTATCATTTCGTTTTATTGGAGCTAAACTTTTCGACAACAATGGAAGACTGCTGTAATCTTGAAGTAGATGTCAATGGACAAGAGACTTTCCTGGTGGACAAGGTAACTTCAGCCCCTCATCATTTTTCCTTTCTCCTTCTTCAACTCTTTCTTGTACATCTGATAGGCGTCTTGTGCACTAGGTCGCCCTTTTTTTTTAATTTGATTTGTGTCTCTGCAAGTAGATTCAGTGGAACCACTGTTCATTTTTTTCTGCTTTCCACTCCACCCTTTGGCCTTCAGTACTCATTCCGGTACTTAAAAAACTAGTCAATGCATACCCTTATCTGAATGGCTGCAAATTCACCAGTTGCATGGGTTTTTGATAGTTTCTGATGTCCTTATTCTTTTTTTGTAGCCATTGAAAGGGTCCAAGTTGTAAAAATAAGTAAGTTTTGTCCAGAGTGTTTCCTAGTTTTGTCTTCTTATATCTGTCACCTACCCTATTATGTAAGTTTTGTGTACTTGTCATAAGTTATTTTGTTTTAATCTGATTTAATCCTTTTCCTTTGGAACTTTGTTTACAAAAGTTGAAGTTAGTTACTCTGTGTGAACATTGTTAACCATCTTATGTTTTGTGCTGTGATTCTTTTTTTGCAGAAAATTCTTGCATCTTTCTCTTGTAGATTGAACAAACTGTTTGGAAAGTCGAGGGGTGCAACGAAGAACCTGAAAGTAATATTCCATGACTTTCCTGGTGGTGCAGAGGGTTTTGAGCTCATAGCAACATTTTGCTATAACAATGGCAGAATTGACATAACTCCCTCTAATATATTTCTGCTACATTGTGCTGCCAATTTCATGGAAATGAATGTAGACAGCCATGGGATGGTCAGTCTGTCACGCCAAATCGAGAAATACTTTGAAGGGATTCACTTTTGGACTTGGTCCGAATTCATAGTTGGTTTGAAACAGTGCCAAGATTTATTTTCGGTCATGAATTCTTCGCGTATGCTTCAGGAATTTTTGGATTGTTTGGTTGGAAGACTTGTTTTGCCTTATGATGCAAGCCCCTATACATCTTCCTCGGACAGGTCTAGTTTTCAGTTTTCTGGTGACATAAGTCTTGACAGCATGAGGAATTACAGCTCTCAAACTCCTTGGTGGTTAGAAGATCTTGTCTTTTTGGACACTGATTTGTTTGAAAAAGTGATAGGGACAATGTTGTCACATAAATTCAACCATACCACGTTATCTTCGTTCCTCTTTTATTATCGAAAATCAAGGTTTGTTGGTGCCTCAATACTTGAGAAGTGCAAAATCACAGAGACTGTAATCAATCTGCTTTGTTTACTTGATGAGAGCTCGATTTCTTGCAGAGGTTTATTTGAAACTTTTCGAGTAGATTTGAACTTGAAAATAAGCAAATGCTGCAAGATTAAGTTAGAAAGTTTGATTGGTCCTCAGCTTGATCAAGCTACACTGGATGATTTGCTTGTTCCTCCTCCACCTTGGAAGAAATACGCGTACGACGTGAATCTAATCATTAGGCTCTTGAAGGTATTCCTGCTTGATAGTAGCAAAATTTTTTCCCAAAATCAGCTGAAAAAAATTGCTGGCTTGATGGATCTGTACATGGCAGAAGTGGCCCCTGATCGTTGTCTTAAGCTTTCAAAGTTTGTGGCATTAGCCATGGCCCTGCCGGATTCTGCAAGAGACTCTCATGATGGAGTCTACCTAGCAATGGACATGTATCTTGAGGTACAATGCTCATTACGAACGATAAATCTTTTCAATTTTCAAAATGTGTGCTAAATCACTCCCTGCAATGAATATCCAATTGGTGAATGCTTGGACTGACACTAAGTTTTTGACAGGTCCACAATGGTCTATGTGAAGAAGAGAAAATAAGATTGTGCTGTGCACTAAATTATGACAAGCTCTCACATAGAACTTTGGGACAACTAGCTCAGAACACGAAATTTCCACCTATTGCAGTAGTCACTGCTATTGTCTCTCAGCAATCCAAGCTCAAAAAACTTCCCAAGGATGCAAATCATCTCAAGACCTTCAGTGACTGGCCTGTATGTTCCGATAAAAAGGGTAGTGGAGCTAAGAAGGTGTCTGAGCAAATCTTTCTTCGCGCAAAAAATTATGATTTTCCATCTCACTGTGAGAAGCTTAGACTACAAATGCAAGGTATACCGTGGAAGGTTGTGAAATTGGAGGAGGTTTGCAAGACCTAAACGTCGAATAAGCAAGATTATCTAGTCCAATGTATGCTAGATCCTTAACCAGGACTATGCCCTCATACATATGTGTTTCCCATATGTGTTGTACAGTTTCTGAGAAACAAGTTAATGAATTATTTTTACAGTTTCTACAACAAAACCACTCATACCCTGTAATGCAAGGGAAGTCATCGAAAAACTACTGAACATCGTGAATATTTTTGACAGTAGGATAGCTATTTCGCCCATTGCGTCGAGATAAACAAGACGTATTCTATCATACTTGTTCGTGCTCTTTCCTAGAACAATTGCATCATTACATTATTTCTTTCTCATCTCTCTAAAAGGAAAAGAAAATCACAAACCTCACATGATGGTTACATTATTCCTTGTAACTAGAAAAAGGTAAAACTATCATTCATCGGCAGTCTTTCCTTGTACCCTTTAAGCCTATAATAGACTGCCATAAAAATAATTATCAAGAATTATTAGATGCAAAGTAGTATCATGCAGACTTTGTTATGGATGACTTCTATTCTGTTCCGATTATGACGCAACGGAACAAGGAACACAAAGAACACTACAATTCTTTTATGTATCGAACCAAAAGTAACACTCTAAATCCATAGATAATAGAGAAAATTCCGAAATATAATGTTATTCAATGATCAACTAGTAGTACAAATGGGCAATATAAATAGAAATAATCAAAACCCTAATCGTTCCCAAAACAGAAGCAGAATTCCTAAAATTACGAAAAATACCAAAAATGGAAATATGCACTTTTTCTGTTTAACATAAAAGCACGGGTCGTTTGGAGTCCAACAAAATTGACAACACTGAATTTGGAGTCCAACAAAATTGACAACGCTGAATTTGGAGTCTCTTATGTTTTATTATTAATTTTTGAATTTTTTTTCTAAAATGGTTAAAAGGAGGGATTTTGAGGCCTAAATGATAGAATTTGGTCCAAGACTGCAGAAGCTCACAATGAAGTGATGAGTCTTAATCGTTGGTCCGATCTGTATTAAAACACCACTGGTCCCACTAAATTTCGAGTCTAACCCATTTTACATCTACTGTTACTTTTTGTCATTTTGTTGTAATTGGAGATATGATGGTCAGCCTATTCCAAGTACTCTACTATCACCTATTCTTCATCAGATTATTCACATTCAGTCCGACATATACTACTCTAGATGTTAATCAAATCTAGCATGAAAATCGATCGACCAACAAATGGAAATTAGACTAGTTAATGTTAGGGGTGCAACTTAGGCATGTCAATCTGAATTCAACCCGAGCTCAATTTGAAAAAAATAAAACTTGGGTTAGAATTTTTAATACTTAGGTTCGACCTGGGCCAAAAAACTAACCCGAATTAAATTCAGGCAGGCCTCGGGTTTCCAGGTTCAACCTGAACCTGACAAATTAAAAAAAAAATTATATATATATATAAAGCATTAGCACTAGGGTTTTTCATTTTTGCTCTCTACATTTCACAACGCCTCTCTTTGACTCTCTCGTTCTCAACCCCTCTCCATCTCTCAGGCTCTCTCTTACTCTCTCTCGGCCTCCTTCTCACTCCCTCTATGTGTCGAAGACCACAACGATGGTCAAATCTAGTAACTTTTGCATCTCAAATCTAATGGAGATTTGGTAGCTATGACAACGATGGTCGAATCTGGTGGCTATGTGGGAAACGGTCGTGGTGTGGTGGATGTGTGGGCAGCGACATGGCCGTTGTCGTGGCAATGGGCAGTGGCAGTGGTGGTGGTTTTGGGCAGTGGTTGTGGTGACAATGGCTATGGGTAGTGGTTATGGTGGCGGAGGCTATGGTATTTTGGACTTTTTGGTTTAATTTTTTTGTGTTGTGTTCTAATTGAATTGTGTAATTTTTTTTTATTTGATTTGAAACCCGAATTTAAACCTAAAATTAACACGAATTAAAAAACATAAATTCAACTTGAACCCGCCCAAATTTAACTTGGGTAGTACTCGGGTTGAGTATCTCGAATTGAAGTCAGGTTAGACTAGGGTTGACCCTTCAGTCTGCCCAACCCACCCGAGTTACTCCCATGGTTAATGTGCAGCATCTTATTCTTAGTTTCTAAAAAGTAAATGATCCTCCCAAGATTCAACAAGGGCACTCTACCCTCTATGTAAAAGTGAAAGTACTAGTATAGTAGACAATGATCCAATTGACATAACCAATGAAAATAGTTTTTAATGATTTTTGAACAAATAGAGGCAGAAATGGTCATGATCTTTGTCTTCCTCTTACCCAAGAATCTTAAATGTGCATTAAGATAATCAATGGATGTTTCTAAAGAATATTTATGCTGAGTTCCGAGCCGAGTCTAGTCTAGCACAAATTGCGATGGTAATTAATGCAGAAATAATACAAAAATAATATAAACCTGTAACGTTTAGGGTGAGAAACCCGGGGCACATAGAAACTTCAATGGAACAGAAGCATCTTAGAATTTAGGATTATTGTACTTGAAGGTAAATCGTTAAAAAAAAAATACTTTTCATCTTTAGTACAAGAAAAACTGTTCTTCACGGCCATTAGTGTATTATCCCGAATTTAGATTGTACAGTATTGTCCATTTTAGACTAAATTAACAGATTAATACATTTCACAAACGTTTCACCGAGTGAAATAAGATTTTATAACAACAATCGCCGTTCTCAAAATAGTTTACCCATTTGTCAACTTTGAGTAAACAAAGAATGATCAACAATTTCTATAAGACTTAAAGAGAGTGAATTCAAAACAAAGGGTAGATGTCCAATATGACATTTCTCATTGAAAGATGAAGCTATTAAATGCTAAGTGAGTCTCAAGTGCAAACTCCCTAGTTGAGTGGACCAACATCCTTGAAATCACAAAATGCATCTGTTTTTTTCTTCTCAGAAACAAACAAATGACAAACATTTTCGATAAGAGTGAGAGGTTTTGGGTTCCAAATCCATTGGAATCAGAGAGCATTAATGAGTCAACAAAGTGAAAAAACTTTCCTTCAAATTTAAATCCCCAATTTTATATTATAAAGTTGTCTCTAAGATATAGTTGAAATTACCAACAGATATCAATACGATTCGGTTGAGTGATATTCGATTCAATATTTTTTGAGACGATACAATTACACGATATATATAAACTCTGAGTCTCGCACGACCCGTCTGAATCGTCGACTTATCGTCATCGAATCGGCCAATACGATTCCACGACATTGTTATATGGCCTAAATCTATCGTCATATTCAATATTTTTTTTTAAGTCGTATCACATAATACCACGCTACGACACCACAACCGATATATCTTAGAGCCTTCCAAGTCGATGACTAATACCACAACTTTGAATCATACTCTGACATTAAAAACCAAAAGTTTAGAAGGGGTTGCAAATGTTTAAATTAGTTGGACTTTTTTAGTTTATAGGTAGAAAAAAAAGTTTACTTTCTTCTAATTTTGTGCTTGTGTTTAACAGTGTCACTAGAATCTTTTGGTCTCCCAATAAGTCATCTCTCTCTCTCTCTCTCTCTCTCTCTCTCTCTCTCTCTCTCTCTTACATGTACATGAAAAAACACTAAATAGGCGGTCAAGAAAGGGCGACGGGGGATGGTAAAATCAAGTGGGAAAAAAGAAAAAGAAAAATTGTGAGGTAGAACGAAACGTAAAGATCAAATTCAAATTTTCGATGTGGTAAGAGTTGTTGGGTTTTCTTTGTAGAGTCTAGTTTGTGTTGATTTGGATGATGATCCCACCCAAAAAATTTTCTATTGGGCTTGTTTTGTAACCCGGTGCGCAGGACATATAAATACTACTCTTTGGTGATTAGGGTTTGACTTGTATTGTATAGCCGCCGCCCTCTGTATTTTCCTCCATCTCAATAGTGAAATCTCTGCAACTTCGTGGATGTAGGCAAATTGCCGAACCACGTAAATACTGTCTTGTGTGTGTGATTGTTTTTCCATTGGCGTGTGTTTTCTCTATTCTTGTTCCTCACAGGTTGGAGATTTTCGTATAAATTTCCTAACAAAAGTTATATCTTATATTGATTAGAAAAATAAGACTCACGAAAACACTATTGTACTCAAATTTCATTTTTTTGATACTATACTAAATTGTAGAAAAGAATGCCAAAAAAACGTAACTTTCCTCCGAAAAGATAGTAACGACATCACGTACAAAAAATTATAACGTCACCTTAAAAATGTGATAATATCACCTTAAAAGCTGGTAAATTGCTCCCAAAAGGAGATAACTTCTCAAAAGTCTCAAAAAAATTAACTTTATATCTAGATCGATGCCAAACATTATGAATCAATGCCAAAAATTATGAATCGATTTTAGAGTAAGACAAAAACAAATAGATCAATCCCAAAGTCTATACCAAATGTATATGTTTGGTCGATTCCTAAGTCAGTCAACAACCGATAGATCTATTCCAAATACAATTATTTGATCAATCCTAATTACAATCCAAAATGTATAAGTACTATGTATATACTAAAATTTATATACATCACATTTACTATATGATGTGATCAAATATTCCTTTAATTGTATAATGAAATCATTGAAAAAAAATTACTTAAAAAAATATTACCAAAAATATAGCTAAAACTACCTATCAAATAAAGAAAAGACTATGGTTTGGATTCGGAAGCCACCAATAGGTAATTCTCTCTCTCTCTCTCTTTGGGCAAAAATGTTGGGCCTGGGTCGGTTAGTTTGAGGAGTCGCCCAAGATTTTGAGTCCAGTAGTGAGTTTGGAATTTGGGCTGAATAGACCAAGTAATAAGATTAATTGGCCCATCTCAGCTAAAGCTAAGTCGGTGTAGCAGAAAGGTAAATTACACTGCCAACCCTTTAATATAGTATATTATCCCCTTTAGGGGTGTTCACCCTACCCTACGGGTAGGAAATAAGTTCTTCCGTCTTCCTACCCGATACTTTGCGGAAGAATTTTTTCTTGGCCTACCCTACCCGACAGGTATGGTATTCCTACCCGACTTCCTACCCGATTAATCGGGTAGGAAGTCGGGTAGGAAATCGGGTAAAAACTTTTGTAATTATTAATTTTTGAATGCACCAATTTAACAACACAATAAATCAATAACACTAAAATCTAAAACAATTACAACAACAATTATAATAAAACACAAGAAAGTATGAACATCAATCCACCATAATTGTTACACAAATATAATAACAATTAATTTAAGTTTAAACCATATAAAATACATTAAAATCATATTAATTAATTAATGCGGGTAGGGTAGGGTAGGAATGCGGAAATTGATAGCTCTTTCGCATTCCTACCCGATTTAATCGGAAGACAAAAAACTCTTCCGCATTCCTACCCAATTTTTGCGGCTAACCGTTCAGTAGGGTAGGGTAGGGTCGGGTAGGGTAGGAACTTGCGGCTAGTCGGAAATTTGAACACCCCTAATCCCCTTATTACCCGAGAAGCCTATTTCTAGTCGAAAGTCGAAGTTGGTAGCAGCACGTAAGTATAATACTAGCGCTCGCCTCATGTGATGCATAAAATTTATTATATTACTATCACGTCTACTCCGATCCTGACCCATAACCACCTCGCTCCTATCAATCTTAACATTATTAGAAAATTAATTACTAATGTACTAAATTAATATTTTATAAAAATAAAAATTAATTAATAAAGATGATGAGAAATTTTAAAAGTGAAATAATTATCAAAAACGTTGAAAGTAAGTTATATAGGCCAGATGTTAAAGTCAATTGAAGAAAACCATCAAATAATTTAAAATTAAAAGAAAATAAGATTTAAAGTGGAACAACTTTTCAAGTACATTTATGATTGAAGAGCCTATATTTATGTAATATATTTTTTACACTAGATCGAAGAATTTGTTAATCTACTTCGTTTGATGGATATTAAAAAAGTTTAAGTTTAAGTTTAGGGGTGCAATTTGGGCGGGTTAGACAGTCAACCCTAATCCAATTCTAAGTATATAATCTTCAATTCTAACCCTAATCCTAACCCTAACTCTACCTTGGGTTGAGGGACTCAACCCAAGCACTGCCCGAGTTTTATTCGGGCGGGCTCGAGTTGAATTCGGGTTAATGGTTTCGGGTTACTTTACGGGTTTAATTCGGGTTGTGCTCGGGTTGAATTCGGGTTAATGGTTTCAGGTTACTTTACTGATTCAATTCGGGTTGAGTTCGAGTTGAACCCAAAATAAGCTTATGCACTATCCCACAATCCAGCTACAACATACATGTTTGCTAGAACCACATAGTTTACTGACTTCTCAGGTTCTATATTAAATAGGTGTCTGACTGCAATTTCTCCAATAGACATATTGTCATAGTTACTACATGCCTCAAGAATGGAACCCCAAAGTGAAACATTAATTCGGGTTGAACTCGATTTTAATATTCGGGTTCAACCCGCGAACCCGATGGCTCAATCCAAGCCCACCCCAAATTGAATTTGGGTTGAGATTTTTTGACTCAAGTCCAACCCAAATATTAAAAACTCTAATTCAAGCCCTAATTTTTTCGGATTGGGCTTGGATTGAAATCGGGTTAGCCCGCCCAAGTTACACCCTTAGTTTCCGTTGATGGGTATAAATAATGAGATCTTTTGTCTGATAGGTTTCGAACGAACGAGCACATGAGAAATTTCGTCCAAAAACTTAATAACAGAAGGGTTTAATTGTTAAAATTTTAGAGTTTAGCGACTCAATTTATATAAAACTTAGTTCAAGAGGGTCATTTATGTAGTTTATTCTAAAACTTATTAATTTCTCTCGGCGATCAAACTTCAGATAAAAAAGTCATTTGTTTCGTTTCTTTTTCCTCTAGAAAAGCGAAAGACCAAAAAAAATAGAGCTTCAAAGCAGCGACCTTGTTTCCTTCCTCAAATACCATCGATTATTTTTGTTTTCAAAAACTGTTTTCGGTGCTTTTGATTTCAATTCTCTGATACAAACAAGAAGATGTTGGAGAAGATTGGATTGCCTCCAAAGCCATCAGTGCGAGGGAATAATTGGGTAGTTGACGCCACACATTGCCAAGGATGTTCTTCTCAGTTCACTTTCATCAATCGCAAGGTTAGTCCCCCCCCCCCTTTTCTTTTTCTATCTATTCTGTCTGATCTAATGACCCATTTGCTAGTATTTGATTATTGCTTAGTTTTCTAGAGTACCCATGTCCCAAAACTGTTTCTTTTTGTGTTCTATGCTTGAATCCGATGCCCATGATTTGGTTGAATTATTGAGGTTTTCTCTTTTTAGTCAATGAGACTTTGGTTATTTAGCAATCTTTCTTGGGTTCTCTTCTTGAAATTTATGATCATGATTGGGTTGTGTTAAGTGTTTTTTTCTAGGTTTGGGGATTTAGTGATATCATGGATTGATTGTTCGAAACCCACGACTTTAAGAAGTAGTGATCATAAAGTTGTAATTTTTTAGTTTATAGAAGTTGAAGATAAATGATAAATGAATTGTTGCACTAAGGGTATAGATATTACAGTTTTAGTATATCAGATCAATTGTGCAATTAGGTTTGGGGATTGAGTAAATTTAACATTTTTCATGGTTGGAAAAATCACTGGGAACTGTTTGATGTTCCTATCCACCATAATCCTTGGTCTAAGGTCAAGGCTGCTGGTTTTGGCTGAATGATGTTAACATCGGTTCAATGAATGCTTTTTAATTCTAGCTGGAAGCCGGAGTTTTATGGTCCATCGCTGTTTAATTATTTTTTAACAGAGGTGGAGGATTACAAGCTGAAGTTTCTTGAATCACATAACTATGGGTGGACTCTGACAGTACCCTTTTTGTTTTTTGCTTTTCCTCTTGCCATGTTTATTAGGTTGATGTTATCTGAAAATTCGGAATTTTGGGAACTATATTAGTGGTAAAACAATGTGAAATTCTCACAGAAATGAAAACATTGTGGGTCGCGTTCGCGTATGTGATCGAATGCTGGATTTTTCAAATTGATCTCAATTTGGACACCGTCTGAATTAAGTTAGCTGAAAGTCACAATCAAATTGTAAACACAACAACCATTGCTCAAGGGTGATTTTAGTAAAGCATGTTGAATGACATCTGGGACAATATTTTTCATATAAATCACAAACAAGTAAATAAGTGCATCTGCATTGAAGTCTTGAAAGGAATATATTTTGTAGGTAATTAGTTGCAGTACATGGCTCTATGAAAAACCACCCTAGAATGACCATATTGCTATTTAACATGTTGAAGTAATAACTTGTTTCTTACATGTTGAATCACGATTCACCGTTTGATGTTTGCTACAATTTCATTGGCGGGCTTCATTACCAATTATGTTGAAGCTAAATTATGGGCTCTTCTGAGTGGAATATTGCAGATCAAACTCACTTGAAGTGCTTGCTTAATTAGTTATGCCTAAAACTGTTTCCCTGAAATGATTGAGGTCAATGATTGAGCAATTTATTCTTACATCATTAATGTATTGCATCTGGATTTTCAGCATCACTGCCGTAGGTGTGGGGGCTTGTTTTGCAGCAGCTGTACCCAGCAAAGAATGGTGTTACGTGGACAAGGTGATTCACCAGTTCGCATCTGTGAACCCTGTAAAAAACTAGAAGAGGCAGCACGCTTTGAAATGCGCCATGGGCACAAGAATAGAACTGGAAGAGGTACTCTTTTTAAGATTCAATTGCTGTCTGAGGTCGTAGACTCAAGTGCCGATGTGGTTCAGATTTTTTTTTTCACCTGGGTCACAACATTGTGTTCTGTTTCATTCCAAGAATGACATGTTCACCCCAGTTTTTGGTTCATTTGGCTGTTGGACTGTTTTGCCTCTATTTCTGCCCCCAACTGCTTTTTTTTTTTTTTTTTTTTCGTTCTGGTTTTTGACTTTGTGGGGGGATGGGTAAGTTGAAGTGTATTGAATCTAATCGTCTAGAATACACTATAGATAGCAAACCTAGTCCTTTTCACAGTAGTTAGTAGACAGGACATTCTTTTATTCTCCTGGTGTTCTTTAGATGTGCAATTTCTGGGCAGAGTTTCTATTTCTCCCACTCTTGCAACATATATGACACATCAACCATGTCTGTTTGTTTGAATATTACCAGTAAACTATTTTCTTCCGTAAACCAGTCACCTTATCTGGTGTTTGGTGAAAGAAAATTCAAGAAGAAAGGATTCTAGAAAACCCCATATAGTTTTCCTGCAGAACCCCCATGGTAGAGCTCTTTGATTTTGTGCAACTTCAGCATTTCTCTCTCCTTCCTCTCTTTCACATCTGTCTATATGTGGCACGATCACATGTGATGATCTATCTGCCAACTGAAACTCTTAGTATAGTCAGCTACTCAGCCAAATCGAATGTATGTCAGGAATACGGAAGGTTATTGGAAGTATTGGAGTGTGAGTATCTGAGACTACATACAATTAACACTGAACTTGTGTGTGTAAAATTATGTACATTATTTCAGTTTGATTTTGCCAGTATGGCTTTTGTTAACCAGTCCTCATAGCAATTCTTGATTAATTTGCATGAGTGAATTGGACATCGCTGTATATTTTTTGTGGAATATTTTACTGTTAAGTTGGCATTTTGATATATGCAAGGTCTGTTCTTGGACCTATTAATATTTTTTTTCATAAAACTCAAACCTTGTTAGCTTCCAAGGCCTCACTTGCATGAACAGAAAGCAAATATAGTTGGTGTATCACAACAAAAGGTAGTCTTCGAGCTAAATATATAGCCTTATTGCAGGTGGTTCAAAAGCTGCATCTATGTATGATGATGAAGCTTTAAACCAGATTCTAGGTAATGACGGGAACAAATCATTTTCATCGGGACGAGATTCAACCAACGACATGTTTTCCAGTATTCAACGAGCAAAAAGCAGTGGTTCATGTTCCAATATTCAAGATGTCACCACTCATGATGAAGGAGGAGATATACTGAAAAGTCTCTCTGTTGAGGAGCCTTATCATTTGCTGACTGAGATGGGTTCTTCTACTCCTGAAGACTTGCGACAACAAGCTCTGGATGAAAAGAATAAGTATAAACTACTAAAAGCAGAAGGAAAATCTGAAGAAGCTCTAAGAGCCTTTAAAAGGGGAAAAGAACTTGAAAGGCAAGCTGGAGCTTTGGATATTTACCTAAGAAAAAGTCGTAAAAAGGCTTTGTCTGCCAGCAACATGACTGAGATCCAAGAAAATAAAGATGACGTTGGGGAATCTGGCAGGAAAAATAAGCTCTCTTCTCAGAAGACTAAAGAAAAGGATGACATTGCTGCTGAACTCAGAGACCTGGGGTGGTCTGATCTTGATCTTCATGATGCGGATAAAAAACCAAGAAGCGTGAGTTTGGAGGGTGAGCTTTCTACTCTTTTCGGAGGGCTCTCTCAAAAAGCTAATACCGAAAAGGGAACTCATGGCATTGACAAGTCCCAGATTATGGTTCATAAAAAAAGAGCTCTTGCTTTGAAGCGTGAAGGAAACCTAGCTGAAGCCAAGGAAGAATTAAAGAGGGCTAAAGTTCTTGAAAAGCAAATTGAGGAACAGGAATTCCTTGCTGCCGCTGAAGATTCTGATGAAGAGTTCTCGGCTCTGTTACGTAGTTTAGATGCTGATAAACAGGATGAGCTGTCGAGTGGGTATGGACCAAACACTAACTTTGATTTTGATCACCTAGTGGGCATTGCTGATGATCTTGGTGTAGATAGTAACTTCGAAGTGACTGATGACGATATGGATGACCCAGAAATAGCCACTGCCTTGACATCATTAGGTTGGGCTGACGACACCAATCAACCTAAGGACACTGAGCCCCAGTTTGTTTCTATTGATAGGGAAGCACTGTTAAGCGAAATTCAATCTTTGAAAAGAGAAGCTCTGGACCAAAAAAGGGCAGGTAACACTGCCGATGCAGTGTCACTGCTAAAGAAGGCAAAAATACTTGAGAGAGACCTTGACAGCTCTGATTCCCAAGGAACTAAATTGATGGCACACACTTCTGCCATGGTTCAGGAAGGTTCAGTTTCTCAATCTGCTGAAAAACCATCAGAGATTAATCCGATGGATGTCGATAATGTCTTTGGAACAAAAGATAAGAGCACTAAATTGGCACCAAAGAGTAAATTAATGATTCAAAAAGAGCTTCTGAACCTTAAAAAGAGGGCTCTTGCTTTGAGGAGGGAGGGTAGATTAGATGAGGCAGATGAAGAACTGAAGAAAGGGAAGGTTCTTGAGCAGCAGCTTGAAGAGATAAATAATGTTTCAAATGTGAAGGTTACACAGGTGAATATTAACAGTACAGCTCTGGATATTGGTGATGATAAAGGGGATGTCACAGATCAAGACATGCATGATCCAACATATCTTTCTCTTTTAAAGAATTTGGGTTGGAAGGATGAAGATTCTGAAGTCATTCCATCCCAGCCTTCTGTGCAGACAAATGATTCCTCTGTTACTGGAGCCTCCACTGTTATCCAAGTTGGGTCATCTAGAAGAAGTAATGGTGAAATTCAGAGGGAACTCTTAGGTTTGAAAAGAAAGTCTCTTGTTCTTAGACGCCAAGGAGAGGCTGACGAGGCGGAGGAAGTTCTTAAAATGGCAAGATTATTAGAGGCTCAATTGGCAGAGATTGAAGCACCAAAAATGCAGGAAGTTCCATCTGAATCCAGTAAACACCGCAAAAATGCGACGCCTGATTATTCCCACAAAAACGGAGTTGATGAAGGCGATGAAAGTGTTTTATTACAGGAAGATATGCATGATCCAGCACTTCTCTCAATGCTTAAGGATTTAGGATGGAAAGATGAAGTTGAAAATGTGGCCATGCAAGCAAATCCTATGGGACAAGTTTCCAGCAATCCCGTACCTTCTGATGTATCCTTGACTGGCTACACTCCTGAAATTTCAGGTGCAGCACCAAAAAGAAGTAAAGTAAAAATCCAAAAGGAACTTTTGTCTTTGAAAAGAAAGGCCCTTGCCCATAGACAGAAAGGAGAAACAGAAGAGGCAGAGGAAGTGCTGAGGATGGCAAAGGTTTTGGAGGTCCAAATGGAAGAACTTCAAGCCCCAAAGAATCTGCCGCTGTCTGATTCTTCCAAGCATGAGGAAGCTGAGTTTGGTCCTGTAATTAGTAATGAAAATAACGGAAATTTGAAGGACATAGTGGACGTAAATAAAGGGACTGTACAAGCACCAATACAGCCAAATAATAAGGTGGTTGTGTTGCCTGAGGCTTTGGGATGGAAGGAAAGTAACTCGGCTAAGCCTTCAAGGAGTTCTGATAGTTCAGTTCCTGAATTTCCCCTGATATTTGAAGACCATCAGCAGCTATTAGTAGACTTGGGTCCTCCAGTCGAGATGAAAACTGCAGGACGCACTGGCGCTGTTCCTCCAACAGGTCAGTCTGCAAACATAATGGATTTGCTTACTGGCGATTCGTGGGGTAGTTCTCAGACATCACTTCAAAGTATAGACGACGAAAGGAATTTCAGATCTGTTAGTTCCACTTTTGCTAATGTCCCTGCTCAGATGGATTACCAAAGGAGTCCCCCAGAAAATTTTGGAAGCAAACAAAAGGCTCTGCGTGTGAAAAGAGAAGCAAACTTTCAAGAAAATGAGAAGCCACAAATCGATGAATCAAACTCTGCTCGGGTGAGTATTCCTCAGTCTGATCGAAGTTCCATTCAGCAAGATATACTGGCTCGTAAGAAGAAAGCAGTCAGTCTGAAGAGAGAGGGGAAATTGGCAGAAGCTAAGGAGGAACTTCGTCAGGCAAAGCTTTTAGAGAAACGTCAGGAAGAAAACAATTCCTTGCCTGCTACAGCTTCTAGTGATGTATCGAATTCTAATGTAGCCTCTGTTGTACAGAAAGAGCAGGGTTTGAAGTCGGCTCCAAAGCCATTGTCTAGTCGTGATCGTTTCAAGTTGCAACAGGAGTCTCTAAGCCACAAACGCCAGGCACTTAAGTTGCGTAGGGAAGGTCGAGCAGAAGAAGCAGAAGCAGAGTTTGAGTTGGCTAAAGCTCTTGAAAGTCAGTTGGAAGAGTTGGCTGCACATGACATGAAATCTTCTTCCAATGCAGCTGAACCAGCAGATGATGTCAGTGTCGAGGATTTTCTTGATCCTCAACTTTTGTCTGCTCTGAAAGCAATTGGTTTGGATGATGACACCTCTGGATCCCGAGGCCCAGAAAGGACAGAGTCGATGAAACCAATCATTAGTAAGATTGATAATTCTAGTGAAGAGAGAATACAACTGGAAGAACAGATCAAGGCAGAGAAGCTAAAAGCAGTGAACTTGAAACGTTCAGGAAAGCAAGCTGAGGCCTTAGATGCTCTTAGGCAGGCTAAACTGTACGAAAAGAAGTTAAAATCGTTGGCTTCATAGGCTTCTTCCTTGAAGTTGGGCATCTTTCAAGTACAATCTGTAAAGCTCAGGTATGCTTGCGCGTGAAAAAGATATGAAATAGTAATAATTATGCAATAACCTGCTTGGAAGATGCATATCAAATGGAAGCATGCATGATTTTAAATTGTTACATTCTTTATACGACGTAAAACAAAGTTATGATTGTGTTGAAGCTACGTCTTCCCCCCCCCCCTTGCCGTGAAGTAGGGATGTTGAAATAGAACATTGAGATGTTTAAGGAATGAAGGAGAAAATCTTTGAGCTGCATTGTGCCTCTGTGGTTGCATATGTTCATAATTTCTAACAGCTTACGTTTTTCTCTCTCTCCTTGTGGAATATGTTGCTTAAATTTACATTACTTAGGACAACAGCTAAGTAAAGACAATCATCTGTTGTTTTTGTTCTTCTGTATTGTCAACTCCTTTTAGTGAAAAAATGTCGGTTAGGATCTGCTCCATTGTTACATTTTTCCTATGTTAAGTGAAACAGTTACAGCATGCAGTAGGAAATCAGTTTTTCTGTTATGTACGTGGAGCAAACTCGTTGAGTATTGTTCCGTGTATCTTGTTAGGCATGGGTTTCCGACCCAAAAGGCGCACCTAATAGGTAGAGTGACCCGTTCACTTATATGGTCCAAGACTCCCTCATCACCAACCGATGTGAAACTCGTTTGATACCTCAAAAACTGCACAAATGTTCAATAATCCAATTAATACTGGTTGGATTTACTGATTAATAACTCATTCAAACTTCAATCAAGTTGTCTCGGCTAAGACTAGGGAATCCATAGATATTGAAACAGGACTGAAAGCAAGGGTGGGCCATTGTAGTAATGGTTCAAAATGTCATACTGGTATGATTCAGCCAGCCTTTATCCGACTAACTACCTTCCAATTCGATACTATTCCAAGGTTTAAACTACGAGTATAATGCAACTAAGCTGTGTTGTCCGATACGTCTCCTAATTATCCCCGAAACGTCCGAGTCATCTTCACTAAATCCGTTGATATGGTTTTGTGGCAGCTATGCAGTATTTTGTCCATCCCTCCTTTCTCCAAACTACGGACCAAGCGTAGAATATTCTAATGGAGGACCACCCCATGGGAGTAGCGTCCGATATTGTTTTGCACTGCCACAACTAATGCGTCTAATTGCACTCCAAGATGATGGCTAGGGGTGTTTATGGGTTGGGTTGGCTCATGGGACCTGTTACCCGTTCCAAAAAACTAGGCCTCAAACTCGATAAGTTCGATAATTGGCCTGCCTGAACTCGAATTTAATATCCTTTAAAAGAGACCTTGAGCTTGCCCCAAGTCATTTTCCAACCCGAAATCTGGCCCATCAGCCCACCCCACAAAAACCCGGCCCAATTGGGGATATTTCCACCCACTTTGTTTGAAAAAAACTGACCATTTAAAGTTAGGTGGTTATTCCTCAAAAAAATAAAAAAGTTATTAACTTAAATACTAAGTTCAGTAATCTAGGGTATTCATTTTTATTTTTTGTCTATTTTGGCTGTACTTTTAATTCAAAAATGTAATTTACAAAAATATTAAGTTGAAAACTTTTTAAATGAAGATGTATATAAATAAAAAAGACTTGCCAACAAGACCCGCCCAATGAGTGGCGGGTTGGGTTGTGGGTAACTTACTCCTACCGCAAACCCATCTCGGCCCGTCAAATAATTCACACGGGTAAGGACTTGGGCTTACCACACCCAGGCCTAGCCTAAATTTTTTTTAACGGGTCTAACCCGACCCATAGACACCCTCTAATGATGGCCGATACCGTGACTTCCAACAATGGTTGCATTTGCTAATGGATGAGTGAAAAATCTTAAGAATAAAGCAAACAAAAAAGGGCAAAAAGATTTGGAGACAACCAAATATTTGGAGCATTACTTGCACTAATGAACCAACCACTTCCTCGTCCTACATCAACTTGAAATATCCCCTTGTCCCATGATATTGGCCACTCATTTTGCATTAGGGTTTATCAGACTGGATGGAACATTCTCATCGTGCAGAACTAAGTGGCTATGGACATTGGTAAGGCAACTTACTCATTATGCAAATAGCTCCATACTTCGCTTTCGTTCATGTCGTGTTCATGTTGTTATGATGGGTTCGTGGCCTGTTTATAGAGCATGTTCAAAGACCACGAATTTATCGGACAACCTATCAGAACCAATAAAAAAAAAGAGAAATTTGGAGGCTGGTCCCCCTATATGGACTTGTTTGGACTTATGAAACTTATTTGTTATGAAGTCCGTTTTTTGTCAATTTTACCATACTATCCATTCCCTTTAGAAGTGAAATAAAACTAAAAATTAAAAACTCTTAAATCTTAGGAGTTTGACTAACATTAAAATATTTTCTCTCTCATATCTATTTATATCCATATATAGGTTAAGAGTTTGACTAACATTAAAATTTTCCCTCTCTCTTATCTATTTATATATATATAATAAAGTAGCTTACAATTCAAATCTTAAAAGATAAACAAAATGACTTTTGCTATTCGCGGTTGAGATCACTTTAAATTTTACTTTAAAGTTAATCTAACGGCTAATATTAACACCCTAAATTTAATAGGAAAAATAGGCCCCTAAGGGTGTGTTTGGAATGACTTTTTAAAAGTACTTCTAGAAATTATTTCTCATAAATACTTTAAAAAAAAATAGTGTTTGAAACTGCTCAACCACTACCTCTACCACCACCACCCCCACCACCACTACCTCTACCACTACCACCACCACTATCATCGTCGCCGCAACCACCATCGTCGCCGCCGTCGCCACCACCACCGTCATCGCCATCGCCATCGTCATCGCCACCACCACCACCACCATTACCGCCACCACAGTCATTGCCACCCACCACAACCATCACCGTCTCCTACCACCACCACCTCTCACCCCCACTATAACCGATGGTTAAATTCATTTATCTCTTCTCTATGTTTGTGATTTGATTTTAGATATGAATACAAATATGTTTATTGTTTACTATTTTTTATTACTGTGTACCTTCAGACACAGGCAATAACTAGTCCATATATAGGTTAGGTGTATATATATATAATAAAATAGCTTACAATTTAAATTTCAAAAGATAAACAAAATGACTTTTATTTTTTGCGGTTCAGATCGCTTTAAATTTTACTTTAAAGTTAATTTAACAGCTAATATTAACACCCAAAATTTAATAGAAAAAATATGTCCCTAAAGGTGCGTTTGGAGTGACTTTTTCGAAATTATTTCTCATAAGTACTTTAAAAAAAAAATAATGTTTGAAACCGCCCCACCACTAACCTCTACCACCACCACCACCACCCCCACCCCTACCACCACCACTGCCACAGCCGCTGCAGCTGCAGCCGCCGCCACCACCACCGTCGCCGTCGTCGTCGTTGCCACCATCACCATCGCACCACGCCACCGCCACCATTACCACCACCGCCACCACCACCACCACCATTGCCATCACCGCCGCCACCACCACCACCACCACCGCCATCGCCACCGCCATCACCACCACCACCACCACCACCCCCACCCCTACCACCACCACCACCACTACCACTACCACCGCCACCGACATCACCGCCACCACCATCACCACCACCACCGCTATTGTCGTCGCCCCCACAGCCACCGATGCCATCGCCGCCGCCACCACCACTGCCACCATGATCATTGCCACCAACCACAACCATCACTGTCTCCTACTACCGTTACCTATCATCCCCACTACAACCGATACTTAAATTCATTTATCTTTTCTCTATGTTTGTGATTTGATTTTGGATATGAATACAAATTATTTTATTGTTTATCATTTTTTATTACTCTGTGCCTTCAGGCACATACAATAACTAGTATATAATAAAGTAGCTTACAATTCAAATCTCAAAAGATAAACAAAATGACTTTTGCTTTTCGCGGTTGAGATCGCTTTAAATTTTACTTTAAAGTTAATCTAACGGCTAATATTAATACCCTAAATTTAATAGGAAAAACAGGGCCCTAAGTGTGTGTTTAGAGTTATTTTTTAAAAGTACTTCTATAAATTATTTTTCAAAAGTACTTTAAAAAAAAAAATAATGTTTAAAACCGCCCAACCACTACCTCTACCACCCCCACCACCACTGCCCCCGCCGCAGCCGCCACCGTCACCACCGCCACCGTCACCACCACCACCACCACCACTGCCACCGCCACCACCGTCGTCGTTGCCACCACCACCACCACCGCAGCCGCTGTCACCACCGTCGTCGTCGTCGTCGTCGCCACCACTACCACATCACCACCATCGTCGCCGCCACCGCCACCGCCACCGCCACCACCACCGTCGCCGCCACCACCATTGCTGCAGTCACCGCCGCCACCACCACCATCGCCGTCGACGTCGACGTGGCACCACCGCCGTCGACGTCGACGTCGCCACCACTGCCGCCGCCACCACCACCACCACCACTGCCGCCACCGCCATTGCCCCCACTGTCGCCGCCACCACGGTCATTACCACCCACCACAACCATCATCATCTCCTACCACCACCACCTTTCACCCCCACTACGACCGATGCTGAAATTCATTTATCTCTCATCTATATTTGTGATTTGATTTTGGATATGAATACAAATATGTTTATTGTTTATTATTTTTTTTACTCTGTGCCTTCAGGCACAGACAATAACTAGTATATATATATAACATCAAAAATAAAAAAATAGTAACATTCAAATACAAAAAAAAGTTATCATTTGGACACAAAAAATAATACATTTAAACACAAAAAAAATAGTAACATTTAAAATTGAAACATTCAATATTAATATTTTTTAAAAATAACAACAGTAACATGTTCAACAAAAATATTAACATGTTCAACAATAATAGTAACATGCTTAACAAAAACTGTAACATACTTAACAATAATTATTTCTCTCAAATTCAAACGCAAAAAAATAGTAACATTCAAACACAAAAAATAGTAATATTTAAAAAAAAATAGTAATATTGAATATTAATATTTAGTAAAATAATATTAGTAACATACTCAACAAAAACAGTAACATACTAAAAATAATAGTAACATGAACAGTATCATACTCAACAAAAGCAGTAACATGAACAGTAACATAATAAAAAAAATAGTAACATGAATTTGAATATATAGGTTAGGTATATATTCGGTTACCACTTTCCTCACCATAGCACTGCCACCATCGCACCATCGTCAGCTCCCGAGCAACGCCAACCATCACGTTGTCATCACCTCCACAACAACGCTCACCACCATCACCACCATACAAAAGCCCATTCAAGTTCCACTCCGATAACTCCTTTTTATTCCACACCACTATACTTGCATCATCTTCATAACAACTCAGCGTATATATATATATATATATATATATATATATATATATATATATATAGAGAGAGAGAGAGAGAGCGCGCTTTGAATTTGAATTTTAAATTTATGATGGAGATTTTATTGCATATTTTAATTGACATTGAATTAAGGGATAATAATTTCAAAAATAGGAAATTAATTTAACTTCCTTTAAAGGAAGGGTATTTTTTAGATCAAAAAAAAGTGGACTTAAGTCATTACATATAATTTTAAACATGGACTTAGACCCTTACAAGTTTTTTTGCAGCACTTATCTCCAAACAAGTACATCTAGGGAGATTCACTTCCAATTTTCACTAAAAAAAAATGTCATTGGTCATTAATGTACATTAGTGATGAAGCGACTATTGAATTAGTGGTTGTGTTTCATTTCTCAAGTCCGGTCATGCTCACTATGAATTGAAATTTTTATGCCTTGTGTGGTCTTCAATCGACCTTTGTGTTCACCTTGGCTCGCCCAAGCAAAGTGTATCCTTGTTCCAAATTTTAGTGGATCAGACTGGTCATATAACTTTTATAAAGCAAGTTTTTTTTATAATAAAAAATCGTTTCAACTACGAGTTCAAATCACGTAATTACATCATAGATTCTAAATGAACATAACAACCAACAAACTAAAAATATCGGGTAAACCAGTATCCTCTTACAAGATTTGAACTTAAAATTTTATACTCTCTAAATTAAAAAAATTCGAGCTATTCTCAGGGATTATCAATCTATGAAGCATTGTTGTATTTGTCACTTATTTCGAATTCACAATTTTTTTTTTTAATGCTTATGAACTTTAACCATTACTACAGTGATTGATATCTCAAAGAGGGAGAAGAATACAGTACCGAATAAAAAATTTTGATATTATATCACAAAATTTTATGAGTTTTATGTGATGAGATATAAGTTTTTAAGTTCACCATGCTTTTCATGTTTGTTGAATTGTTGATTGAAATTGATGGCATGGAAGTGCAGAAATTTGCTACCCCTTTATTGAAAATTGCATTCGTTTTCTTTCACCTTCCTCCTAAGAGAATCTCTACGGTACTGTCAGCGATATTAATACTAAAAATTATAATTTTTTAAAGTTAAATTACAACTTTTTTAAGGTATAAGTTACAATTTCAAAGTGCATGATCGATCAGGGAATGTTAAGATCGATACCGCATTTTTTATGATTGATCATCGGTGTCTGTAATCGATGATGACATCCCTTGAGCAGTTATAACTTTTCATTTCAAAATTGTGACTTTACAATACAAAGTAGTAACCGGCGAAACCAGTACCAAAAAAAAAAAAAATTCGGTACCATAGAGTTTCCCTCCTCCTAAACGTTTATGAAAAAATATATATCTATGGTGGGGCTATACCATTTCTGGTATATTGTTTTACTAGTTATAACCCGTACCTGAAAGTACGATGAAACATAAAATTTGAGCGTCCAAAAAATCGATCCCACTATATTAAATAATATTTTTTCTCAAAATATATAATCCGATAAAAAATTTTCAACGTGTGTATACTGTCGTGTATGAATAATGTTTAAAATAAAAATTATGTTAAATTATAAATTAATCTAATATTAAATGATTAAATATGTGATAAAAATGGGTGATATAATATTTTTGAGAGAAAAAATATGTAGGAGATAAAATTTTAAGTTACTAAGTATTTTATTATATAGGTTGATATTCACGTTTGGGCAATGCAATTTTGCACCACAAAATCCACTGGCTCTCTGTTGTCCTGCCATCAAATATCAACCCACCTAACAATAGTCACTACCAACCATGGAACATGGCTTATCCCATTATTATGTCCTCCCATCAACTATTAGCCATACAATCAGATAGGGGTGAAGTCAGACATCTCTTCTAAGGTGATGGACCATGGCTTCAATGGAGACGTTCGCCTTTGGAATGAAGTGGATGAATAGACACTTGAGCTTGGAACTGATGAAATTCAGGAAAAACATGGACCCAGTCACTATACTGGGGATGGGGAGACATACCGCAACTTAATTTGTTCTAAGGTGATGGAACATGGCTTATCCCATTATTATGTCCTCCCACCAACTATTAGCCATACAATCAGGTATTGGTAGCGGTGGAGTCAGAAATCACATCGTATTTCATACTTAAATATTCATTAAACACAAAAAAGAGTCAAACGCTAATATACATAGTTGGAAACCATTGCATGATAACGTCAATTGTCAATGTCATCGAAAATGTATTTTTTTATATAAGCAATTAAGTTGTCGGTTTTTCATTGATCACTCATTTGGTTGCGCAACTTTGTCTTCACAATCTTTATTGCTTAAAATACTCTCTCTACGGTGACAGTTACAACTAGTAAAATTATTATCAAAGTCATAAAGTAAGTAAATTAAGAGATATGTTATGTTTTTTTTTTCTCTCAACCTCAAAAAGGTTCGAAAATTCAATGCTTCAACATACATCAATAATAATATAACTACCACGTTGATATTTGATTTTGTTTTTATTTTCGGATCTTTGAAGCTATATGTTGATGTATTAGGATATGATTTTTCGCAACAACGAACTTTTATCACCCATATAAACAAATAATAATTGAACTTTAATTGACTGTATATACTAATAGATGCATAATAATAATACACAATCTTGTATAATAGTGGTAACGAACCAACTAATAGTTCTAAAGCGAACTAACTCAAAAGAGCATATATACTACCGAAGCCTATTCCGGTCTTATTGTTCATCGGAGAAATTATCTTCCTATATGTTTGTGCAAATAAGACACACTAAATTAACCCACGACCCAATTAGCATCGATGAGACAAAATGTTACATGTGTTTGGCACACAAACGCACTTCAAACTTCTGTTGACGTCGTTGCTATATCTTTCCATCAAAACGATGGGACTCAAGAGTCTCTCTCAATGAAAAACTCGTGTACAGTAACAAATGTACATAGAAAAGCAATCTAATTGGAGAATGGTGTGGGTTCCCATGAAGGTGGGAATGTATACGAGTTTTCCATGGAAAACTGTTTGAATTGTTCTCTCGAAAGGTACATTTTGGTAGTTAAGAAGTTGAAGATTCACGAGATGATGTTACCTCAAATTCAACTCGATTGTGATTGAGTGTTACTGACCTACACTCTTGACAATAATTGAGACTAATCATGCAGGAGGACCACACCCTGAACCCTAGGAGAACAGTGCCAATGTGAAAGTTGTGGTTTGAATTTAAGCTTCATCTCCAAACGAGCAACGCATGGTGTCGAATCATCATGAATTGAATTGGTCACATATAGATTAACATTTTTTTTTATCAATTATTTAATTCTAATTTTAAATTTCAGTTTGTTATACTTTATTTCATGGATCCAAATTTAGATCTATTGATATTTGATTCGAGTACAATTTAAAATATGTATGTAAATAAATACATATGGTATAAAATTACATAATTATTTTATGAAATTGAGTTAAAATTAAATATAATTTAATAAATTTATTTAAAATTTAATTATATGGATGGAATTGGATTCCAATTTTTGATGGATATTGGCATATAGATTATGACCACGAATTCCATTAGATATTCCAATCAAATTTGGACAAGAAATTTTAAATCGAATCATATTAATTTGATCCGTTGACATGCTAAGCGTAGAAAAAATGGTAGCCTAAATTTGAATGACATTTTAGTGATTTAATGTTAAAGGGCAAAGAATAAATATAATGTAGTTAGGATTTAATGAGAATATATTATCAAAAGTATGAGTTCATTGTCCTAACAAAAATATGCTAGGAGATAATGAGTAATGCTATTGGCGAAAAATGGCAAAAAACCTAATTTGAATGTTTAAACGAGAAATCAGGCAAAAAAAATGGCATATGTCATGGCGAAAAATGACATTTTGGTATAATGGTAAACTCTTTTGTGTAATGATAAACCAAATTCGGTATATATAATTATTGTAACCATGTCGTGATACTATTGGTGTAACTCTTTGGTTTATATAAGTAACTGAATGACAAATTATGTTGGTGTTGTAATTTCGTGTAATTATTTAGTATAACTGTTTGGTTTATTAGAACACATGAGTAACCGTTTGGTGTATTATAGGGTAATTGTAACTAATTAGTGTAACTAATTGGTGTAATTATATTGTTGTAACGCTAATATAGGGAGAGAGAGAGAGAGAATAAGGAGAGAAAGAGTAACGGTGAGAGAAAATAGGGGAGAGAGATGAAAAAATTAAATCAAATCTTTACATATTTGAAAAAAAAAATTATCAATATGTGTGTGTGAGAGAGAGAGATAGATAGATAGAGAGAAAATAGGGAAGAGAGAGTGAGAGATTAATGGAGAGAAAGGGGGAGGGAGAGAGAGAGAGAGTAATGGAGTAATAAATGGTCTTTTAGTCTTTTTTCAAAAAAATACACATAGGGTCAAATAAGTTTCCTTAATGTGGTTTAACTCAATTAAGTACAAATTTTTGTACCGGCTTCCAAATTTCTCTTAAGAAATTTAGCATCAAAAACTATAGCCCAGAGTGGGTTTCCATTCAAAATATTTCATACCTGTTTCATTCGAAAAGTTGATGCCACATCCCGAAAGTTCCTGATACCAAAACCTCCCTCTGCAAATGACAAGGTGACCTTATCCCAAGCAACCCAATGTCTCTTCCTAACATCCAGCTTGATGATGCACAAATTAGATTTGTACACCACCTGTCAAATGAGCAGTAATAAATGCAGTAGTAAAGTAGAGAGATATATAGAGACACAAGTAAGACAAGGATTTATAGTGGTTCGGTCAAAGTGATCTACATCCACTTTGAATGGCTATGTTGCCGGGGTATTTTATTACTTTAAGGTGTGCAGGGAGAGCATGGAGATACAAGCTATGAGAATTACAGAGATGTGCTCGATTGAGTGTCATGCCCCCCAAGTGTTGGCGGGGCTTACAATTTATAGTCGCCTCATAACAGATTTGTGCGAGTTATTAGTAATTAAGTGGCTAATTTGGTGGAGCTGGCGCCCTCTGCTCCACTAATGAGACAGTTACTGTGCTCTCCATAGGATTCGGTCAAAGGATGATGTAGGGGTTGATTCTTTCCAAGACGGCATGGATGAGGCTCTTCGATGACCCTGCATGCTCCCTTGGTGATGTAGCTCATTGAACCCTGATGAGCTTGACCGGGTGTAGACCCATTTGGGCTGGACTTACTGGATCTCTCTTAAGTTTGGCTCTTAATTTAAACTGGGCTTACAACATGGGTTGGGCCCTTGGGCTTGACCCATCATTTTCCCCCCAATATCTTGTGTCCAATGAAACTTTGAGAGGAGGGCATTCGGTTGAGTTTGAATTTCAGCTGAACGTACAACTGAAAAAATTTCGGGAGACCAAAACATATATTTCTCGGCATTTTTTAGGCTTTTAAAAGCATCTATCACAACCATAGACTATGAGTCTTGTAGGGCTCGTCGAGAGCTTCGATTTGATATATTATGGGTCCCGTTTAGATAAACGGATCAAAAGTTACGGTCACGGGGAGACGCTGACGGCGAGGCGTTGCTCCAAGGGACTGAGGTCCTTGCCATGGGCCAGCTCCCATGGGCCAGCATCATGGTGGAGGTGCTGATGGCGTCAGTGAGCAAGCCCCCATGGGCACTGTCGAGGCCGGGGTGTCTGGGGCATTCTTGGGCAAGGCGCTACGAGCGACCTCAGGTGAGGCGCCACGAGGGCCGTGTGGCGAGCTGGTGGGGGCCCAATTTGGTAGGGCTGACTGTGGAGCTAATCCGGTGCTCCTGAGTGTTAGGCAAGAATTGACGATCGTGAGGGAGGCGTTGGGCGCCGAGACGGGACACCCAGGCCTCTCGGACTAAAAGGAGAGGCGCCGGAGTGGAGGCGTCATAGGCGCCATTGACGTTGGGCACTGACTATGAGGCGCCTATGGCACTGGCTGCTGTCGGAGAGGCGCCTATGGTGCAGGGCACTGCTGGAGCAGGTGTCAAATCCTTAGTGTTTGGAGCACGCATGCCTTGTTGCGCTAGGTGTTAAGCGCGTGAGTGTTGCGACAACAAGGCAGCGATGCTGGATGGTAGTCCCGCGGGTTATAGACGACCTGAGTTTCAAAAGTGCGCCTAGAGATGACAAAAATAATGTTATTTCAACATCAAAATATCTAACATGGTTACTTGGAGAGAGAGGCAGACTGCTTGCGTGAGAGCAACGACAGGGTTTGAGGATTGTTCATGAGAGAGCAACACCTCTTCAGATCGAGCTTTTGACCACCCGTGAGAGAGTCGCTAAACTGGAGGTAGGCTGCCTGCTTGAGGGTAGAGCAGAGACCAAGTTTTTGGCAACCGGCGAGAGAGTCGCTCTGCTAGAGATATAGGCTACCTGCTTGAGAGCAAAACAGAGATAGGCCAAGCTTTTGACGACCCGCGAGAGAGCCGCTAAGCTGGAGATATAGGATGCCTGCTTGAGAGCAGAGCAGCGATAGGCTAAGCTTTTGGAGACCTGCAATAGAGCCGCTCAATTAGAGATATAGGCTGTCTGCTTGAGAGCAAAGTAGAGATAGGCCAAAATTTTGGCGACCCACGAGAGAGCCGCTCAGTTGGAGATATAGACTGTCTGCTTGAGAGCAGAGTAGAGATAGGTCAAGCTTTTGGCGACCCGCGAGATGATTCACTTCGCCTGGACTGGTTGATTTCCTCAGTATTCATATATTTTTGAGCTTTTGTCAATAGTTATGGCATACTCTTTGGTGGTCTCTTCATTACTGAAAAAGGAAACTTGATGAGCGGAGGTCTCTCAGAAAGGCGGTCATGGTGACTTTGTTATTGGGCTCCTAGATTTGGAGGACCTCCTCGTTAAAACGAGTGAGGTAACTCCTCAGACTCTCGTCTCGATCCTGTTTTACGCTGAGCAGATGGGTGGCAGGCTTCTGCTGGCAGTGTCCGCCAATGAACTGTGCTACAAAGGATCTGCTTAGTTCGGCGAAAGAGCCTATGAAGGCTGGGATGAATTTGACAAACAACTGTTGGGCAGATCCCTTCAAGGTAGTCGGGAAAGCCCTACACATGATTTCGTTAGGAACATTGTGCAACTGTATCAACGACTTGTAAGTTTCAAGGTTATCAAGTGGGTCTTTTGTGCCGTCAAAGGTTTCGACGGATGACATTTTAAACTTTTGGGGAAGAGGGTACTTTGCCACATCTGGCACAAAAAGTGTGTCAGTTCGCCTTACGAGGTACTCCATAGTTTCTGGTCCTTGTGCCTTCATGGCATTGAAGACGTCGTCAAGTTGATTCTGTACTTCTTTTATTTTTTCATCCCAGTGATTGGGAGCTCCTTTGAAATTGTCGTGGAAATGGATCTCATGCTCCACGCTTTGATTTTCACCCTTATCCTCTTAGAAATGAGGGTCTCCCCCATGAGAAGTGGGAGCCGGAGGAGGAGGTGGAGGTCCCTCATGGTGGGCCCCCTTGTGTGGGGCTCCAAAGGGGGCGCCCAGATGGGGAGCTCCTTGGCGCCCAGGGCGTGGAGCTTCTCTGGCTTGAGGTCCTCCAGGTTGTGGTCCTCATTGTTGTCCAGCGAGCATTAATTGGAGGATCTGCTGATTCTGAGCTACAAGTTGCTGCATTGTCTCCAGCATCTACTGTGCATTTGGGACGGAATTGGTTTGTGGAGGAGCAACCTCCTCCTCTCATGGTGAATTATCTTCAGGCTGATTCATCGACCTAGTAGTGATCGCCATTGGTTCAGTACAGGAAGTGTTTAGGTGAGAATTTTTTCTTTCCCACAAAAGGCGCTAAACTGATGATGCACAAATTGAGTTTGTACACCACCTGTCAGATGAGTAGTAATAAATACAGTCGTAAAGTAGAGAGATATATAGAGACACAAGTAAGACAATAATTTATAATGGTTTGGTCAAAGTGACCTACGTCCACTTTGAATGGCTAGGGTCGCCGGGGTATTTTATTACTTTAAGGTGTGCAAGGAGAGCATGGAGATACAAGCTATGAGAATTACAGAGATGTACTCGACTGAGTGTCATGCCCCCCAAGTGTTTGTGGGACTTACAATTTATAGTCGCCTCATAACAGGTGGGCAAGTTATTAGTAACTAAGTGGCTAATCTGGCAGAGTTGTCGCTCTCTGCTCAACTGATGAGGCAGTTACGGTGCTCTCTATAGGATTCAGTCAAAGGATGACATGGGGGTTTATTCTTTCCAAGGCGGCGTGGATGAGGCTCTTGAATGACTCTACATGCTCCCTTGGTGATGTAGCTCCTCGAACCCTGAGGAACTTGACCGGGTGTGGACCCCTTTGGGCTAGACTTACTGGATCTCTCTTAAGTTTGGCTCTTAATTTAAATGAGCTTACAACGTGGGTTGGGCCCTTGGGCTTGACCCATCACAGTTTGTTAGGCCAAACAAAAGAGGCCATAATAGAATGCAGCTTGTTGAGAATCCTCTTAGGTAAATTCAAACATGTTAGCAAGTGAGTAGGTATAATATTAAGGACATATTTAATTAATACCAATCTACTTGCATTAGATAAGCACTTAGAGTACCACCTTTCTAATTTGGCTCTTAACTTTTGAACCAGATCATAGAAGAAAATATTTTTAGACCTTCCTCTAATCAAATGATAGCCTAGATATTGAATGGGACTAGATTTCCATGGAGTTGAAGTCATAGAGGAGAGCTGATTTTTCCTGGCTTGGGGGATTTTGTGTGGCAGATACATCGAGCTCTTCTACCTATTTACTCTTTGTCCAGAATACCTTTCATAAAAAGAGATAGCTTCTAAAATATTCAGAACGAAATTCTTATCCCCTCTTAGAAACAATAAAGTGTCACCAGCAAAAAGAAGATGAGAAACTAAATGAAAGCTTTTCACCAAACCCCTCTTATAAACTTCAGTAATGCCTCTACTAAGAACTTCTTCAGCAATGATAAACAAACTACAAGAAATGGGATCTCCTTGTCGAAGGCCACGAGATGTAGGAATAAACCAATTCTTTCATCATTAAAAGAGACGAAAAACGATCTAATTTCCTTCTCTAATCCAAAGCATCAACCTTATCTGCCTTACCTTCATACAACACCTCCTGCCCGTTCTCCTTTCATTGAATGGCCTTTGTTTTATCCTGTCCTTTAGATTGTGGCCTATTGGAATGATCTCCATCTTTCAAATTTCCTCCTGTTTTCATCCTCCTGCATTCCTCCTCTCCATATCCTTGCTTTCTACAATTCTTACAATATCTATTATTCTTCTCATAAATTATTTTCTGCCATCTTGCATCCTCTTCATCCATATCAATCCATATTCGTGAAGGATTCTTCGCTAGAAGATTAACTTCTACACAAACAAATGCAACCCCCAGTCTTCCCAAAGAAAGAGTAGCTTGATCGTAAGCCAATACCTTTCCAATGGGTTTGGCAAGCAATTCCAAAAACGGCTTCTTGAAAAAATTCAAAGGCAAACCTAGTAAGGATATCCACATAGGAACGATCGAAGGTTCAATGCTCGAAACAAATGCTGAAAACCATTTGAAAAGGCGAAAGTGATAGTCTTCTATAAGCGTCGCGTCCTTCAACCATGTTTTTACGTAATCTTCATGGAGTTGAAAACATATAAGCACATGTCTCGAATCTATAGAACCCACTTCAAAATCTCCCTTTAAAGTCGACTTAGATCAAATCACTTCACTTATCACCCCCAATGATGGTCTTCCATATGTACATTTCCCTATCAAAGCATATTCAAATAATTGACAAGTGTCTTTCACTTCTTCCTTGGTAAAATAAAAGGCCAGATCAACTTCATAAAAAACTAAAGGTTTGTCTAATTTAATGGTAGGAGCTTCTTCGATTAGTGGTTGTAGAGTGTTCTTAAACAAAGAAGCATAAGAACGATGTTTATCTGGTGGTTTTGGGACTAATTTTGTGAAGAACTCATGAAAAGCAAAAGTAGAGAGAATGGAGGCGGGGGCTAGGGTATCGGTGGTTCAATTCCGTTGCCTTTTAAAAATTGTTCCGCTGCCGGGATTTGAACCTGGGACAACCCAGAAGGAGGTCGCACTCCCATCAAGATTATGAATTTCGTTTTCCACATTAAATGAAATGTGATGGGATATGCTATGCATATTAAATTATGAAAGAACTATGTATTTTTATTTTTTTTTTTACAATTATTATTGAATGGACAAGGTAACAATTGAATGATGGTGTTTTGGTTAGCGATGAGAGAACCTGACAAGATTATTTGTGAGTGATAAATCCCTCATGACCTGACTTCAAGGGGTTGCCAAGATTCAAACTCAGGACGTCTAAATTTACATCTCATCCTTGATATCACTTTAAGCTACTCCTTGGAGTTATAAGAGAATTTTGAGCTGATCGACTCGTCTAGTGGTTCAAAATTCTTTATATTTAGCATATTTTTTTATGTTCCTCTTTTTATTTTCCTTTTTGAGAAGCTCTAGGGGTCACAACCAAGTTTATATTTCGAAGAAAAAATAAGACAATTGTCACACCCCCACCCCGGATCACATAGGGTGGGCGACGAACCGGCCACCATGGCCTTAACCAACCAATCTTGTGCACAATAAATGCAAAATACAGTGGAAGACAAATAATCAAGTGATCATCCACCGACCTAATGCATATCAGAGAAATAAACTAAACATCACCAACATCATTACTAATTCCATGTAAAACAATAATTAAACTGTAACGTTCACTACTCTAAACATAAGTAATATTGTTCCCAAAACAATTAAATATTTGTCTCAAAACTATAAAAGACATTTATTTCTGAAGACCCACAATAAAATAAATCTTCAAGTCATCTAATTCCTTGTCTATTTGTGGACTTACTCCTCACCCTGATCCTCACCTGAAAAATGTTAAATATTTGGATAAGCACAATGACCCATGAATAACAACCATCTCTAATGAGGTGTGAAAATAAATCCCACAGTTTATATACGAAAATAAACTTTGATACACACATAAGTACAACAAATTGTATCTTAACCCCTCCCACATAATCATTTAAACAAAATAATCTCATGATCACAAATAACTTTATAAATGAAAAGATAATTATAACCCAAAACACCACTCGTTTTCACAAATAATTTTATAAATGAAAAGACAAATATAACCCAAAACACTCACACACACATTCAGTTCCAAATACATTTTGTCAAATCATGTTTGTTACCACTAGCCTGATAACTGGTCCAGTCTCTTGTTACCACTAGTCTGGTAACTGGTCTAGTCTTTTGTCATCACTAGCTTGATGACTGACTCAGTCTCTTGTTACCACTAGCCTGGTAACTGGCTCAGTCTCTTGTCATCACTAGTCTGATGACTGGCTCAGTCTTTTGTTACCACTTAGACCTGATAACCCAGTCCTCGTCTCATAAACATGATTTTCACACACACAAAAACTGTAGTTTTAGTCCTAACGCACACAAAATTTTCCTTTCATCACTGAATCAATGATATAAAATCATCCCACAAGTTTTCCAAAATTCACATGTATAACAGTTCACAATTTCAAAACATTTAATTGCAACATCAAACATCAACACATAATCATATATATGAAAAATCCACATGCACGCACCCACACATTTAATATAGAAAATCCAAAATCCTTCCAAAAGAAGTAGTAAACTACTCACCTTGATTCCCAAAATCCAATTTAAAGCCCTCTATCTCAACTTCAATGCAATCACCACCTAATCCAAAATAATATATAGCGATCAATCCCTATTTCTAATTTCGTCATTTCGCGATTCTATATTTAATACTTTCTACCTATTGATATATACTTTATATATCCTTTACATAGAAATAATATTTTTAATGTGAGCTAATAGGGTATAGAAGTAATCTGGGCAGTTTATAAAAAGTTCTTAAAGTTTTGGGGTCAAATCATAATTTTTGAAATTTTTAAGGTCAAAGTGTAATTTTCTTGAAAAAACGAATTTTTTGTTTTCGAGGCTGCCATAATTTTTTTCACAATAGTATTTAAGGTTCTAGAGACCCATTTTTCGAGAATAAAATCTCGATATGATTTATTAGAGTAACAATTGATTTTTAAACACTTAATCGAAACTTTTAGGGGTCGTTTCAAAATTTCAGAAATTTTTCAAGACTCGGGGGCTGTTTTAAAATGACAATATTTGTTTCAAACATATTGGGTCAATTTTATAAATTACCAAGTTCTATGTTGGTGAAAATTGAGTTTATAAAAGTATAAGGGTCAAAATAAAGCTATTTAAAACTAAAGGGGAGATTTTCATAATTTCAAAATTTCCATTTTCTTCAACCTTAAGCTTTGGTCTATACCTTTTTCTTTCTTCCCTTTTTTCCCAATATCTTCTTAACACAAATATCCACTACATTATGTTTGAATTTACATATTTTAACCCTATTAACCTACCCAATATGGATGACTTGCAAATTATATCAGACTACAAATTTGTATATGTGTACATATAATGAAATTTAATTTCAATATGAAGACTAACCTTGATGATCAAATATTCTAGTTTTTTTTCTTCTTCTTTAAATCTCATTCTTTCTTTCTCTTCCATTTTCTTTGCTCGAAACCTTAGCCTCTCATCTCCTTTCTCTTATTCTAACATGTATGTAGGCGTGATTATGCGAAGAGAATATAGATATCTATATATCAGTGGACATCTAGGGCAACAAGGACACTTATTTTAATCACACTTTTATCCCCCCCCCCCCCCCCCCCCCTTTTTCCATTGAATAGATGTCTTCACAAACCTTCTCACTAAAAGACCATATCAAATTAAATATATCCACACACACACACACACACATATAAATATATATATATATATATATGAAGGGTTTGATTTATCCAACAATACTACTATATTTAAAATACATGTAAAACAGTCATAATAGGTATCTCTAAGGCAAGACTTTTATTAGAGACACATTAGTCTTCTTTTAATTATTTTTATCCTTATTTATATATAATTACTTCTAGGTAATCAATGCACTAAAATAAAATAATAATTTTTTTTTGGGTAATTACAACAACTACTTCAAAAACTTGGAATCTTGTCCTACAAGCCCCATCGTATATTCAGGGGCGGCTCAAGCTAATTTGAGACCTAAAACGAAAATATTAAATGAAGGCCTTTTATTTTTAGTATTATTTTAAAAAAAAAATTAATTTCTTTTTAATTTTCTATGTGAGAGGGAGACAAAAGAAGGATGTGTTAATATTGTCGAGAAAGAGATTTCAATTTTTTTTTTATTTTTTAACACAAAGAGAGAGAGTGTGTGTTTAATTTCAACTTTTGTTTGTTTTTTATTTTTTATTTACCACAGAGAGAGAGAGAGAGAGAGAGAGAGAGAGAGAGAGAGAGAGAGAGAAAGTTGGTGGGAATAAATATGAGTTGACTTTTGAGTATTTTTTTAATTTCTAAGTTTTTAATATTATGGATTGGATTATAGGCCCAAATTATTGCAATAAAAATTTTGATTGTATTTAATTTTTTAGGGCTTTTTTGTAGGGCTTAAAATTTAATAGATTTAATTTTTTTTTGTGCTAGTGATATACCTAAAATTATGAGGCCTTTTAAAAATTTGGCGCCTAAAACTCATAATTTTTTTCCATACTATTGGGCCGCCTTGCGTATATTACCATATACTCCTCATTGCAAGTCTATGGATAGTAATTGTTTGAATCGATTAATTCAATTCATCTGACAAATTAAATTCAAATAATGTTATTCACCGACCCATGCAAAATAATTCACTTGTTTCATATTTACTTTAACAAAAATGGGAATCATGCAGGGGGTCTATTACCTGGACCAACATGTTTCTTATTATCTTGGACAAACTGCACCTGGTGGGCTCGATGTCAATTCAAGCAACGTGCAACGCATGGCCTCAAATCATTCTTATTAGACACTTTATTTTTATTTTTTTAACGGTAAGATATCTCTGAGTCAGTTTATGCGTACTTTAACTAACTCCTTTTCAATTCGGTCAAAAGTAGATCATCTACACCGAGATTAAGATAACCTAACTTAGCGTGACCCAATGAATTGTTAATATTCAAACTCAGGAGATCCAAAATTACAACTAGTTCTTATTATCTTTTGAATTACTCTTTAAGATTGTACAAGACAGGCTGATGTCATGTCGAAACATCAATTCATTCTAAACACAATATTTATTATTATTATTATTGTTATTATTATTATTATTTTCCTAAACCTGGCATTCTATAAATAAGGTACCAGGTACCATTACTTCATATCATCAATCTTTACGAAAGATAATTTCCCTCTTAACTCTCGCGTTCCAAGTACTATCAATTTTCGGCGACCTTCTAATTCCATCAATGGCTTCCACCGATAAATGGAGCATCGCCCAAGACCTCACGGTGATTTCTCTAAGCCTTCAAAACAAATTGACGACAGTCTCACATAAAATACATTTATTCTTTGAATATTTCTGCAATGTCTGATCTTAAATAGTTTGTTTTCATGGCTGACACTGTGAAACACTTCTTCTTGCTGCAGGATGATATTTACATAAAACATGCACAAAAACTGAAGGAAGTCAGGCATTTACTGAGCAAAGTCGGAGAAGATTCACCAGAAGGATTAATTTTCGTCGACGCTGTCCAACAGCTAGGTGTCGATTACCATTTCCAAGAGGAGATTAAAGCCATTCTGCAACGGCAGTATATGGCAATGAACACTACTGCTCATGAACAAGAGAATAGAGATCTATACGCAGTTTCACTTTCTTTTAGACTGCTGAGACAAGAAGGTTACTATGTGCCTGCAGGTGGGCATATTCTAATTGAACTGCTTCTTATTTGGTCCAAGTTATATTCGCGTCATCCATTGGTTCTTAACAAAACTGTGTCATGTTCGTATTAAGAACATGAATTGTAAACTTAGATGTCTGAAGTTTGAATCTTGACAAAGAAGGGAATGAGATTAGTCGAGGTGCGCATAAGTTAGTTCGGACACCCTCGACAGTACAACCGTACAAAATTAGACCGAGTTATGAAAAAAAAAACATTGAATTATTCATACTCAACAGTAGTCTGTCACTGTCACGTTCATTATTCATGTTTTTCAAAACTTGTAATCATTTAGTTATTTACATCATTCAAACTTATTCTATGCTTGCAATTGTTAACTATTTTCATCACCCCCAACAGATGTGTTTAACAGCTTTAAGGACAAGGAGGGGAAGTTCATGGACGAACTAAGTAAAGACATGAGGGGATTGATTAGTTTATATGAAGCTTCGCAGCTTGGTATAGACAAAGAAGATATACTTGATGAAGCTGCGAATTTTAGTGGTCAGCTACTTAATGCATGGGAGACTCATCTTGATCATCGTCAAGCCAGAGCTGTCTCAAATACAGTAAAACATCCCTACCACAAGAGCTTGGGAGGGTTCCTGGCAAAGAACTTTATCAGAGATTTTGAAGGTTCCAATGGATGGGAAAAAGTCTTGCAAGAACTAGCAAAAATGGATTTCAACATGGTTCAGTCCATACAGCAAAAGGAAGCACGTCGAGTTTCCAAGTATGTTGCTTAATGATTATACAGTTTTGTTATTACATAAGGTGAGGTTACGACTCAGTATAGTGAGGTTACAATAAAATAGGGTTGTTTGAGGTGATCCTACATAGTACAACGTTAGAATAGTTCTAACATTTAGGATTGATCATAACCTTTCGGGACAAATTCCAACTGTTTTAGTAAAAATTTAACCTTTGGTGTTGTTACTCGATGCATTCTATATCACTTTACCGGATTGAGCTGTAACTTTACTCTTATTATAGTTATTTTCTTTGTGATACCAAATTCGATATTGTAAGTTGTTCCCTAGTTTTCTCTAATGAAATTGATTGTCATCTTAGATGGTGGAGTGACCTAGACTTGGCTACAGAGTTGAAGTTTGCAAGGAACCAACCTCTTAAATGGTACGCATGGCCGATGGTCATCCTTACAAATCCAAGCTTGTCAGAGCAAAGGACCGAGCTCACGAAGCCCATCTCTCTTGTGTACCTAATAGACGACATTTTCAATGTTTATGGGACGCTTGATGAGCTCACTCTCTTCACAGAAGCTATCAACAAGTATGTATCAATAAAAGTGTTTCTCTATAGTCTATATATATTTCATCCTTATTTATCACAATATATAATGATAATCCATGAATTATTGTACACAGATGGGACTTTGTTGCTGTTGAGCAACTCCCAGACTACATGAAGAAGTGTTTCAAGGCTGTTTATGACATTACTGAAGACATCAGTAACAATGTCTACAAAGACCATGGATGGAACCCTATTGACACCTTAAGAGAAACAGTATGTTTTATTATTTCTTTTCAGGTAGCCTCGTGAGTAAAAGAGAAATGATTGTTTAAGTTTTCTTCTTATCTAAAAAAATTGGGACGTGAACATCCATGTCTAATCACAATCTCAATGAAAATCTTACAGTTTGAGAGGATGTAATGTCCACATTGATATACTTGGACATATTCTGATGAATTCTTGATTTTTTTTTGCAGTGGGCAAGTTTGTGCAATGCATTTCTAGTAGAAGCCAAATGGTTTGCTTCTGGGCATGTACCAGAACCAGAGGAGTATTTGAAGAATGGGATTATTAGTTCAGGGGTACCCATGGTGTTGGTACACTTATATTTTCTATTGGGGCATGGTAGAGACAAAGAGAGTGCCAATATTGTGAAGGATAATCCAGGCCTTTTATTTTCTGTGGCGACAATCCTTCGTCTTTGGGATGACTTGGGAAGTGCCAAGGTAACTCACAAAATCAGTACTAAAAGTATCGGGGATAAAAAAAAAAAAGGCTATTAACCTATGGGGTAATTCAAGTAATAATAAGGACGAGCTGTAAAATCAAACGTCCTCTTAACAACATCTTAAGATCAGGTTACGAGGGATTTATCTCTTATGAATACTTTAGTCCTAGCGTAAATGATATGCATTTAACTAGACCAGGAAGGAAAATAGTAGAAATACTCGTAAACTGACTCGAATTTCCCTTACCGTTGGACCACAAAAGGAAAAAACAATTAGTCAGTCTTCACTACTCTATCCAATAGTCGTCATTTCCTTCGATTATCGTTTTTTGCAATAAATCATGCACCATCTTAGTTTAACAATCTCTGATAAGTGCATTGGTTTTATTGACAGGATGAGAATCAAGATGGCCATGATGGATCTTATGTGGAGTGTTACATGAAAAAACACAAAGGCTCTTCAGTTGAAACTGCACGAGAACATGTTATGAATACAATTTCAGAAACATGGAAGAACCTCAACAAGCACTGTCTCTCTCCAAATCCATTTTCAGCAACTTTTACAAAGGCTTGTCTGAATGTTGCAAGAATGGTGCCCTTAATGTACAGTTACAACGACGATCATCGCCTTCCAGTCCTCGAAGAGCTTATCAAATCAATGCTCTTTGACACTTTACATGATTAGAGTATGCCCCCATTGTCTAGTGGTTTAAGACATCTCTCTTTCAAGGAGGCAGCGGGGATTCGACTTTCCATGGGGGTAGGGTCCTACAAAAGGAAGTTGATTAAAAGCAACCAAACCTCCTGGAATTTGAGATTAAGGATTAACCTGTGGCTATGAAACTAGCTATCAAGTCTCATTATGTGGAATTAAAGCATAGGAGTGACTAGATTAGTCAAATTTCATCAAATTACCATGTAATATTGATAATTACTAAGAAAAATTAGCCGATGTATTGCAAACACTCGTTGAATGGCACTAATAACTTCCATATTTAATTGGATTGTACATGGTTGGTCAAGCTCCACTATGTTGACACGATAAAGAGCGACACGTACACGATGTTCTTGCTATTACAGGGTTTGGGAAGGGTCAAGTGTATACAGTTTTCCCCCTTCCCCCCTTACATGTCATTACAAGATTTCGAGAGGTTGTTTCTGTGACTCGAACACTTGGCGTGCAGGTCACAATGGCAATGCCACTGTGAAAAGACCGCCCTCATATATATATCTGTAGTGTGTGTGTGAGAGAGAGAGAGAGAGAGCCAGAGAGTAAGAAACAGAGGGTGAGGGTTTGACATAAACCCCTACCTATTTATTAGAAGAAATACAGAGTGCATGACAGACAAAAACTCATAACCCTTGCTCCATAGTTACTAAAGATAGTTTACAATCTCCAAATTATGCTATTTATGCAGTTATGATTCCCACCATACTTATCTTCCCTTTAACAAGATTATTGCTGATAATACCTCTCACCCCCATAGCTAGACCACCCATTGTATCCTCCTCCACCCCTCTGTTCACCATACCCAAATGGACTTCCAAAAATATAATCTGCAGCTCCTTTCCATGGGTTAAAGTTGCTTCTTTCGTCGCCACCCCTCTGTTCACCATACCCAAATGGACTTCCAAAAATATAATCTGCAGCTCCTTTCCATGGGTTAAAGTTGCTTCCTTCGTCGCCATTTTCGCAATTTCCATTGCTGTTCTGGTCTTTCCTATTCAAACATGGCCAGTAACCAAATATACTCTCACAAAGGTCCATGGCTTCCAATCCAGATCCATATGCAGCCACATGCTTCTCATACTCCGAACCATACCCTCTAGTTCCTCCATTTCCATACCCATAATCATATCCGGAAGAAGGAAAATCATCACTGTTATTATATTCCTCTCTCTCTTCACTCTGGTTTAAGTCTACTGGCTTCTCAAGATTTCTGTCATTGCCAAGGTCATGTCCACTGTAATCCTTACTTTCACCATTTGATTTCTTCCCTTCTTCACTAGCATTAGAACCTTTGCTTCCATTACTCGATTTTATTGCTAAGTCACCTGTTTCATCTTTACCATAAGGTGAAGAAATAGCTCCATATGAGAAACCATCCAAGGCTAGGCCATTAGACTCTGGCGTGGAACGAGGGTAACAGATTTCATCCGAGGGTGGAAGGGGTTTGCCATAGGTTGTAGTAGGATCATATCCACCATCATAAGGTGTCGGATCGTACTCCACGAATTCAGACACATTAAACTCCATTTCAGAGTAAGACATTTTGTATTGTGTCCCGGAAGAAAAATAACCAATACCATAAGGAGTTGGTTCATACTTGATCAATTTGGGTTCACTGAAACTGTAAGTAGAATAACTAATCTTGGATCGAGTTTCATAAGGATCATAAGCATCACAATAAGTAGTAGGATAATATTCGAGTAGCTTGGGCTCATTAAAACTATAGGTAGAGTAATCGATTTCGGGTGAAGTTACAGAGTAATAATCACCATCACCATCAGTGAATTGAGGCTCATTGAACTCAAAGCCAGAATAAGATATTGAAGCTTGAGTTGAAACATCATGATCATAAGATTCATAGCTACTAACATAAGAGTTCCGATGGTACTCACCAGACTCACCCTCGTAAAAATCGGAGCAGTAGTAAGACATTATGGATCATTCACCTCTACCAATCTCCCCCAGAACCAATCTCAGTAGTGATTCATGTTGTTTGAGATAGTTTAATTATTGGCAAAGAGAAAGAAAGACCCCATCAATCCTCAAGAGAAACTGAATACAGTTCAATACACACCTTTCTTTGTAAGGGTATCCAAAACTCAGCCACTTGATTCTTATCTTATCCGAAAAGATATGTCACTATGTTGGAACATGATTGCTTGAAAGAAATATATAATCATAGTAAAATGAATAGTGTCTTTGTAAAGACAGGGTGAGTGGTCCTTTTTGCCTTAGTCTTTGAATAGGACAAGAATGTCAAACACCTATGATTGATACAGTCTACCTTTTTTCAAGCTCTGGTTGAAAAGTGAAGGTAAGATATCGAAAAACTGTTCTTCGGTACCATAATAAGACCCCACCTATTAGAAATGGAGGTTAATCTAATCATACGTTTTAGACTGCACCAATGGATGTTAAGTAAAGCTATTGAAAACAATTCTGGGAAATTTTGGTATCTGCTGAAAGAACAGGATGGTCTTTTTGGTGGGTCAGGGAAGGAGTCCTAGAAAGAAACTCTATCATATGGATAGTTTAAGTTTGAGATGGTGACTAATGAATTATTGAAGTGATCAACAGTTGGACCATAACAATCAGTGAAAAATGCAATGTATAAAAGTAACCATATTTTTTGTCAATCAAACATAGAGGACCCATTGCATGTGGAGTTAGGCCAGGAGTTCATGTGACAAGTTTCGGCATCAAGCACAAAGAAGCCATGTCCCCATAGCACAATTTTCCCTAATTCTTCCCTTTGAATCTCTTCCTCAATTGCAGCTGAGAAGGAGTTGGAGCGCCAGATCCCAATGATTCAGACCTTGTGATTTAAAGATGGATGGGACAAAGAACTAGCGGCTGTAAAGGTTCCTGAGGACTCTGAGCTCAATTCTATATAAAAGCGAAAAGGGTCGGTTACGGTACCCTACTTACACTTTTTCATCCAATAAAAATATGACACGTTTAAAATTTTTTATTTTATTATTTCCAAAATGGTTAGAAATCATCGGAACCACATCAAAGACAAAAGCCAACCTTGCTCCACAAACCTAGACCAAAAAATTGACACATTCCAAGGCTTACCTACACTAGCTCTAGAGACCCAAAATTTGATGGATCTCCAAACCCTCATCCACTAGCAGCATCCATTAACACTTCATCTATCACCATGTGCAGGGGTTCCTAGATGTGGGTTGAGGCCGTGAGAAAGAAAAGGCATACTTTTCTAGTAACTACTCAAGGGCATGGTATCACAAACAAGCAACTAGAGAGAGACTGATCCACAGTACCAATCTAGAGTAACCGGTGCGGATGTAGTTAAATTAAGTCAACTTCCAGGTGCTTTAGCAAATGGTTGCAATCAACCAATCTTATACTCCATCCACATATAAATATAAAATGAAAAAACCAGATACAGCCCGAGATTGTGGTGTACAGAAGACATCTTGCAAAGCTAAATGGCTACATGTGAAACTCATTACATAACTGCAAGTGGTGATGACAGAACGCATTAATCTTGTTTTGGAAGCATTTTTTATTTGACTTTCAGTTTTTTAAGATGCTTTAATGTTTTCTCGAAGCTCAACTAAAGGTACATACAGAATGCACATAAAACCAGACCTACATATAGTGAACAGAATACAAGGACGCACACATAGTCTTATCGATTGTTGTGAATTATATGATCAACAAATCAAAACAAATAACAAATAATTGTATAACAAATAAGTTTAAGATTACCAATTCACAATCAATTCGACATTACATCAAACTCATACAACATTGCTTCTTACTCCTCATAATGAAACCAAACCGCAGGCCTCACAGTAAATAATTGGACTATTAGTGCAGGGACCCAACTCGAGATATAAGCAGGGATTTCAAATCTTAACTACCTATGTATCTTCCTAAGACTGTCATGTAACATTTGCTTAAGAATAATGTACCATTTCCATATGGCGATTCCACTCCAAAAATGAAACAATAACCTGCAAAGAAGCACAATGGCAAAAACAACATTATGAAATCAATGAATTATATCGAGAAGAGATGAAGAAAAAAGTTTTAAATCGGCAATAAAATTTGATACTATTGTGTGGAAAAGTTTCCGTGCTTGCTCATATAGAGAAGGAAACAAATGCAGGCAAACGGAGAATAGAAGTCCTTATCAAAATACTGAATCATAGAAAGGAAAAAGAATATACGTGGCATGTAGATATCAGTAGCTCATCCAGAGGCAGATTCTGGAGAAGTCGTCTCTTGCCTTGGTCTTCTTCGTTCCGGAGGAGGGCCATCTCTCTGTCTGACATATGCTTTACTCTTGTATTTTGATCGATTGGACTGCTTTGGTTGATAAGTAGGGTACTGACAAGGAATGATCTCCCCATTGATATACTTGTCACCTAAAGCAAATCAAAAAGTACAATTATATCACTGGGTAACATCACTTATTAATACCAATGTGGAAAACATGTCTTCATTTAGGTATCACCTCCATAGTCTTTGTTCTTGACATCTATATATGAATCTGGTAGTACCCACAGAACTCCAGGCAACCCTACAAATGATGAAGACATCAGCAGACAATTAGAATCAACCCTTGAAGTCGGCCTCTTCATGAAACCAATACCAATACTTACCCTTAAATTTTTCTGATGTTTCTTCTGACACAGTGCATTGAAATCCAGTGTAGGTGGTGGTACTAAAAGCATACATGTTCTTCTTTGCTTCTTCCATACTGACAACAACAAATAGAAACTAATTGTATAACGCACAATAACACTGATTAAGTAGATAAAGGGAAAATCTGACATGACTCAATTTGCTAAGAAAAGTCCCCAACTCCAACACACTTCCTCCTCACTTACACCATCATCTACTATAACAACTGTAAAAATATCCAAATAGCTTTGATGTCCTCGGATATTTTATTAGGAATTGATTACATTTCGACAAGCATAAAAATGAAAATTGTTCCTTACGATCATTTGCTTGCATACAAAAATGGTTTCACAACGACAAACTGCAACTTGCCAACCCTCAAAAACATTAAATGTTTGTATTTTGTAATGTATTCTTTAATCCAAAATTTTAACTGCTTTTCTCCTTGAAAAATCAAAACAAGTGTGGCTTTTGAGGATAATTTCTACTTAACAACGAGAGAAGAACGTTAATCATTTTAGTTGTTTTAGTAAATAATCAGCCTCATCATGCTCACCTTACCACAACTTTTTCCCTTACCAACTAACCAAACCAATCCGTATGTCTTGATCATATGGGGTCGACTATATGAGTCTGTCTTCACCATTCATTTTGGTCACGTGCTATACACTCATTTAAGTGAAATAGTTTCATATATTTTTTTATTATTTTGTTCAATGTTAATTTAAGTCTACTCCAACTCCTAGTACCTTTAAGAGAAATTCTATCACTTTTTCTAATCGATGTCTCTATCAGCCTCTGTTGAATATGACTAAACCATTTTAATCTATTTTCTCTCAACTTATCCTTAATTGGAGCTCCTCCTTCCTACTTTTCTAATACGGTTATTTCGTTCTATCATTTCTAATTTTTCCACACATCCATCTTAACATTCTAATTTCCGCTACACTCATTTTGTCACTATGTCGTTTCTAATTGCTCAGCATTCCGGCCCATATAACATTGCTATCCTCTTGTAGCTGTTCGGTAAAATTTGGCTTTCAATTTTATTGGTAACCTTCTATTATATAATATGTCAGGCTTTCCTCCACTTAAGCCAAGCAGCGATGATTCGAAGAGTTACATCTTCTCCAATCTCCCAAAAAGTATGATAACATAATAGAAAACGGAAGCTATCAGATTCCTCATATAGTTCCATAATTCCAATAAATAGTAAAGTTAACACTTAAAAACAAAAAACATTACAAAGAGCGACCAACCCCCCTACACACCCACATCAAAAATTGGAATAATAAAACCTTAGAACACCATCAAAGTTACATACCCACATACAAACCCAAAGTTAAAATGCGATACAGACACACAAACACGCACACACAAAGACAAACAAATAGTTATGAACGAATTGGATATGAAAAAACCTTAAAAAGCACAAAAAAATCAGACCTTCCAAGCACAGTGGCGAGTGTATTGAGGTAAGTGTCAATCATCTGCTCTCTAGTAGGAGCAGGGTCTTTAGGGAACTCCATAACTATCAACCAATGATTATAATCACAACCCGGTAACATTATCGTCTCTCTGGGTTCATTGCTACTACTCCTCCTGGCCGAGTAATCCCTATCCACCACGGCCCTTATTACAGGAGTCCGAGACTGGGTTGGGTTGGAGTGTTGGCGGGTCCATGAAAAACGAAATGAGGAGGAGAGAAAAGGCCTCGAGATGGAGGTGGAGGCGGAGGTGGTGGTGGTGGTGAAGACTGATGAGATGGGTTTGGAGTTGGTGTTTGACAGTGTTGGATTGGTGGGTATGAGAGAGAGATGAAGAGTTGCCATTGGAGATGAAGGCCCGATGGAGAAAAGATAAGGTGGAACGGTAGAGTATAGACCGGAGAGAGATTTTTATGAAGGGCAAAGTAGTCCAGATGTAACCCATCAAAGTAGTCCTCATGAATAGTTTAAGGGATAAGCGGGACAGTACAGTAAATTTTGACATCTTAACATGAGTTTAAATCTTAATAATTTTTTGGAGTTAGGTAATGAGAGATTTATTATGCATAAATATTTTAATTTTGACATAATTTTTTAGACTCATTTAGAAAAACGAGCCTAAAAGGCTCAGTTTAATATCGCAAAGTTCGACTCGTTTATATATAAAATAGTCGAGCTATTCGGACTCAACTCGAATTCGGCTTGGGTTCGAGTTCTAACAAGCAGAACTTGAACAATTTTTTAGGTTCATTTAAAAAAACAAGCTCAGCAAACTCGGGTTCAAGCTTGCAAAACTCGGCTTGATTAATATCCTCTAAGTGGTAATGAACGCTAAATCGAACCAAAAAATAAATATGCGGGGGACCCGATTTGTTGAGTTGGTTCTCGGGCCTATTCAAGCAATAAGCCCACTTAGCGAATCTTTAGTCATTAGGATTTGCCACCAACCCAAGCCCACTCACTATCCATTGGATCATCCATAAATTTTGGGTCATGCAATTCCTGGCCATAAATGGGTGTCATGGAATGTCTTTGTAGCTTAGGGACATTTCTAAGGTTCGGTACCAAGCCTAACATCTCACATTGCCCACAAGCAAATCATTTGAATAAACTTAGAAAATGAGATGTAGAGGACACAAGGTCAATCAATATCAAAGGTAGAATTCTTTAGCAACTAAAATAGGATAAGCATCGACTGTGTCATTATCCCGACATGATGTAATTGTCCACTAATAAGACAAGTAAGTCACACAATAATTAAATACGTACTGATTCATGTCTAGAAGTGAGAAACACGTTATTCATTTGATTTTTTTTCATTGAATGGTGACACTGAACAATAATGACGCGGTGCCACCGTTACTAAAAATATTTACTCCTTTAGCAGGGTTTTCATTGGGTCAATCATAATGGCCTAACTTCCTTTTTTTCCCTCAAACTTGACCTTTATTTTCATATATTTATTTCAATTTTAATGGGCCATAATTTGGCTAGCCTGTCGGACCCATAGGACCAAAGGTATGGACCAAAGACCTTATCCGTTGGACCACAAGACTACCCACTGACAAGCGAGTAGACTTTTGAGTCGTGTTGGGTGAGGCGGGTTCGTGTTAAAAAATATTTCACTCATACCCGATTTGTTTATTAATTTGTGTTTCACGAATCGTGTTATATCGGGTTCGTGTCGTGTATGAACCGTGTATAACTGGTATATAAATGAGTTGTATCGTAAATTTTTTCTGATTGGCTTCACACATACCCGATTCGTTTATTAATTGTGTCGTGTTGAGTCCACTCATTTACTACACTGGTTTAAGGAATACTCAAACACTCTAATTTCGTATCGTGTTTGTGTCATGTTTACATGTCGTGTCATATTTTGACACCCTAACCAGTGACCAACAAGTGATGAGCAAGACCGGCCCATGACACTTAATTCTTAGTAGCAATATGCTGTCATTCTCACTGCTATTGGATTGAAAATGGGCCCTAATAGTTGTTAGAACCCGTTGTCGACAGATAAAAAAAATTAATAAATTAAGTCCAAATAATAGTATTACTGTTTTTCTTCTCTCCCATGTTTGCAATCGCGTTGAAAGTCGAAAAATAATCCTCTTTGAAGAAACGAGTCCAAAGCTTTTAGACCACAACAACTTCATGCATTGACAAAACTCTATTTAATCTAGCTATAAGGTTTGAATACTTACAAGATTAGGTGGAAATCCAGTTGAAACACAATCAAGAAAAGTCTTAAACCCGATACGTCAACGATAATTCAGTACTATAAGAGACTATAATTTTGATAGTTCCAAAGGTAGAAACTACTCTAAAATAGAATTATTAGTCTCTTATTATATGATTATCACTCTGACCAAATCTTATTTTTAATCAGCAGTTCAACAAAACCTGTTTTATTTTAATGGATACGCAGAGAATACGGAAGAATAAACACAATCAAACAGACTAAACATATCAACCCCCCTTTGTTTATTTGTGATTGTGTTTGTGTTTGCATTTTCTATTGCAGAGAGTTTAGGACTTTCTGGGTTTCTTTATACCAAATCATATTGGCTTTAGTATAGGCCAGCCTGAAAATGAGCTATACTTTAATTTAGACTCGTTTTTGTTGGTTAAGTATTACAAGATCCTAAAGAATCCAAATGTGATAGTTCATTTGCCAACCAAAATACAAGTTTTCTTTCTTTCTTTCTTTCTTTTAACTGTTTTATGTAGTTAAAAACAGCTTACGTTACTCGAAACATCTTTATTGTTTATTATAATTGAGCGATAATGATTAGATTCGAACCATGTCACCTCTCCTATGAACCCAGATGTGAGGGCGGCAATAAGCCGTCCAACATCGAGTGTGCAAGGACAAATTTTGAGTTTAATATACAAAGTTCGGAATAAATCATAATTTTTCATAGATGTTGTACATAGATGTTGTACTGAGCAGTTTAACCTCCCCTGCTGGTGGTGTGGAATCTAGTTCTTGGAGGCAAACAGCATTGACTCTTATAGGATAAGATCTTAGGTCACATTTTGTTTAACTCATAATTTTTCATCCAAAATGACGAAATCAATCTTAGAAGTTGTCTCTCATACTCAAAAGCTTTGGGTCTAGGCTGATGTATACAAGGGATTGATGGGCATAATTCTCCTTCTTTTTTCTTTAAAAGGGATACAACATGAGGACTTCCCAATAGATCACTCCTAGTACTACTCTCGTCCAAATACGCTTAATTGTGGAGTTTTGATGAGATTGGGTGGATTAGTGCTGGTATAGGATAAGTTTATGGCAACAAAACTTAATGAAAAATCATAAAACAAGACAATTTTATATGTATCGCTTTTTAATTAACCAAAAAAAGAGGTATATTATTGAAAATAAACTTTTTTATCATATAATCTAATTCCTCTTTGAAGAGACTATTACTATGTGTTGGCTGGTATTATTGCATAGGGCATATAACTTAATTCTCTTTCCCTCTCATGGTTAACCCAATTGTCAGCTTAACTACCCTATAATCTCACAACTGCTGTGCGACGAAAATTCTTATTAGCCTTTCAATAGGGTTTGGCCTTGAGGACAAAATAAGCCCAGTTAGAGAGAGAGAGAGAGAGCATGTGTGGACGTAGAGGTTTGAGTATACATGGAGACTTGTGCAGTTAGCAATAATGACAAGAGAGAAAGGAAGCAAAGGGAGAGTTGGTCCAACCCATCTCTCAACTCCATCATACCATCATGGAACCTAAAACATTACCACCTCAGTTTACTTCTTCAGTCTGTGTCTTTTTGAAAGTCCTTTGATCCATTAGAATAGAATTGACCCATCTCCAAATTGTTCCTTTTGTGATGTAATGAAGATGCCATGGTCCTAAACAAAGGACCTACATGTCAAAGACATAACCTGCCCATTGCTAGATGTTAAGCCATAGATCAAGCAGTTCAACCTTTTCTCTTCTTTTCCTTTTCTATCTTCTGTTTCGATTTTTTAGCATGTGTGCCTAGGGGCAGAGGATTGTTGGGGACAAATATATATAAGAGTTGGGGAGGGGGGGAGAGGAAGAGAGATGAGGAGAGGATTCAAAATGTACGTATTTCATGTCGTTGATAATATTATGGTTTTTGATAACTGAAAATCATTTTATCACATTTTTATATATATTCCATGTCGTTGATAATATCATGGTTTTTGATAATCGAAAATCATTTTATCATGTTTTCTTCAGACTATGGAGAACTACAACTCAAAACTTTGAATATACGCGTATCAATCGAAAATTCTCGCGTATCGATAGATTTAGATTTTATACAACTATATATATATCCTCCTTTATTTGACTACTAAACTAATCCAGCATGAATTTTTGTTGGTGACATTTTGCCAGTGAATAAGGAATATTATAAAACCAATGGACCCCTATGTTAATGGAGGTCCTATAGGTTGTCCAAGGAGTTTGTGAAATATGGGACCCCATGGTGACTTAACGGAATGTTCAATCAACAAGAGTCAATTATCCATGTCAACCCCACCGGGGGAGAGACTTAATTAAAATTTGGTGGCATCAAGTCCACAAGTCCAATGATTATTGACTTGTCATTCCTTTGTTGTGCAACACACATTTTCAAGAATTTCAACTCGTAAAAGTCAATCAAAAAAAGAGAGATAGCAACATATGAAACATACCCTTATTACATATCGATCTGTTAATTGTGTTGGGTGAAATGGGTTCGTGTTAAAAAATAGTTCATTCGTACCTGATTCGTTTAGTAATTTGTGTCTAACGAGTTGTGTCATATCAGATTTGTGTCGTGTATAACTAGTATATAAACTAGTCGTGTCATGCTGTCTATTTTTTTGATTGACTTCACCAATACCTGATTCGTTTATTAATCATGTCGTATCGAATTCATTCGTTTACGAAATGAGTGACTTAAAAAAGATTCAAATCCTCTAATTTTGTATCGTGTTCGTGTTGTGTTAACGGATCAAATCATATTTTACCACCCCTAATTACATATAGATCTATACATGGCTCCATGTGTGTGTATCAACATATGAGAGAGAGAGAGAGAGAGAAAGAGAGAGAGTAGGTGAGAGTTGCAGGGATTTGAACAAGTAACCCATGATACTGACCCAAGCAATAATAAAGACTTTGTAAATGGTAGAATGAGAATTGGACGGCAGGAAAAAAGGAAATTTAGGCTTTGATTTCTCTTTGATATTTTTCCATAGAGCATTGCCATTTCCACACGTCTGTGTATACAATCTATATATATAATGTTTACCACCAAACCATAGGTTGATTTTATCATTAAAATACTGAATAACAGTTATCTCCTTATATCTTTAATGATTTGGTTCGTGTATTTTCTAATTGACCTGTGGTATTATATATTATTAATATATGTAAAACGAGAAACCCAACTTGTACCTAGTAAGTCTAGATTACGATGTATACAAGCAAGGGCGGAGCCACCTTTGAAGAAGGGTGGACACTTGCCCACTCTGACTTTTGAAAAACCCCTTTATAGAATAGTATTTTGAGACCATAATTCACTTTGTTTTAAGAATTTGCACCCCCTCCCCAATTTTTAAAAATTTTACTTAGTGATAATAAACTTTTTATTGTTATTCGGTTAGTGGTCCATTGACCTTCTAAAACTAATTTCTATTCTTAAATCGAGTAAGACGTATGCAAAATATCATAGTCATCAACGACATTATATCTATTATATTTGACGAATTACACCCTATTTTTTTATGTACAAAAATGTACACAAGTGCTCTCAATTATTTTTCTGTAAGATAATAATCGGTGCTGTAATCCAAAAGTATTTTTTACTATTTCAAATATTCAATCTTTTAATCTCAACTAAGTGTCGCAAAAAATGAGGAATAATTTTGTTGTGGACTTGTGAGTGAGATTTGAAAGAATATTGTATTCCACTTTCATAAATGATTGAGTTAAAATAACTTTTGAATTTTTTTTTGTATTTCGTTTGTTCATATTTTGTTCAGACAAAAAAAAAATTGTTTTACAATTTCATAAAACAATTTAATCTTAAATTTTGATATATTTTATTGGACCTAAAATTTTATTATACCAATTGGTGAATTGTTTTAATAGTATTTTGTCCCCGAAACAAAAAATCTGACTCCTATGTAAGTTGGTACCCGAAAATCATAGATAATTTTGGATTATAGATGTATTCATGCCTCCTAGAGCATTCGTGACTGATTTAATTCTCTCAGACACATGGAGTCTCTCTGACTTATTGGTACCATGAATTCTCCAATTGACTCACCAAGAGTTTTAATGAATCTTACTTCCTTGAAAGACTTAATAACTTAAGGGGCTGGCGTATGATGATTATATATAGTTACAGGTTTTCTTTAGTAAGTATCTGTATGGGATGATTTTAGCACAATGAATGAGGTAACATATTTCTTTTTTGGTGAGCTCGAGTTCACATGGAAAGTCGAGTCCCCCACATCGGATGGCTATTGAGAAAACGTAATGAACGGTGATGGAATTTTCTACAAACGATCTACTCACGCGTAAGTTCTCAAACACAATCCTGTCACTTAAAAAAGAAGGGTTAGAAGGGCGCCGAAGTGTTTTCTGGCGTGACCCCTCCGATGATCAAGTCAGTATTTGAAAAAGGATTTGAAAAATATTGTTCTATTGCTTTGGCAAGGAGGTTGTATACCTGAGACTTGAGCTTGAGAGTGTTATTTATATCTCTCAGGAGCAAATCATTGCGGACAATTGGGTCCCTTGGAGGGAAGACACCTGATTGGTTCATTAGGAGGGTAACACTTGGTGCACAGACCTCGAGCAGAGGGTCTTCCCCTTCATGTAGTAGAAGTTTCTACATTTAATGCTCGGATCCCAAGCACTTAATGCTCACTTCTTTGACTTCGTCAAGCAATAAATATGTTTCATCCTTCTGTGAGGTAATTTAATGTGCCCTGGTTGTGGCTGCACGCGCACAGAGACATTTTCGTCAATCACCCTCCAATGGGTTAAGAATTAAATATTTCGTACTCCGTACGCCTTCCTCATTGGTTGCTGAACTCTCTTCGCAACAATTCTGATTGCATTGGGAAAAGGGATTGATGATTGATAGTCAACCCCGCTCCCAAGTCATTATGTTCTGTATTACCTCGATCGTGGGTATGCTTGCATCAGCTTACATTCTCCTTTTTCCCTAGGAATCTAACCTCATCATTTGGCAGGGACTAACCGTCAAGACAATTGTTCATATTTCGTCGGTGTTAATGGCTCGATGCTGAGCCTCCGAAGATGGCGACGAGGGGAGGGATCGCTCCGAGCTATCCCATGTCGAGGACACATGTCGCACAGGGAATACTCTAAGGGCATTCAGGCCGAGGACATGTGTCACTCGGGGGATGCTCCTAGAGACCAAGATGCCAATGACACGTGTCATTCAGGGGATGTTCCTGGAGACCAAGATGTTGAGGACACATGTTACTCAGGGGCTGCTCCGAGGATAAAACGCCGAGGACACGTGTCACTTCCCCATAAAACTTCAGAAACGTTCCATCAGTATGGATTCTTGAAGAATAATTGTACGATGAGAATTGAGCGTTGAATTCAGTTGGCTCACCTATGTGCTTAACGAGACCTCAAAGTTTGCACAATAAGACAGCCAGATATTGGCCATTTGATTATTATCTTCTTTTGATCTGAAATTCTTGGTCTAAATTCTTGCCCAAATTTACAAAAGCCAAATTCAAATGTGGTAATTGTCTCGTCAATATAAGAGAAGAAATAGTTGTGATAAATGAATCAGCATTCCAAAATGAATCCTTAAAGTTATGACTAGTCCATTTCACATGCCCAATTCGTGGACAATTAGACATCCAACCCATAATCACAACGATCCAATTGCAATAACAGAGCTCTATCAAAAGAGTTATATCCCTCTGAGCAAAGCGAAGCATGCATCAAGGAGTGAGATGCTTCTTCTATTATTTTTCTTGGCGCAGCTGGGCCATCTTGGACTTGAACTGGAGACCTCGCCCGTGAAATAAATCATCACATCTACGGGCCCAAATTTTTGAAGAGTTGGGCATGGCGTTAGCATCATAGTTTTAAAACCCGGTCTGGACATCAACCCGGCAGAGGGACCGGGTCAACGAGTTACTAGTTCAACCGTTGGGTCACTGGTTGGACCGGTAATATAATAAAAAATAAATAATAATAATAATAATAAATAAGTTAAAAAATCAAGAACAGTGGAGACAGAAAATGTATTCTGCAAGTTCTGAGGACTCCTCCATGAACGAGTTCAAGCAAATTAACAGAGGTTATCCTTAATGCATATTAAATCAAACAAAAATCCCAAAATCATCAAATTGAATCTAACCACCGTCATCAAATCAAATTTAACTAAAATCCTCAAATCAAATTTAACTAAAAATCCCAAAATTATCAAATCAAATTTAACTAAAATTTTCACCAAATCAAACCTAAATACAAACAATCTAGTTTTGTTGAATCAACAAAGTCATAATCAATCAACCCGCAACCATACAATACAATATTAGTGTGTATAATATACCAATTGTAATGTGCAGAGAGAAGGTGGGGAGAGAACGTACCTGCTGGTGCTTGGAGTCTCGCTTGAGGGAAGAAAATGTGTAGAGAATGAGTATTGAATCCGATGGAGGTCCAATCGAGTCCATGTCCAGCCCTCCCTTTCGATCGAGGCTGATCGAGTCTATGTCCAGCCCTCCCTTTTCGATCGAGTACTGAAGCCGATGGAGGTCCTAACGAGTCTTCGATCGCGAGAGAGAGAGAGAGAGAGAGAGAGAGAGAGAGAGAGAGAGAGAGAGTCACATTGAGAGGAACGAACGACGTCCACCAAAGGGGGCTGTTGGCAACACTATTTAGGGCAAAATGTCCAAAAGGGCCAAAAATCAACCTTTTATAGTAAATTAAATGACCCGCCCGATTTGATGGAACCCGTTCGGTTTGACGGTTTTCCCCGAGTTTTTGCCGGTTCACCAGGTTGACTCCGATTCTTATGCATAAACAATCCAATAGGTGAACCGGCCCAGTTTAGGCACCGGTTCACCGGGTCAACCCGCCGGGCCGAGCCGGATTTTAAAACACTAGTTAGAATCCCACATAGAAAAGAAAATGACATAAAAGAACCTTAATACATATAATATGAAAGAGATTATTATTTAATCTAAGGGTATTTCAAGTGGTAATAGGGACGAGTTGTAAACTCAAATATCCTGAGTTTGAATTTTGACAATTCCTTGAGACTAGGTCATGAAGAATATCTTAGTCCCGTCATGGATGATCTATTTTTAACCGGACCGAGGATGAGATTAGTCGAAGTGCACATAAACTGATCTGGATATCCTTGACTGGTGAACCAAAAAAGAAAGAAAGAAAGAGATTACTATTTCCAAGCATGAAGTTTAGGTGATTATGAGTTTCACGCATCCATATTTTGCTCCATATTGTTGGACCCTTTAACTATCAATAGGTGATATCAGAAACATTTTGAAGTAAGTAATTCCAAACAGATCAATCTCAATGAAAATCTCATTTGTCTGAGTCTGCACTAGTTAGTAATCTACCTTTAAACCTCACTATTTTTATTTCCTCGCCAAAATGGTCTAATTGTTTTATATGAATTCAGCTTTTGAATAGTGTGAAAAAGTATTCACAAAAACTCATAGAAAGATAATGGACGGCGCCCGTAGTGTCTGTTCTACTGTGTTTTCTATTCACACAGACCAAAGGGACCATACCACATTAGCAGGAACTTGTTTCCTTCTCTCTCTCTCTCTCTCTCTCTCTCTCTCTCTCTCTCTCTCTCTCTATATATATATATATATATATATATATATATATATATATATATATATATATTACCGGGACTTGTTTCCTTCCTTCTCTCCCTCTCTCTCCCATTTCTTTTTCAACTTTGTTCCTTTGTTATCATTATTAAGGGCCCCTCTCATGTGTCTTTTCCCCCTTCTGTCTACCATGTGATCTTTGGGGTACCTATACTATGTTTCCAACACTGTGTACTATATGTGTCCCTTTTTTTTATCAACTTATAAACCTCAATATTACCTCATTATAACATCATAATTAGGGTTTGAATATACCAAAGTATTTTAACATGTATTCCCATATAAAAAGAGTGATTATATGGGTTGGTACATATGATTAGATACGAAATTTGGCTCAAGGGTTTCTCATGTGGACTCATTGTGCATGGATCATTAAACTAGAAGTATTAGGTTTTTTTTTTTTTAATTATAGTAGAACACCAAGCTATTTTAATAATGTATGATTAATGTCTCACGTAGTTACTTATCATTATAATTGTATTTTTGGTCATTGGTGATATCTTATACCAATCAGCAAATAATAGAAGTTGGTATAATACAATTATTTCTCCATATGGATTAACTCTAAATAGAAGATATTAGTTATTTAATATCTCGAGATTATACGTTGAAGTCTCGGTTTACTTAATGTGCATGGTTTAACAATGATTACATGCCTTACATTCCAACCATCACTCCAACAAACACGCAACTGAAATAAAAAGATAAATTTAGATATTTGCAATATTGTTCTTTGAAGTGGTAAAATTGATTTTATTGCCAGATTGGACATGTAGCATATATTCATTTGAGATGTTCAAAGTCTCGCCGAGGTATGATGTCAATCTTAACAATTAGATAACTATTGCACTTATATTCTAAGAGATTAAGATACATTTTCTCAATCAAGACTAGCAAATTTCCTCATAGTCCAATATTCTCGCGATCCGAAGGATTAGGTGGTTAAATGAGTTGTATTGATAACAAATCATGTCTACTACATCATGCGTTAAGCTCCAATCGAGTTTTCTTAACACACACAAACATGATGGGTGTTCAAGTTGGGGCAAGAGACAAAGCATGGGTTTGTAATTTGATGATGAACAGGTGATTGTCTAAGTGGAAGGGTTTATAAACTATCATAATCTATCAATTGTGTTTCTAAATGTCATCAAGAACTTTCTTGAACCAACTAGTAGGTATAGTAGGAGAGAGAGAGAGAGAGGGGGGGGGTCATAAGCCATGACATGAGCATCAAGGACAAAGTGGTCATTTTCTTAGGTAGAGAAACATTCCTTGGGCATTAGAAGACAAGTAGAAAATCCAAAGAGTAGATGGGTGTGACCTAATTCTCCTATTGCATCAGTAGACAGCTACCTTGGTGTCTCTAACTACATTGCCATGGGCAAACTCATACTCTCTCTCTTTCTAATCACGCGCTGCAACAACTCATATAGCAAATTTACCCTGCTGAAGATCGAATTTACTATGCTAATTTTGCTAATATAATACAAGGGTAGCATTAGAGGTGGAGCCAAGAATTTGCGGGGGTAAGATATGACTAGAAATAATTCACTAGCTAATGGTTTTCATGTTCACTTATTCTTCTATGTGGCATTCTATGCATATCATGACGTCACGATTAATACTTTTATGTGCTTCAAAATCAATAGCTTATATCGCAACAGTAAACAGTGAGAGAGAGAGAGAGAGGGAGAGAGAGAGAGATGAAAATTGCATTGGGGATATCCTGCTAAGGTTTGAGGGACTCTAACGCATAGCTCAAGTGATTTACAACTCGTTTCTATTATCACTTAAACTATCCATTGAGGCCAGGTTACGAGAGATTTATCTCTCATGAACTTTTTAGTCTCAGTGCAGATGACTTGTATTTAATCGGACTGAGGAAGAGATAAATCAAGATGTAAGTAAGTTGGTCCGAATACCCCTTATCATTAAAAAAAAAGAAAAAAGGAAGGAGGAGGTGAAGGTGAAGGGAAAAGGAATCAACTAGGGTGGTGTTTAAAATAAAATCAAGATATTTTTTATTTTTTATTTTTTTTGGGGGGGGGGGGGGGGGGGGGAATGGGTTTGAACAATATCAGCATTAGTACCCTTTTGACTCCACCAGAGGACCGAGGTGCCGTGTCACGCGCGAATGTCTCGTTGACCCTTCTCTCTCTTTGACCTATTTCGCGCCCACACCGCATTGGTCAAACAAGCACGCCTCAGCCACCCCATTTCTCCACACGCAAACACGTCATTTAAATATAAAATAAAAGTAAAATAGATAAATTTAAGTAATTAAAAATAATTAAAATAAATATTACAAATAGTTAAATGACATAAAATATAGTGTATTAATAATTCAAATAGAGTTCTAATATAGTGCATTTAAACCACACGTCACTACAAGAAAAAATAAATAAATTTGTGATAATAAAGAGTTATCATAAAAAGTTTGTTTATTGTTTTAAATGTTTTTTTTGTGGAGACGTTGTGGCAGCATTGCATCGTCATAATAATCGCTATGGCGACAACGGTTCAACTCAAATAGTATTTATGATAAAAAAATAAATTTTTTATAAAATCATTATTGCTACAGAAAAATATTTTTTTTTCTTCAAAACACGATTTTTGTGACAAACAAACACTGTTGTCGTAAAAAAAATTATCTTAAAATACCCTAATCTTGTAGTGCATTTCATAAAATCAATGAAAGTTTAAAAATCTATATAATAAAGTAGTTTACAATTCAAATCTCAAAAGATAAACAAAATGACTTTTGCTATTCGCGGTTGAGATCACTTTAAATTTTATTTTAAAATTAATCTAACGGTTAATATTAACACCTTAAATTTAGTAGGAAAAATAGACCCCTAAAGGTGTGTTTGGAGTGACTTTTTAAAAGTACTTTTACAAATTATTTTTCATAAGTACTTTAAAAAAAAAAAAATTGTGTTTGAAACCGCATCACCACTACCTCTACCACCCCCACCACCACTACCTCTACCACCACAACCGCCGCCGCCACCACCACCGTTGCCCCTGCCGTCACCACCACCACCACCACCACCATCACCACCACCATTGCCGTCACCGCCACCGCCGTTGCCGTCGCCACCACCACTGCCGCCATCGCCGCCGCCACCACCGTCATCGTCATCGCCATCGCCGCCACCACCATCGTCATCGTCATCGCCATCGCCGCCACCACCACCACTGCCACCACCACCACTATTGTCGCCCGCCATTGTCGCCGCTACCGCAACCACCACCATCGCCACCGCCACCACCATCACTGCCACCACCACCATCGCCATCGTCGCCGCCGCCACCACCATCATCGTCGTCGTTGTCGCCGCCACCACCACCACAGTCGCCGCCACCGATGCCATCTCCGCCGCCACCACCACCTTTCACCCCCACTACAACCGATGCTTAAATTCATTTATCTCTCTTTTATATTGTGATTTGATTTTGGATATGAATACAAATATGTTTATTGTTTACCATTTTTTATTATTGTGCCTTTAGGCACAAACAATAACTAGTCTATATAATAAAGTACAATACAATTCAAATCTTAAAAGATAAACAAAATAACTTTTGTTATTCGCGGTTGAGGTCGCTTTAAATTTTATTTTAAAGTTAATCTAACGGCTAATATTAACACTCCAAATTTAATAGGAAAAATAGGCCTCTAAAGATGTGTTTTGAGTGACTTTTTAAAAGTACTTTTAAGAATTATTTCTCATAAGTACTTTTAAAAAAAAAAATAGTGTTTGGAACCGCCACACCACTACCACTATCTCTACCACCACCACCACTGCTGCTGCCATCACCTTACCACCACCATCACCATTTCCATTGCCCCACCACCACCATAACCACTACAACCACCGCCCACCACTAACACCATCACTCCACCATCATCACTACCACTACCACCACCGTCCCACTTTCACCGCACCACCACCACCGTTGTCGCACCCTAACTTCATCATCACTATTATCGCACCTTACCACCACCGCTACTATCCCACTGTCACCCCCACCGCCCCACCATCACCCCCATGACCATCATAACTACCACCACCATTGCCAACCCACCACCGCCACCGCCACCCCCACCATCGCTACTGCCCCACCTCCACCCCCACCCCACCTTCACTGCCCCACCTCCACTGATTGCTACCATCGTCATCCATGGTCATCACCCACCACCATCGTCATCTTATTCTTATAGTTATTACCATTACCACCATCAGCTCACTACCACTGTCGCCCACCGTCAGCACCCACCACCACCACCCATCGTCGCCCACTATCAGCACTAGCCAGTGTCACCTACCCCACCACACCTACCACAACTAACCACCACCATCTGTCATTACCCACCACTCCAGCCACCTACTATCACATACCCTCACTACACTTATCACTGCCGTCATTCATCACCACCTATCACACTATTGCCTAGAAGCACCCATTGTTGCCCACCACCACCATCATCACCGCCCATCACCACTGTCGTCATCCCACCACCACCATTGTCAACCATTATCACCGTCGTCCACCACCACCCATGGTTGCCACTACCATTATCATCACTCAAAACCCACCACCACCATCACCATCATCATCATCATTGTCACCCACGGCTTCTATCACCACCACGGTTGTCGTCATACCCACCACAACCATCACCGTCCCATCACAACTACCACCGCTCACCCCCACTATAATCAGTACTTAAATTTATTTATCTCTACTCTATGTTTATGATTTTAATTTTGGGTGTGAATACAAATATGTTAACTATTTTTTTTTTATTACTCCATGCCTTCAGGCACGGGAAATAAGTAATTAAATTATAAAATACAATATTTAAGGAATAAAGATTACAAAAAAACCCACCATAGAATAGAAATTGATTTGCATAGAAAGTGGGGCCCTGAAGCCGGAAGTGAGCCGCCTTACGACCCACACGGGATTGGACGGTTTGTATTCACTTAGACTGAAAATGAAGATAATAGTTATTTATTAACTTAAATACCCTTATCTAATCATTACTTTTTTAGTTAATTAAAGAACTAGAGATGGCAGGTAAGCTTACTTAGAAATACAAAATTATATTACCATGGACTTGCTTTTATTCCAGTAAACGATGCACATTTCCACCAAAGTACTACGGTGTGCTAATTTTGAGTAACATAGACGTCGAGTTCGTAACATGTATCATTATTCCGCCATGTTTAGTTGATTTGTGTTTCGTTTAGTTCGATTTATGTCTATACGATAATTTTGATTGTTGTAATAGGTCTTCTTATGTATTATCCGAACTCGTTAAGTTTAAATTCAAATTTACAAATTTTATTTCAATTTTGGGTTGGATTTGTGGATTGTGTTTAAGTCTTAATGAATAAGATGTCAATGCCCCAAAAGAAGAGTTTTATATTGAATTCTGTATGGGGGATAATGACTAAGAGTGCTGTAATCCACTGAACTAGAGAAAATCAAAGCAAAGGAGGTCATTTTTCTAAGAGTTTTCAAGGATATGTAACTCATGGAACTGACCTAACTTGACTTTGAAATCTACGATTGGGGGAGGTCAACGGTATATTGCTTGTTTTTAGTAATTTTTTTGATGTTACAGCTTTTTGAACTTCAATTTATTTTGGCATTAAAAAGAAATTGTCCATTATTTGTCAAAAGTTTATGTGGACTTGGGTTTCTGATTTACCTACTATCAAGTCCAAATCCAAAAGATATTGAAATGAATTTTATACCCAATGAGAGTGGTGTTGTGGTCGTCTTACAACGATGACAATTTAATGAGTTAAAGTGAATTTGTTCGAGTGGTTAAGAAATTACATGTTATCAGGCATGACCCAATGTCGGGTGTCACGCCCTTCTCCTAATGAGTACTCTAGATCCATCGTGCTAGTCATATAACAAAACAACTGACAACTACAGTTACATAATCAACAAAAAAATTGACGATGCTATAGGTTGACTATTTATCGTCGTTAAAAGATCTTAATTGAAAATTTTTAGGATGCCTTCAACAGGAAAAATTAGGCCACAGATTGTTGAATTAGTTCATATCTGTGTATTGAATTACCATGAAAAGGGCCAACAAAGAAAGTTATTTTAGTCAAGAAAATAGAAAATTTTCATAGTAAGCAAAAGGTTTCTGCTTGGTCAGTTTAAGTCAACAGATTGATTAATTCCAGGAGATAATAGTTTGGCTTATGTCATTTTTTGTGCTATTTCTTGTTTGTAGCACTTTAGTTAGTCTGATATGAAATGGTTTGACTTCTCTTGGCCATGGAGTTCAACTTTAGAATTTTTCTTGGTAAGAATACTTTTTGTTATACTTTCTTCCAGTTTATCATGGTTGAAAATTTTTAAGTTAAGAGGGTTTTCTAAGAAAACTTGAGATGTAGAATTAGATATTTGGTGTGGTTTATTCAAATTATTGAAAAACAATGAAGCACAATTTCTTTAAAAAAAAAGCCCCAACAGCCGGCATCGGTTAATTCAATGATAGAACTAGCGAAAAGGTGCGAACCACCACGTTCCGCGTGCAAGTTCCATGGGCTAAGATCTAAGTTTTACCAATCATATGGTTAGTGGTTAATTTCGTACATTTGATTGTGACATAGTAAATATGAGTCTAAAAGAACCGTAATTAAAGCAATTGCTCCTTGCAAAAAAGATAAAGACAAAAAGCATTTTCCATTTAGAAATACCCAAAAGACAGAACATCGATCATAAATAGTAGATATAGTGCAATCAAATGACCCATGAAGAGCTTATTACTTTTGGGGGCAAAAACGCATTTTGATACCCATTCTCTAGCCTCTTTGATGACCTTTAGCTTTATACCAGTGGCTTCACGATTCACCCTTTGCACTATATAATGTGGTTTTATCATTTTTCATAATGGGAAACCGTTTCAATTATGACCAAGATAATTGGGTTTCACGTTGGTTCAACATTTTCGAATTTAGTCTTACACAATATGTAGCAAATTCGTGTTGCGTCTAAGCGAGTTCGTGTACTTGATTCGTTTATTAATACATGTCTAACGAATCACGTTATATCGGATTCGTATCGTATATGAATTGTGTATAATCGGTATATAACCGAGTCATTTCGTTGATTTTTTTTTATTGACTTCACTCATACTTAATTTGTTTGTTAATCATGTAGAGTTTGGTTCACTCGTTTATGAAACGGGTGGTTTAAAAAAGACTCAAATCCTCTAATTTCATATCGTATTAACGAGTCATGTTATATTTTAACACCCTATATTCGACAATTTCAATTCAAATTCCTATGTTACCCATACTTCATACAACAAAACCTCGTAGGCACAAAACTTCTCTAACATTATTGTTTCAAAAACGTATAACCACCGTTATCATAGTAATAATAACAGCTTTAGGGATACCACTTTGTAGTATATAGAAATAGAAACGTAGCCTATGCTTCACAATCATATTGACAATTGAAAGTTAAGTGTACGTGTGGTCCAGAAATTCCTATTCATAGGCATAAAAAATCTCAACCGTTGGATCAAATCAAGCAAAAGTTACATTATTCTTCCTAAACTGTGAAATCGCACCCATATCAAAACTTCACCATCATACCCCACATCCCTTTGTTCATAAGGAACAAATTTTCACAAAAAATGAGAAAAAATAATTAAATAATAAATTATTAAAGTAGAAGAGAGGAATATTTTTTTTATATAAAAGAAAATTCGGTTCAAAATACCCTTGTTTTGTCTAATCATCCATTTTCTAAAATGTCAACCAGATTCCGGTAGTTTCTACCGTCCGTACACCCAAACCGTTATATATAACAAAGAAACTCATAGAGAACCCAAAACTGCAAGAAGTAAAGAAGAAGAGGAAGAAGAGAGAGGAGAGAGAGAGAGAAGGATAGTTTATTTTTAAAGGGTAAGAGAAACCACAATCTCTGTGGGCATGGCAGATGAGTTCAGGAGTGGTGTATGTGGAGGAAGTTGGTTCAATCCGTTGAGAACCACGTTCGGGTCATCGCCTTGTTCTTCTTCCATAGGAGAGATAGGAAGCTTTGGATGGTCATCAAGTGACTTGGTAGACATGAAAGTAATAAGGTCTTGTAATGAGTCTGGTCCAGTTTCTGATGGGTCTGTACTCTTTCAAGATATGCAAAAGTCTCAGCAGTTGAGTGCGGTCGGCGGCGATGGCAACATCACCATGAATTCGACTATTCAGATGATGAGTATCGGCCTTTCATCATCAATAGCAGCAGACTGGAACCAGCCTTTACTGTAAGCAATTTTTTTTTTTTTTTTGGGGTCAAGTGCTATATTTTATGTAACATGGTCATTAAATTCTCTACATAGGAAGAAAAAATTAATTTGGTTTCAATAATTGTTGAACTTTAGATAGGCTACTGGACCTCATGGTCCAGAGTTACAGTGTGTTTGAGACTTATATGCTTTGTAATGATATGAAAAAGGAAGTCAATTTGATCAATCAAACTCTCTTTTTCTTCTTGTCATTTTGCAGTGGTGGTGGTGGTGGTGGTGGTGGAAGAATAGAGAACAATTATCATCCCATGTTACAAGAAGACCTAAATTCAAGCTTGAATTATCATGAAGAAACTGAGGAGGACTGCCCTCAGATCCAAAAGGCCTTTGAACCGATGAATCGGGGTTTTTCTCTAGACCAACAACAGCCCTTAAATTCCATCACAAGCCCTGTTGAAAATTCAGCAACTTGTCAAGGCTTATCTACAAGCTTTCCATTGAGTTCAGTTTCATATGGTTACCCTTCAACTATGCTGCAAACAATATTCGATACAGATTCTCAACCACAAGAGTCTTTTTTCGACAACCAGTCGATGAATTATTCATCTACAACAGATTTTCTGACAAATATGAATGATTTTTTGCCTTCTTTGCCTAAATTCTCTTCCTTGCTAAAGCCTTCATTGCCAAAGCAGCAACTTTCTAGTCATTTGCAGTCCTCCAACACCACAAACTTTTGGAATAATGCCTCAGCTTCAGCTTTAAACGATATCCGGGCCAACCTTTTAGCTTCAACACAATCTCATCTTCTCACATCAACGTTTAACCTTAGTGCAAAGGTAATTATGATGATCAATACTAAACAAAAGTTGATTGTTTGGTATGTTATCACTGGGGTTTTGGAATTAAACTATTTAGTGTCTTAAAATTTCAGCTTCATAATGAAGACTTCCAAGAACCAGGCTCAGTGTCAAAGAAAACTAGCAGTGAGCCTGCTTTCAAAAGACCGCGAATTGAAACACCATCGCCATTACCAACTTTCAAGGTACGATAGATTCGATCAAGCTTTTGACTAAAAGGAGCTTTAACAACTTTTTTGTGCAAGTAAAATTATTATCTTTTTCAAAGAAATGGATGAAATCTTTCTAGCTTTGTTGTCAGGTCCGAAAAGAGAAGCTAGGGGACCGAATCACTGCTCTACAGCAATTGGTTTCGCCTTTCGGAAAGGTAAATTTTTGGATTTTTCATCTACTTTTCGGAGTACTGTTCTTAGAGTTAACACCAATCATGTTCTTCTCTTGTAGACTGATACTGCATCGGTTCTCCATGAAGCTATAGAGTACATCAAGTTCCTCCATGATCAAGTTGGTGTATGTTCCAATTATATCTTCTCTTTCTCAACTTTTTGGATTAAAATTGAGTTCTAACAGCATTCAATATATAAAAATCTGTGCCTAGTTTTGATTTTATTCGTGTCACGCTAATTTCAGGTTCTAAGTACACCATACATTAAAAATGGAGCTGCAGTTCAACATCAACAGGTATGAGATTCTTTTCTATACATTTTTTCACTTGTAAAACTGCTTACACTAGAAGGATTTGAACTCTTATTTTATATAAATATAAATTAAGTTTTGCTTTCATCTTCTTTTTGCCTATAATGTGAGAAATAATTGGTTCATTTTGCAGATTCCTGATAAAATGAAGGACCAAGAGGAGCCAAAGCAAGACTTAAGAAGCCGAGGGCTTTGCCTCGTGCCAATATCGAGCACTTTCCCAGTTGCCACCGAGACTACAGCTGATTTCTGGACACCAACATTCGGAGGAACATTCAGGTAGAAATGAGGGAGCTAAAGAAAATTTAGCCATGGAACTCATTTTCTGCAACTATTCTTATACCTGCCTAGCAAAACTGGGCATGACACCTTCAACTTATAAAGAAAATCAAAGAATGGAAGCCACATTGGTATGTTTTTCAAGCATTGAAGAAAAGAAAGACAAAGGGAAAGAGAGAGAGAGAGAGATAGAGAGAGAAAAAGGAAGTGACCCTCCAAGGAAGGACAGCCAAAGATGGGCCAGCTACAGGCAGAATGATGTAGGCTAGCAATGATTTGGTTCCATTAAAGGATAATGTAGAGTTTTGAAATAACTTGTACTATATAGATAGAGGTGGGTTAGGAACAAAGAAAAGGTTCTTAATTTAGCTGGAAGTGTATATTAGTTTAGGAGAATGTGTTGTTGTTGTTGAGCTAAATTAAGGGGCTTTTGTTCTCGTTCCTAATACATGTAGGGTTGGCACCACCTTTTACTTTGGTTGAAGAGAAAAAAAAGAATGAAAGAGATTATCATTGAATTTAAGAAACAAGTGGGAGACTTGGTGTGTGGAGCTCATTTAATTGTCTAACTTTAGACTTATTTATTTGTATAGTGGAAGTCAGAGGGCGGCCCACTGTTCATGCTTTTAGGGTTTCTGATAATTGTGAGGGAGATAGAGGTTCGTGTGTGTTTGCACACTTACAACTTGATCTCCCATCTCCCTCACTCTAAATACATTTCACCATAGTCCTAACCCGATCCCATCAAATCGAGGTGCTCTAGATGTATACACGACGTGTGACCTCAACACCAAGGGGCTGTTTGGTATGAGAGTTTGGAAGGGGTTTGGATTGTGGGTTGAGGAATAAACTCCTTAAACCCATATTTGATAACACATGTTTAGGCTAGGGTTTGGAAACCCAGCCTGTTGGATGGCCCGGTCATGAAACCCACATACTTGGGTTTCATGAAACCCATTTGGGGGGGGGGGGGGTTCATATGGGGGTTAAGGGGTTTAACATTCAAATGACATTTATACCCCCATATATCCTATATACCTCATATATACAAATTGGTTAAGGGGTAAAATAGTCATTTATATACAAATATATTATCATAATAATTATATATCTCTGCGCATACCAAACATGGGTATAGACAGAATTGAATGTTGAATCCCATCTTTGAATCTCATCTTTGGGTCAAACCCGGGTTTGGATAATCCAATCCAAACCCCTCCCAAAAAAACATACCAAACAGGCCCCAAGAGTATCAATGATTCTAGTACTAATTGTACAGTAAAAATCCAAAGCTCACGACCCGTAAAGTGCTCCTCCTAAACGTCATCAAGCAATATGAGTTTGGGTGACCACACATTAGAAATAGAGAACGCTTCAATTGATCATGCATTACAAAGTAACAGATGGTTATTAGTCTATGTAGTCTCTATCCCTTTTCTAGGAAATGAGTCCATGGGACTGAATGAGTAAAAAGAAGTTCATTTGGTATTCATCCAAAAATGGTGGAATTTTCCCACGAATCTGATTTTCTGCCATTTTGGGAGAAAATCAGGTTCATCAATCCCTTCCTAATTCCATTTTTATTGAACACATACAAAATCATAATATATGGGACGCAGTTCATCAACCCTTTCTACAGATAAACGCTTATGTTTCTTCGACTTTTTTCCCCTTGATCACATATTTTGAAGCAGTTAGTATCATTAAATCAGAGGGAGAAAAGTGTTTGCCAACTTAGTTTGTTAAAATGCTTTACTATAATTGTCCATCATACTACATAACTGCTGATGAACCGTCTCAAGTCGTTGATTATATATGCATCTCCAAGGAAATGAGTCACAAGGGAACAGAATAAATGGGGAAAAGGTCATTTGACCTCAACCCAAAACTTTCTATAAAGTTTTCTTCAGAATCTGATTTTCTACAACCTCACGACAATTTTCTCCTGTGCCAGAATAGGAATTGTGCTTATGAGTACTTTTTTTTCTTCAATCCGTTTTTTAAGTGATTTTTTTGAACAATTCGGCATATATACTTAAAAGTCTTAGCTTTGGCGTGTGTGAACTCTTCTCCTTCTTTGCTTTGTCGGTACGCTTTATGTTTGTTTGTTGAACTAGTGAAGCATGTCCACAGCAATTGTTCTAGCAGAAGATACCACCAGCCATTTTCAGAAGGGTCTCATTTATTTCACATAAAAATAACTGTAAATAAAAGCAACCTGGCTTGAAACAATCATATATTAAGCTTAGAGAGTGTTAGGAGTTTTCAAATGGCTATTTGAGTTCAACCTTAGTTTAATTTAATCTGTGACACCTTTTATCTTAGACCTCAATTTGAAGAATATAATTTTCAATCCTCCTTCACACAAATTCCGAATACATAGATAATCAATTGACGAATCAAATGGAGAAGCTTTATTTTGAAGAATCCCCGAGACAAGTGACAAGTCGTAAAAAAAGTATGTTTAACAGTAAATATTTTTCTTGATTAGTATCTCTTGGCAACCTACTTTATAATCTTTTTGTGACTATTGAATTGATCGGGGTGATGGGTATAATATTGCCATACCTTTAAGCATCGGATCTGTACCCTCTTGCTCTTGAGTACTCTAGGAATTCAATTCTTATTTTTCCTAGAATATGGTGTAGTTTTAATAGAAAGAAGAAACATAAAGGGATACTAAAAGAAAAGTATATTGGCATCATTGAGATGTTCTTAAAGTATATATGACTCCCCAGCAGTTACAATCTTTTATCGCAGGGCTTGCTTTTCTTGTTTTGGCTAATCATGGCCAAGTCTATATTTTTGTCTTCTGTGAGAAGTTTTTTTCCTTATTAAAAGGGTTTTCTTTTTGAACATTTGAATCTGATCTTCTTAACTTTTTCTCAACAGAAAAAGCCACTGAAAGGTTGTTAATGTGCCAGTTCAGGTTTTTTCTTAGGAGTGGTGGCAAGTCCTCCTCCTGAAGTTTTCCCCCCCAGGATTACATCTGTAATTTCAACCACACAGATGAAATTCACTTTAACCCAAAAGCATCTTGTGTACACTTTTTTGCAAAGGCTCCCATGTGCAGATTCTTTCCTGAACATTTGCATAGACTAGAACTCTGCAGAAGAGAATACTAGAGCTGCCTAGATAGGAGAAGCTAATGTCCACAAATAGTTCCATTTCCTTATTAACATACCTTGTGGGCAAGGATCAAAATTTTGTTTCAAAATGGTTAAAACGTTCGAAATTTTTTTATTTCGATTTTCAAAAAGACCAAAACGAATCAGTGATGGAATCCAAATTCTAATACTTTGAGGTGTAGATGTTTCGAGGTGTTTTGTGATGTTTCTATGTATTTGTACAATTATTTTTGAATGTTTCATGGTATTTTAAGATATTTTGGTATATTTCAACTAATATTTTGAAAAAATAATTCTTAAATTTTTTATTTTTTTTCCTTCTGTTTCCGAAACGGGTCGAAACGTTTCCGTTTCTTAGGTGACCAAAATAATGTACCAAAACGAAATTTTGATTCTTGCTTGTGTGTTACCGGATAATCAATTCACATAATGTGTGAAGCAAAAAATCCTAATTTATCTTTGGCCAAAGCTTTGCATATAAACTAACTATATGTAACTTGCAGATCCTTTAATCGGGGAATGAAAACTCGAAGAGAAGCTCTCACTTCAGATATCTTGTCTTGAATTACATTGTTTCCGAGTTCATCTGCTATATGACAGTGCAGTTGTTTGCTAATAATGTTGTTTAACTTGTTTCCTAGGAAAAATGAGACCAATTTTACAACACAAAATGACCCATCATCATCATGTTTGTTCATAGTCCTCATCCCATTAGGCAAGTTGCAGTTTAGGTGCAAATTGAGGGAGTAGCTAGCTATTCATGAACTTTGTGTTGCAGCAATAGACAGCTAGTTGAGAACTGTATATCAGTATAAACTCAAAACGTTTGAGCATATGAATATAGCTGACTGTTAAGCAAGTTAACTTTGACACTTGACATCAAGCTTATTGTTTCTCCGGCTTGTGAGTTGTTCATGGTATCTACTGTTGAATTGTTCCAAGATTTGAGGAATATGCTAGGAAGGAAACCAAGGGTAGTTGACATAATGTATTGTGACCAGTTCAAAGAAAAAAAACAAAGAATTTATGTATGGTCAAGTGGCTCAAGTTTGAATAATCCTGATGCGTATGCTGCAAGGGAATAATTAAGCTGCTGATTTGAAATTGCATAAAGATCGATACTGATTTATGTGCGATCTCCAATTTTAATCACCCCAGATCAGTATTCGCCTGTTAATGTTGTAAGTACTTGTTTCGGTGAAGAAGATGGTTAATTGGTGTATTTATCAGCTTCGGGATGTGATGAAAAAGGCCATCTTCACCTCAGGTTATGTTTAATGTCATGAGAAATGAATTTTGTCGCATCAACATTGAACAGAAGTTCATGGATCAGCAGAGTAAAAAGAGGACCATAACCAAACTAATTCGAGAAAAGCATGGAGAAATTGATGAGGTATAAACGCTATATGCTTCCTATATTAGGACTAAGAACTCCCAATTTCGAAGAGATGATAGAGATGATATGGAATATTTTTCTCTTGGAAATACTCTACACTTCCTAACAAGCTATGTATCAATGTCTTTTGAAGCTCTGCTGGTGGGGGAATTTTTTGACAATCTTCCTCTGTAGAAATAGGAGATTTTGAGTACGTTACCGAGATATTGTTTGGCCCATGGACCTCAGCCAACATTTTTCGGCCCATGGACCTTGGCCTCTCTTGGACACACCATATTGGGCGCATATGAGCCCAAGCTCTTTGGCACCTCTTCAGGCTCAAATCAGTTTTCCCAAGCAAAATCCTTAACTCATGCAACCATACCTGTTCGAATCAGCATGGAAAAATAATAGAGAGAATTACACCCAAATCATTCAGACACCCTAATGTTTGAAATATTATACACAGACCTCTTGAGATTTGTACGCGCGTAACACTTTGACCCCTACCGTCAATGTCCGTTAATATATCCATTAGTAAATTACATCCAGACCCCTTAAAATTTATAAGCGTATAATACTTAGACCCCTCAAATTTAAAATGTTATACTTAGACTAAAAATACTCCAATCAAATATATAATATTAAATATTTTAAATTTTACAACCAAAATTCATGTTTTATTATGATATTTATTAAAATAAAATTAAAATTTTAATTTTAATTTTTAAAAAAAAAATCATAATTAGTATACAAGTATACTATTTATTGAAATTTAATTTGATTGTTTAAACGACCAAATTAAACTACAAAATTATCCCAATTAAAGCTAGAATATATTATTTTCATTACAGTTTGATCCCTTATTTAATTTTTTTAATTTTATTCTTATAGATAGTATAATTGTATGCTACTTATAATTTTTTAAGAAAAATTAATTTTTTATTTTTTATTTTATTTTAATAAATGACATAATAGAACATGAATTTTAGTTGTAAGATTCATGTCCTATTATGAATGACTTAGACCCCTTGTTTGATTTTTTTTAGTTTTATTACAATAGATAGTATAATTGTATACTAATTATGATTTTTTTTTTTTAAATTGTCTTTTTATTTTTTATTTTATTTCAATAAATGATACAATAGAACATGAATTTTAGTTTTAAAATTTAAAATATTTGATATTCTATCTTTGATTAGAGTATTTTTAGTCTTAATATAACATTTTAAACTTGAGGGGTCTAAGTATTATGTGCTTACAAACTTCAATGGGTCTGGGTATAATTTACTAACAGATATACTAACGCATATTTAACGGCAGGGTCTTAAGTGTTACACATATACAAATCTCAGGAGATCTGTGTGTAATATTTCTAACGTCGGAGAGTTTGAGTGATTAAGTGACAAATGTTAGAGAGTCTGAGTGTAATTCTCCCAAAATAATAATATTGATGGCCTCCACAGCAATAGGCCCAATAAATGGCACTGTTCTGCATCTTGACCAGCTTCTTCCCTCTCTCTTCCCCCCCCCCCCCCCCAAAAAAAAAAAAACGAGAGAGATGTCCGGTGCCTTCTTTATGCACATCCATATACATAGCCACACACAAAGGTGTACAATCCAGTCAAAATCCGCAGTTCTTTAAGTTCATTCACAGTAGGTTCTCTTAGTGGCAACCAAAACTCAGCGCAACACCCCCTAGAACAAGGACAGGTTCTTGGTTGCTCATATTGTAGAATACAAAGGGAATTTGAAGTTGGCAATAACTTGAAACAAAAATGTAAGAAATTTTTTTCATTGAAAGAGAACACTATATTGAGGCAGACTAAGATGGCGAAATAAAGACATTTATTTTAATAAGCACAAGTGCATATTTTGACTGAAACTAGGAACAGTAAGGAAACAAAACAATTCCTCTTGTAGAATTCCATTATTGGAGATAAGGTGAGTGTGCAAATTCAAGCAGTTCCCTTGAGCTTATTTGCAATGCCAGCAATGTACTTCCCCTGGTGAAAAGCTTGTTCTAGTTCGAGCTCAGTAGGCTGTTTCGAGCCATCTCCAGCATAAGTTCCAGCACCATAGGGAGATCCACCCTTAATCTTCTCCATCTCAAACATGCCAGCTCCAAATGTGTAGCCAATAGGCACAAAAATCATACCGTGGTGAACGAGCTGAGTGATGGCCGTCAAGCTGCATATTTAATAAAAAAAAGGAGCAGCCCCAGTACACGAGATTAGAAATTTAGAAGTACTACTTTCATTGTTATTTTGGTTTTAGCATATCAGAGTTCTCAAATACAACTTCAGTTCATGTAGAGATTTGAGAGATAGGAACTCACGCTGTAGTCTCCTGGCCCCCTCCTTGAGATCCAGTGCTGTAGAAGAGGCCTGCTGGCTTGCCTGCTAGTGCCTGAGTTCTCCACTGACCTCCGGTTGAATCGAGAAATGCTTTAAATTGAGCAGCCATCATTCCAAATCTAGTGGGGAAACCAAACACAAATCCATCTGCCTCAGAAAGCTCATTGGGGGTAATGATTGGCACCTCACTCTTTGGAGCCGCACTCATCTTTCCAAGAATGTCTTCAGACAATATCTCGGGCACCTGTTCCATTGTTTTATCATGTATACAGTTTCATGTAACCTGCTTAAATTTATCATAATCTGATATAATTTTTTGTTTTACTTTTATTCGTAGATTTGTTAGAAAGAAAATTAGTGGTTTCCTACCTGCCACAATTTTGCCTCGACTCCTTCAACAGATGCAGCTCCTTTCTGTATCTCTTTTGCCAGCCTCTCAACGTGTCCATACATCGAGTAGTAACTGTAACACAGATCGTAATTTATTATCATAGCCCCCAAAATGAAGCCAGTACCTTATGAATCTGTAACAGTTATTCAAATAAGCTCTCCAAATAAGCATTCACATTATAAGAACTTGAACTACTAATAAAAATGTCAAGTCAACCCTTTTGACAGGTGAACAAAATGAGAAGAGCCTAAGAATCAACTAAACCTAATTACAAAACATATATTAATAGAAATACTATCCAAGAAAATGAATACCTTTGATTGAATATATGAAAAACAATGACAGAGTTTTCAGTGATAAAGCCACAACATTTCATTTAGTTGGGAGAAACAGGAATCAAAATCACTTTCTTCTTGATAGAATCTTCAGATTTGGAGATCAAACAGATACAATATTCAAAAAGCACATAGACCCAGATCAAATGTAGTCAAGTCGAACAAACCCATTATTTGATTATGGTTCAAATGTGGTATAGAGAATCCAAAAACAATATGATTCACGAAAACAGAGCACAACCATAGTAGAGAAGAGAACTCTCTCTACAAACACCATAGATAGAGACTATTGCATATACTTGCATTAAAAAAGAGAGAGAGAGAGAGAGAGAGAGAGAGGGAGAGAGTAATGCATACACAATGTAGACTTTAGTGGCCATTGGAAGAATCTTTTCTCTCGCTAAGGGGGTTGTGAAGAAGAAGTGTTTATCTGGTGAATGAAATGTTAAACAGAGGATAGAGAGAAGGGGAGGGAAGCTCCCCTGTATTTATAGTGAAAACTAAGTGAGTAGTCCTTTACATGTTAAACTTAGTTTTATATAGGGGCTAATAACGTTATTAGTGGGGTCATTTTCAAAATAATCAAACATTACAAGTTGTTGATGTCACGCTGATCATCATTCATCGTAATAATACCCCACCTTTTCCCTTTGAATTTGTAAGAAGGTAAAATCCTTTTTATCCTCCATGGATTACCCTTTTATTAGCACTTTATTCATCATCTTATTATTTTAAATGAAAGTGAAAAAAAGGTAACAACTCCTTCATATTCTCATTGATTCTTGTTGAGAGAAAAGGAAGCGTTTAATAAACATGTTTGCAACTCATATTTATCGGGTGGAGATCTCATTTCTATCCGGTGTAAAATTTTCACTCATGTAATACTCAACAAGTCTCTTCGTTCTTCTCGACATTATTAGTATACATAAATTCTCTTTCCTACGAAAAACCTACAACTCCTTAATACCCCCTTCCCTCTCGAAAAAGAAGAAAATATGCGTCCCCTTTCAACTCAAAGACTTAGAAACTCTATGGCAATGAATCAATTGAAAAGTAACTAAATCGGTTCAAAAACTCCAAGATTAAAATTCCAAATTGAATCCCATTTTAGCGTCAAAAACAAAATTAAAAAGTGAGAAAGGAAATTCATTATCGATTTCAAATTGATTTCCAGTTTTAATTGATTTTTATTTCTATTTTGAGTTCAAAAGAAAACGAAAGAGAGATTGTTAGTGACTAGAGATAGATGTCTTTGTTGATTGACTCTGAACATGGGTGTAACCATCGGAACTCTATCAAAACAACCCTGACCGCTACTACCACCCCCGGGTCCATTCTCCGAATGGCGACAATAAGAAATTGGAAAAAATAAAATAAAATGCCCATGTTTTATTTGACAATAAAGTCCAAAACAAAATTTGCAGCCTAGGTTAGACTTGATCAAACAACATTTAATATTGATATAAATTTCAAAAACTTATTACGCTAGGCTTACATCATCTTCCCATCAGCATATTTAATAAAGAAAAAAAGAATAAGAGAAAGGTCAGAACTGGACTAATAAAAAAGATTAGTAAATGTACATTAGACTGGTTGATTCTAGATCTTGTGTTCACATAAAAGAACATAAGATCCAAATACATAATGGCTCATCACTAGTCCCCATTCAAGGAAGATGATCATCACTTACGAAAATCCCCAAAGGCAAGGGACTACTCCTCACATGTAACTGGGAGGACGGCATATATAAAATATTATTTTTGATTAAATTATATTTTTTCTTGGAATTCATTTTTTTAACATTTTTTATAGGTATGAGACTTTAACAATTGAGAGTTTTAAGAAAGTCGCTTGGCGTTCCAATCCAATTATAAAAATACACTTCTCGTATTGAGAAAAAGGAATGGATTGACGTTGCATATTAGAATTCATTAAAACCCGATTCACATCATTATGCTTGATAAAAAAAAAAAATGAGGGAAGCTCCTTTGAAAGACCACATAAATTTATAAAAAAAAAAGGGGTTTGTTTAAGACAATTCATAAACACAAATGTTTTAGATAACATTTTTTAGAGTTTAACGGGTGCCAATAAATTATAGGTATTCAAGATTTAATCTACGAGATTCAATGCAATTCTAACTTGGGGAGATTAGGAAGATACGTAGGTGCTTCGAGATCATTGACCCTGCCAAAATGGTAATAGTTGAGACAGTGATCCGATACAGGCGGCAAGAAACACTAAACTATTTAGCAGCACCCATTAAAAAATGTAAGGTAAACCTATGAATGAAGTTTCAACATTTTCTACTCCAACAAGAGAAGTGACAAAAAAGGTTTAATATTATGTTTGTTTTTTTTGGCTTTTCTTCTATCTCATTGACTGAACATAGCTTTTAAGTTGTCTAGATACAAAACCAAAGTATAACTCTAAGGGAGATTAAGATATAACAGGGATGAACTGCAAATTCAGATGTTATGAATTTGAATTTTGGATCGGATTGAAGAGGTGATTAATCGAGGTACGTGTAAGCTGGTTCAAACACTCTTGACCGTTGACCTAAAAAAAAACTAAAGTATGAAGAGGCATTACTTCTAAGGTTAGCAAAGTCTTGCAACAATATTTTCTAGGTGAACAGGGAAGTAACATAATTTTTAGGAGTGATCTAATAGTTGAATTTCACCTCTAGTAACTTAGAGATCTCAAGTTCAATTACTTTTCACACTCATTAAGCGCTAGCCACTCTTGTCTCTTTAGGGACATACTCTAACTCAGTTCAAATTATGGTGGCCAACTGTTGAATTTGAGGGAGTAATCGACACAAACCTAAACACCCTGTTAAAAAAAGAGAGGACGGTTACTTATTTACTAATAAAATAGAAATTAAACTTGAAATTTTTTCTTTCGGTTCGGAAATATAGAATTTAGGGACATAGTTTAGATAGTTACGTACACAGATGCTGCGGACTTCTCAAACCTAGAATACATCAGACCTTGCGTAAGGAGCTTGTAAATTTGTAGACTTACTCAACATAGTATTTTATATCCATGAACTTGATATGATCACCATGACATATTGATTTCATCTTGAATGACGTTTTCTTTGGAAGACTTATAGATAATAGAGAAAAGTTTTTGTTACACAATGTCAATCTATCTCAAAATTGGCCTTAACACCCCGCATCATCGGACCATTAGGGCCAGGATAGCCTGCCCAAGGGAGAAGAAAATATTAAATGTAATGATGATATCACGTCAATATTGTCATGTGGTATCACTAATCAATGGTGTCCACGTTACACCCAATATTATTCTCCCCAAGAGAGGGAGGTGCATGGTTTGTTCAACGAGCTGGCCTTAAGGGTGTATTTAATGGGGTTGATAATTAAGACGAGTCAAACAAGTTCATTTTTTTAAACGAGTCAAAAAAATTATTCATATTTGATTCGCTTAAAAAACGAGTCAAGCCCAAACCGAGCTCAAAATAAGTCGAACCCGAATAGTTCAATTATTTTACATATAAACAAGCCGATATTTTGCGAGATCGAGTCAAGCTTTTTAGGCTCATTTAAACAATTGTTCAAGCTCGGCTCGTAATGAGTATAAAATATTGTTCAAGTTCGACTTATTTTCTAAATGAGCCAAACTTGAACCAAGCCCAAAATACGCAAAAACAGTACTGATCTTGAGTAACTTGATTCGATTATCAGTCTTATCCACGATGTTGGTCTTAATGGCTTTTAAATCAGGCCACAAAGTTAATTAATGGGCCAGCTTGTCAGGATGAAATGGGTTAAAACGCAGCCTACGACCCAATCCTTGAGGCTAATGGATATCCTGTGTGTTTTGGGCTGACCCGCGGGCTAAGGACCTTGTCCTCAGTCATAGTGGTCGTTAGTGACATTAGTAGTGAAAATAAAGATTTATTTCTAAGCTATTATTTTACTTGGTCATGTAACCTCCAATTATCCTAACTAGCATCCCGTGCGATGCAAGAAATTTGTTTCCCCCGCCATCACCTGTTTTATCTTTTTTTAATTCTCATATTACTAAAAAAATTGTCTATTAATTAATGAGATAATGGGAGGTGAGTACCTTTTTCAAAACTTATTTGGTTTTAAATACCACCTCCAAACTTATCTTCCTTTAAGTCCTCTTTTTCATCAAATAGTTATCAATAAGTACACATTTTCAAACATTTTCAAATTCTTTCTAAATTGTATTCCATAATTACCCCTACCATAAATAGTGCATACTTAATTGAATGTGAGACTTTCAAGATTAGAATGTGAGACTTTTAAGATTCCTTTTGATATTTGTATATCATTTGAATTTTGAAATTTCATATATATATATATATATATATATATATATATATATATCGTGTCTCTATTTGGTGACACTATTTGCATGGCAATTTTTCGACTCCCTCTTTAGGTGCAACTCTTTGAGTGGGCAAAATATATATTGTCATCATTTAGGTACAATCTACTGTTGTCACTCTTTACTGACATTGTTTGGGCACTATGAAGGGGGCATTACATGATGCCACTGATTGGACCCTCATTGACATTATATCGTGTCTCTCTTTGGTGACACTGTTTGTATGACAATTTTTCGACTCGTGTCTCTCTTTAGTGACACTATTTGCATGACAATTTTTCGACTCCCTATATATATATATATATATATATATGAAATTTCAAAATTCAAATGATACACCAATATCAAAAAGAATCTTGAAAGTCTCACATTCTAATCTTGAAAGTCTCACATTCAATTAGGTATGCATTATTTATGGTAGGGGTAAAAGGGTTCTTATGACTTTTTTTAGCACATGTACTTTTATCTCAATTATTTTAAAAAATGTATTTTTATCCTATTAAGTTTTTTGGGAGGTACCGGCCTCTCTAAGCCCCTTAATTAATTAAATTTTTTTAAATTTAAAAAAGTGAAAACGGTGAAACGTTAAATTTGTAATGGTTCAAAAGGATAGAAGGTAATAATGGAGAAATTGACACAAGATAAAAAAATCATTTAGTCCAAATCCAACTCAGCTCGGAAAGAGTTCTAATCCAAGTCAAAAAAGGATGGCAAATGCAGCACCTTCAATAAAAGTCAATCCTTTACATAAGGATAAGGTGACTATCGAAAATAAGACTCATTCATATGGTTAACAATATAATCCTAACTGAATTGAGTATTAGGAGGCCAGAGTTCAATTCTAATGCAACTCTGTCACTTAATGTGCCTATAAATATAGCTTCCATCAACGTCCTAGGTATGGACTTCTAGCACCGAAAGAATTTAATATCTTTGAATCATTTACTGATTTAAGAATTGTAGGGTCGACCCCAGAACTCTCCTCTAAACCGACCCTAACTATTTTGAGTTGGACTCGAGTAAACCCATCCAAATCACACCTCTGGATACTTAATACGAGTAAATTATAAATTCAACAAAGTAATTTTCTTGAGAATGATTTTGGTATGAAGAGGATGAGAGTGACACAAAGCAAAGAGCCAATGGGATTGGAGTGATGGACACAACTCATTTGTACGTGTACCCCAAGGAATGAAAAAGGTGGCATCAATGAAGTTTTGTCTTGAAGCGTGCTTGTCTTCTTAATTTCATCCCCACACGCCTTTGATTTCAACTCATTTACCAATGGTAATTTATGGTCGTTGTTAGTATCACATGATTATCTACATTATCACTTTATTTTCCTCCTTAAGATGTCTCTTTCTTTTGGGCGGCCCTTGCCACTTAATATCATCATAATTTTCCATTATTTGGTGCGTGATATGAAAAAAGTAGATCGGTATATGAACTTGACACGTTCTTTGGACATAACATATCAAATCCTAGAAATATTTAGTATACTAGTAGCACTTGACAGTGCTGTTTTAGAAAATATGTATATAATTATATTATATTAAATTATATAAAGTATAACTTATACACTAATTTAAACAAAAATGTGTAATAAGTAAAAACAGTGTACTCACAGGGACGCAGATCTACACGAACAATAAAATAAAAAAATCAGAATATTCAATCCGAGTCTTGTGAAACACAATATCCTTAAGACATATTTGCTCCCTTTCGGTGCTCAAGGTTGATGAGCAATTGCCTCCCAAGATAGAACAGAGTACGTCTTTACAAAAGTAGCACTTCAATCTCCAAAGACCAGCGAACATAACTTGTGTTTTATACTTGAACTTTACATAAATGCAATGCAGGAAGAGAGAAAGTAGAAAAATCCGAATGAAGACTTCAGGATTTGTGGGATAGATTGAAATTGCTAGAGGATTGTCTATTTATAAACTCTTGGTGGCTGTTCAAATTGCTTGAATAGGCATTGGTTGCCACCACTGTTTGGATTGAAGAGACATACTTTTTTAATCCGATTAGCCATAAAGATATAAGGTTCCTTTCTGGAACAAATAGACAAGCTTTTTCAATTTGGAGCTAATTTCAAATTTAACAGGAATAAAATTTAAAATTCGATAGACTTTAAATTTATAATGGAAGGTAGAGACCGATCTGCAGACTGGACCGTTCAAATTGACCCAAAACTCGCACCGCACCAAATGAATTTTGTCCAAAAGGATTATGCATTTTTGGCCCAAGCCTGAGCCCGGCCCGTGGCGTGGCGAGGGGGCGGAGCGTGTGTGGTAACTAAGGTAATGTAGGCACTCGCTCTACTCACAAAAATGTGGTACCCATTGGGGGCCCAACTCATGAAGCCAACGAGGAGTACATTAATTCACCAAAGTATTGGTCTTCTTCCAACAAGCCTTATTTCATTACACCAATATTAGTTTTATTTCATCACTTCAAATTGGTCATTTCGAGACATAATTTTTCATTCAAATCTTAATAGTTTTGGATAAATAAATATACCACGTTAATCTCCTTGCGGAAGAGAATATGTTTAAATTTGATCCCACCAATTTCGAGGTGTAAGCCCCACTTTTATTTAGCATCAAGTTGCTCAAATAATCTTGTTTAAGACCATTTTTTCCAACAAGTGCAGAATTAATATGAGAATGACAAGTGATAGAAATTGAATAAAGACGAGAAATGATCAGTTACAATCATGTTTAAAAAGAAGGAATAATCAACTGAGAGTTACCTATAGGTTACCGTCGACAGAAGTAAAATTGCCGAAGACAATGATTATAAAAGGGCAATTAGAGAAGATAGAGATACACTAAAACTCCTAAAAGACTCATGACATGGACATTATTAGGAGCAGTTTCAGATTAGTTTTTAGAAGTAGTTAGTTTTATAATCAATGTTGTTTATTCAGTCTTTTTGTAACCTAAGTCCCTTCAATTGAATAAATAAAGGAATTCTCTTTTATTAGTTCTCTGTTATTTCATTGCATAATGTGATTGTCCATTTTTTTTTTAATCTAAGGAAGTTCTAAAACAAGACATTTGAACTTATTCCAAACTTCAAACAAAATAAAACTATTTCAAACAATTGTCTGAAAATTGTCTGTTAATTCAAATATCTCTGTCAATCCCAATAAATTTTGGAGGAACAGATACTGATATCTAAAAAAACGTGAAATGTATATATCTTTATTAATGTGTAAAAAAAAGAGTTTTGTGACTTAAATCCATTGAAATTGTAACCGAGAAATTGGAGCCCTATTTAATTTGCATCTCAAAAAACAGTATTCGAAAATTATTTTTGAGAAAAGTTTTAGAAAACTATTTTTTGTTTCGTAAAACTTGTTTAGTTATATGATTCCAAAAATAGTTCTACTGAATATAAAACAGTAAAATTTATTTGGACAGTAACCCAAAAAATAATGAAAATAAAAAATATGGTGGGTGGTGAAAGTGTGGTGGTGGTGGTGGTGGTGGTGGTGGGACACGGTGGTAGTGGTGTAGTGGACGTGGTGGTGAGAATGTGATGGCGGTGGTGGTGATGACGGAAGTGTGGTGGTGGTGGAAGGGTAATGGTGGGAGTGTTGTGGTGATGGTGATGGTGATGGTGGTGGTGGTGTTTTTAAAATTTTTGAAAGGTTATTTTTAAAAATATATAAAATAATTCTAACTTGTTCTTTAAATTTATCTAATTTTTGTTCTTAATTTTGAAAGACAAAAACAATTTCAAAAATAATTTTTGAGATGCATTAGAAAAAGGGTATGGTTGTCTAGTCTCTTTTGCAGCCCAAATTCGAGAACCTTATGCAAATTTAGAATCTTGTTTAAAATCATTTTTTTCAACAAGTGCATAATTAATATTATCAACGGGTCTTTGATCTAATGATACTCTTTACCTTGTGAAGGCTTTGCCTTCTTGAAATCAAGGGTTCAAGTCCCCCCTCCCCCTCCCCCCTCCCAAAAAAATAAAAAAAATAATTAATATGAAAATGACACGTGATAGAAATTGAATAAAGACGAAAAATGATCAGTTACAATCATGTTTGAAAAAAGGAATAATCAACCGGGAGTTATCAATAGGTTACCGTCGACAGAAGTAAAATTGTCAAAGATAGTGACTATAAAAGGGCAATTAGAGAAGATAGAGATACACTGAAACTCCTAAAAGACCCATGATATGGGCATTATTAGGACTAGTTTTATTAGTTTTTGGAAGTAGTTAGTGTTATAATCAATATTGTTTATTCAATCTTTTTGTAACATAAGTCCCTTCAATTGAATTAATAAATGAATTCTCTTTTATTAGTTCTCTATTATTTCATTTCACATTTGCATAATGTGATTGTCCATTTTTTTTTATTCAATGAAGTTCTAAAACAAAACATTTGAACATATTCCAAACTTCAAACAAAAAAAAAAATATTTCAAACAATTGTCTGAAAATTGTCTGTCAATTCAAATATCTTTGTCAATCCCAACAGATTTTGGAGGAACAAATATTGATATTTAAAAAACGTGAAATGTATATATATTTATTAATGTGCAAATAAAGAGATTTGTGACTCAAATCCATTGAAATTGTAACCGATAAATTAGAGTCCTATTTAGTTTGTATCTCAAAAAATTTTGAGAAGAGTTTTAGAAAATTATTTTTTATGTCATAAAACTTATTTAGTTATATGATTCCAAAAATAGTTCTACGAAATATAAAACAATAAAACTTATTTGGACAACCCAAAAAAAAAAAAAATATGGTGGTAGTGATGAAAGTGTGGTGGTGATGGTGTAGTGGACGTGGTGGTGAGAATGTGATGATGGTGGTGGTAGTGATGAAAGTGTGGTGGTGATGGTGTAGTGGACGTGGTGGTGAGAATGTGATGATGGTGGTGGTGATGATGGAAGTGTGGTGGTGGTGGTGGTGGTGGTGGTGGAAGGGTAATGGTGGTAGTGTTGTGGTGATTATGGAAGCGTGGTGGTGGTGTTTTTTAAATTTTGGAAAAGTTATTTTTAAAAACATACAAAATAATTCTAATTTATTCTTTAAATTTATCTAATTGTTATTCTCAATTTTCAAAGACAAAAATAATTGACAAAATAATTTTTGAGATGCATTAGAAAAAGGGTATGGTTGTCTAGTCTCTTTTGCAGCCCAAATTCGAGAACCTTATGCAAATTTAGTACTTGAGATTACAAAAAAGAAAAATTCCGTTATTCTCTAACTTTGGTCTGGCTTAGTTGTTCTAAGATGCTCTCGTTATCATCATAAATGGCTGAAAGGACCCAGTGAGGTTGCCTTTTTCTCCACGGGTGCCTCTGCTATCATGCATTAATGGCATTGCACCGTTGAGAGGGATAGGAGACTAAATGTCTTGTCATACCTCTCCTTTTCCCAAAATATTTCTATCTCAGGTTTGTTTGTTTTTTTTTTTTTTTAATAGTAAAAAATATTTACGTCAATTTCAATTAATTTCTATCTCGATTTAACCGCGATAAGAATATTCACGAAAGATAAATTTTTCACTATCTGATTTTAATGAATTGCTAAAATTTAAACTAAAAATTTTTAAATTTACAATTTGTCTTTATTATCACTTGAACTATTGTATATAATTTATCTTTATTATCACTTAAACTGAGAGAGAGAGAGAGAGAGAGAGAGAGAGGTGTTTCACCTTAAAACTACTTCTCTTCCACAATCATGGCGTTTATTGGGGTTTGGTGATTGGTGTTGGCTTTTGGGAGGATTGCATTATTTGGATTCTATTTTCAGTTGGCTCCCCACTATCCATTGCCCAATGTATATCCACACATCTTTTCTTTCTTTACAAATAGAGGTTGTTGATCAACCACCAACATTGCCTCGGTCAAAGGGGTTGATATTGGGCTCCACCAAGTTTTCATGGAGAGCTTGAAGAAGAAACCATATGTATATTTTGGGTATGAATCACCATATAATCAATGAACTCTATTCAAATAACACATCCCATGCCTTTCTTCTACTAGGATTTCCTCATAGACAATAGTAAAACCATAATAAGGGTACATACAAAATAAGATCATTATCCAATAAGTTTAAATTAGAACCCCATATGGTACCACAATGAGGAAAAATTAGGGGAAACGATGGTGGTGATAATGGTGGTGGTGGTGGCCGAAGAATGAATTCAAAAAGAGGGAAAAAAAAACAAGATATAATAACAAAATATTAGTTATAGGTAGAGCTGATAACTGATAGGTAAAACTGATAATCAAATCAAGTTTGTCGAGTTCGTTTTAAAAAAAATGAGCTTAAAAAATTGTTTAAAACGAGTCAAGTCCGAACTAAGTCCAAAATAAGCCGAATCCGAATAACTCAACTATTTTACATATGAATGAGTCGAAATTTACGAACTCGAACCAAACTTTTTAGAAAACGAACCAATTATCGGCCCTAGTTATAGGAGATTGCTTATGTTTCTAAATTAAATATCCGTAAATTGGATACAAATAGCATTTATTTAGTTTCCTATAAGATGTGTATCAATACCAGCAGCACTTCAGAATTCTTCAAGTTCCCTTTGCAAAGGGATGCTTCTTCTAATGCTTTATGGCTGATTCCAAAATATAATTGTATGCTGTATGCCTCCACAACTAGGGAAAATCTTTTTTTTTTTTTTTTTTCGAGTTAGGGGTGTTAAGACCAACTTACGCACACCTCGACTAATCCTCTCTCCGGTCCAGTTAAAAATAAGCCATTCACGCTGGAACTATATCTCTCATAATCTGATCTCAAAGAATTGCCAAAATTCAAATTTAAGACGTCTGAATTTATAAATCGTCCTTATTATCACTTGAACTAGTCTTGGGTTAAAAAATCTTCTTTTTAAACCTAAGAATTATTGCCAAAGAAAACTAGAGTAGCAATTGCACTAAAGATGCTTATTTCAGGAACAAAAATAAGGGTAAGTACTAATTCATTTGTTGCCAAAAGAAAAAAAAATTAAAGTACCAGCCGCACTAATCCACTTGTTGCCAAAAGAAAGTTACAGTCCCACCAAAAACAAAGATGAATTTTATCCCAAACTATCATGATTTTTAATCCTAATTTACTATTCACCATACTTTTTAACTTATTTTCCATATTTTCCAAACTATTATTATTTCCGTAAAAGCATGGCATAAACCCTCCCAAACAATAGTATTCCCATAATGGCAATAGAAGGGGACTATAAAGTTCGAATTCGCGGCCTCAAAGTCTAACAATGGGACAGGAGCGAGAACAAAGGTCATTAGGCCAACCATTAATCGCATTCCCATAAGGGTACAAACCCACATTTTTTCATATAAACGCTTTTATAATTTTCTTTTAAAAACATATTTTGAAAACACGTTTTTTCATACTAAGGAACACCTGCAGTTTGGGAGATAAACTTGCGGATTTTTACTTACCCAAAAAAAACTTGAGAATTCTATAACAAGCAACCACACAAGATCACACACACAACATATGAAAAAGTCCTTCCTTGAAGTTCCCATCAACAACTCTTAACAATTTGACAATCACAAGACAACAACTGCAATATATTAGAAAGAAAAAAGCACCCATCACCTAATATCATCATCTACAAAGTCGCTTTCGAAGGCCGGCAGCTACTATTCATACCTGAAATCAACCAAATGCAGTTTCATATGTCAATGGCCATTGAAGGATAAAAACCAAGTCAACCTTCGTTTCCATAGCCGGCTGCATTCTATTATGAAATATTTAATCACCCACCCCCATTGCTTCACCAATAACACAGAGGAATCAAACAAGCAACCTGTGGTACTACTACTAACGAAAGATTAAAAACAATGGTATAGCGGGGTATCCATGTTAAATATAAGATTTATGGCCATTTTCAACCTATAGAATAGATATCTAGGTGCATACATCTTGAATATATAGAGATTCTGTGTAAGGTTTGTCTTTCTCACATTTTTAATGGCTGGACCGCGAACAGATAAACCAACCTGACGTTTCAAGCAAGGAATTAAATAAATTAATCATTACTCAGCGGGAAAGAGAGAGATGAGTGGAGGGAGGTTGGGGGGAGATAGGGAAGAGAAAAGTTCAGGGCCTCAGGGGAGAGAGAGACATAGAGAGAGCATTTCCTAAGATACCAACAGCACTACAGGTAATTAGTCATGTGAGATCAAATGATTATACGGGCAATATGCATTAATCATGAAGTAAATAATAACAGAATTAGATTGTAAGTAAAGTAGTTTTCTCAAACTTGAGCAGGCGTTTGTTACCTCAAAGCTAGGCACTCGAGACATTTTGAAAGGTTATTGCGAAAGCAGCTTTAAGCACGACCAAGGGGCAAGAAGAAAGCACCATGCATATGCTTATAAGCACTCATGATGATAACATATTTCACTGCAAAACAAGACAGATCAAAGGGTACTGAAAAGAACAACTGACTAAAACACTGATCTAGTTAACAAGTGTTTGTTCATGAGCACACAGACAACTGTTTGATTCAATATTGGACCAAAACATCGCCATTGTGCTTCCCAAAACACCAGTTTGTTGGAACATTGTTTTTGAATAAACAGAAACAATATTTTTTCAGATGCCATCAAAGTCATTCTTGTTCTCTCTTCTTGGACTTCTTGTTTCAATGCTTTCAAACCAATGTTAACCAAAGAAAGAAACTAATTCAGCAACGGGTCATTTATGCTTGAGAATGCAAAGCCTTCAATCAAACGCTATCACAAAAAATACAAGACATCAAGTTCTCGTAGGCTAATTAACAAAGGGCACCACAGATTTAAGTAGTACTCAAATCATTATCAAAGGCAAAAATGCAAAAATCAGTTCCCATGCTAGGCATACACTGCTTTCCCTGTTTAAGAATTTAGATGCTGTTTACATGTTGCTGCAATAAACCGAAATTCAAACCCTTAATTTGCAAATCAAGTATTCTAGATATATGCCCAAATACAAAATGCTTTGACATGTAAGAAAATTTAAGGTGGAAAACTAAGGAAAGAACCAATTTTGAAACTTTCCATTAAACACAGCTAAAACAGAGAGCTGATATGTGTCATCTTTATTGTAGTAATATACAAGATATTACAAGAAAACAACATCCTTCATCAAATGTAATCTTTTTGTACAAAGAACTATCAAACAAAGGAGAACCACCTCACCATCGAAAATGGAAGACAACAAAATCCACAAATTATGCCCGCAAAACCCAACCTTGAACCTTCATCTTCTTCCAAAACCATCCATTCAAAACAATTAAACCGATTCAATTCAGTATCACCTCATTGAATGCTTGCCTCGCAAAACCTGTATCAAACTCTTTGCATTTCTCCTAACCTTCTCATTATCATCCTCCAATTTTTCAACACAAATCTCAAAAACCCCATCTTTCAAGGCTTCCAAACAAGCCTTTTCACTACAACAACACAACGAATTCATAGTCAGAAGCGCATATTGAACACCTCTCGAAGTTCCATTCTTCAAAACCGTCGCCAAGACCTCCACACACCCATCAAACCTCATCATGCCCTCTCTCCCTTCCTTTGACTTTGCCAACAAACCCAACACCTCAACAGCCCGTTCGAGACCCGAGTTCACCAATTCGATCAAAATCGGCACTGCTCCACATTCCACGGCCCGTCTACGATTCTCAGGAAATGAGCACAAAGCATACAACGCCGTCGCCGATTCTTTTCTTTCTCTTCCGTTTCCCACCCGAAGAAGCGAAACTAAAGCTTGAATAGCAAATGGGAATGCTCCAATTGTAGCTTTGTTCACTTCTACAACTGCCAAGCTGGTCAACACAGTCGCTGCCACCGCTCGGCCATCACCGCCAGCGTAGCCACCGCACAAGGCGGCGACAACTCTGCCCACTACGCCCTCTGCCACCAAACCCACTTTGTTATCATCATCAAGACTCAAATTCAACAACAAATGAAGCGCCTTTTCTTGAAGAGCTGAGTCATCCGAGTTGACACAGTTGAGAACAGCTGAAACAGCACCTGACTCGGTCAAACGACGACGTACAGCTGAGTCACGCTTCGATGCACGGCTGAGTTGGTCTAGCGAGTTGAGTTTGGAGTCCACCGGAGAAGAGGGATTGGTTAAGGTTCGGATGAGGGTTTGGGGGTCAGGGTAGGACTGAGGCCTAGGGAGGGAGACAAGGGTATAATTGGAAATAAGGCTTCTGAGAGCGTGGTTGGGGATGAGAGATGGAGGTTCGGACAGGGGTAGTTTCGTAATTGGACATGTCCGGTGGCCGGCGTCTAGCCACTGCTGGATTGAGGACCGGTCAAAGGTGTGACCCGAAGAGAGAATCACTGGGTCAGACATTATCTCTAGTGAAATTGGACATTTGAAGTCATCTGGAAACTGGGTTGTCATTTTCTTCTTCTTCTTCTTCTCTCTCTAAAAAGCGCACACACACACACTCTCTCTCTCTCTCTGTAGACGTTTGTATCGGTGTATGTATAGATCAAGAGAGGGTTTTTGAGGTTTAGGTTACAAACATGGGAAAGTTCTACCTTGTGACATATATGAGGTGGGAGGAGCTCAGCCTGTGACATTAGTAGAAGGCGATGGAATTACTATATTACCCTTTAGGCTGGGTTAATGGAGAAGAAGGGTATTTTGGGAATTTCAATGGAAGCTTGGTTCATGGGATTAGTTTTGTCGGTTGTTTTTCCGGAAACAAGGGGAATGAGGGACTTCTTTTTCAAAGGGGAAATTAAGAAAGTCATCATTTGGGTTTAACTTTTTTCGTGAATGACAACAAAAGCCATGTTTTTGGGATAGGAACGAGATATAATGAAATATGCTCTAATATTTTTTTAGTAAATTATTTGTCATTAATTTTAGTAAGACTTATTGTACATAAATATATTCATAATCCATTAATAACAAATGATCTATCAAAAAGAAAAATAAAAAAAATAAGTGAATAACATTTCACACCCTACAAAATTATTCAATTTTCAATGTAATTATATTCCAAAAGATTAAAATTCTCAAATTTTACCCTCAATTAGATAAAAAAAAAAGTAGCAATGTAGTCTAAAAATAGATATTCACTATCTATAATACTCACTCACTCACTCACTCCTTTTTTTTTTTACATTATTATTTGTATAATACTCAAGTATTTTCAAAAAAAAAAAATTAGTCATTTTCTTAAATTGAAACACATTCCTACCTTATTGTTTGATTGATGTGTAATTTGAGAATTTCAATTTTTCAATGTATAAATTGAGAATGCAAAGATTCTTCGAGGTGTAAAGTGCCGGTTGTCCAAAAATGTGAAAGAATCTTCAAAAGTATTTAAGTGGTAAACGAGACGAATTGTAAACTCAGACGTCCTGAGTTTGAATCTTAATAATTTATTGGGGTCAAACCAAGAGAGATTGATCTCTCATGAATACCTTAAGTTCCACGTAGATGGTCAACTTTTGACCGAATCGAAAAAAATAATAATTTAGATGTGCGTAAGTTAATTTGAATATCCTTTATGGTTGAACAAAAAAAAAATGTTTAAAGGGTAATTGAGTCATAAGAATTAGGGGCTATTTTTGGGATTAAATTTTGCGGTGGAGTCAACTACGAAAGGTCATCCGGATTTAGTGGCCGGAGATGGTTGCCTGATTATAAAAGTTAATGTGTGTTGATGTGGATTAATTTACGGAATTGCCACTTCACGGGGGAAATGGTGATTGTGGGGGCGACAAACTCAAAAGTCACAGTTGGCGTGCTTAAGACCAAGCATTAAGATACGTGTTTAAGTTTGAAGACGTCTATTGAGGTGTGAAAGCTAATCAAGAAGGAATAACCACCGAGCTGCGTCGTCCAGTCATCCTCGGAAAAAATGTTACATAATTCAAATAAAACTCAAAAATTTAAATTTAAATGTGTATTGATGATACCTAAAAAAGTTTCAAGTATGAACTCGGATGAGCAGGTCAGGTCAGGAGCTTAGCTAAGAGAATTTGAACTCGCTAAATTAGATCTGAGACCCCCTCCATCCACGCTCTGAGGAGAACGCCTGAAAGACAGTTGACAGTCATGATGCATCCTCCAAACATAAACTAGCTTCAATCGAGGCACCAAATTTTCAACTAACTGAGATCCTCTCCCAAAATTAAGGGAAATCCAGTATATGAAGGGCAAAGATCTCGCAGCAGATCCCATCAAGTCAGGGGCTAGACTAAAAATATTGTACAATGCCTCCATTAGTGGGACGATTTGAACTCTAACAAGCTCTCTCAGAAAAACAATGATAAAAAAGAATATAAACTTCGGGGGCAAGAGACTCCATTAAAGAGTGGATTAGCGGAGCTCTCGAGCTGGTGAACGACTATACTTTTCATTTGTCAATCCTCACAAATTCCCCCAATTCGGTAAACCAACACACTATGTTCACGAGCGTAGGAACTCAGATTTAACTTACGTGACAAACTTGCACGATCTGCTCATCCACGCTTCATACACCATCACGTATCATCCCTTGGATGATTTTAACAAAGTATGTTTAAGTATTGATTTATTTAGGATGAGTTTTGACGTAATGCTAAGATTATTTTATTATAACTTAGACATCACGTGTTCGAATTTAAAAATAGTTGCAGAGACAATCTTTTCTATTTGTAGAGAGTAAGAATACATTTAAACCTCTCCGAACTCCGTACCAACAGAAATCCCGTACACGTGTAATGGGTATACTTTTTATTTAAGTATTAGTTTGCCTATGTGAAAGTAGAAACTTCAATTCAATTTGTGCATATTTTGTGTCTTCATGCCCTCTTATCTGTGATTAATTTTCTGTTGACATAAGTTAATTACAGAGATGAAAATTTATTAGTGAGCTTTGGAGGCTACATGACCAGATCTCTTATGAGATCAAACATTAATGACGAAGATAAATCAAAAGAAATCTATACCCTATATCAAGAATTTTGATTAGTTAAGTTCAATCCACAATTTTTCTATTTTTCATTTTACTACAAAATTAAAATCCAATCCCTCTGATTTTCGGTGCACAGTCTTACGTTGTCGTCAATCGTATGCCTTCGAGCAACCGTCTTTAAAAGTATGTAATCTATGACCAATCCCAAGAGATTAGAGATGGAATAAAACCTAGCTTTTTCGACAGATGAATTAGTCGTAAATCTTTGATGTCGCCTTCCTTGTTTGACAATATAGCGTGAAATACTAGAAGTCAAATTGTACATGAAAATGATAAATGGTGAGGCTATTAAATGAAAAATTACGACCTTAAACTCTTGTCTATCCGACCAAAAAAAAAAAGTAATGTTATGCTGATCAAATTGTTGTCTAAATTTTGTTTCACAAATCAATGCAAATGGTTGTATTAGTGAAATTCAAAAAAAAAACTCTTTCCTATACCTATAGTGTAGTTTTCACTTTCTATTTTCAATATTAATTCTGTAACAATAAATTCAATTTGATTTTGTTGCAAGAAATGGTATGAACTATGAAGAGTGGAAATAGAAATCCGGAGGATAATTGGATGAGGGAAAAAAATGGATGAGAGAGAGTGTAGTGTACTATTTCAGTGGATAGCTGTCGAGAAAGTGACCAAAAATATTAAACTACAACGGTGAAAGAGATTGATAGATTAGACTCATCAGAGAATTCCAACCTCTCAATCTCAGCTGATCTGTAAGCCAATGCTTCTTCACACCAGTGCCCATGCATGCTTAACCTTAGACATAAAAGTAAGAGAGAGAGAGAGAGAGAGCAGAGGTGGCTGAAGCACAAGAAAACCAAGTGATCTAATTTTGATAAATAAATAAAAAAGTTGTTCTTCAGCATGAATCACGAGGATTGATATATGCAAGGTCGGTGGACAAGGTAGCTTGGTTTTCCTCTGTTTTTATTTTTCAAAAGTGAGGGATGTTTAAATTAGTTTATGTATATTTTGATTAATTTTTTTTTGGTTTAATCAAAGATAAATTATTCACACAAAGATTAAGGTATTTATAAAGAATAAATTCTTCATAATCTGATCTCAAAAAGTTATCATTTAAACTTAGAACGTCTAAATTTACAGTTCATTCTTTTTACCATTTGATTTACCCCTTAAGATTAATTTTTCTCTCTCGTGAACATAAACATGATTACACTCCTGAAAGAGGTACGGTATCAAAATTTATAAATTTTATAGATTAAGAATGTATATTTTTAATTTTTTTAAAATAAAAAATTTAAGATTGATTCTAAAATTATAATTTTTGACTTATGTTAAGATTCCAATAATAATTTTTTAAGAGTTAAGTTATAATTTTTAGAGTACTTGGGATCAACCTTAACAATTTTTTGATTTATCACAAAATCTCAAAAAAAATATAAATGAGCTTTAAAAAGTTGTACAAAATATTCTAAAACTTGCACATAACGGTACAATACCAACATTTTTGTTCATATCCTAAAATTCTCCCATGAACATAGGTGTTTTGAGTTTTTCGTGTTTGGCTTGAGTAGATTTTTTTTATATAATGATATATTATTCCAAAAAAGCTAAAATAAAAGGATCTAGAGTGAGATGAATTGGTTAATTTTATCTTTGATAATAATTAATTTTTTAATGTTTTATTAGTAAGTACCACGCGTAGAAACTAATCTACTCCAATTGTTAGCATTTGGATATGGAGTCGGACCAGCGTCTATGGGCGGACACAATCTGAATAAATATGGATGAGTTAGTGTTTAGATTAACTTAAACTTTGTCAAGCCTAGAAAAAGATGGGTTTAGATCCTAAAATCTCTCCACCTTATCATAGTTCCTAAAATATCTCCGTCTTATTTCCATATGTCTCTATATATAGTGGGACTTTACCAACACATGAAATACAAAAAATTATTACGGTTGATGCTCCCTATTCTTTCTCTATTTATCTTGACTTGTGTGAGACTAGAATGGTGGAAATTCGGGTTTGGCACATGTGTCCTTAACTTATTGTGAGTCGAAGTGTTCACGTTCAAAGGTGTTCGTGATCATCAAGGAGGTTCGTAAGGAATAATAAAATAGTATTCAAATCCGGAATAGTAAAACAGTATTCAAATCCGTTGATTTGTTGTGTTTGGATCATAACGAGTATGACTTATTTTATGTATTCACGTTTCTGCATTCTTACACTAAGTAATTTGTATAGGAAAGTCCAAGTAATGTAATATGTGAATATAAGAAATTCCAATTTTTAATATGCATGAAGAAGTTTATATAATAATTAGGAATTAAAAATATAGGATTGAAGCAATGTTTCTTTCACCAAAATAAAAAAGATACAAACAAAACATGTTGTGGATGTTTTATTTTGGTTGTCATTAAGGTTTGAGTCGTTCTCTGGATACTGTAGTCATTGTAGATGTTAAATATGGTAATAAACTAATGAATCAAGGAGTTGCCTATAGTATGGGAAAAAAAAAAAGGTATCGTATTGATATTTATCATATTTGTAGGGATTTTTATTATTGTTGTGGGTATTTTTATCACTGTTGTGGTATCGAAGAAAAGTGATAAAAGTAATTACCACAATTGTGATAAATACACACACAATAATAATAAAAATACCCACAAATGTGATAAATCCAATTCATTAGTTAGATCCATCAGCGCACTTAAGTTTAAACTCGAGCTCAGACTCATCATATCAATAGCCGATTTTTAGTAGACCCCTAATATGCAAGCTACCTTTGGGTTTTTTTTGTTTAATGATGAATCTTTCCAATGTAGGGTCACTTTGTATCCGTTCTTGTGAGAAGAAACATTAGATACTTGTAATCACCTAGAAACCACAGATATCGGTTAAGCCCAAGATCCACTAGCAACCGCATACCGACTTTGTTAATAAACAATAGGTTACATACATCTTCTTTGGATGCTTGCATTCATAGATGGAACTAATGGAATGGGAATGAATTAAAGCCAACACTTGGTATCTCATTCTAGATGTCACATCAAAAAGAGAAGACAAATTTAGATGTCATGTATACAAGGTTACATAATTCTTAACAAAATTAATCAACCTGAAATAAATTGCGTTATGAGATCTATATTTCAACCCGATAACAGTTTCACAACTTAAAATACGATACTACCCGATCCATTAACAAACCAACAAGAACTTAAAAAAAAACATGTACAAAGAAATTGGCTTCATTATTCCATTATTTTTATTAATCAACAATAGCTAGCTAGCAGACAGTTGAAGCAATCACTGCTGCTTAAAATCATATACAAGAGCTTCATCAAACAATCTCTGAGCTCCAATATCCATCAACATAGGACTCAACCTAAACATTAAAACACAGAATTCGAATTCACTTAGAGCCCCATCTCCATCCAAGTCTCCTTCTCTTACCATGCTCTCCAACTCCTCGTCTCGAAGATTCTGCAAACCAAGAAGAAGAGAGTTCCTCTTGAGGCTCTCACATGTAATCACTCCTTTTTCGCCATCCATCAGTAGCCGAAAACCATTACACAGCTCTGTGATCAATCCTTCTGTTCCTAACTTTTTAGCCATAACTGGCAACAAATCTTCGAACACTTCCATTTGCAAAATTTTCGGACAAGCGAAGGAAGAAAGATTAATGGCTTTGTATAATGGGTTGATACGTACAAAAGTGTTTGTGATTATATATAGAACAAATGCCATGCCAAACCAAGTCCAGACATTCATTTGTCATTGTTTTTCCTCTTTGTTGGTTTCATGGAAAGTTGTCTAAAGCTTAGGGTGGACGGTAGACCTGAGACAAGTGTGTGAATGGGTCCAAGACGACGACGCCGTCGGTGGTGATGACTTTGTTAAATTGTCAGGAAACCTTCACCAAACTTCCATACCACTAGTCTACCTAAATATTATAATGAAGTATGAAAGTTAAAATTTAAATATATATAATGACGTAGATAAATGTGAGGTGAGTGGGTTCCATTGAAAAAATTGATGAGATTCACTTATTCAAGGGATGTTATGCATTTGAGTTACAATTTTTTGGGTTTCACTCGGGTTTTGTTGCATTTTTTTTTGGTTAAACAGGGCTGGCTTATGCACAACTCAACTAATTTCCTCCTCGTCTAGGTTAAAAGCATGTCATTTACGCCCGGACTAAGATATTCATAAAGAATAAATTATTTATTATTTGACCAAGGAGTTGTCAAGATAAATATTAATATGTTAAAGGGTGTGTGATGTTCATTGTCTGAATTTGTCAATTTTTATTTATAAACGGGTTCGTGTAGTATCGGGTAAATCGTGTTTTGATGTATTTATTTTATATGTTTAATGGGTTAATCTCTATTTATCATCTGAACTCCCTAAATCCAAATCGACTTATTCCATTTCATATTGATTTTTTATCGACTTTAATCTAGAATTGTCATATCTAGACCGGACCATGGCTAAAGGATTTTATAATATTTAGGAAGTTGGCTTTTTGTTTGTATTGAACAACTGGGCTTAATTGACCCGTTTTGGTGGCGGCACCCTCAAGAAACACAAGTTACCTATGTGAAGTGGCTAACCTAAGGAAACGGCCACAGCAAGTTTGAAAAGTTATCGTCAGATCAAACAAAATTTCCATGTGCCGAGAAGTATCCCAGAGGTAGCCTAAGAAAAACTGCTCTAGTTTTAATATGGAAAAATGCTTGGTATTTTGGAGAAATTTATCTAATATTATAATTAAAAAGTTAAATTCTTAACTTATAAAAATATAATAACGGTTAAAATTATTTATTTTGATCAAATGGTATAAAATTCATCCTAAAATTTATTGTTTCGTTTAAAAATATCATATTCTCTGCACAACAAAAATCATTACACTCTCAATTCCAATTAACTTTGTCATTCACACCTATCTCTATATCTTATCTCTATCTTATTTTTTCGCTGTTCACTTTAATTTTAAATTATATAATTAAGAAAATGATAGTAAAAAAAAATTGTTATTTAAAATATAAATATCGTATAATTAATGTTCAATTTTTGATATTATAGAATGCCTCCAGACACAAGAGACATGGGGTTATTGTTAGTTGTCTTATATGGAAGTCACTTCTTTTTAGTAAATATACTAGGGATAACTCGTGTCTGAAGGTAAGGTGCAATGTGAATGGTTTTGACAGGGATATTAGTGGCCGTTGGATGAGTCTATTTGAAACTATCATGTAAATTTATTGAAGTTTGTCCTGTATTGTATTACTAGTTATTGTCTGTGTCTGAAGGCACATAGTAATAAAAAATGGTAAACAATAAACATATTTGTATTCATATCCAAAATCAAATCACAAATATAGAGGAGAGATAAATGAATTTAAGTATCGGTTATAGTGGGAGTGAGAGGTGGTGGTGGTAGGAGACGGTGATGGTTGTGGTGGGTGGCAATGACCGTGGTGACGATGATGGTGGCGGCGGCGATGGCATCGGTGGCGATGACGGTAATGGTGGTGGTGGCGGCGGCGACGATGGCGACGACGACGGCGGTGGTGGCGGTGACGGTGGTGGCGGCGGTGATGGTGGCGACGGTGGTGGTGGCGGTGGCAGCGATGACGATGGCAGTGGTGGTGGTGACGGCGACAACGGGGGCAGTGGCGGTGGTGGTGGCGATGGCGATGGCGACGGTGGTGGCAGCGACAGTGGTGGTGGTGGTGGTGGCAGTGGTAGCGGTGGTGGTGGTGGCAGAGATAGTGGTGGGGCGGTTTTAAACACTATTTTTTTTTTAAAGTACTTATGAGAAATAATTTCTAAAAATACTTTTAAAAAGTCACTTCAAACACACCCTTATGACCTATTTTTCCTATTAAATTTAGGATATTAATATTAGCCGTCGGATTAACTTTAAAGTAAAATTTAAAATGATCTGAACCGTAAAAAATAAAAGTCATTTTTTTTATCTTCTAAAATTTAAATTATAAACTACTTTATTATATAGATAGAGACTTAGAGTTACAGGTGTGTAGAAAAAAGTCTGAATTTTATGTCCTTGGATTGGATCTAAATGCTCCATTGAAGGCAATGTTTGGTGGAGTTGGCCAGGGTAGACTTTTATCTGATTGTAGGGGCCCGTCCATGGGGGCAGGCCTAATGACATTATTTTTTAGAAGCAATGCTATAAGAATTTTATTTAAAGATTTAATGATGTGACTTTAATGTAACCATTGAATTAGTTGTGAGTTCTAATGTCAGATAGAACCCACAACTAATTCAATGGTTTTATATCATTATATCCTCAAATTAAGTTCAAATAATATTTTCTTATTCTTTAATATTGATACTTCAATTTCCTTGCGCCGAACCCCGGGGTGATTGGTTCATTTCGGAAACGAGGAAATTTTATGGCCTGTCTTCAACGAGTAGAGGCGTGCTTATGTCACTCAGGTTCGTAACTCTGAATAGAACCAAGGGTAAAACTCGGGGGTATGAACCGATCCTTTAACTCATACACCATTTAAATCAGGACTTGCGTTTCGCCAGGGACTTAAGACTCACGTCAGAAACTTGGATACGATTCGTCCAAGCAACTGGTGTCTTGTCCTATCAAACAATCACACTATTACGCGCAGGAGACTTCGAACCCGTGACCTCCCACTGAGAAGCCAGAAGCCCTGGCCAACTAAGCTACCCAGTTGGTTTGGTGATTGGTTCATTACACCCAAAAGAAATAGATAAAGTGCAGGAAACATGGATACTTGGGATATGGTCACAACCTAAACCAAAAAAAAAGGAGGGAAAGAAGAAGATACATACCTGAGATTAGCCATAGTCACAGATCTCCTCCTCTTCAAGTAAGTATGTCGTATCTAATATCCTCTTCTTCTTCTTTTTCTTCTCTCCTCCATCTTGATGCTTCTGCGAGATTTGATGCCATCAAATCTCTCATAGGCCAACCCCCTCACTCACTCACCCTCTTCGATTAGTGTGAGTCGGCTTGATCTAATTTCTCTTTAGCAGCCTTTTTTTTTTCTCTCTCTCCAAGTTGCTTTGTTGTGATGGTGTCTCGTCACTAAATAACCCTTGAACTTTTTGTATTTTATGCTAAATTACGATCACATCTTATTATTAGTTGTCACCCATTACCTAATTTGATTTAGCCCATTGTCTAACCATATTAACCCACTAATCAAATTTAATATTAACTGATTGATCTAATTATAAAATATTAATTAATTGCTCAATTTTATTCTTAATATTGTTATATATAAAATATATTATTTTAATTAATTATATCCTTACCGTACCATATTTTATATTTTAAAATTTTATCATATTCTCGTATCTATATATATTGAATGTGACACCCACATCTATATCCATGTTTCTTGCGATAAAACCCAAGACCAATACGGGCCTATACACCAAAAATCAGCCACAAAACCACTCAAAAATAAAAACACATTCCCAATTTCAATCCTAAATGGACCCTCTTCCACCACCACATTCTAAGAACACACCATACTGGATTGAAAAAACCAAAAATTTCCAAAACCAAAGCAACCAGGTAAAACCAACAACATTAAGGAGCAAAAACTTAAAAAAAAAAAAAAAACATGATTGTCGAGTGTGAAATAGATTAATTCTAAGACAGGTTATGATTCCGATACCAATCGGTTTAAGTTTAAAAGAACACACGAATCTAATGTGAAATTTACTAATTCTAAGAAAAAACTCCGTTGATGTTTGTGTCCAAGTGTAGGGTCTTCCGCTTGAGATAATGAGAGAGAACAATTCATGCAGGATTGCCAGGTTTCTTAGTGAACCAACTTAGCTTGAAGAATCGATGAACAATCTAATCGCGAACCAGAATGACCTCTCGATTAGCTATCGTTTGTTTGGCCATAATTGTAGAAGCTGATTGGAAAGAGGAGCAGAGGAAAATCAACTTGAATATGGACCAGAATTCCGAGCCCTCCCAACCCAATCCTTCATTTTCTTCAAGGGAAATTGGGTCAATAAAAGCAAAGGAGTCGGTTGATGGAGTTGAGAAATTGCTACAACAAAGGAAGAACACGACCGGAGAAGAAGGCCAATCGCCGGAGAGTTCACAGTGCCAGAGCAAATCAATCCTCCAATCATGGGTTAGTCACCATCTTAGGTTTGTTTTTTTTGTGATTTTCAAAAGGGTGTTTTTTTATGGATTTCAATCCCCTCTGGAGCTAGATTTACGCTTCTGGGGAAATCATGTCTGAATGATGCAATTGCTGAGTCCTACCTTCCTAAAAAAAGCCAAGGAATTATGATCTATGGATTAGTAATTGTGCTACTTATTATACATTTTTTTCTTGTAACAATATTCCCTAATCAGAAATTAGTGGAATAGCAAACCCACCAGCTTAGGGCATCTGATTACACCACTCCTAAAACAAAAAAATGCTTAACCTGCATGGACTGGTTTAGTGGTTGATTGAGGGACCAAAGTAAATCTGTGTGTACAGAGTTCGAGCCCTGTGGTTGCATAAAACCGGAGTTCAAACTATAGCATGATAAGTGGATGATTATGTCCATCCAAAGTTTACTATGAGCTTGACAATCACATGGCTCCAGCAATTCCCACATATACAAAAAAAAAAAAAAAATTTAAAATTGTTTTTCTTGCATACTTTTCAACCTCTATGAGTTATGCTTAAATGCTAATCCACATGCAACTGGGGACGATAAAAATGACCTCACTAATTGTTTGAAAACCAATATGACCTGCAAAATATTTTATGAATTTGGGTTCTTTTCATTGTTGACCCAATTCAAACTAATGAAAAACAGTAGTTAACAGATCAGTATTGAACTTTTAAATTTTGTTTGGATTCCAAAAACAATCCAAAATTGAAGGTACAAACTTGTAAGAGGCAAAAAATGAGAATAGCTCATACTGAAATAAAAAATTGATATATTTGGTGCTAGTGAACTTTTGAACTTGATCTCCAAGCCTTTCCTTCCTGCAAAATGAATACACTGCCCCAGATTGAAGTGTTTCGATCGAAGACACTCCGATACTTAAGTCAGTAATGAAATTGATTGGATTACAAGAAGAACAAGAAAGTTCCGTGTACCTTTCACCTTGACTCCTTATGCCTTTTATAGAACTTTGCTTAGTTAGGGTTTCCATGATTTTCGATTCAAGGTGGTACACCATCCTTCAATTAGGCGATTATGTTCAGGAAGTTGCTGAGATCTCTCCAGCAATTCCTTCTGCCGAGCCTATGATCATGCTTATTCGTTCAACCAGAATGCCTGAGTTACAGACATCTTTTTAGCATCACATTTACTGTTTTAACAGCTCGGTCTTGACGAGGACCGACCTCTTCTCTTTCTTCCCGATCTCTTTGAACAGCTCGGCTAGTAGCTGATGATTGACTTGTATCTTTCTCACGTGACTGGTCTTGTTACTACATGTGGCATAAAGGGAGCAACCTCCTTCATTCGCCCCTAGGAAACGTTTGACTGACGCTTTTCGTTTTCATGCTCCCAAATCCATCATTGTGCCTACTTTTGGGACATCTCCCCTTGTTTTGGCGGCGTGTCTTGTATTTAAATATTGCCTTTTAGACTTTAGTTCACTCCTTTATAAGCGTCTTTCTTCATTCTTTTCTCCACTTTACCTTCTTAACTTCAGATTTCTTTACCCTTTTGCTTCTGTACCTTTTTTTGTACCTTCATCGTCTTCTACTATGGCTCCTCTTACTCCTTCTGAGATTCCTGCCTTCAAAGCTAAATACAACATTCCTGACGATGTTGACATACGACTTGCTGGCAGTGATGAGCCTTTGATAGGTACTAGGGAGAACATTCCTATTCACACACGAGTGATCACAAAGGGTGGGGTTCGCTTTTCCCTTGACCATCTTCTTCTCTGGGTGCTTTCTGCAATGAAGCTTTGCCCTATACAATGTTGTCCCAACTTTTTCAGAATTGTCATGGGGGTCGCTGTTCTCAACAGGTTGCTAAACCTAAGGTTGAGTCTTTGGGAGATTATGTACTGCTACATTGTTAAGTCCGTTGGGGACAACTACTCCTGGCTGTCAGGAAGAAGGACCGCTATCTGGTGACTCACCTCCCAGACTCGAACAAGGGCCACGAGAATGATGTGATTTTCGTTTCTGGGAACTGGGAGTACGCCGCTGGTGCCACTCCTTCCTATAGATGCCCATATGAGGAAGGCGCACCAGGTGATTGTGGTTTTTACTTATCTCTTTGTTACCTGTTTCTAGTTTTTTGTTTTGCTTACATTGTTTTATCTTTTGAAGGTGAGACTGTGAAGGGAAGGATCCCTGATCAGGCTGTCAAGAAGGAAGAGTTGAAGAAGGTGTTGAAGTATAATGATTCGTTTTTCTGCCGTGCCACTCACACCCTGCTCGGGTACACTCCCACATATATGTCATTTATTACCGTTCCACCCTGACCAAACTCCGCTCTTGCCGAAGACCGCCAAGCTATCCAATCTGCTCGGGACCAGACTCCTCGTCCCCGCAAACGATCATTGCTTGCCCCTTCTAGAGGAAATAGGACGGTTAGGAATTTTCTTGATTTTTTATCAACTGTTGAACCAGCCGTCCCCGCCGAATCGACTGTGCCAATTAAACCTCCTGCTTCATCCAACCTTGTACTTGTAGAGGAGCCTGCACATGAAGTCCTTGCTGAAGTTGCACCTCCCGAGCTGAACAATATGGTTCTACAAGACGATGAACCAGTTGATTTGTTTCGGGCGACAGATTCTTCTATTCCTGTCGAGTTTGATCCTCCAATTCCTGTTCATTCCCCTGATAACCAACCTGATTCAATTTTAGAACTTTCCGAAGACCCTGCCCCAAAAAGACGCAAAGTTGTAGAGTCTGGTGCAGTCCCGTCTCCTAAGCCTATTACTCCTCCTTTCCGACATGTCCTCAGAGTGAAAAGGTGAGAGATTACAGTGAAGGATTCTGCTATTGAAGATTTTAATGTCGTTGTGAGGATTGCTAGGGGGTAATTTTGTCTCGGGACTTAGCTGCGAATGAGGCTCTGTCTGATGATGAGGTGGCTCGCCAAGCAATCCAGCATATGGTTCTGGTATTAAGCTTGTTTCTTTTTTCTTTCCTTTAGTGTTTCTTTTTTCCTTCCTTTAGAGTTTCTTTTTTCCTTCCTTTAGAGACATAGTAATTTGTCTAAATTTTTCTCTCTTTAACTTGAAGGGGCTTCAAAAAGTTCATGAAATAGGGGCTAGGATAGCCGGGAAAGACAAAGCCATGAAAGATACTATCCATGCCCGAGCTTTAGCTTTAGTAAAGAAGGAGTCTACAAAGGTACTTTAGACAAGTTTTCTATAGTTCGGTCGGTCAGCTCTTGTTTTGTGCCTAAAGGTACTTTAGGTTCGACCTCGATAGTTCGGTCGATCTTCTATGCATATGTGTCGGCCGACCTATCGAGGTTTAGTTGCTATTTCAGAATTTCGAGGGCCGAGTTCCTATCTCATCCTTCCCTACCATCTCTTCCTTTGACCGAGACAAACAGGCAAGTTCTGGAACTTATTTGATCTCCTCGAATATTCACTACCCCCTCTGCCGAGGAAAACCTGAGCATTTGGTGGTACGTTGATGGCACCGCCTTCATCTCATGCAACTAGGTTCGGCCCATAATAGCATTACATGCAGAGGTTGTGTCTACTACCAAAAATTCAGTCATAACTCCAACAGGGCTAGTCTTTACCGGGAGCATGATTCTTCCTTTCGGGAGAACTGTTTTCCCGCTGAAGCCGACCAGTGGGGTATTGGCTGGATTGAGATCCTCTTATTTTAGCCCGATCTTCTGGAAGAGGTCCATGTATATAATTTCAGAGGAGCTTCCTATATCGATCAGTACTCTTTTCACATCATAGTTCGCGATCCAGAGTGTAACCACCAAAGCGTCATTGTGCAGCTAGTGTATCCCTATTTTATCCTGTTCGGAGAAACAGATAGTCTTGGTTGCGTCTGCCAACTTCATCCTCTTGCTTCTGACTTCGGGGGACAATCACAGCTGGTAAACTTTTCTTTCTTTGGCCGCTCTCTAGATGTACGCCATAGCAGCATTATTTGTCGCAATTTGGGGATTCGTTGCAGCGTGGATTACGTCGATCACTCATGCTGCAGTGTTTTGGTCGATTGAGGTCAGGATCTTCCGCCATTAGGTCTATTACTTTCATTTTCTATGAACTAAGCAAGATGCCCTGCCTGGACCAACTCTTCCAAATATTGCTTCAATGACCGGCAATTCTCAGTCATATGCCCTACCTCTCGATGATAGGAACATCTAAAATTAGGATTCCTTTTCACAGGGTCTCCAGTAAGCTTGTTAGGCCACTTGAAATACGACTTCTCCTTAATCTGAGTCAATTTTTTGTATATCGGATTTTTGAATACTGTTTCACTCCCACGAATGGGGATTTCAAGGGGAATCCCTCCTTTTCTCTCTTTCTTCCAGCATCTCTATTCGGTTCGACCTGCTTATCTTGACCGAACTGCTTTCTGTCTGCCTGTTCTTTCCCTACGTCTCTGGATAAATTGTCATCGACTTTGGCGTACTTCTCGATTCTCGCCATCAGCTCCTTCATGTCCACGACAGGTCTTCTGGTAAGGGATTGATACAAGGGGTTTTCTTTTGGCAATCCTATTTTGAAGGAAGCCACAACAATCTCTGGGTTACAAGCCTCAATTTTGTTCATCGTTTCCCAGTAACGGTGAGCGTATTCTCTAAAATTTTCGGTGCTTCCCTTCTTCAATGTTAGTAGCGCCCCGACATCTTTGGGTTGTCTACTGCTTGTGATGAACCGAGCTGTGAATTGCTCGGCGAGCTGTGCCCATCCATCTATAGAGCCTTTCGGCAGACTGTCGAATCACTTCATGGCGCACTCCCCGAGGTTGCTGGGAAAAATGGTGCAGAGAAACGGCTAGTTCCTCCGATGAATGGTCATAAGCTGTCGGTAATGTCGGATGTGGGAGGTTGGGTCCGTCTTTCTGTCATACAATTTAAAGCTCGGGACTGTGAATTTGCTTGAGATCCGACCTTTCTCAATCCACCTGGTAAAGGGGGAGGACTCCGTACAGTCTCCGTATTCCCCCGTGGCTCTTCGGGCTAGGTCCCTAGCCGATTTTTGCTCTGGTCTTCTTAATATGTTATTAATCTCCTCAGTTATAAATTGCTTCCAAGAGTCTTTGTCCCGACCCCGATGTCTTTTGGGCTTATGTTCCTCTGCCTCGACATGTTCTCTTTCATTTCCCTTTCTCTTGGGACTCTCCCTTCGGTTTTCCTTGCTACGTCTCTCTCTCTTTGCCACTTCCTTTAATCTAGCTTTCAATTCTTCGTTTTCCTTCATCAGATCTCTTTCTTTGGCGTAGGATTTCTTGAACAGTTTGTCATGAGCGTTGAGTTGATCTTGCAGGGATTGAACCAGTTTTGCTAGAGCTGGGTTATACCCCTCGGTATGGAGGGATTCGCCCCGGTCAAAATTCTGTTGACTCTGATAATTATATGGCTTGAAGCTTGCTGAGGACAACTCGTCATCCTCTGGTGGCTTGTTTGGGATTTTGCCCATATCCATCCTAATGTCGCTATCGGATGGAAATGATACTTTGTAGTTTGGGTCAGAATCCTCCAAGGCCAAACTGCCTACAGGTGAGCCGATGACACTTTTCAATCTTGACATTGGCTTTTTGTTTCTTTTGCTGAAAATCTTCCCACAGACGACGCCAAAATGTAAGAGGCAAAAAATGAGCATACCTCCTACTGAAATAAAGGATTGATATATTTGGTGCTAGTGAACATTTGAACTTGATCTCCAAGCCTTTCCTTCCTGCAAAACGAACAAACTACCCAAGATCGAAGTGCTTCGATCGAAGGCACTCCGATGCTTAAGTCAATAATGGAATTGATTGAATTGCAAGAAGACCATGAAAGTTCTGCGTACCTTTCACCTTAGTTCCTTATGCCTTTTATAGAACTTTGCATAGTTAGGGTTTTCATGATTTTCGATTTAAAGTGGTACACCTTCCTTCAATTAGGTGATTATGTTCAGGAAGTTACTGAGATCTTTCCAACAATTCCTTCTGCCGAGCCTATGATCATGCTCATTAGTTCAACCAGAATGTCTGAGTTACAGACATCTTTTTAGCATCACATTTACTGTTTTAACAGCTCGGTCTTGACGAGGACTGACCTCTTCTCTTTCTTCCCGAGCTCTTTGAACAGCTCGACTACTAGCTGATGGTTGACTTGTGATATCTTTCTCACGTGATTGGTCTTGTTACTACACGTGGCGTAAAGGGAGCAACCCCCTTCAAAACTGAAATGATGTTTTTCAAATTTTAAGGCTTAAAGTTTGTTCATGAAAAATCTGTTTGTCTAACGCTGATCTTCCGAGAGTGACAGAGAAGTAAGAAATGAAGTAGAATGGAAAGAGACTTATCGGAGACAGTTTTGTATTTTTTTTTTTTTGTTTTTCTCTTATATTTGATAAGCCCAGATTCAACTGGATTCAAGCCCAATTAATAAGATACACCCAAATCAACTAAAAGGAAGGTCAAGCCCAGCTTATGAAGTTTGGCCTAGTCCAGAAGTCTAAGAGACCCAAAAGGATTAACGCACGTGGAGAGTAATTACCAGGATATAACCACTACTCAGAGATCAACACTATCTTTAATTATATCTATCTTAGTTGTACCTATTCTCCCCGAAAAGCTAGTCACCTATCTTTTCACGTCACCGCCTCAACTAAAGTCTTGTGTCTATAAATTGTAAGTCCTCTTCACATGAAAGCGATATCTCTCTACACACCTTACACAACTATCTCTCTCATAGCTACCAAGAGTATACCTTGCTCTCTCTCACCTACTACTTCATCAATAAAGATTATCGGCCATCGTTGTCACCCTGACCGAACCACTAATTACTGCATTTATTACCTGCATTAATTACTCGACAGGTGGTGCATAAATACATTTTTGCACATCATCAATATTCATAACATATATTCATTTTCTTGGACTTTGCATGATTTGAATTCACAATCTATCCGAATTTATTTCATCTCTTATCATCAACCAAGGCGGAAAAAAAGAAGAAAACAAAAAAGAAATAATATCCATACCGCACTGAAAGGAATTTTTTTGTCTTCACCACTATGCCGGTCTCTTTAAGGTGTTCTTCAGCGGCTGTTAGTTAAATTTGAATGGTATTAGGAAAGAAAACTATCCAATAGACCATGTATTGTGTAGAAAAGATCCTAACTTTTCTTGTTGACACCATTACTCCAGACCGACCTATCAAAGACGATGACATCTTAGTCTCTGATAGAGGATCCTTCGCGCTTGGTTTCTTTAGCCCTGCCATTATTAGTTATAATCTATATAATAAAACATCTAGCAACCTGAATTTTTATCCTCATATATATTTTCTCCTCTAAAAAATTACATCACATATTTTTATCACTTGTTTAATTATCTAATATTTAATTAATTTATAATTTAACATAATTTTTATTTCAGACATTATCTATACACAATAGTATACACATGTTAAGAAAATTTTATCGAATTACGTATTTTGAGAATCGATATTTTTTAGAAAATAATGAGTACAAATAAAATTTTAAATGATATAATCAAAGAAATGAAGGAAAAAAATGTTATTTAATATAATAAAATTAATTTTTTGGGCACTTGATTATATATATATATATATATATATATATATATATATATATATATATATATATATATATATTATCGTGCTTTTGGACACGTATTATGTCTAATTATAATATATTAGATCTCTAAATTACTTATTGGCAGTGCATTAGATCCGAACATCTAGTGGAAACAGATAAAATCCAACACTAATACTAGGCTATACACAAAAAAAACCATCAAAAAATAAAAACCCATCCCCATCGGACCCTCTTCCACCACATTTCTAGAAATCCTTAGCAATACGCTAAACAACCACAACCACGACTTAGGAATCGTGTTTGATTAAAACTCTTAAATCTGAGTTTCTCAACTCAAGTGAGAGATCCTCACAATTCGACATAACCATTAGACTAACAGGTTTGTCATTTAATTACTCAGACTCCCTGATATTTGAAATATTACACACAGACCCCCTAAAATTTGTATTTGTATAATACTTAGACCCCTGCCGTAAATATATTCATTATAAATTACACATATACCTCTTTAAATTTATAGACATATAATATTTATACCCCTTAAATTTAAAATATTATACTTAAATTTATCAGCTGATTTATTATATATATAAAATAATGCTCTCAAAATACTTCTACTCTCACTTGCGGAAAAAAAAAAAAAAAAATTTCTCTCAATTTTTGTTGAATTATGTCGCTTTTATGCTTTCAATCTTGCTTGTCGCCCTCGCGTCTACTACGTTGAATTTAGGGCGTGCTTGACACGCCGACAAAGGAAACCACTGTGGAAAAAGAATATTCTGCATGAAATGACACCACTAGAAGACCCCCCCTCCCTATAATGGCCACTTTGCCGGTCTTCTAACGGCACTCTTCAAAGAACATGTATCTTGTCGAAAAGATCTCGACCTTCTTGGTTTTATTTCTTCTAAATTCCAGATCTTGCACTTCCATCGACAACATTGCCCCAGACCGGCCTATCAAAGACGGTGATATTTTGGTCTCTAATGGAGGATACTTCGCCCTTGGGTTCTTTAGCCCCGGCAATTCTAGCAACCGGTATGTGGGTATCTGGTACAACAAAATTTCAGAACAAACAGTAGTTTGGGTCGCAAACAGAGACAATCCAATCACTAGTTTCACTGGAGTTCTCGCTATCGACAGTACAGGAAATTTAGCTTTAGTTGACCAAAAAGGAGACATTCCAATCTGGTCAACCAGTGTTTCAGCCATGAGAGACATAAATACCTCTTCAGCTCAACTCTTGGATACTGGTAACTTGGTTTTGTTTCAAGGTATTAGCCAAAGGGTTGTTGCATGGCAAAGCTTTGATTATCCAACAAATACTATGCTGCCTTACATGAAAATTGGGGTCAACCGCAGGAAAGGTTTGAACCGGTTCTTGACATCCTGGAAGTCACGCGAGGATCCAGGAACTGGGGAGTATTGCATGAAATTGGACCTAAATGGGTCACCACAGTTCTTCCTCTACAAGGGCTCAGTTCTGGTATGGCGAACGGGACCATGGATTGGGCATGGGTGGAGTGGTGTCCCAATAATGACCAAAGTGTCTTTCTTGAACGCTAGTTTTGTTGACAATGATGAGGAGGTCTACGTGATGAATGGTATAACCAACACCTCAGTTTTCTCTATGCTGATGATCAATGAGTCTGGGTTGATTGAAAGGTTAGTATGGCTCAAAGAGGACCATAGATGGCTTAGATTTTATTCTTCAGCCATGGACAAGTGCGACAATTATAGGCAGTGTGGTGTGTACAGTGATTGTGACCTATATAATTCGAGTACCTTCGAGTGCAAGTGCCTTCCAGGCTTTGAGCCCAAATCGGCTGGTGATTGGTACTTGAGAGATGGGTCCAAAGGATGTGTGAGAAAACGAGGTGGAGATGTGTGTGGAAATGGGGAGGGATTCGTGAAGGTTGCAAATGCAAAGGTCCCTGACACTTCAACGGCACTAGTGGACAAAAGTATGGGGATGAAAGCATGCGAGGACTTGTGCTTGAGGAACTGCTCTTGCTCAGGGTTCACAAGTGCTGATGTTAATGGAACAGGAATTGGTTGCATCACCTGGTATGGGGACTTGGTAGATATGCGGCAATTTGTAGATGGTGGCCAGGATTTGTACATTCGTGTGGATGCAGTTGAGCTAGGTATTTCATCTGTTTTTATGCTGATTTTCTGATGATATCTGTTTTCTTTTTTGAGCTGTAGTTGCCTGAGTTAATGATTGGACCTCACTGTGAAAGCCCAATAGTTATGAAAGAGTTACACATTTTTTACAGAAAGGAGCGCTCCAGAAATTTTATGATTGCTAATGATTACTTTTGTCCACTCTAATTCTCTCCTCGGTTAATATGTTATGTCTGGACCTAACCATCACCTAGTACCTTGTAATGGAGGAGTTTTCTTTTTTATGTTTGCGAGCCCACTGGATATCTTTCACTTCAATTATTCTCAAATTACATGGACATTGAAAGTTTCAAAAGATTACCCAAACAAAAGCAAGTAATATTAAGCACCAAAGTTGGGCTAGTTTGCCCCAGGATCAACTATGAAGACAAATAGTTTTGAGCTTTATCAAATCAATTGAACGTTATCTTTTTTCTCTATTTTTTTTCAGCTCAATATGCAAAAAAGTCAAAGAACTTTCATCGCAAAACGTTGGTGACAATTGTGGTATTATCCATCACTACAATGCTCTTCATACTGTCCTTGGCGTATTGGTTGGCCATGAAGAAGAGGAAAGGTAAAATTATTGTTTTCTGGGCTTCTTTTCAACATCAGCATGATTTACTAGTCCATGTCTTTTCTTAAACTGAATTGAAATCTTTCACTAGTTGATGAAGTTCCACAGGGTAGATAATGCAGCAAATTAGCAACCATTTTGGATTAATTCTGCTTGTGTTGAGCAAAATAAAACAGAAACCGAGTCTCTAGAATTCACAGTTCTGTGATTAATATGGGAGCATCAAACACAATACAACATTAAGACACATTGCAGGATAGATTGTTTAAGAAGCCATTGGGATGTTGTTTCTGATTTGTGTTTCTTAGTTGTTAATTTTAACCCCCTGCATCACAGAGGTCATCTGAGTATCATGCCTCATTTAGTAATGTAAAACTATGAACTCAGAAGCAAAATCTGATCCTCATAGCAAGGCATGCCATGTGGGTGACAAACCAGTCTCTCTTGCAGATTTGTGCAATATAGGAAGACACAAATCACCAAGTCACACTGCTTCATCATTCTATGCAAGGACTTATGGGGAAAGAGAGATGACCGAAAGTGGGACAAATTCAGATTTGCATTTCTTTGATCTCAGCACTATAGTTGCTGCCACCGGCAACTTTTCTCTTGCTAACAGACTTGGAGAAGGTGGTTTTGGCACAGTTTATAAGGTAGCCTCCCTCCAATACTGTATAACTTTCTTGAAATGGTGTGTATATGCATACATACATCTTTTCGTTCGGCACAAACGAAAAAAAACATCATGCCTCTCTTTGTTCCCCTATGAAAAGTTGCAGTGCAGGGTGGGCTTGAGTAAGCCAGGATTTCACTTGAACAACATTTAAACTATCTGAATTTGGCAATCTATTTTTAACCGTAAATGATTTGATTTTCTAGACCAAAAAAAAAAAATGATTTGATTTCAGGGCCGACTAGATAATGGACAGGAAATAGCTGTTAAAAGACTATCAAAGAGTTCAAGACAAGGGATAGAAGAGTTGAAGAATGAGGTGACACTGATTGCGAGACTACAACACAGGAATCTTGTGAGGCTCTTGGGCTGCTGCATTCAAGAAGAAGAAAAGATATTAATCTATGAATACTTGCCAAACAAAGGTTTGGACTCTTTCATCTTCGGTATGTACACTGCTCTTAAAGCTCCACTTTTGTTCATTTTTTCCTTTCCATTCAGAAGTTACTTGGGAGTAAATCTATTAATAGAAAATATTTTTGGCATTGCAAGTGTTTTACTCACCCAATATGCATTATTGCAACTTTAAAATCGTGTGCAGATAAAGAAAAAAGCTCAATGGTAGATTGGAGAAAACGCTTTGAAATCATTTTGGGAATTACTAGAGGGATGATATATCTTCACCAGGACTCAAGACTAAGGATCATCCATAGGGATTTAAAAACCAGCAATGTATTGCTAGATGCCACCATGAATCCAAAAATATCAGACTTCGGTATGGCAAAATTTTTTGATGGGGACCAAATCGAAGCAAATACGAATAGAGTAGTTGGAACATAGTAAGTATCACTGCAAGAGAGGAGAAAGAGAGGTCCAAGACAGAATAAAACTCAGTTTTAACAATTTACTTGACATTTTGTGATTGCAGTGGTTATATGTCACCAGAGTATGCAATGGAAGGACTATTTTCCATTAAGTCCGATGTTTATAGTTTTGGGGTTATGCTGTTGGAGATCATCAGTGGCAGAAAGAACAACAGTTGCTACCAGGAGAATACACTTAATTTGATTGGACACGTGAGTACATGTACACATTGCCTTCCAACCAAAGACCTCAACTTTACATTTACTTTTGGGGAATTATGTTTTCTAAACTATTGAAAACCATCATTGTCACATTACCTTTGCAATTTCAATGAGTAAGAAAATTGATATGATGATTGAACTTGAAGTGAAACAGAAGGACATGCTGGAATTGAATTGATAATCTTCATGAAGGTTACTTGTTTTTTCTAGAGAGAAGTATTGCTTTTTGATCATTTACCATGAGATAATGTTTGATATTGTATCAGGTTTGGGAACTATGGAAAGAAAGCAGGGCCCTGGAGGTAGTTGATTCATCATTAGGGGAGTCATATCAGGCACATGAAGTTTTGAGATGTATTCACATTGGGCTTCTGTGTGTGCAAGAATTTGTTGCTGATCGGCCTACTATGTCAGAAGTGGCTTTCATGATTTCTCATGAAACCACACTTCCTTCTCCAAACCAACCAGCATTTATTTTCAAAAGAGCAAATAATGGTCCAGGCACATCACCGGTTTGTGTGGGAGCTAATTCTGCAAATGATGTCACACTAACTACGATTGAAGCTCGTTGAAGGCTCACTCCATTGCAGACTGTATATTGTTTACGCATTACAGGCAGTGTTTGTAGGTTGGCATTGAATTTTCTCTTTGCCCCTGGTAGGTTGTCTAAATGAGTTTTTGTCTCTAGAGCTAAGGTGTATTGTATGGTACAATTCAGTGGACGTGATGCCAGAACATGTTCAAAAGTGTTTGCTAAGGTTAGAGAGACTTCCCCTTGTACTTTTGTTTATTAGTTTTTAAATTTTCCTTTGAACTCTGTAATGGTTTGCATGCAAATAGGTTCAAGAGTGTTCTTGCAACCAGACTAGGTGTCTTTGTGGATAATATGTTATGTAGGTTGAACTGATTTTGGGTTGTCATGAGCCAATCCCACGTTGCTAAGTGAAGCGGGTGTGGAAGACATGGTATCTTCATTGTTCAACATATTCTAGAGCCCTTTTTTTATTTTTTATTTTATATACTTGAGAGACTACTCAATCCATTACTAATTGATTATGGATTAGATAGTCTAATACCGTATTTGATACGGAATGATGAAGTCCATTGTTAGTTATAATTATAATATATTAGGTCTCTAAATTACTTACTGGCAGTGCATTCGTATACATCAAAAACCAACTACAAAACCATCAAAAAATCAATACCCATCCCCATCCCCATCCCGTTCGGACCCTTTTCCACCACAATACTAGAAACCCTCAGCAATACGCTAAAAAACCACGACTTAGGAATTATGTTGATTAAAACTCTTATATCTGAGTTTCTCAATTCGTCGGAACTATTGAACCAATACTAATTTTCAATATTTGATGGAACTCACGGTCAATCCAAATATCATAATATACTAAGTTAATAAATTAGATTAATAAATTAAGTCTTAATAATATTACTCTTCGTCTAAATACTAGACGCTCGGCGCATGATTTAGGGAATTCGAACTCTCATTTTATAAAATTTGTGAATTTAATTTTTTAATTTGTGAATTCAATTAATTCGCATTTTTATTTATTCAAATTAAAATAAAATTTATAAACTAAATTGTCATTTTAGAATCTTATAATCAACCTATATTTAAAAACTAAATAATTTGTTACCTAGTTTCCATATGTATATATATATAATGTTCTCTAGGTATTCTTACTCTCACTTACCGAAAAAAATATCTATACAAGTAGCATTCTGCATGAATTGACAGCACAGGTAGATTTTTTGTATGTGATTGTCACCGTGCCGGTCTTCTCAAGGCACTCTTCCATTACTGTTGATTATATTTTTGAGTAGCATTTGGAAGAAAATCATCCAACAGACTATACCGAAAAATGCTTTTCGGTACGATACCATTAAAAATTTTAGACCATTGATTTAATTATTGTAGATTTCTAACTGTTGATGAGTTTTGCATGAAAGATACTGGTTACCTGCTGAAGAGGTAATCACGAGTTTCACTAAAAAATTAAATATTTGCATACAAAAAAAGTAGTAAAATAACCTAAAAATATGATAAACTCACTTTCAAAAGTTATAATCTACACCCCCAACAGTCACTTTCAAAAGTTATAATCTACACCCCCAACAGTGGTAACATACCCTAAAAATTATAACCTCACCCTAAATGGTAATAACTCCACCTCAAAAAGGTAGGAACTAATCTCAAAAGGTTGTAAGCGAAGTAACCCAAAAGTTGGAAGTCGATTCAAAAAGTTATAACTCAATCCATAAATGTTGGAATCCATCCCACAAAGTTGAAATTTAATCATTCATAAAAGTTGAAACTCGTACCAGAAAAATTAGAATCCAACCTAAAAAAGTTAGACTTCACTCAAAAAAGTTGACCCACCCAAAAAAGTTGGACCACATCTCTTAAAAGTTGAAATCCACCCGAGAAGTTCTAACTTAATCATTCATAAAAGTTGGAACCCCTACCAAAAAAATTGAAATCCAACCCAAAAAAAATTAGACACCAACTAAAAAAGTTAGAACCCACCCCAACAGTGGTAATCAACTCCAAAAATTGTAACCTGACCCTAAAAGGTAATAACTCCACCACCCCAAAAGGTAGGAAACAATCCCAAAAGGTTGTAAGCAAAGCATCCCAAAAGTTGGAAGCTTGCTTACCTAAAGTGTTGTAACTCAATCCATAAAAGTTGGAACCCAACCAAAAAAAGTTGAAACCTACTCCAAAAAGCTATACGCCATCCCACAAAAGTTGGAACTTAACCCAAAAAAGTTGGACCCCATCTTACAAAAGCTGGATCCTTCCAGACAAGTTAGAACCCATCCCCAAAATTTATCCATCATAAAAGTTGAACCCCTATCAAGAAAAATTAGAACCCAACCCAAAAAATTAGACCCTAAACAGTTTGAACCCACTCTCAAAATTGTAACCCAATTAGAAAACTAGAAGTTGGACCCCTCCGGTCGCGAGGTAGTACGAACAGTCCTTATTTATTTATTTGTTGTTAATAACACTTTTATCCTCTGACTTTTATCAATTTTGAGTTCCACTCAAACAAATTTAGGGCCAATCTAAATATATAAATATTACAACATTATTAAGTGGTTAATTATAACATTTATAACTGTTAATAAATTTAATTTTGTCTTATAAAATTTTCGTTTATTTGGTTTTTAAAAGCAGAACTATTTAAAAATATTGAATATGTTTGGACTAAACTCAAAAATTTTGTGATTATTTAAGGGATAAAAGTATAATATCAAACCAATTATATTACAATTAGTCGCTCGTTCCTACGACCGGTCGTGGCTCATTTATTAATCATTATTTACACTAATATCAAGTTGTTTATTTATTTTGGACATATGTGGTCCACAATAACCTTATCTCTCTATCTCATTTCCGCCTTTTACTGCCTTTCCCCACCTTTTTCTTCCTTTCCTGCCCAAATCACTTTTCTTATCTTCCCTCCCTCCCTTTATTCGTACATATAACTTGTTTGAGAATAACAAAAAATTTTGTGATGCAAAGTATTTTTTTGAAAAAAAATTTGGGCGGGTTATGTTTCCTTAGGAAACAGTTGAATTTTTTGAAAAAATTCAGTTCCCACTTTTATTGAATCCATCATCCATATCCGTCGCAACCCTAAAAAGGTGTAACCCAACACAAAATACTATCAAAGCAACATCAAAGTAACATTCAATTTCATCTAATTAATATTTAATTCATCAAATTAATACCAAATTAACATTTAATTCATCCAATTAATATTCAATTCATCAAATTAAAACTAATTCGACATCCAATTTATCCAATTAACACTAAATTTATTAAAATTAACATCCAAAATCATCCAATAAAAATTCAAATTATCAAATCAACACCAAAGTAATATGAAAATTAATCGAATAAACATTTAATTCATTAAATCAACGCAAAATTAACATTACATTTCATCTAATAAACATTCAATTAATAAAATTAACATTTAAATTCAACTATTGACATTAAATTCATCCAATACATATTCTGTCATCAAATTAAGAGCAAATTTATATTCAATTGATGAAATCAATACCAAATTTATAATCAATTCATACAATTTATATTAATTTGGTGTTAGTTTGATGAATTGAATGTTAATTTGGTATTGATTTGATGAATTGAATTTTAATTTGGTGTTAATTTAATGAATAGAATATTAATTGGATGAAATTGAAGGCTAATTTGATAAATTTAATGTTAAATAGTTAATTTAAATATTAATTTAATTAATTGGATGTTTATTATATGAAATGGAATGTTAATTTGTTGAATTGAATGTTAATTTGATGAATTAAATGTTTGTTCGATAATTTTTTATATTACATTGGTGTTGGTTTGATAAATTGAATTTTTATTAGATGATTTTGGATGTTAATTTGATGAATTGAGTATTAATTGGATGAATTAGAATATAATTTGGCTAAATTGAATGTTAATTTAGTATTAATTTGATGAATTAAATATTTATTTGATGAAATTGAATGTTCAGTTAATTTGATGAATTAAATGTTTATTAGATGGAATGAATATGAATTTGATGAATTGAATATTAATTTTGCGTTAATTTGATCAATTGAAAGTTAATTTGATGTTAATTTGAAGAATTGAATGTTAATTTGGTGTTAATTTGATGAATTTAATATTATTTGGATGAAATTCAATCTTAATTTGATGAATTTAATGTTAAATATTTAATTTAAATTTAAATTTTAAATGTCTATTAGATAGAATTGAATGTGAATGAATGATTTGAATATCAATTTTGTCTTTATTTGATGAATTGAATGTTTTTTTTTTATCCAAAAAAAAAAACATTCAAGAATGTTAATTTGGTGTTGATTTGAAGAATTGAATATTAATTTGTGTTAATTTAAAGAAATGAATGTTAAATAGTTAATTTAATGAAATGAATGTTAAATAGTTAATTTAATGAATTGAATGTTTATTATACGAAATGGAATGTTAATTTGGGGTTGATTTGATGAATTAAATCTTTATTGGATGATTTTATATTTTAATTTGATGAATTGAATGTTAATTGAATGAATTAAATATTAAATGGATGAATTGAATTTTAATTTGGTGTTAATATGATGAATTGAATGTTTATTTGATGAAATTGAATGTTTATTTTGTATAAATTTGATGAATTGAATATTAAATATTATTAGATGAAATTGAATGTTAATTTGTTGAATTGAATATTAATTTGGTATTGATTTGATGAATTAAATGTTTATTAGATGAAATTGTATGTTACTTTGATGTTGATTTGTTAAATTGAACCTTTATTGCATGATTTTTTATGCTAATTTGATAATTTGAGTGTTAATTTAATGAATTTAAATATAAATTAGATGAATTGAATGTTAATTTTGTGTCAATTTGATGAACTGAATATTAATTGGATGTGATTGAATGTTAAGTTGATGAATTAAATATTTATTAGATGAAATTGAATGTTGATTTGAGGAATTGAATGTTAATTTGTTATTTATTTGAAAAATTAAATGTTTATTGAATGAAATTGCATGCTACTTTGATGTTAATTTGTTAAATTGAATCTTTATTGGAGAATTTTCGATGTTAATTTTATGAATTGAGTGAATTTGAATATAAATTGGATGAGATTGGATGTTATGTTGATGAATTAAATATTTATTAGTTGAATTTTAATGTTAATTTAATGAATTAAATTTTTATTAGGTATAATTAAATGTTGATTTGAAGAATTGAATGTTAATTTGGTGTATAATTGATGAATTGAGTATTAATTGGATGAAATTACATGTTACTTTGATGTAAATTTGATAAATTGAATATTTATCGGATGATTTTGGATGTTAATTTGATGAATTAAGTGTTAATTGAATGAATTTGAATATAAATTGGATGATTTGAATCTTAATTTGGTGTTAATTTGATGAATTGAATATTAATTAGATTAGATTGAATGTTAAGTTGATGAACTAAATGTTTATTAGTTGAATTTTAATGTTAATTTGATGAATTAAATGTCTATTAGATAAAATTGAATGTTGATTTGAAGAATTCAATGTTAATTTGGTGTAAATTTGAGGAATATAATATTAATTGGATTAAATTGCATGTTATTTTGATTTTGATTTGATAAGTTGAACCTTTATTGGATGATTTTGATCTTAAAGGTCGTCTGAGACTATTTAAACACAAAATTTAATATTTTAGGGATAAAATTGATAAATTAATATTTTAGGAACCATAAATATATATAACTTTAAGGATAAAAGTGTAATTAATTTTTTTTATATTACAACGATTGGTTGTAGACTTGTAGTTTAGCAAATGAAGACTTACACTTTCATCCCTAAAATTATACATATTTATTAGTTTGGGCCTTCAAATATTAATTTTTTAATTTAATCCATAAAATATTTAATTTTGTGTTCAAATAGTCATAGATAAACACTTAACATCCAAAATCATCCAATAAAGATTCAATTTATCAAATCAAAACTAAACTGATAATCCAATTAATATTCAACTCATCAAATTTACACCAAATTAACATTCAACTCTTCAAATCAAATTCAACTTCATCTAATAAACATTTAATTCATCAAATTAACATTCAAATTCAACTAATAAACATTTAATTCATCAACTTAACATTCAATCTCATCCAATTAATATTCAATTCATCAAATTAACAACAAATTAACATTCAATTCATCCAATTTATATTCAAATTCATTCAATTAATACTCAATTAATCTAACTAACATTCAAAATTATCCAATAAAGATTTAATTTATTAAATCAAAATCAAAGTAACATGCAATTTCATCTAATTAATATTTAATTCATCAAATTTACATTAAATTAACATTTAATTTAACCTAATTAACATTCAAGTCGACTAATTAACATTCAATTCATCAAATTAATACTAAATCAACATTCAATTCATCAAATTAACACTCAATTCATCAAATTAACATCCAAAATTATCCAATAAAAAATTCAATTTATCAAATCAACAACAAATTAATATGCAATTTTATTCAATAAACATTTTATTCATTAAATCAACATCAAATTAACATTCAATTTCATCTAATAAAATTCATCAAATTAACATTCAAAATCAACTATTTAACATTAAATTCATCCAATAAATATTCATTTATCAAATTAACACCAAATTAATATTTAATTTCATCAAATTATTTGGTATGTTATATGGTTACAGGGTGGGTAACATTGATGTTACAATTTTTTTTTAGGTTAGATTAGAACTTTTATGGATTGAGTTTCAACTTTTTGGGATATATTATTATTTTTGGGGTTGTGTTTCGTATCTTATAATTTTTGGGGTTAGGTTAAAATATTTTGGGATTGTGGTCCAACCTTTTGGAGTGAGGTTCCAACTTTTTGGGTGGAGTTCTAACTGTTTGGGGTTGATTACAACTTTAATGGTGGGGGTTACAACTTTTCTAGAATGGGTTACAACTTTTATGGATTGAGTTTAAACCTTTTGGGTATGTTATAATTTTTGGGGTTGGGTTTCAAACTTTTTGGGTGTATGTTACAATTTTTAGGATTGAGTTATAATCTTTTTGGGGTTACAAGTTTTTAGGTTATGATACAACTTTTAGACTAGTTACCACTTTTTTGGTTCAAAATATATGCTGGTATCACAAGTCATTTATTCTTTTAAAGAGACATCTTACACCAATTTACTTTTTGGTATGATACAGAAAAATAAGTTGACGGTATTGTAGTGTAATCCATACTAGTAGTAATCTGCCTGAATTGACAGCACATGTAGATTTTTTGTATGTGATTGTCACTGTGCCTGCCTTCTCAGGGCACTCTTCCGTTACTGTTGGTTATATTGGAGTGGCATTTGGAAGAAAACTATCAAACAGACCATGTATCTTGTGGAGAAGGTCTTGCCTTTTCTGGTTTTATTTCTTCTGAATCCGAGATCTTGCGCTTCCATAGACACCATTAAACCAAACCGACCTTTCAAAGATGGTGACATTCTAGTCTCTAATGGAGGATACTGTGCGCTTGGGTTCTTTAGCCTCGGCAGTTCTAGCAACCGATATGCGGGTGTCTGGTATGACAAAGTTTCAGAACAAACAATAGTTTGGGTAGGAAACAGAGACAATCCAGTCACTGGTTTCACAGGTGCTCTCTCCATTGACAGTACTGGAAATCTGATTTTACTCGACCAAAACAGAGACATTCTAGTCTGGTCGACCAATGTTTCAACCATGATCGACGGAAATGCCACTTCAGCTCAGCTCTTGGATACTGGTAACTTGGTGTTGCTTCAAGGTAACAACCAAAGTGTTGTTGCATGACAAATCTTTGATTATCCTACAAATACTATGCTGCCTTACATGAAGCCTGGGGTGGACCACAAGACATGTCTGAACCGGTTCTTGACATCCTGGAAGTCACGTGAGGATCCAGGAATCGGGGACTATTCATACAAAATGAACCTTAATGGGTTGCCTCAATTGTTCTTGTCCAAGGGTTCAGACAAAATATGGCGAACTGGACCGTGGATTGGGTTTAAATGGAGTGGTATCCCTGAGATGACACCTGGGCAAATCCTAAACGCTAGTTATGTTGACAATCACTAGGAAGTCTCTGTGATGTTTGGCATACCTAACACATCGATTATCAAGGTTGGTGATCAATGAGTCTGGGTTGCTCGAAAGGCTCACGTGTCTAGAAAGGAACCGTAGATGGCATAGATCCTGGTATGCGCCTGCAGACAAGTGTGACACTTACCGTCAGTGTGGTGTGAACAGTAACTGTGACCTATATAATTCGGATCCCTTTGAGTGCAATTGCCTTCCAGACTTTGAGCCCAAATCGGCAAGTGGCTAGAACTTGAGGGATGGGTCGAAAGGATGCGTGAGAGAACGTGGGGGAAATGTGTGTGGAAATGGGGAGGGATTCGTCACTACAAGAAATTGGTCTTTTAGCCGCAAAAATTATTGTGGCTAAATGCATAAAAATTGTCACTATATACTTTAGTGACAATGTTTTTATTGCCACTAGGCCGTGACAATATGTGTGTGGCTAAATTATTTAGCTATGACATTTAATTGTTGCTAATAAAAGTAAATTTTTTAACCGCAGTGTGACTAAAATCCAGGCATATTTGTTGCAAGTACAAAATGTTATCACTAATATTTTATATTATTAGTGACTAAATTTAAATTGTTGTCACTAAATATTTGAAATTAGTGATGATTTAGTAATATATTTTTGTTGCAACATTTGAATTGTCACTAATTAGATTTACTATCATATCTTCAGTGGCAACAATACTTTTTCACCACTAATTATATATTTTTAGTGGCGACAAATAACTATGGCCACTAAATAATTTCACATCATACCTTCAGTGACAATAATATTTTTGTCACTAAACATATATATTCAGTCACAACAATTTTAGCTACAATCTAAATCTAGCGGCTAAAAGTGAATTTTCTTGTAGTGCACCATCACCAACACTCTCACTCACCAACATATCTTTCAGTAGCACCTCATAACCATTTCACCATTATGTCACCACTACCACCAATTTTGTCATACTATAGCCTGTATATCACTTGTTAAAACATAACATGGAAGGTGGAGGGAAGAGATAAATTGGGGCATACTTTGTCAAGTGAGACCATCCAATCCCATCATGACTTCCTCCACTACCTACACCATGCCAAAAAGCGCCCAAAACCATCATTAGTTCAACACTCTAATGGCTATTTTCCATCACAAAACCTCAAACACCGTCCCTGCCACAATAACCATATTAAGTCTGATAGTTTGAGCTTTGGGTTTATGCTATTAGAGATCATTTGTGGCAAGAAGAACAGCGGTTACTCTCAAGAAAACTCTCTTAATTTAATTGAACATGTACTTATATGTAAATAGATGCAACAAAGCCAAGTCTTTTACTTCACCGTTAATTATAGAAAATTTTATTCCGTAAATTGTTGAAAACCGACTTTCACATGACGTGCAATTTTAAGAAATAAGAAAATTAAGATGATCGGAGTTGAAGTGAAACAAAAAGACAAAAAAATCAAGAGGCATTTCTATGTGATTATTTACCTGCAAATGATATCTGATGTTGTATCAGGTTTAGGGCCTATGGAAAGAAAGCAAGGCCTTGGACGTAGTTGATTCATCATTGTGTGAGTCATATCAAGTTCATAAAGTGTTGAGATGTATACACATTAGGCTACTATATATGCGTGCAAGTATTTGTTGTTGATCGGCTTACCATGTCAGAAGTAGCTTTCATGCACCATCAGCTCGGGCGGGAGCTGTTATTGTAAATGATGTCACTCTAACTACGGTTGAAGCTCTTTAAAGGCTCATTCCCGTGTAGACTGCAAAGCTTTGGAGTTACTAGACTCAACATTTTAGACATCGAGGTCTGCGTTGTTCAATATGCTTGCTAAGGTCAGATGGACCTTTTTAAACTAACCCAAATCAATTTTTTTTTTTGTTTTTAAAATAAAAAAATAAAAATTGACGGGCATGTGGATTGGACTGTGGGCCTAGTTGGACCAAATACATAACTGATGGCCCTAATTGATGCACATGGTCGAACCATCTAGCCTTCGAATCCCCTTGCAGGTCTCAAAATTGAAAAACTAACTCACCTTTTGTGCATTTACTCTTCTTGTGTTGACAACTAGTTGGAAATTTCCACTTCCATGAAATATGAGCATTGAAGAATTGAAAGATATGTAAAGTGGTCACACACATAAACAAGAAAACTCCTCTATAACCACTTGCTACCCCATTCAACTTCAAATTCTCCACCACATAACCTAATGTCATTCTTGCTATACAAAATGAGTAAAACTCTTTGACAAGTCTTGGGGCAATTAAAAGTTAGGACCATTGATTAAGAATTCCAACTACCAAAACTTAAAGTTGAAAACAACCATCATTGAAAAAATCAACAGGAAAATTGATTTCATACCTAATTCAAATGTATCCATAAAATTGCCTTGTATCCATCAAATCCCCATAACAAGTCAAGCCTGCAACCACTTTCTCCAGCATTAACATTAGCACACTTGTGTACCTTGTACAAGAGTAGTTCCTCAAGCTCATTTCCTGGCATGCTTTCAGTACCATACCTTTGTTCACACGTGTCATTGTTGAATTCTATGTCCAAAAAAATTCCAAACTATGCCATTGTCTAAGAGATCTTAAAAAGAGAGAGGGAAAATAAAATGTGAGTGCAGAAGTTCAGGATATAATGAAACTCAAATTAAATGGTTATCATTCAAACTTAGAATGTCTGTATTTATAGTTCATTCTTTTTACCACTTGATCTATCCCTTGAGATTATTTTTTCTCTCTCGTGAACATAAATACGATTACAATCCCGAAAGAGGTACGGTATCAAAATTTATATAGATTAAGAATATATATTTTTAATTTTTTTAAAATAAAAAATTTAAGATCGATTCTAAAATTATAATTTTTGACTTATGTTAAGATTCCAATTATAATTTTTTAAGAGTTAAGTTATAATTTTTAGAGTACTTGAGATCAATCTTAACAATTTTTTGATTTATCACAAAATCTCAAAAATTAAATTATAACTAAGCTTTAAAAAGTTATACAAAAAATTCTAAAACTTGCACATGACGGTACAATACCAACATTTTTGTTCATATCCTAAAAGTCTCCCATGAATATAGGTGCTTTGAGATTAATTTTCGTATTTGGCTTGAGTAGATTTTTTTATATAATTACATATTATTCAAAAAAGGCTAAAATAAAAGGATCTAGAGTAAGATGAACTGATTAATTTTTATCTTTGATAATAATTAACTTTTTAATCTTTTATTAGTAAGTACCACGCGTAGAAACTAATCTAATCCAATTGTTAGCATTTGGATATGGAGTCGGACCGACGTCTATGGGCGGGCACAATCTGAATAAATATGGATGAGTTATGGGTTATTTGATAACACTACTTTAGACTTAAAATTGAATACTTTAAGCACTTAATAAATTAAATCCGTTTGATATCCTAAAACTCATACTACTTAATATTTTAAGCACTTCTTAAAAATAGACTAAAATTTTAAGTAGCAAGCCACCTACTTATTACTTAATGCTGAAAATGTTAGTCAGTAAGAATTTTATCAATTTCTCATGATAGACAAATATACCCTCACCACCATTGTGTCATCGCCACCACCACCAACACTATCACCACCACCACCATTGTACCACCGCCACTACCATCACCATCATTGTGCCACCGTCACTATCACCATCACCATCACCATCACCATCGTTGTCGCCGCCACTACTATTGTGCCATTGTCACCACCACCACCATCAGTACCACTACCATTGCCGCCGCCGCCACCACCACCACCACCACCACCACCTTTACCACCATTGTGTCACTGCCATCACCATTACCATTATGTCATCGCCACCACCACCATTGTGCCACCGCTACCACCACCATCCCCACTACCACTGCCATTGCCATCACCACCATTGTGACACTACCATTGTGCCACCGCTACCACCACCACCACTGTCGTCGCTACCACCACTACCATTGTGTCACCGCCAACACCACCATCATTGCTGCCGCCACCACTATCATTGTGCCATCATCACCACCACCACCACCATTGTTGCTACCACCACCATTATGTCACCACCATCACTACCACCATTGTGTTGCCGCCATCACCACCATTGTCGCTGCCACCACTACCACCACCATTGTGATGGTGGTGATAAGATTAAGACAGTTGTGGAGAGATGGTTAAAGAGAAGGACAAAATTAGAATAATAATAATTTTCAGACTTCAACTCCTTATATTTGTTAAACAGTTTGATTAAATTCAATGCTTAAATTTTAGTTGATACCAAACAATTTGCGAATTAAAAAATTCAGCATTCAACACTTAAAATTCAACATTCAGTTTTCAGTATTCGACTTTCAGTTATCAACACATCACCTTAGTGTTTAGATTAACTTAAACTTGGTCAAGCCTAAAAAAAGATGGGTTTAGATCCTAAAATCTCTCCACCTTATCTTAGTTCCTAAAATATCTCCACCTTATACCCACATGTGTTATATAGCTCTCTATATATAGTGGGACTCTACCAACAAATGAAATACAAAAAATTACTACGATTGATGCTCTCTATTCTTTCTCTATATATCATGACTTGTGTGAGACTAGAACGGGGGAAATTCGGGTTTGGCTCGTGTAGCCTAACTTATTGTGAGTCGAAGTGTCACGTTCAAAGGTGTTTGTGATCATCAAGGAGGTTCGTAAGGAATGGTAAAATATTATTCAAATTCGGAATAGTAAAACAATACTCAAATCCGTTGATTCATTGTGTTTGGATCATAACGAGTAAAACTTATTTTATGCATTCACATTTCTGCATTCTTACACCGATTAATTTGCATAGGAAAGTCCAAGTAATGTAATATGTGAATATAAGAAATTCCAATTTTTAATATGCATGAAGAAGTTTAAATAATAATTAGGAATTAAAAATATAGGGTTGAAGCAATTTTTCTTTCACCAAAATAAAAAAGATAAAAACAAAACATGTTGTGGATGTTTTATTTTGGTTGTCAGTAAGGTTTGAGTCGTTCTCTGGATACTATAGTCATTGTCGATGTTAATAGGGTAATCAACTAATGAATCAAGGAGTTGCCTACAGTATGGGAAAAAAAAAAGAAAGGTACTGTATCGATATTTATCATATTTGTAGGTGTTTTTTATCATTATTGTGGGTGTTTTTATCACTGTTGTAGTACCGAAGAAAAGTGATAAAAGTAGTTACCACAATTGTGATAACAACACCCATAACAATGATAAAAATACCCACAAATGTGATAAATCCGATTCATTGGTTAGATCCATCAACATACTTAAGTTTAAACTCGAGCTCAAACTCATCATATCAATAGCCGATTTTTAGTAGACCCCTCATGTGCAAGCTACCAGCTTTGGGTTTTTTTTTTATTGACGAACCTTTCTAATGTTAGGTCACTTTGAATCTATTCCTGTGAGAATAAACATCGAATACTTATAATTAACTACAAACCAGATATATAAGTTACCTCCAAAACACACCAGCAACCGCATACCGGCTTTGTTAATAAACAATTGGTTACACATGGCTACTTGCATTCATAGATGGAACTGATGGAGTACTGAGAATGAAATAAAGCCAACACTTGGTATCTTATTCTATAGATGTCACATCAAAAAGAGAAAGAGAAATCTAAACGTCATGTACATAAGGTTACATAATTTTTAAGAAAATTAATCAAACCCGACATAAATTGTATTATGAGATTTATATTTTAACCCGACAACAGTTTCAGAATTTAAAACATGACACTATCCGATTCATTAACAAGCCAACAAGATAAAAAAACACAAAACACGACACTACCCGATCCATTAACAAGCCAACAAGAACAAAAAAAAAAAAACATCAACAAAGAAATTGGCTTCATTATTCCATAATCTTTTTATTAATCAACAATAGCTAGGTAGCAGACTATTGAAGCAATCACTTCTGCTTAAAATCATGTACAAGAGCTTCATCAAACAGTGTCTGAGCTCCAATATCCATCAACTCATGACTCAACCTAAACATTAAAACACAGAATTCGAATTCACTGAGAGCCCCATCTCCATCCAAGTCTCCTTCTCTTACCATTCTCTCCAACTCATCGTCTCGATGATTCTGCAAACCAAGAAGAAGAGAGTTCCTCTTGAGGCTCTCACACGTAATCACTCCTTTTTCACCATCCATCAGTAGCCGAAAACCATTACACAGCTCTGTGATCAATCCTTCTGTTCCTAACTTTTTAGCCATAACTGGCAACAAATCTTCGAACACTTCCATTTGCAAAATTTTCAGCCAAGAAAAGGAAGAAAGATTAAGGGCTTTGTATAATGGGTTGATACGTACAAAAGTGTTTGTGATTATATGTAGAACAAATGCCATGCCAACCCAAGTCCAGACAGTCATTTGTCATTGTTTTTCCTCTTTGTTGGTTTCATGGAAAGTTGTCTAAAGCTTAGGGTGGACGGTAGACCTGAGACAAGTGTGTGAATGGGTCTAAGACGACGCCGTCGGTGGTGATGACTTTTTTAAATTGTCAGGAAAGCTTCACCAAACTTATATACCACTGGTCAACCTAAATATTATTATTATTTTTTTGGAAAAATGTTACATAACCCAAATAAAATCCAAAAGTTAAAACTCAAATGCATATCATCCATTGGTTAAATGTGGGGTCAGTGGACCCACTGAAAAAATTGATGAGACCCACTCATCCAAGGGATGATATGCATTTGAATTATAACTTTTTCGGTTTTATTTGGGTTTTGTAGCATTACTCTTTTTTTTTTTTTTTTCCGGTTAAACGGGGTCGGCTTATGTGCAATTTAACTAATTTCCTCATCGGCCAGGTTAAAGGCATGTCATTTATGCCCAAATTAAGGTATTCATTAGAAATAAATCCCTCATTACTTAACCCAAGGAGTTGTCAAGATAAATATTAATATGTTAAAGGCTGTATGGTGTTGATTGTATGAATCTGTCAATTTTTATTTATAAATGGGTTCGTGTAGTATCGGGTAAATCGTGTTTAGATGCATTTATTTTATATGTTTAATGGGTTTATATCTATTTATCATCTGAAATCACTAAGTTCAAATCGACTTATTCCATTTCATATTGATTTCATATCAAATTTATGAATCGCATCTAGAATTGTCACCGGACCATGGCTAAAGGATTTTATAATATTTAGGAAGTTGGTTTTCTGTTTGTATTGAACATCTGGGTTTAATTGACCCGTTTTGGTGGCAGCGCCCTCAAGAAACACCTTCACTGCAAGTTACCTATATAAAGTGGCTAACATAAGGAAACGGCCACAGCAAGTTTGAAAAGTTATCATCAGATCAAACAAAATTTCCATGTGCAGAGAAGTATCCCAGAGGTTGCCTAAGAAAAATAGCTCAAGTTTTAATGTGGAAAAATGCTTGGTATTTTGGATAAATTTATCTAATGTTACAGTTAAAAAGTTGAGTTTTCAACTTATAAAAATACTAGTTATTCCTCCTACTTGAAAGCACGGAGTAAAAAAAAAAATTTGGTTTTAGTTAACCAAAAAGGAGACATTCCAGTCTGGTCAACCTGTGTTTCAGCCATGAAAGACGTAACTTGGTTTTGCTTCAAGGTACCAGCCAAAGGGTTGTTGCATGGCAAAGCTTTGATTATCCTACAAATACCCTGCTGCCTTACATGAAATTTGGGGTCAACCGCAGGAAAGGTTTGAACTGGTTCTTGACATCCTGGAAGTCACGCGAGGATCTAGGAACTGGGGAGTATTGCCTGAAATTGGACCCAAATGGGTCACCACAGTTGTTCATCTACAAGGGCTCAGTTCGGGTTTGGCGATCGGTACCTTGGATTGGGCATGGGTGGAGTGGTGTCCCAGGAATGACCACTGTGCACATCTTGAACTCTAGTTTTGTTGACAATCATGAGGAGGTCTACCTGCTGAATGGTATAACCAACACCTCAATTTTCGCTAGGATGGTGATCAACGAGTCTGGGTTGGTTGAAAGGTTTGCGTGGCTGGAAGAGAACCATAGATGGCATAGAATTTGTTCTGCAGCCATAGACAGGTGCGACAATTATAGGCAGTGTGGTGTGTACAGTGATTGCGACCTATATAATTCGAGTTCCTTCGAGTGCAAGTGCCTTCCAGGCTTTGAGCCCAAATCGGCAAGTGATTGGGACTTGAGAGATGGGTCCAAAGGATGTGTGAGAAAACGAGGTGGAGATGTGTGTGGAAATGGGGAGGGATTCGTGAAGGTTGCAAATGTAAAGGTCCCGGACACTTCAACGGCGCTAGTGGACAAAAGTATGGGGATGAAAGCATGCGAGGACTTGTGCTTGAGGAACTGGTCTTGCTCAGGGTACACAAGTGCTGATGTTAACGGAACAGGAATTGGTTGCATCACGTGGTATGGGGACTTGGTAGATACGCGGCAATTTGTAGATGGTGGCCAGGATTTGTACATTCGTGTGGATGCAGTTGAGCTAGGTATTTCATCTGTTTTTATGCTGATTTTCTGATGATATCTATTTTCTTTTTTGAGCTGTAGTTGCCTGAGTTCTTAATGATTGGACCTCACTGTGAAAGCCCAATAGTTATGAAAGAGTCATACACAATTTTTACAGAAAGTAGCGCTCCTGAAATTTTATGATTGCTAATGATTACTTTTGTCCACTCTAATTCTCTCCTCGGTTAATATGTTATGTCTGGACCTAACCATCACCTAGTACCTTGTAATGGAGGAGTTTTCTTTTTTATGTTTGGGAGCCCACTGGATATCTTTCACTTCAATTATTCTCAAATTACATGGACATTGAAAGTTTCAAAAGATAACCCAAACAAAAGCTAGTAATATTAAGCACCAAAGTTTGGCTAGTTTGCCCCAGGATCAACTATGAAGACAAATAGTTTTGAGCTTTATCAAATCAATCGGACGTTATCTTTTTTCTCTATTTTTTGTCAGCTCAATATGCAAAAAAGTCAAAGAACTTTCATCGCAAAACGTTGGTGACAATTGTGGTATTATCCATCACTGCAATGCTCTTCATACTGTCCTTGGCGTATTGGTTGGCCATGAAGAAGAGGAAAGGTAAAATTATTGTTTTCTGGGCTTCTTTTCAACATCAGCATGATTTACTAGTCCATGTCTTTTCTTAAAATGAATTGAAATCTTTCACCAGTTGATGAAGTTCCACAGGGTAGATAATGCAGCAAATTAGCAACCATTTTGGATTAATTCTGCTTGTGTTGAGCAAAATAAAACAGAAACTGAGTCTCTAGGATTCACAGTTCTTTGATTAATATGGGAGCATCAAACACGATACAACATTAAGACACACATTGCAGGATAGATTGTTTAAGAAGCCATTGGGATGTTGTTTCTGATTTGTGTTTCTTAGTTGTTAATTTTAACCCCCTGCATCACAGAGGTCATCTGAGTATCATGCCTCATTTAGCGATGTAAAACTATGAACTCAGAAACAAAATCTGATCCTCATAGCAAGGCATGCCATGTGGGTGACAAACCAGTCTCTCTTGCAGATTTGTGCAATATAGGAAGACACAAATCACCAAGTCACGCTGCTTCATCATTCTATGCAAGGACTTATGGGGAAAAAGAGATGACCGAAAGTGGGACAAATTCAGATTTGCATTTCTTTGATCTCAGCTCTATAGTTGCTGCCACTGGCAACTTTTCTCTTGCTAACAGACTTGGAGAAGGTGGTTTTGGCACAGTTTATAAGGTAGCCTCCCTCAAATACTGTAAACTTTCTTGAAATGGTGTGTATATGCATACATACATCTTTTCGTTCGGCACAAACGAAAAAAAACATCACGCCTCTCTTTGTTCCCCTATGAAAAGTTGCAGTGCAGGGTGGGCTTGAGTAAGCCAGGATTTCACTTGAACAACATTTAAACTACCTGAATTTGGCAATCTATTTTTAACTGTAAATGATTTGATTTTCCAAACCAAAAAAAAATGATTTGATTTCAGGGCCGACTAGATAATGGACAGGAAATAGTTGTTAAAAGACTATCAAAGAGTTCAAGACAAGGGATAGAAGAGTTGAAGAATGAGGTGAGACTGATTGCCAAACTACAACACAGGAATCTTGTGAGGCTCTTGGGCTGCTGCATTCAAGAAGAAGAAAAGATATTAATCTATGAATACTTGCCAAACAAAAGTTTGGACTCTTTCATCTTCGGTATGTACACTGCTCTTAAAGCTCCACTTTTGTTCATTTTTTCCTTTCTATTCAGAAGTTACTTGGGAGCAAATCTATTAACAGAATATTTTTGGCATGTCAAGTGTATTACTCACCCAATATGCATTATTGCAACTTTAAAATTGTGTGCAGATAAAGAAAAAAGCTCAATGGTAGATTGGAGAAAACGCTTTGAAATCATTTTGGGAATTACTAGAGGGATGATATATCTTCACCAGGATTCAAGACTAAGGATCATCCATAGGGATTTAAAAACCAGCAATGTATTGCTAGATGCCACCATGAATCCAAAAATATCGGACTTCGGTATGGCAAAATTTTTTGATGGGGACCAAATCGAAGCAAATACTAATAGAGTAGTTGGAACATAGTAAGTATCACTGCAAGAGAGGAGAAAGAGAGGTCCAAGAGAGAATAAAACTGAGTTTTAACAATTTACTTGACATTTTGTGATTGCAGTGGTTATATGTCACCAGAGTATGCAATGGAAGGACTATTTTCTATTAAGTCCGATGTTTATAGCTGTGGGGTTATGCTATTGGAGATCATCAGTGGCAGAAAGAACAATAGTTACTACCAGGAGAATACTCTTAATTTAATTGGACACGTGAGTACATGTACACATTGCCTTCCAACCAAAGACCTCAACTTTACATTTACTTTTGGGGAATTATGTTTTCTAAACTATTGAAAACCATCATTGTCACATGACCTTTGCAATTTCAATGAGTAAGAAAATGGATATGATGATTGAACTTGAAGTGAGCCAGAAGGACATGCTGGAGTTGAATTGATAATCTTCATGAAGGTTACTTGTTTTTTTCTAGAGAGAATTATTGTTATTTGATCACTGACTGGGAGATAATGTTTGATGTTGTATCAGGTTTGGGAACTATGGAAAGAAAACAGGGCCCTGGAGGTAGTTGATTCATCATTGGGGGAGTCATATCAGGCTCATGAAATTTTGAGATGTATTCACATTGGGCTTCTGTGTGTGCAAGAATTTGCTGCTGATCGGCCTACTATGTCAGAAGTAGCTTTCATGATTTCTCATGAAACCACACTTCTTTCTCCAAACCAACCTGCATTTATTTTCAAACGAGCAAATAATGGTCCAGGCATATCACCGGCTTGTGTGGGAGCTAATTCTGCAAATGATGTCACACTAACTACGATTGAAGCTCGTTGAAGGCTCACTCCATTGCAGACTGTATGTTGTTTACTCATTACAGGCAGTGTTAGTAGGTTGGCATTGAATTTTCTCTTTGCCTCTGGTAGGTTGTCTAAATGAGTTTTTGTCTCTAGAACTAAGATGTGTTGTAAGGTACAATTCAGTGCATTTGATGCCAGAACATGTTCAAAAATGTTTGCAAGGGTAGAGAGTCTTCCCCTTTTACTTTTGTTGATTAGTTTTTAAATTTTCCTCTTTAACTCTGTATTGGGTCGCATGCAAATAGGTTGAGTGTGTTCTTGCAGCCATACTTGGTGTTTTTGTAGATAATATGTTATGTAGGTTGAAGTTGAACTGATTTTGGGTTGTCATGAGCCAATCCCACGTTGCTACGTGAAGCGGATGTGGAGGACATGGTATATAAGTGTGAGGTTTACACCTACATTTTTCAACACATTCTAAAACTGTTTTTTTTTATTTTATATACTTGACAGACTATTCAATCCATTACTGTTGATAATCGTAAAACATATTGCGGAAGTACAAGATCAAAGACATAGTTTATTCGCTTTAATCTTAAAAACCGTTCGAGGATATTTCATGTACTTTAGAATCAAAATTGTCTTTTTTTTTTATTGCTCAAGTAGTTTGGTGTTGTTACACAAGACGAATCAACACCAGGTTTTTCACAGCACAAAAAACACTTTAGCATTATGTAGGGGGGGGGGGGGGAGAGAGAGAGAGAGAGAGAGTTTTAACATATAGGGAATTTCATTATATGTCTATTGTTTGTTTTTAAGTTTATATAAACCACCAATAAATGTCTTGGGAGGGACATGTTTATTAATGGCTTAACATGCACATCCTTTGGGTGTAAAGGATTTCTCCAAGAGTCATGTCTCTTGGGTATTCTCTGATTAGGTCGACCCATCATGGACGCCCCGATTTAGGTCTACGACTTAGGCCCAATATCTAACAATTACTAATTGATTATGGGTTAGATAGTCTAATACCGTATTTGATACGAAATGAAGTCTATTATTAGTTATAATATATATAATAAAACACCTAGCAACATGAATTTTTATCTCCTACATATTTTCCTCCCGAAAAAATCACATCACATATTTATATCACTTGTTTAATTATTTAATATTTGATTAATTTATAGTTTAACATAATTTTTATTTCAGACATTATTCATACACGATAGTATACACACATGTTAAGAAAATTTTGTCGAATTACGTATTTTGAAAATCGATATTTTAAAAAAAAATAATGGGTAAAAATAAAATTTTAAATGATATAATCAAAGAAATGAAGGAAAAAAATGTTAGTTAAAATAATGAGATCGAATTTTTGGACACTTGATATATATATATATATATATATATATATCATCGTGCTTTTAAACATGGATTATGTCTAGTTATAATATATTAGGTCTCTAAATTACTTATTGGCAGTGCATTAGATCCCAACATCTAGTGGAAACAGATAAAATCCAACACTAATATCAACCTATACACAAAAAAACCATCAAAAAATAAAAATCTATCCCCATCGGACCCTCTTCCACCACATTTCTAGAAACCCTCACCATTACGCTAAACAACCACGACTTAGGAATCGTGTTTATTAAAACTCTTAAATCTGAGTTTCTCAACTCAAGTGAGAGATCCTCACAATTCATCGTAACCATTTGACCAACATTAAATTTTAGGGAAAATTACACTCTGACTCTCTAAGATTTGTCACTTAATTATTCAGACTCCTTAATATTTAAAATATTACACACAGACCTCTTAAGGTTTCTACTCGTGTAACACTTAGACTCCTACTGTAAATATATCCATTAATAAATTACACATATACCTCCTGAAATTTATAGACATATAATACTTAGACTCTTTAAATTTAAAATGTTATACTTATATTTCTTAGCTGATATATATATATATAATGCTCTCAAAATACTTCTACTGTCACTTACGGAAAAAAAAATACTTTTTGTCTCAATTTTTCCACATGAAGACTCATACCTCCCCCCTCCCAAAAAAATAAAATAATGGCCACTTTGCCGGTCTCCTAACGGCACTCTTCAGCTGCTGGGGTTTGGAAGAAAACCATTGAACAGACCATGAATTTCGTAGAAAAGATCTCGACCTTTTTGGTTTTATTTCTTCTAAATGCCAGATCTTGCACTTCCATCGACCACATTGCCCCAGACCGGCCTATCAAAGACGGTGACATTTTGGTCTATAATGGAGGATTCTTCGCGCTTGGGTTCTTTAGCACCGACAATTCTAGCAAACGGTATGTGGGTATCTGGTATAACAAAGTTTTAGAACAAACAGTAGTTTGAGTTGCAAACAAAGGCAATCCAGTCACTGGTTTCACTGGAGATAATTAGTGGTAGGAAGAACAAAAGTTACTATAAGGAGAATACTCTTAATTTAATTGGACACGTGAGTACATGTACACATTTCCTTCCAACCAAAGACCTTAACTTTACATTTACTTTTGGGGAATTATGTTTTCTAAACTATTGAAAACCATCATTGTCACATAGCCTTTGCAATTTCAATGAGTAAACAAATGGACATGTTGATTGAACTTGACGTGAAACAGAAGGACATGCTGGAATTGAATTGATAATCTTCGTGAAGGTTACTTGTTTTTTCTAGAGAGAAGTATTGCTATTTAATCATTTACCGTGAGATAATGTTTGATGTTGTATCAAGTTTGGGAACTATGAAAAGAAAGTAGGGCCTGGATTCATCATTGGGGGAGTCATATCAGGCTCATGAAGTTTTGAGGTTTGCTGAGGTTAGAGAGACTTCCCCTTGTACTTTTGTTTATTAATTTTTAAATTTTCCTCTGAACTCTGTATTGGTTTGCATGCAAATAGGTTCGAGAGTGTTCTTGCAACCAGACTAGGTGTCTTTGTGGATAATATGTTATGTAGGTTGAACTGATTTTGGGCTGTCATGAGCCAATCCCACGTTGCTAAGTGAAGCGGGTGTGGAGGACATGATATATAACTGTGTGGTTTACATCTTCATTGTTCAACATATTCTAAAGCCCTTTTTTTTTTTAATTTTTTTTTTTATATACTTGAGAGACTACTCAATCCATTACTAATTGATTATGGATTAGATAGTCTAATACAGTAAATGATGAAGTTTATTGTTAGTTATCTATAATATAAAATAGAGCGGCTTCAACAAGCTCATCGTACGGTCTCAAATCCATTCATTCAGCGGTTAAGAAATTACTTTTTTTTCCTTAATATTTTCCCCCCAACCGGTTAACGATTACGGCTGATTTTAGACACATCATACGATCTCAAATTCATTCATCAAACGGTCAAGAAATTACCATTTTTTCTTTAATATTTTCCCCTCAATCGGTCAACGATTACGACTGATCTTGGAATACAGGACTTTCGTTAACATAATAATTAAATTAGTCAAACTTGCCATTAATATCATCTGTGTAGTGTAACATTTTGAATTTTTATAAGACACAATAATAACATTTTGATTAAAAAAAACTCATCAATTTAACAAATAAAAAAAAACAAGGGTGCTACTTAACACATTTATATTGAATATAATTAATTTTAATTTTATTTATTTAATTAATTATCTCAAACTAACATGTCTTACACATATCTTGAATCAAAATTTTAAGACTAATTTTTTTTATCTCTTAAAAAAATCCAACGCTAATATATTTTGTAATAACTTGTACTAATTAAAAAAATAATATTTATAAATGATATTTGTAAAAAAAAATTTGAGAGAATATATTTTGGTGTTATATTAGATTTGACTCGATTTTGATTACATAAATATAGATTAATGTTTTTAAGTCAATTCTATCATATTTCGTGGATTTATCTATAATATAAAACATGAAAGATTTCAATAAGTTCATTCGACGGTCTCAAATAAACTCATTCAACGACTATCAACATCTCTCTGAAAATCATTTAGATTGATTTTACCTTACTCTTCTCACTCTTCACCCTCTCTCTCTCTCTCTGCCAATGGCGAATAGAGGAGGGATCTAGGACCACCCTGATTTTTTATTTTTTTTTGGATATTCTTAAGTGGGCTCGCTGTAATAATTTATGAAAAAGAAAATTAATTGGGTCAAACAATTTGGGTACTAGAACAAAAAAAAAAGTCCATACCAAATCTTTTAAAATTAGCAAACTAAAATTGATTCTTTAGAGTATTGGTATGATTTGTTGGAGCTTCCTTTGGTTCAAAAATTATGAAATATATAGCAAAAAATGAGTAAAATATAGAATTTGTAAGAATATTAAATATTATAAAATATTACTTTTATTTGTGTCGAATCTATAATATTAAATAGGACAGACTTCAATAAGTCCATTCGACGGTCTCTAATAAACTCATCTAATGGCCTCCAACATTTCTTTCAAAACCATTCACATTGAATTTCTATCATCTCAAATTTATCACTTCTTACTTACGTTGCACCGTGCCTTCAGGCACGGATTATCTCTAGTAATTATAATATATTAGGTCTCTAAATTACTTACTGGCAGTGCATTCCTATACGCCAAAAACCAACTACAAAACCATCAAAAAATCAAAACCCATCCCCATCCCCATCCCCATCCCCATCGGACCCTTTTCCACCACAATACTAGAAACCCTCGGCAATACGCTAAACGACCACGACTTAGGAATCGTGTTGATTAAAACTCTTAAATCTGAGTTTTATTAATTCGTCGGAATTATTTGACCAACACCAAGTTATAATATTTGATAGGACTCACAGTCAATCCAAATATCATAATGTATTAAATTAATAAATTAGGTCAATAAATTAAGTTACAATAGTATTGCTTTTTGTCTAAATACTAGACGCTCGATGCATGATTTAGTGAATTCGGACTCTTATTTTATAAAATTTGTGAATTTAATTTTTTAATTTGTGAATTCAATTAATTTGCATTTTTATTTATTCAAATTAAAATAAAATTTATAAACTAAATTGTCATTTTAGAATCTTATAATCAACCTATATTTAAAAACTAAATAATTTGTTACCTAGTTGTCCACACACACACACATATATATATATATATATATATATATATATATATATATATAATGTTCTCAAGGTATTCTTACTCTCACTTACCGAAAAAAATATCTATACAAGTAGCATTCTGCATGAATTGACAGCACAGGTATATTTTTTGTATGTGATTGTCACCGTGCCGGTCTTCTCAGGGCACTCTTCCATTACTGTTGGTTACATTGGGGTGGCATTTGGAAGAAAACCATCGAACAGACTATACCGAAAAATGTTTTTCGGTACGGTACCATTAAAAATTTTAGACCATTGATTTAATTATTGTAGATATCTAACTGTTGATGAGTTTTGCATGGAGGATACTGGTTACCTGCTGAAGAGGTAATCACAAGTTTTACTAAAAAATTAAATATTCTCATACAAAAAAAGTAGTAACATAACCTAAAAATGTGATAAACTCACATTCAAAAGTTAGAATTTGATAAATTAAATTTTTATTTGATGATTTTGGATGTTAATTTGATGAATTGAGTGTTAATTGGATGAATTTGAATATAAATTGGCTAAGTTGAATGTTAATTTATTATTAATTTGATGAAATTAAATGTTAAGTTAATTTAATGAATTAAATATTTGTTAGATGAAATTGAATTGAATTTGATGAATTGACTATTAATTTTGTGTTAATTTGATGAATTGAAAGTTAATTTGGTGTTAATTTGAAAAATTAAATGTTAATTTGATGAATTGAATATTAATTGGATGAAATTGAATCTTAATTTGATGAATTTAATGTTAAATAGTTAATTTAAATGTTAATTTGATGAATTGAATGTTTATTATACGAAATGAAATGTTAATTTGGTGTTGATTTGATGAATTAAATCTTTATTGAATGATTTTATATTTTAATTTGATGAATTGAATGTTAATTTATAAATTAAAAATTAATTGGATGAATTGAATTTTAATTTGGTGTTAATATGATGAATTGAATATTTATTTAATGAAATTGAATGTTTATTTGGTATAAATTTGATGAATTGAATATTAAATGTTATTAGATGGAAATTGAATGTTAATTTATTGAATTGAATATTAATTTGGTATTGATTTGATGAATTAAATGTTTATTAGATGAAATTGTATGTTACTTTGATGTTGATTTGTTAAATTGAACCTTTATTGGATGATTTTTGATGCTAATTTGATAAATTGAGTGTTAATTTAATGAATTTGAATATAAATTAGATGAGTTGAATGTAATTTTGTGTTAATTTGATGAATTGAATATTAATTGGATGTGATTGAATGTTAAGTTGATGAATTAGATGTTTATTAGATGAAATTGAATGTTGATTTGATAAATTGAATGTTAATTTGTTATTTATTTAAAAAATTAAATGTTTATTGGATGAAATTGCATGTTACTTTGATGTTAATTTGTTAAATTGAATCTTTATTGGAGGATTTTCGATGTTAATTTTTTGAATTGAATGTTAATTGAATGAATTTGAATATAAATTGGATGAGATTGAATGTTACGTTGCTGAATTAAATGTTTATTAGTTGAATTTTAATGTTAATTTAATAAATTAAAATGTTTATTAGGTAAAATTAAATGTTGATTTGAAGAATTGAATGTTAATTGGGTGTAAATTTGATGAATTGAGTATTAATTGGATAAAATTGCATGTTACTTTGATGTTGATTTGATAAATTGAATGTATTGGATGATTTTGGATATTAATTTGATGAATTAAGTGTTAATTGAATGAATTTGAATATAAATTGGACGATTTGAATCTTAATTTGACGTTAATTTAATGAATTAAATATTAATTAGATGAGATTGAATGTTAAATTAATGAACTAAATGTTTATTAGTTGAATTTTAATATTAATTTGATGAATTAAATGTCTATTAAATAAAATTGAATGTTGATTTGAAGAATTCAATGTTAATTTAGTGTAAATTTAATGAATATAATATTAATTGGATTAAACTGCATGTTATTTTGATTTTGATTTTATAAGTTAAATCTTTATTGGATGATTTTAGATCTTAAAGGTCGTCTGGGACTATTTAAGTACGAAATTGAATATTTTAGGGATAAAATTGATAAATTAATATTTTAAGAACCACAAATATATATAACTTTAAGGATAAAAGTGTAATTATTTTTTTTAATATTACGACCGACCCTACGAAGCGATGATCGGTTTTAATTTAGCAAATGAAGACTTACACTTTTATCCCTAAAATTATACACATTTATTAGTTTGGTCCTTAAAATATTAATTTTTTAATTTAATCCCTAAAATATTTAATTTTGTGTTCAAATAGTCTCAGATAAACATTTAACATCCAAAATCATCCAATAAATATTCAATTTATCAAATCAAAACCAAACTGATTATCCAATTAATAGTCAACTCATCAAATTTACACCAAATTAACATTCAACTCTTCAAATTAAATTCAACTTCATCGAATAAACATTTAATTTCATCAAATTAACATTCAAATTCAAATAATAAACACTTAATTCATCAACTTAACATTCAATCTCATCCAATTAATATTCAATTCATCAAATTAACAACAAATTAACATTCAATTAATCCAATTTATATTCAAATCCATTCAATTAACACTCAATTAATCTAACTAACATTCAAAATCATCCAATAAAGATTCAATTTATTAAATCAAAATCAAAGTAATATGTAATTTCATCTAATTAATATTTAATTCATCAAATTTACAATAAATTAACATTTAATTTAACCTAATTAACATTCAATTCAACTAATTAACCTTCAATTCATCAAATTAACACAAAATCAACATTCAATTCATCAAATTAACACTCAATTCATCAAATTAACATCCAAAATTATCCAATAAAAATTCAATTATCAAATCAACACCAAAGTAATATACAATTTTATCCAATAAACATTTAATTCATTAAATCAACACCAAATTAACATTCAATTTCATCTAATAAAATTCATCAAATTAACATTCAAAATTAACTATTTAATATTAAATTCGTCCAATTAATATTCATTTACCAAATTAACACCAAATTAATATTTAATTCGTCAAATTATTTGGTATGTTATATGGTTCCAGGGTGGGTAACGTTGGTGTTACAATTTTTTTTTTAGGTTGGATTACAACTTTAACGAATTGAGTTTCAACATTTTGGAGTATGTTATTATTTTTGGGGTTGTGTTTCGTATGTTACAATTTTTGGGGTTGGGTTAAATATTTTGGAATTGTGGTCCAACCTTTTGGAGTGGGGTTTGGGTGGAGTTCTAGCTTTTTGGGGTTGATTACAACTTTAATGGTGGGGGTTACAACTTTTTTGGAGTGAGTTACAATTTTTATGGATTGAGTTTCAACCTTTTGGGTATGTTGCAATTTTTGGGGTTGAGTTTCAAACATTTTGGGGGTATGTTACAATTTTTAGGATTGAGTTATAATCTTTTTGGGGTTACAAGTTTTTAGGTTAGGATACAACTTTTGGTCTAGTTACCACTTTTTTGGTAACAATTTTTTTGGTTCAATTGTAAGCCGGTTTCACCAGTTATTTTTTCTTTTAAAGAGACACGTGTAAGATAAATATATCAATTTATTTTTCGGTATGGTATTAAAAAGTAAGTTGGCGATATTTTAGTATAATCAATACAAGTAGCATTCTGCATGAATTGGCAGCACAAGAAGATTTTTTGTATGTGATTGTCACCATGACGGTCTTCTCATGGCATTCTTCCCTTATTGTTGGTTATATTGGAGTGCCATTTGGAAGAAAACCATCGAAGAGACCATGTATCTTGTAGAGAAGGTCTTGCCTTTTCTGGTTTTATTTCTTCTGAATCCCAGATCTTGTGCTTCCATAGACACCATTAAACCAAACCGACCTTTCAAAGATGGTGACATTGTAGTCTCTAATGGAGGAAACTTTGCGCTTGGGTTCTTTAGCCTCGGCAATTCTAGCAACCGATATGCGGGTGTCTGGTATAACAAAGTTTCAGAACAAACCATAGTTTGGGTAGCTAATAGAGACAATCCAGTCACTGGTTTCACTGGTGTTCTCTCCATTGACAGTACTGGAAATCTGGTTTTACTCAACCAAAACAGAGACATTCCAGTCTGGTCGACTAGTGTTTCAGCCATGACCGATGGAAATGCCACTTCAGCTCAGCTCTTGGATAATGGTAACCTGGTGTTGCTTCAAGGTAAAAACCAAAGTGTTTTTGCATGGCAAAGCTTTGATTATCCTACAAATACTCTACTGCCTTACATGAAACTTGGGGTGGACCACAGGACTGGTCTGAACCGTTTCTTGACATCCTGGAAGTCGCTTGAGGATCCAGGAACCGGGGAGTATAGTTTGAAAATGGACCCCAATGGTTCGCCGCAGTTGTTCTTCTACAAGGGTTCGGTTCGGGTATGGCGAAGCGGACCATGGATTGGGCATTTGTGGAGTGGTGTCCCACAAATGACCAATCAGCGCATCTTGAACTCTAGTTTTGTTGACAATGATGAGGAGGTCTACCTGATGAATGGTATAACCAACACCTCAATTTTCTCAAGGATGATGATCAATGAGTCTGGGTTGGTTGCAAGGTTTGTGTGGCTCGAAGAGAAGCATATATGGCATGAATTTTGGTATGCACCCATGGACAAGTGTGACAATTATAGGCAGTGTGGTGTGTACAGTGATTGCGACCTATCTAATTCGAGTTCCTTCGAGTGCAAGTGCCTTCCAGGCTTTGAGCCCAAATGGGCAAGTGATTGGTACTTGAGAGATGGGTCCAAAGGATGTGTGAGAAAACGAGGTGGAGATGTGTGTGGAAATGGGGAGGGATTCGTGCAGGTTGCAAATGTAAAGGTCCCTGACACTTCAACGGCACTAGTGAACAAAAGTATGGGGAAGAAAGCATGCGAGGACTTGTGCTTGGGGAACTGCTCTTGCTCAGGGTACACAATTGCTGATGTTAATGGAACAGGAATTGGTTGCATCACCTGGTATGGGGACTTGGTAGATACGAAGCAATTTGCAGATGGTGGCCAAGATTTGTACATTCGTGTGGATGCAGTTGAGTTAGGTATTTCATCTATTTTTTTTTTTTTGCAATTTTTAGATGGTGACTAGTAACTTGTCATGGAGGAGTTTTCTTGTTTATGTGTGTGAGCCACATTGGCATGTTTCACTTTGATTATTCTCGAATTCTATGAACATTGAAAGTGTTGAAAAGAATGCCCACAAGAACATCTTGTTCTCTTCTTTTTTTCCAGCTCAACATTCAAAAAAGCTGAAGAACTTTGATTCCAAAAGGTTGGTGACAATTGTGGTAGTGTCCGTGGCTGCAATGCTATTCATACTGTCCTTGGCATATTGGTTGGCCATGAAGAAGAGGAAAGGTAAACAAATTATTGTTTTTCGGAATTCTTTTCAACATCACCCTAATTTATCAGTGTGCAATGTGCATCTTCTGTGAAAATGAGTTGAAAGATTTCACTAGTTGATCAAGTTCTACAAGGTAGATACTGCACCATACCATCCTGAATAATTAGTTCTGTTTTTGTTGAGTAACATAAAACAAAAACCGAGCCTTCAGGTCTCATAGCTTGATAATACGTGTGGGAATATCAAACACGATATAAAATTAAGACTTACATTGAAACATGAATTTTTTCAGAAACCATCGGGAAATTGTTGCTATTTTGTGTTTCTTAGTTGTTGTTTAGTTTAACCACCTGCATTCCAAAGGTCATTTTTCAGTATCATGCCTCGTTTACCAAAGGGAACATTGACCTCAGAAACAAAACATGATCCTTATAGCTTGACATGTCATTTGGGTGATCAACTAGACTTTCTTGCAGATTTGTGTAAGATAGGAAGAAGACGCAAATTCCCAAACAGACGCGCCACTTCATTGTATGAAGGGACTTCTGTGGAAAAAGAGATCCATGAAAGTGGGACAAATTCAGATTTGCATTTCTTTGATCTCAGCACTATAGTTGCTGCCACTGGCAACTTTTCTCTTGCTAACAAAATTGGAGAAGGTGGTTTTGGCACGGTTTATAAGGTACCCTCCCTCAAATACTGTATAACTTTCTTGAAATGGTGTATATGCATACATACATCTCTTCGTTCGGCAGAAACGAAAAAAAAAGACCATGCCTCTCTTCGTTCCCCTATGAGAAGTTGCAGGGTCGGGGTGACATGGGCTTGAGTAAGCCAAGATTTCACTTGAGCAATATTGACGCAACTGATAACGGGAACACGAACAGATCACCGTTTTCAAATATAAATAATAAAAAACTCAGAATCCACAGAGAAAAAGAAGAGAATAACCCTTGAAATATTGTATTATTGATTGATTAACTCTATAGAATCGGAGTACATATGTCAATTTATACGAAAATCTAAAACCTTAGGATTTTCAAAACAAAAACAAATCCATAACTTTTAGATAATTATCTAAAACAATAAAGGGAGATTTGGTGATAGCTCCACATGGAGTGACTTTAAGGTAAAAAGTCTATAAAATAAATTATTGACAAAAATACCCTTAATGAATGAGGTTAATTAAAAATTTCCATTATTATCAAATTTTTATATTTATTACCACTACCATCATCATCCCAACGCCACCACCACCACAACACCAATCGCCACCACTAGGGTTGTCCATGGGACGGGCTAGACCCGCAGAATTTTTTTCGGGCCGGACTTGAGTAGTGTAAGCTCAAGCTCTTACCTAAGTGGGCCGGGCCAGGCTTCGGGTAGGGGTAGGCTACCCACAGTCCAACCCGTGAGCCTATTGGGCAGGCTTGCTAGGCAGGCCTACTCGCGGGCTTTTTTTTATATAACTTCATTTAAAAATAATGAATATTTTTGTAACTTAATATTTGTGTAAATTATATTTTTGAATAAAAAATAGAGTCAAAATGGATAAAAATAAAATAATGAATAATTTTATTTTTAATTAGGGGATGAACTACATCCAATAGAATGAATACATTCCAACTAAGTTGACACCTACTCACTTATCTATCATTTGCATTACTCTACCCTTTAAAATTTGTATGCTTAGTACTTGTATGCTAAATCATTGCCAATCACTGTCACCTACTACCCAAAACAGTGAAAAACTAGCCCACCACCCCCATCATCGCCGCCAACCAACACCACTCAAAATAGTAAAAACTAGTCTACCACCACCCACTATCCACCATCATCACCAACCACTACTACCTAAAACTCACCACTACCCACCAATCGTCGCTGCCACCACCATTCACCACCAAAAATAGTAAAAAATTAACCTGTCACCCAAAATAGTAAAAAACTCACCCACCACCCACTACTCACCATTGCTGCCAACCACCTCCATCCACCACCCAAAATAGTAAAAAACTAACCCACCAACCAAAACAGTAAAAAAACTAATCCACCAACCACTTCCATCCACCACTGAAAACAGTAAAAAACTAACCCACCAGTAAAACAGTAAAAAACCCACCATCGCCGCCAACCACCTCCATCCACGACCCATAACAGTAAAAAACTAACCCACCACACAAAACAATAAAAACTAACCCACCACCCAACATCGCCGCCACCCATCACCCACCACCATAATCCACTACCAGCACTGTCCACTATGACCACCAACATCACCACCACCCCAATCCACCATCCCCACTACCACCACCACCACCCGCCAACTAAAACAATAAAAAACTAGCCTACCACCCCACCACCACCCACCAACTAAAACAATAAAAAACTAGCGTACCACCCACCATCGAAAGAAATGAAAAACTAGCCCACCACCCACTGCAATTGCCACCACGCACAATCGCCGCCACCCACCATCACCCAAAACGGTGAAAAACTAGCCAACCACCCACTAACACCCACCATCGTCGCCAACCACCACCACCGACCACCCAAAATAGTTAAAAACTAGTCAAACTCAAAACTAATGAAAAATTAGTGAACTAAAAATAGTGAACTCAAAAACAATAAAACATTAGTGAACTTATAAACAATGAAAAATTATTGAACTCAAAAATAGTGAAAAATTACTGAACTAAAAAATAATGAAAAACAGTAAACTCAAAAATAGTGAAAAATAATAAAAAATTACTGAACTTAAAAACAATAAAAAACAGTGAACTCAAAAATAGTTGACCATACCATACTACCCCAAATTTAATCAAAATAACAAAAAATAGTCCTAGATTGTTTATTAATACAGATAAATTAGAATTATGTCTATTTCAAAAAATACCTCGGCCATAAATCTTCCTAAGTTATTGATAAAAAAATGTTGATGTCTTCCTAGATTGTTTCCTAAAATGCCAATATCACATCCTCATTCTTAAATTCTTGTCTTCTAGCCAGCACAACAGTGACACCACCACCACTATTTATAGACCTACGTTTACCCATCACCAATTCATAGAATCACTAGGCACCGCAAACACGCGCAAACAACACTCACTTGTTTTGACTCAGACATACGCATACACCATTGAAACATCACCACGGTCAACAACTTCAGTTGAGCAACAGATCAATCACACAAATATAGAGCCTATGGTTTCAAAATTAATGAAAAGTGAGAGAAAATTGATGAGAGGGAAAAATATTGGAAGATATTTTGAAAAGCTTCTTCGTGAGATTCACAAAGAGAGAGAGAGAGAGAGAAAGAGGTGGTTTGGGATTGGATTTGGGCCGAAAAAATCTCCAGATCCCGGAGTTGACGACATTTTCTGACGATTCCTTTACCTCCATGCCAACTGGCATATTCCTCATCTAATATCTCACCAGAGTCGTGGAGCTTGTGATAATGGTGTAGCCATTAGAGAGAGGGAGGGGAGGTGGAAATCCCATAGAGAGGGAAGGGTTTGGGAAAGGAAATGGTGGATATGTCTAATATTCTCTGATTTGAAAACGTGATCACGTGGAAAAGGTACGTGGGTCATTACAAAAAAAGGATTAAATTAGATTGGACTAGAGAACAAAAAAAAGAACGTTGATGTGGACTTAATGCCATAAAAGTACAATGTCTGAACTAGAAGACAAAAAAGAACATTCAAATAGAGTTATGACCAACTTTCGCAATAATAAACCACATGTCTAATAAATTAGGAAAATAGACATGGTTTAGGCAACTAATTGCTCTAGAATATTCCTAACCAAACTCTTATTACAACTAAATAATAATAATAATAAAATATAGAAATCCGTAATTCTTGTTCTACATCAGATCATCCCTCTTAAAAAAAAACTCGTACTCAAGTTTTCATGGCTTGAAACAACTCAATGTGTCGGCGTTTATCTGCATCAACTTTATACTTCAAATTAAGTTTTCTAAGCACACCCTTGCATGAATCTGCTATGCCTTCAAGAATTGATAAAATAATATCCCATTCAACATTCTTTGGTAACCTTGGCATGGACTTGAGAATTCCTTGAAGAACATCTGACAATTCAAAATTATCATGGTCCAATAGAAATTGAAAATCAATAAAACCAAAAAGATGTGGACCAACGGATTCTTAATGTGATAAATTCTCATTATGCTCAAGAATTTCAAATTTACTGTCCTTTGGAACTATGTTGACCAAGGAAAATTTGTCATTCTCATTTTTATCACTAGGACCAACAATCTCAATTTTTTGTCTTTTGGTTCTATAGTCTTTCCATCCATGTAATGCTTACACACATCCAGTTGTTTTTCAACAAAGTAAAAGTATCATTACTTTGTAGAACTCCAAGGGCATAACAAGCTTGAATATCACCACAAACCAAGGAAAGATGTGGTTCATGGAAATCAGCAAAAACTTTGTTGTTTTTCTTCTCCTCAAAATTCATAATATCATGTGTAATTCTTTTCAAGTTTCTCATATTGACAACTTTCGAGAGGCTCCCCAACATCGCCATAAGTATATTCGGTCTCCTCATTAGGTTCATTATTTTTCACTAATTTTTTGATCCAACAAAGTATTTGAGAACTCCACGCTAATCATATTTTGATGAGACTTGAGTCACAGAATAATCGTTATAACCTGAAACATTTTGCCTCACAGATTGATGTGCACCATACTTGTATCCTTCATACTCATCATAATATGAAGGTGCAAATCTTTCTTTTAACAAGCGTTTCATCTTTTGTCAAGAGTGAACTTTGGATTTTTGTTGACTTGAATGTGATAATTTCACATGTTCCCACCACTGATAAGCCTTGCCATTCAATTTGCATGCCACTAAACCTACTTTTCTCTCTTCAAGAATTTCATGATAATTGAAAAATCGCTCAACTTTGGCCAACCAATCAAAAAAATCTTCTTTATGAACGTAACCACCAAAATTTGATAGGTTAAGTTTCATAAATAAATTTCTAGAATCATAATCATGCCTTCGATGATATCTAGCATAATCATAGCTATCAAACATACTTGTACTATACTCATCATCATCAACAAAACCAGAATTATATATATGTTGTCGTTTACGGAGGACATGATTGAGATCTCGAATAACTTAAACAGGACCCTACCTTTGTCGTAAACTCTATTCCAATTTGGATCTTGGTTCGTTCCAAACGTTGATAAGCAAACGGATCATGAAACTCATGATACGCTTGTTGGGACGAACGCCGAGAACTAAAGAAGTTGGCTCTTGGAAGAACCCCTTCCACATAATTACCGTTACGAGGAAAGTTGTCACCACTTCGCCGATTAGAAATCATACTAGGTGGTCAAGACTTTGATACTAATTGATGCAGTGGATAACGGGGGACATGAAAAAATCACTGTCTCTAAGTGTAAATAATAGAAACACTTTGAATCCACAGAGAAAATGAAGAAAGTAACTCTTGACATATTGTATTATTGATTGATTAACTCTATAAAATCATAGTACATATAACAATTTATAGGAAAATCTAAAACCTTAAGGTTTTCAAAACGGACACAAATCCCTAACTTTAAAAGAGATAGATAAAACAATAAACCACATGTCTAATAAATTAGGAAAATAGACATGGTTTAGACAACTAATTGCTCTAGAATATTCCTAACCAAACCCTTATTCCAACTAATTAAATAATAAAAATGAAAATATAGAAATATGTAATTCTTGTTCTATATCTTAAACTACTTGAATTTAGCAATCTACTTTTAACAATAAATGATTTGATTTCAGGGTCGACTAGATAATGGACAGGAAATAGCTGTCAAAAGACTATCAAAGAATTCAAAACAAGGGATAGAAGAGTTGAAGAATGAGGTGAGACTGATTGCCAGACTACAACACAGGAATCTTGTGAGGCTCTTGGGCTGCTGCATTCGAGAAGAAGAAAAGATATTAATCTATGAATATTTGCCAAACAAAAGTTTGGACTCTTTCATCTTCGGTATGTACACTGCTCTTAAAGCTCCACTTTTGTTCATTTTTTCCTTTCTATTCAGAAGTTATTTGGGAGCAAATCTATTAACAGAATATTTTTGGCATGTCAAGTGTATTACTCACCCAATATGCATTATTGCAACTTTAAAATTGTGCGCAGATAAAGAAAAAAGCTCAATGGTAGATTGGAGAAAACGCTTTGAAATCATTTTGGGAATTGCTAGAGGGATGATATATCTTCACCAGGACTCAAGACTAAGGATCATTCATAGGGATTTAAAAACTGGCAATGTATTGCTAGATGCCACCATGAATCCAAAAATATCAGACTTCGGTATGGCAAAATTTTTTGATGGGGACCAAATTGAAGCAAATACGAATAAAATAGTTGGAACATAGTAAGTATCATTGCAAGAGAGGAGAAAGAGAGGTAAACGACAGAATAAAACTCAATTTTAACAATTTACTTGACATTTTGTGATTGCAGTGGTTATATGTCACCAGAGTATGCAATGGAAGGACTATTTTCTATTAAGTCTGATGTTTATAGTTTTGGGGTTATGCTATTGGAGATCATCAGTGGCAGGAAGAACAACAGTTACTACCAGGAAAATACTCTTAATTTAATTGGACACGTGAGTACATGTACTCATTGCCTTCCAACCAATAACCTCAACGTTACATTTACTTTTGGCGAATTGTGTTTTCTAAACTATTGAAAACCATCATTGTCACATGACCTTTGCAATTTCAATGAGTATGAAAATGAATACGATGATTGAACTTGAAGTGAAACAGAAGGACATGCTGGAATTGAATTGATAATCTTCATGAAGGTTACTTGTTTTTTCTAGAGAGAAGTATTGCTATTTGATCATTTACTGTGAGATAATGTTTGATGTTGTATCAGGTTTGGGAACTATGGAAAGAAAATAGGGCCCTGGAGGTAGTTGATTCATCATTGGGGGAGTCATATCAGGCTCATGAAGTTTTGAGATGTATTCACATTGGGCTTCTGTGTGTGCAAGAATTTGCTGTTGATCGGCCTACTATGTCAGAAGTAGCTTTCATGATTTCTCATGAAACCACACTTCCTTCTCCAAACCAACCTGCATTTATTTTCAAAAGAGCAAATAATGGTCCAGGCACATCATTGGCTTGTGTGGGAGCTAATTCTGCAAATGATGTCACACTAACGACGCTTGAAGCTCGTTGAAGGCTCACTCCATCGCAGACTGTATGTTGTTTACTCATTATAGACAGTGTTAGTAGGTTGGCATTGAATTTTCTCTTTGCCCCTGGTAGGTTGTCTAAATGAGTTTTTGTCTCGAGCTAAGATATGTTGTAAGGTACAATTCAGTGCATTTGATGCCAGAACATGTTTCTATCCACTCCATCTATTACAGAATCAAGTATTTGTGTTTCATATGGAGCATTGGTATGTTACATTTTTGAGATGGGTATGACCCTTTATTTATAATTTCCAAAACAGTGGCACTTTGATTTGAGTTTCAGAAAGTAAAGTTAACTTGAATAGGTCTGGCATGTTCAAAATGTTTACTAAGGTCAGAGAGGCTTCCTCTTTTACTCAAACATCAAGGCTTCAGAGTGTTCTTGTAGCCAGACTGTGTTCTTTGTGGTTATATGTTATGCAAGTTGAACTGATTTAGGGCTGTCATTAGCCAATCCCACGTTGCTAAATGAAGCGGGTGTGGAGTACATAGTATATAAGTGTGAGTTTTACATCTTCATTGTTTGACACGTCCGATAGACCCGCCCTTTTTATTTTATATATTTGAGAGGCTACTCCATCCATTGCTAATTGATTATTTGTTGAATGGTCTAATACAATATTAAATATGGAATGAAGTCCATATTGTTAGTCTGATAGTTACCATGTACTTCTGATAGAAACAAATTGCTAATTCATTGTGTTAGTTCACCATTCTATGAAAAACCTTCTTGGGGAAAAGAGATCAATGAAAGTGGGACAAATTCAAACCTGCAATTCTTTGATCAATGCACTATAGTTGCTGCCACTAACAACTTTCTCTCTCTCTAACGGACTTGGACAAGATGGATTTAGAACAGTTTATAAGATAGTGAATGCACTACAAGAAATAAGGGTTGTGTCGGCGTTTGTATGCCGACGTTTGGAAGATCGCCGGCAGTCGGAATGACGTCTCTGTGGCGTTTAAAGGTAAACGCCGGTAAAAGCAAAGCCGGTGGTTAATTTTTATACATTTACTATTTTGAAATGGTCGGGGTTTTGTTAAACGCTGGTGTGTCGGAAGGTGTGTAATTAATGAAAGCTTCTCTGTCAGATCCCCAAAAGAAACTCTCCCAAATCCTTGGTCTCATTTCCCCCCAAATCCCGTCGGTCTTCTCTCCCAACCAGATCTGTTCGTTCACCGTCTCTCCGTCCATTAGAGGCAGTTGTCACTGGTCTCGTCATTTTCCAGCCCTAGCTTCCGTTCACCAATGAGGTTTCATTGTTTATAAGCCTCCGTTCACCGTTTACTCCCACAACAAAGACTACCCTCTACCACTACAGCTGCAGACAAATCGAGGATTAACAGGGAGCTCATCTCCGAGTAAGTCAATTTCTCTCTCTCAATTATTATCGATTTTGTCCCTTGGTTCACCGTCTATAAAGGCAGTGTGACATGTTTGAAAAAAGTCACAATCCACTATTTGACGTAGAGCTGATTTTCCAAAATGATTATCAAAGCTGTAATTAGCGCATGGACTAAACATCATTAACGTGGTTGCTTCCAATCTATAGAAAGTATGCATATATATGATGATAGTTAGCTCTCAATTTGTGCTTTTAGTTGTGAATCTCACCTAAGCTCTCATATATATAAAGGCATATGAAAAAAGCTATATAATTCATGAAAAGGCTTATTGTGCTTTATCCTGGTATTTAATGTTGTTTGGTTTTTACCAAGGCTTATTGTGCCAATATAAACAAAAAAACTATGTTGCCGTTTTCACTTTCATTTTTTGCAATCTTGTTTGGTTTCTCTGATACTTTTGAGTGAATTTCTGAAGAAAGTTGAAATATGTTAATTTTGAGATCTGTTATCAATAATTTGCTGATCGATTAAAGTTTTGTTCATCCTGCTTTGCTTTATTAAGATGAGATTTACATGTTGGCATGTGCTTTTGGTAGTGGTAGTGTTCAGGGATGAAAGATTGAAAGCTTTTTTGGGAATTTAATGAGTATGTGTTTCGTTTGATGGAACAAGGTAATAATAAAAACTGTGCTGATCCTTTTTAATTCTTGATAAAAAATTCAAAGCAGGAAAAGAAACGAAAAGAGATAATAGTGTAATATGCTTGTTGGCAAATGATTATAATGCATATAAGAAACTGGCTTCGAAGTCTATAGCATTTCATATATTTCTAGCATAGTTGAAATAATGAGGTGATTTAATGTTGGGGCCTGTAAGAAAGAACTGTTCTGATTTTTCTACACTTGCATGTGTGATTCACGACTACATGCAGATTTTTGGATCATTTTCCCAGGGTTCTGGCTTATAATTGTTTGAATTGTATTTTGAATTGTTACATTTACTAATTCCATCTTCGTAATGACTAGCAAAAATGAGTGTGGAAGCTATAAAGCATGGGTGGATTGAATACTTGCAGCAGCCTGTTCTTTGTGCAAGCCTTGCCTATGTGCTACTCTACTTCAACGTAGTTGGTGCTCCTGGAGGTTTGATGACGGCATTTTTAACACAGCATGGTATTTTCCAAATTCCTGATTCATTCACCTCACTTTGGAGTGGTGTTAAGGAACAAACCTGACTAGGTTCTTGTCTTTACTGTTTGTACAATTAAATTTTATTCACTAATCAAGGTCTACTTTTCCATGCTACAGGAAATGGTTTTATCAAGATTGAGACTATCTACCTATATTTAACATGGATGTTGTTCATTGATGTTATCAAGATTGAGACTATCTACCTATATACAAACTTTTGCTGTTGTTCTTTGATGTTGGCATACTATACAACCCCAAAGAATTAAGTATAAAAACTTCAGGTTGACAAGGTTATAAAAACTTCAGGTTGAATGAGTTTGATGGATTTTTGGTGCTTGTTGGGTTTTATGTTTGGATTGAATTTGTGTTATTGGAAATTGTTTAATGGGATTATTGTCCTGCACTTGTGATCCATATGCATTTGTTCCTTTTATTGTTTTATGTGGAATTCATATGTTGATTTATATTAAATGTAGGTTCATCGGCAAAAGAGAGCAAAATTGCAGCGTATTAATAGCCATGGAGTAAGTTTTCAAGAACCTCTTGTATATTTGTTTTCTGAATCTTATATATGTTCGTCTGTTTGATCTTCATGTGATGGGAAGTTGGTTAATTTCTCCTTTTGTTGATTGTTTTTCTAAAAGATTTGGTGTTGATATAATTGTGTTTGTGGGTGACTTTTTCCTAGTCCTCTAGCTTCCCAGGTCTTAAAATTAGTGACTAGTGACTGTGATTTTGAGATTAGTTGACACCTTGGTTTTGGAAATCAAAAGAAAAGCAATCTAGCTGCTAGCAGCAATGGACAGATCTGGGGAGGGCCCTATTCAGATGTGAAGATCTCAATAAACTGTGCCAAGGAGGTTATGGAAGTGTTTACCAAGGTAGACTTCCCAATGGAATGTTATTTGCAGTTAATATTGCCCAGCTGTATTATATGTTTATAAGAATGAGCATATTGAGGTGCCTGCTAACAGTAAATATTATTTCTGATGGATGTGTATTCTTGTGACAGGATAATAACTCTGTCAACGAAACTGACTGCTATGGGTAACTCTTGTTATCTTATTCTATAGTGTGCATTATATTGTGGCTTGAGTATTAGGATTTCATCTAGATGAATCACTAAGACAACTGTTTCCTAGTTTACATCTATTTCTCCCACTGTGTGTCCTGATTTTTATGTCAACAGTAATTCATAAACATGACTAGCCAAATACCAGAACACCTAACTACTTTCCTACGTCGAGCATACCTTGATTCCTTCGGGAATGAATTCAAGCTTAGGGCTAACAGCAATCTGAACATACTATTTTGTTAGGGCTTGCATTTACCCATGTCCAAAAGTGATTTTTCTTAGTTTGTTAATTGTTTCACATTCTCTTGTTTCCTTCTGTTGATATTGTAGCCTGTGTATTTTATGGAACAATACATTATCTTCATTCCATATATTGTTTATTGTGGAATTTCGTGGTTTAATTTATATGATATTAGCATCGGCACCCTTTTAATTCTCTTATCGTATGGCGGTTCTCATGTTGATATAGTAATAAGTCCTCATGCTCTTGATTAATTATATTTTTCTCCTTTAATTGCAGGTTATCCAAAAGAAGTAATACAATTGGACAAGTCATTGGGATGATTATTTAATGCTTGCAGTGAACACTAAATTTTCACAATAACAGTTGCTTCAACGCTGATGTACAAATGTTCTTCAATGACTTTTTGATGCATTTATTGTACTAGAATTGTTTGTGTATTTGACTGTTAACTATTTTTTTAGGAACATTAGAATGTTAATTGATTAATATATTTTGAATGATGTGACCCAATTTGTTCAATGGCCGGTGTTTAGATATGAAAAGCAATCCAGACCAAAAGAAAAAAAAAGATTGAAAACCAATACCTGGCGTTTATTTAAGTGCCACAAAGCAATGAATAAATTTTTGGCGTTTGCATAAACGTCGGTTATAACTTTCCAGTACCGGAGTTAAAATAGCTAAGTGGCGTTTGTGTAAACGTCAGGCATAACTTTCCCGGCGTTTACATAAACGCTGGCAAAATTTCCGACGGAGCTTTAGATGACTTTTAAAACAAACGCCGAAAAAAGTAAGAAGTGGCGTTTAATTGTTGTTTCCTGGCGTTTAACAAACGCCGGTAAATCTTTTTTTTTTTTTTGTAGTGATGCATGAGACTATTGACGTGATTGTGAGTTGTGACGTGATTATGATTTCAAATATTAAGAACTCAGATCATCATGACAGAAAGTTTATATTAAAATTTTTAATCAATGATATTATTTAGATGTAATTTATTGATTGAGTTTGTTATCTTAATTCATTATAATTTTTTGATTGGAAGCGAGTCTCTTATTAATGTTGTGATCCGCTATTAATTGATCAGTCCAATAAATTAAATTAGGGAGAATTAGACTCACACCTCCTGATGTTTGTCACTTAATCACTCAGACTCCCTGAAATTTGTAAACGCGTAACACTTAGATAGTATAATTGTATACTAATTACAATTTTTTAAGAAAAAGTTGAATTTTTATTTTTAATTTTATTTCAATAAATGATACAATAAAACAAAAAATTTGGTTGTAAAATTTAAAATATTTGATATTCTATACTTGATTGGAGTATTTTTGATATAAGTATAAGATTTTAAATTTAAGAAGTCTAAGTATTATATGCATATAAACTTTAAGGGGGTCTATGTGTAATTTATTAACGGATATATTTATAGCAGAGTCTAAGTGTTACGCGCGTACAAACTTTAGGGGGTCTGTGTATAATATTTCAAATATCAGGGGTTTTAGTGATTAAGTGACAAACCTCAGGAAGCCTGGGTGTAATTCTTCCATTAAGTTAAAACATTAGTTCAAGTAGTATAACTGTTTTTAAGTTCAAGCGGCGAGTAGGTCCCGCCTAAATTCCATTTACCTCAAGCTAAGCCCCACCTAGAGGATATCATTCTGATACAATTGATAATGAAGTATGAAAATAAAATGATTATTATTTAGTAATATTCATTCAAATATTTGGTATGTAGTAATATTCATTCAAATAAATGTTTAGTATGTAATAGTAAAATAGAATGTCTAATACCATAAGTATAGAAATTGTCATTCTTTAATATTTATTAGTATTTTTTATTTTCAGCTATCATCACTCGTCACCATCTCCACCATAATTCCACCACCACCTCCCCACCTCCACCCGAGATCCAGGTGTAGCTCTAGGGTCGGGCTTGGGTCTTTGTCCAAGGTTCAGGGGCCGGGTTTGTGTCTACGTCCAAGGTTTGAGTACAGGAATCGGTGTCTGGGTTTGGATTTGAGGTTGGGTCCAAGTCTGAGAATAGATTTGGATCCGGGTTCAGGTTTGTGCCCTCAGTCGAGTTTGGGTCTGGGTTGAGGGTTCGAGTCCAAGGTTCGGAAGTTGCGTCGAGAGTCGAGTCCTAGTCTAAAGTTAGGGGTCCGAATTCGAGTCCAAAGTTGGGTCTTGGATCAGGTCCAAGTTCGTGTCCGAGATCTAGGGTCCAGATTAGAATCGAGTTTCTCTGGTTCGAAAGAGACTCGGCAAGTTTTTCAGACACATCTTTGATCGGTGATGATTCGCCGGCGATACAATCGTAGCAGCTGCTGGGAAAGATTAGTTGAGGAAAATCAACATGGACCAGAACTCCGAGATCTCCCAACGCAACCCTCCACTGGCTTCAAGGGAAATTGGTCAGAAAAAGCAAAGGATACATTTGATAGAGTTGAGAAATCCTTGGCTACTGCCATTCCTTTGGGCGATTATTCAGTTAGTCACTATTTTTTTTTTCCCACCCACATTCATAAGTTTATTCGTTTTCTTTTTGCCTGATTTGGAGTCAAAATCTATACTAATTGAATTCATCTATTTACCTCCTTAATCAGTGGAAAAATAAGGAGAATAATATATATATATAAGTAGCATTCTGCATGAATTGACAGCACAAGAAGATTTTTTGTATGTGATTGTCACTGTGCCGGTCTTCTCAGGGCACTCTTCCGTTACTGTTGGTTATGTTGGAGTGGCATTTGGAAGAAAACCATCGAACAGACCATTTATCTTTAGGAGAAGGTCTTGCCTTTTCTGGTTTTATTTCTTCTGAATCCCAGATCTTGCGCTTCCATAGACACCATTAAACCAAACCGACCTTTCAAAGATGGTGACATTCTAGTCTCTAATGGAGGATACTTTGCGCTTGGGTTCTTTAGCCTCGGCAATTCTAGCAACCGATATGTGGGTGTCTGGTATAACTATGTTTCAGAACAAACAGTAGTTTGGGTAGCAAACAGAGACAATCCAGTCACTGGTTTCACCGGTGTTCTCTTCATTGACAGTACTAGAAATCTGGTTTTACTCGACCAAAACAGAGACATTCCAATCTGGTCGACCAATGTTTCAGCCATGACCGATGGAAATGCCACTTCAGCTCAGCTCTTGGATACTGGTAACCTGGTTTTGCTTCAAGGCAACAGCCAAAGGTCTGTTGCATGGCAAAGCTTTGATTATCCTACAAATACTATGCTTCCTTACATGAAACTTGGGGTGGACCACAGGAGCGGTCTGAACCGTTTCTTGACATCCTGGAAGTCGATTGAGGATCCAAGAACCGGGGTGTATTCATATAAAATGGACCCTAATGGGTCACCACAGTTGTTCTTGTCCAAGGGTTCGGTTCATGTATGGCGAACTGGACCATGGATTGGGCTTAAATGGAGTGGTGTCCCAGACATGACACCTAATTTCATCTTCAATGCTAGCTATGTTGACAATCAAGATGAGGTCTCTGTGGTCTATGGTTTACATGACCCCTTGGTTTTCTCAAGGTTGGTGATCAATGAGTCCGGGGTGGTTGAAAGGCTAACGTGGCATGAGAGGGACCATAGATGGGTGGGATTCTGGTTCGAACCAGAGGACAAGTGTGACAAATATAGTAATTGCGGTGCAAACAGTGACTGTGACCCATATAGTTCAAGTGGGTTTGAATGAGCTTGCCTTCCAGGTTTTGAGCCCGAGTCCGCACGTGACTGGTACTTGAGGGATGGGTCTAAAGGATGCATAAGGAAGCGAGGTGGACAAGTGTGTGGAAATGGGGATGGATTTGTGAAGGTCACACATGCTAGAGTCCCTGACACGTCAATGGCACGTGTGGACAAAAGTATGGGATTGAAAGCTTGTGAGGAGTTATGCTTGAGGAACTGCTCTTGCACAGGGTACACAAGTGCTGATGTTAATGGTACAGGAAGGGGATGCATCACTTGGTATGGGGAGTTGATAGACACTTGACTATTTTTACGTGTGGATGCAGCTGAGTTAGGTATGGCGTCAATTTTCATGCTGATTTTCCAATGGTAACTGTTACTTCTTTGAGCTTTAGCAGTCTGAATTCTTTATGATAGAGCCTTATTAGATTCCCAGACTTAATGAATTCTTTCACTTTGGTATAGCAAGAATTGAGAATTTTTTTGACTACTAACATGACTTTTATACCATTCAAACCATTATGTTGAAATATCATATCATTATTTATGCTACTGTTAGTACAGCAGAAGTAACTGGCTATTAGCATGTCATGGGGGAGCTTTCTTATTTATGTGCGTGAGCCACTTCAAAAAAAATCTTTCACTTTGTTAATTCTCAAACTCTATGCACATGGAAAGTTTCAAAAAGATTACCAACACAAGAAAAATAAATTTTAACCACCAAAGTTGGCCTAGTTTGCACCCTGATCAACTATTAAGATAAGTTGAGGTTGAACCTTATCAGATCAATCGGGATCTTTTTTCCAGCTCAACACTCAAAGAAGTCGAAGAGCTTTGATCGCAAAAGGTTGGTGACAATTGTGGCATCCATCGCCGCAATGCTTTTCATATTGCCTTGGTGTATTGGTTGGCTATGAAGAAGAGGAAAGGTAAACAAATTATTCTTATCACATCACCATTGTTTAATAGTGCACATCTTCTGTGCAATGGAGTTGAAATTTGTCACTGGTTCACCAAGTTCTACTAGGTACAAGGTAGATCAATTCTGCAAATAAGTAACCATCCTGAATTAATATTGTTTGTGTTTGAGTAACACGAAACAAAAATTGAGCCTCTAGGAGTCACAATTTGATGATTAGTGTTGGAACATTAAGCACGAGACAAGATTAAGATTCACATTGCAAGATAGATTGTTTAGGCAACCATCATGACATTCCTGCTGTTTTTTTTTTCTTAGTTGTTAATTTTAGCCCATGCATCGCGTACGTTATCTTTCAGTCTCATGCCTTGTTTCTAATGTGAAACTATTAACTTGAAACAAAATCTGATCCTTATAGCAAGACTTTGTCATGTAGGTGATCAACTAGCCTTTCTTGAAGCTTTTTCGTGTTTAATGACAGGCAAGAGAGGGAGAAACAAGTTGCCAATTCGTTGCATTAGTTCACCATTCTATCAAGGACCTTCTAGGGGAAACGAGATCAATGAAAGTGGGACAAACTCAGACCTGCAATTCTTTGATCTAAGCACTATAGTTGCTGCCACAGACAACTTCTCTCTCGTTAACAGACTTGGACAAGGTGGTTTTGGTATGGTTTATAAGGTATTGAATGCATGCCTCTCTATACCACTCTCAGGGCATGCTTGAGTAAGCCCAGTTGCACTTGAACAACAAATTACACAGTCCGATCTATTTTTAACTATAAATGATTTGATTTCAGGGTCGATTATATAATGGATAGGAAATAGCTGTCAAAAGGCTGTCAAAGAATTCAAGACAAGGGATAGAAGAGTTGAAGAACGAAGTGAAATTGATTGCTAGACTACAACACAGGAATCTTGTAAGGCTTTTGGGCTGTTGCATTCAAGAAGACGAAAAGATGTTAATATATGAATACTTGCCAAATAAAGGCTTGGATTCTTATATCTTCGGTATGTTCCCTATTTGTAAACTTCCACTTGGCTATGTTTTTTTTTTTATAGTGACTAATGCGTGATTTGGTGAAAAATTCAACTTGTGGTCCAGATAAAGCAAGAGGGTCAATGGTAGATTGGGGAAAGCGCTTTGAAATCATTTTGGGAATTATTAGAGGAATGATGTATCTTCATCAGGACTCAAGACTAAGGATCATCCACAGGGATCTGAAAGCCAGCAATGTACTGTTAGATGCCACCATGAATCCAAAAATATCAGACTTCGGTATGGCAAATTTTTTTGATGGGGACCAAATTGAAGCAAATACGAATAGAGTAGTTGGAACATAGTAAGTATCACTGCAATAGAGGAGAAAGAGAGGACGAAGACAGAATAAAACTCAGTTTTAACAATTTACTTGACATTTTGTGATTGCAGTAGTTATATGTCACCAGAGTATGCAATGGAAGGACTATTTTCTATTAAGTCCGGTGTTTATAGCTTTGGGGTTATGCTATTGGAGATCATCAGCGGCACGAAGAACAATAGTTATTACCAGGAGAATACTCTTAATTTAATTGGACACGTGAGTACATGTACACATTGTCTTCCAACCAAAGACCTCAACTTTACATTTACTTTTGGGGAATTATGTTTTCTAATCTATTGAAAACTATCATTGTCACATGACCTTTGCAATTTCAGTAAGTAAGAAAATGGATATAATGATTGAACTTGAAGTGAAACAGAAGGACATGCTGGAATTGAATTGATAATCTTCATGAAGGTTACTTGTTTTTTCTAGAGAGAAGTATTGCTATTTGATCACTTACCGTGAGATAATGTTGGATGTTGTATCAGGTTTGGGAACTATGGAAAGAAAACAGGGCCCTGGAGGTAGTCGATTCATCATTGGGAGAGTCAAATCAGGCTCGTGAAGTTTTCAGATGTATTCACATTGGGCTTCTGTGTGTGCAAAAATTTGCTCTTGATCGGCCTACTATGTCAGAAGTAGCTTTCATGATTTCTCATAAAACCACACTTCTTTCTCCAAACCAACCTGCATTTATTTTCAAAAGAGCAAATAATGGTCTAGGCACATCACCGGCTTGTGTGGGAGGAGCTAATTCTGCAAATGATGTCACACTAACAACGCTTGAAGCTCGTTGAAGGCTCACTCTATCGCAGACCGTATGTTGTTTACTCATTACAGGCCGTGTTAGTAGGTTGGCATTGAATTTTCTCCTTGCCCCGGTAGGTTGTCTAAATGAGTTTTTGTCTCTAGAGCTAAGATGTATTGTATGGTACAATTCAGTGCGTGATGCCAGAACATGTTCAAAAATGTTTGCTAAGGTTAGAGAGACTTCCCCTTTACTTTTGTTTATTAGTTTTTAAATTTTCCTATGACCTCTGTATTGTTTTGCATGCAAATAGGTTCAAGAGTGTTCTTGCAATCAGACTAGGTGTCTTTGTGGATAATATGTTATGTAGGTTGAACTGATTTTGGGTTGTCATGAGCCAATCCCACGTTGCTAAGTGAAGCGGGTGTGGAGGACATGATATATAACTGTGAGGTTTCCAACTTCATTGTTCAAACATATTCTAAAGCCTTTTTTTTATTTTTTATTTTATATACTTGAGAGACTACTCAATCCATTACTAATTGATTATGGATTAGATAGTCTAATACCGTATTTGATACGGAATGATGAAGTCCATTGTTAGTTATAATTATAATATATAATTATAACTGGCAGTGCATTTGTATACACCAAAAACCAACTACAAAACCATCAAAAAATCAAAACCCATCCCCATCCCCATCCCCATCAGATCCTTTTCCACCACAATACTAGAAACCCTCAGCATTACGATAAACAACCACGACTTAGGAATCGTGATGATTAAAACTCTTAAATCTGAGTTTCTCAATTCGTCGGAACTATTGAACCAACACCAAATTTCAATTTTTGATGGGACTCATAGTCAATCCAAATATCATAATGTATTAAGCTAATAAATCAGGTCAATAAATTAAGTATCAATAGTATTGCTCTTCGTCTAAATACGAGACGCTCGGAGGATGATTTAGTGAATTCGGACTCTTATTTTATAAAATTTGTGAATTCAATTAATTCGCTTTTTATTTATTTATATGGTTACTAATTATTATTCAAATTTTTTATTTAGAGAGTAGTGATTCATGCTTAAAAAATATATATCAAATTAAAATAATATTTATAAACTAAATTGTCATTTTAAAATCTTATAATCAACCTATATTTAAAAACAAAATAATTTGTCACCTAGTTGTCCATAAATATATATATATATATATAATATAATATAATATAATATAATGTTCTCAAGGTATCAAATTTTGTGGTCTTCCGACTAGAAACGATGACAAATTAAATCAACGTGGAAAAAGCAAGTGCCCACCCTAGTCCTCATGTGGCTCCGCCCTTGATTGAAAATGTATAATATTCTATAAGTGATGTCTGGTGAGCACACAATATATTTCTCTTTTATCACATTAAGACAAAGCAGAAACAACATAAAAAAACAAAAGAGGGAAAAAATTTCGCTATCACCATCACCACCCCTCCACAGACACCACAAACCATCACTTCCAACACTCCACGACCACCACCACAACAACCTCAACCATTGTTGCCACCATCATTCCCCATTGTCATCTCAACACTGCCACCACCACCCCAGCGTCACCACTACTACATCCACACACCATTACCACTCGACACCAATTCATCACAAACTGCATCATCATCAGCACAAACTCTGCCACCATCACCAACACTCTCACTGACCACCATATCTTTCACTACCACCTCATAACCATTTCACCATTACGTGACCACTGCAGCCAATTTTTTCATACTATATGTAATGCCCAATATAGGTATGCGTTTGGACCTATCTAATAAGTATATAGATAAATAAAAAGAGAGCAAATTCTTTAGAAATTTAGAATTAGTTGTACGCTGATGCCTTATGGTTGAACTATATATATATATATATAGTGTATTGGGTACCAAGGGTAATTATAAAATAAGAATAATAATAAAAAAAAAAGGAATAAAAGTGTGATTAAAATGAGTTTCCTTGTTGCCCTAGACGTCTACTGATATATATATTCTCTTCCCAACACCTACACATACGTTAGAATAAGAGAAATGAGAGGAGAGGCTAGAGTTTTGAGTAAAGAAAAAAGGAAGAGAAAGAAAGAAGGGGATTTAGAGAAGAAAGAAGGGGATTTAGAGAAGAAAGAAGAAAACTAGAAGATTTGATCATCAAGGTTAGTCTTCATACTGAAATTTAATTTTGTATTTAATCATTATCTGTACACATATACAAGTTTATAGTCTGATATAATCTTGCAAGTAATCCATATGGATAGGTTTATAGAGTTAAAATATGTGAATTCAAATATAATATGGTGGTATTTGTGTTAAGAAGATATTGGGAAAAGGGGGGAAGAAAGAAAAGTTACAGACCAAAGCTTTTAAACACGTAAGGTTGAAGAAGATGAAGATTTTGAAATTTTGGAAACCTCCCTTTTAGTTTTAAATAGTTTTGTTTTGACCCCTATATTTTTATAAACTCAATTTTGACCACCATGGAACTTGGTAATTTATAGAACTAACCCAGTATGTTTGAAACAAATATTGTCATTTCAAAACAATCCTCCAGTCTTGAAAAATTTCTGAAATTTTGAAACGACCCCTACAAGTTTCGATTAAGTGTTTAAAAATCAATGGAAACTTTTTATAAACTGCCCAGATTACTTCCATACCCTATTAGCTCACATTAAAAATATTATTTCTATATAAAAGATATATAAAGTTTATATCAATGAGTAGGAAGGATAAAAATTAAATGTAGAATCGCGAAATGATGAAGTTACGAATAGAGATTGATCGTTATATGTTATTTTGAATTAGGTGGTGATTGCATTGAGGTTGGGAAAGAGTGTTTTGAATTGGATTTTGGGAAGTAAGGTGAGTAGTTTACTACTTCTTTTGAGAGGATTTTCTATATTCAATGTGTGGGTGCGTGCATATGAATTTTTCATAGGGTTAATTGCACTAGAGATCCTCAAAGTATGGAGTTTGTCTCATTTTGATCTCCAATGTTTCAACTGCATCATTTTAGTCCCTGAAGTATTGAATATGTTTCTATATGGTCCTTCAAGCAGACAACGTCCAGATTGCTAACGATTTTTTATCATAAACTTGTCACGTAATAGCTAAATATAGACAAAAAATAATTTTGATAGCTCTTAAACAAAATTTGGGTAGCTCTTGACAAAAAAATGTGTAATATGGGTAGCTTTTGACCAAAATTTGGATAGTTCATGATCAAAACTGTATAATTTAGGTAGGTATTTAAACAAAATTTGAGTAGAAATTTGGTCAAGAGTTATCCAAATTATTTTTTTATCCACATTTAAGTATCATGTGACAAGTTTGTGATAAAAAATCATTAGCAATCTAGACACTGTCTACTTGAGGGACCATATAGAATCATATTCAATACTTCAAGGACTAAAATTTTGCAATTGAAACATTGGGGACCAAAATGAGACAAACTCCATACTTTGGGAACCTCCAGTGCAATTAACCCTTTTTCATATATATGATATATGTATTGATGTTTGGGGGTTGCAATTAAATATTTTGTAATTGTGAACTATTATACATGTGAATCGTGGAAAATTTGTGGGATGATTTTATATCATTGCTTTGGTGATGAAAGAGAAATTTTGTGTGCGTTGAGACTAAAACTATAGTTATGGTGTGTGTGAAAATCATGTTTATGAGACGGGGATTGGGGTTACCAGGTCTAAGTGGTAACAAGAGACTGTGCCAGTCATCGGGCTAGTGATGACAAGAGTTGTAAAACCCGGGAAAATTTGAACTTTTTCTGAAAAAGGGCAAAATGGTAATTTTCCACCCTTATGCGTATTTGAAATAATCATGTTCTAGACCTCGGATGAGGAAATGGAGTTAGCCGTTGGATTCGTATCGCGAAATCGAGTCACCCTGTCAAATTTTGTCGAATTCCGAGATAGTCGGATTTTTGCACGTCGTTCGAGACGACTGCGTGACGAATGACATTTTAAAGGTCCCCAAAAATATTTTTTATAAAATTTCATTAAAATTAAGTTAAAGTTCAAATAAAATTAATTTGAACTTAATCCGAGGTATAATGAATCGTTTCGAGACGAAAAACGGACCCGAAAGTCGAAAATATGCGGTGCAATGTGGACCGCGCAATTAAAAGTATAAATAGGGGCTAAATATCTGAAAAATCAGATATTTCCACCCTTTAGCTGGCTGTGTTCAGACGTTGAAGGGAGAGAGGAGAAAAATTTGATTTCAAGCTTTCTTCTTCCGATTCCGGGAGTTCCGTCCGTCGGAATTCGTCGATTCAAAAGGCAAAGTTCATCTACGCGACGAGGGCTACGCGTGGGTACCAAAAACAACAAGTTTCACCGAAGGTGAACGGGTGGGGGTGTACGAAAATCAAGATTCGAGTTGTATTTCTTTGCTCGGATTCCGTCGAGTTAGAAGGGAGAAGTGATCACGTCGACGAGGGCTACTCGTGGGTACCAAAAATGAAGATTTTCACCGAATGTGAAAAATCGGGATTTGGAAAAATCAAGCTTCGAGTTGGGTTTTCGGGTCTTGGGAGCTTCCTACGGGATTCTCACGCTACAAGAGGTAGGGGTTCTCCTACTTGAGTTGATTTCTTACCTAGAATGCCTATGATTATGGCTTGGTATATATATAGATATGTATACATATTTATATGTATATAGTTATGGAATAATGAAGAAAATGGGTAGGTTGTTAGAAAAATTACACTTGCCTTTTTTGTGGAATTTAGGTAAAATAATTTTATCCTAAATTGTTATGTAGAAATTGTCTATTGAAATTTCTTGAATTATATGAAAGTTGGACATGATATGTGCTACCATAATTGTTTGCCTTGAACGTGTTCAACAAAATGCCTAAGTTGGTGGAAATGGTTATTTTAATAAAATTGAAATAACATACTTGAAATTGTGATAAAGTTAAGTTATATGTTTATGATATGAGCTACATGAAAATTTGTGATTGTTGATATATGATTTTAATATATATTGGCATGGTGAAAGATTGTGAGAATTACATGCTTATGATGTAAATTGTCATGGGATTTGATGAAATGAATTGGAGTAGTTCATGTGGCATACATTGCATATTGAATATTGAATTATTGATGTAATGATTCATTACATTGCATGGCACGGGAACATCGCATACATGGACATTGTGTATAGAGATGTTTGTGCATGGGTGTTTGTACCACAAGCTATGTGGTATTATGGGAGTCTAATATGGAGATAAATTGCTCATTGGCATTCATGACATATTGGGCATAAGGTGATGTCACATTCATGGGAAACTTGCATGAGTGTGGGGGGGTAGTTGCATATATCAATCATCATGCTTGGTGGTTGGTGGATGGGCTCGGGAAAGTTGGATTGATTATTCAACTGAGTCGCATGGTTGCATGAAAAAGAAGAAAAAGATTGGGTCGGGGTTAGCAAGAAGGGGCAAGACGACCTCTCGGGTGCAAGGCCCGGTGTTTCGGATACGCACTTCCGTTGGTATAAGAGCCCATAAAGTGTGTTGGTGTACGCGACACCGTTGGTGGAAAGAGTCCATAAATCCCGTGTCGGTTGGGTTCCGTTGGTGGAAGTCCATAAACGCCCACCCCAAAGAAAGACCCGGAGATTTTCTTAAATTAGTTATTGGGTGAGTAATACCAATGGTGGAGGCTTGGGGTGTGTTACATGATTGAGTCTCATCTCACTCATGGCATGTCGTACACATTGGCATTTGCATTGTGTTGTCGAGCCGGGAAGGGCTCGGGGTGAGTGCATAAATGAGTCACATCTCATTTTATGATACATCAAACACGTTGGCATTAGCATTGTGTTGAGGAGCCAGGGAGGGCTCGGGTTGAGTACATGAGTCTCATCTCATTTCATGAGGTTTAGGTAGCCCGGTTTAACATACATGGCATTGACATGTAAAGGGAGTCAGAGTGGACTCGGGTTGAGTGCACATGGGTGGGTCTCACCTCATTCATGGCATGACATTATAGCATTACATCATTTAATTGTATATTATTTGATGGAATGGTTACGGATTTATGGATGTTGCATGTGAACATTTCATATGCATATAGGTTGAGGAGTAGCCTCTGTAGGAAATACTCTACTGGGCGTTGGCTCACCCTATACGGGAACACATTTCAGGTGGGAGAGATACACCGGCGGATGGCTCCATTTTGGACCCTCATGCTTGAAGAAAGCCGCATGTGGCTTTACTTAATGTTTTGTGTAATTACATGTTAGAAACTATATTTTGGGGCATGTAATGCGTAAAATAATTGTAATAGAACTTATAAAGACTATTGTTAGATTAGCCTTTCATGTTTTGATTTAAGTATGGTTAATTGGACCCAGTGTGACCAATGTTTACTTATACATGGACCCGGTGCGGCCATTGCTTTATATTTGACCTCGGATGGGTCTGGTAATTGTGTATTGCACAGGTTGGGTATTGGGTAGAGCTCCCCATACAAAGGAGACTCTGCCCAAATTTCGTTAAGTTATGGACCCCGGTAAATGGGGCATAACAGTGTGATATCGAGATACTAGGTATCTACAGGTATTCCGCGGGTTAATGGGTAATCAACGGACCCCCGGATTTTGGGGTGTCACAAGAGTCGGCCAGTTACCAGGCTAGTGGTAACAATAGACGGGGCCAGTCATCAGGCTCGTAATGACAAAAGACTAGGTCAGTTACCAGGCTAGTGGTAACAAGAGACTGGGCGAGTTATTAGGCTAGTGGTAACAAATATGATTTGACAAATGTATTTGGAATTGAATGTGTGTGTGAGTGTTTTGGGTTATACATGTCTTTTCATTTATAAAGTTATTTGTGAAAATGAGTGTTGTTTTGAGTTATAAATATTTTTTTGTTTATAAAATTATTTGTGATCATGAAATCATTTTGTTTAAATGATTATGTGGGAGGGGATGGGGTACAATTTGTTGTACTTATGTGTGTATCAAAGTTTATTTTTGTATATAAACTCTGGGATTTATTTTCACACCTCATTAGAGGTGGTTGCTATTCACGGGTCATTGTACTCATCCAAATATTTAACATTTTTCAGGTGAGGATCAGGGTGAGGAATAAGTCCACAGATAGACAAGGGATTAGAGGAATCAAAGATTTATTTTATTGTAGGTCTTCAGGAAAAAAAGTTTTATAGTTTTGAGACAAATGTTTAATTGTTTTGGGAACAATATTGTTTATGTTTAGAGTAGTGAACCTTATGGTTTAATTATTGTTTTACATGAGTTTAGTAATGATATTGATGGTGTTTAGTTTATTCCTCTGGTATTCATTAGGTCGATAGATTGAATCACTTTATTATTTGTTTTCCACTGTATTTTGCATTTATTATGCACAAGGTTGGTTGGTTAAGGCCTTGGTGGCCGGTCCGCCGTCCACCCTATGTGATCCGAGGCGAGGGTGTGACACTATAGCCTATAGATCACTTGTTAAAATCTAACATGGAAGGTGGAGGGAAGCGATAAAGTTGGGCATACTTTGTCAAGTGAGACCATCCAATCCCATCACGACTTCCTCCACCACCTACACCATGCCAAAAACGCCCAAAACCATCATTAGTTCAACATTCTAATGGCCATTTTCCATCACAAAACCTCAAATACCGTCCCCGCCACAATCACCAGATTAAGTCTGATGTTTTGAGCTTTGGGTTTATGATATTTGAGATCATCTGTGGCAAGAAGAACAACGGTTACTCCCAAGAAAACTCTCTTAATTTAATTGAACATGTACTTACATTTAAACAGATGCATCAAAGCCAATACTTTTACTTGACCGTTAATTATAGAAAATTTTATTCCGTAAATTGTTGAAAATCAGGACTTTCACATGACGAGCAATTTTAAGAAATAAGAAAATTAAGATGATTGGAGTTGAAGTGAAACAAAAAGACAAAAAAAGCAAGAGGCATTTCTATGTGATTATTTACCTGCAAATCATATTTGATGTTGTATCAGGTTTAGGGCCTATGGAAAGAAAGTAGGGCATTGGACGTAATTGATTCATCATTGTGTGAGTCATATCAAGCTCATAAAGTGTTGAGATGTATACACATTGGACTACTATGCGTGCAAGTATTTGTTGTTGATCGGCTTACCATGTCAAAAATAACTTTCATGTGTCATTAGCTCAGGTGGGAGTTGTTTCTGTAAATGATATCACTCCAACTACGGTTAAAGCTCCTTAAAGGTTCATTCCCGTGCAGATTGCATATTTTTGGAGTTAGTAGACTCAACATTTTAGACATCGAGGTCTGAGTTGTTCAATATGCTTGCTAAGGTCAGATGGACCTTTTTAAACTAACCCAAATCAATTTTTTTGGTTTTTTTTTAAAATAAAATAAAATTGATGGGCCTATGGATTGGACTGTGGGACTAATTGGACCAAATACATCACTGATGACCCTAATTGATGCACATGGTTGAACCATCTAGCCTTCGGATCCCCTCGTAGGTCTCGAAATTGAAAAACTAACTCACCTTTTGTGCATTTACTCTTCTTGTGTTGACAACTAGTTGAAAATTTCCACTTCCATGAATTGAGCATTGATGAAATGAAAGATATGTAAAGTGGTCACACACATAAATAAGAAAACTCCTCTATAACCACTTGCTACCCGCATTCAACTTCAAATTCTCCACCACATAACCTAATGTCTTTCTTGCTATACAAAATGTGTAAAACCCTTTGACAAGTTTTGGGGCAATTAAAAGTTAGGACCATTGATTAAGAATTCCAACTACCAAAACTTAAAGTTGAAAACAACCATCATTGAAGAAATCAACAGGAAAATTGATTTCATACCTAATTCAAATGTATCCATTAAATTGCCTTGTATCCATCAAATCCCCATAACAAGTCAAGCATGCAACCACTTTCTCCAGCATTAACATTAGCACACTTTTGTACCTTGTACAAGAGTAGTTCCTCAAGCTCATTTCCTGGCATGCTTTCAGTACCATACCTTTGTTCACACGTGTCATTGTTGAATTCTATGTCCAAAAAAATCCCAAACTATGCCATTGTCTAAGAGATCTTAAAAAGAGAGATGGAAAATAAAATGCTAGTGCAGAAGCTCTATGATGGAAGAACAAGGAAATAGAATGCTTCAAGGCACGTTACAGAATAATTTTTTTAAGACAATATTTACTTTCACCAATTCTGATAAATTGATGTGCAGTAGATTGCAGTGAAATCACATTCAGGATATAATGAAACTCAAATTAAATATTTTGTTTGATTGTGTTATGCACAAATAAAGTCAAACTCAAATATCTTCAAATTTTTCTAAATATTCAAGAAACAAGAATTATGTTTCTCCAAAAAAAAAAAAAAGAATCTAGTAAATAATGTTCAGATTAGTTTATGTACATCTCGATTAATTTTTTCTCAGTTCGATCAAATACAGGTCATTCACACAGAGATTAGGATATTTATAAAAGATAAATTCCTCATAACATGACCTCAAAAGATTATTATTCAAACTTAGAACGTCTGAATTTATAGTTTATTTTTTTTACCACTCGATCTATCCCTTGAGATTAATTTTTCTCTCTAGTGAACATAAACATGATTACAATCCCGAAAGAGGTACGGTATCAAAATTTAAAAATTTTATAGATTAAGAATATATATTTTTAATTTTTTTAAAATAAAAAATTTAAGATCGATTCTAAAATTATAATTTTTGACTTATGTTAAGATTCCAATTATAATTTTTTACAAGTTAAGTTATAATTTTTAGAGTACTTGGGATCAATCTTAACAATTTTTTGATTTATCACAAAATCTCAAAAAAAATATAAATGAGCTCCAAAAAGTTGTACAAAAAATTCTAAAACTTGCACATGACGGTACAATACCAACATTTTTGTTCATATCCTAAAATTCTCCCATGAACATAGGTGCTTTGAGATTTTCGTATTTGGCTTGAGTAGATTTTTTTATATAATTATATATTATTCAAAAAAGGCTAAAATAAAAGGATCTAGAGTAAGATGAACTGATTAATTTTTATCTTTGATAATAATTAACTTTTTATTAGTAAGTACCACGCGTAGAAACTAATCTAATCCAATTGTTAGCATTTGGATACGGAGTCGAACCGGCGTCTATGGTCGGGCACAATCTGAATAAATATGGATGAGTTAGAGGCTGTTTGATAACACTCCTTAAGGCTTAAAACTGAATATTTTTAAGCATTTAATAAATTAGACCCGTTTGACATCCTAAAACTCATACTACTTAATATTTTAAGTACTTTTTAAAAATAGACTAAAATTTTAAGTAGTAAGCCATCTACTTATCACTTAATGCTGAAAATGTTAGTCAGTAAGAATTTTATCAATTTATCATAATAGACAAATATAACCTCACCACCATTGTGTCATCGCCACCACTACCAACATTATCACCACCACCACCATTGTACCACAGCCACCGCCACCGCCACCACCACCATTACCATCGTTGTCGCCACCACTACCATTGTGTCACTGTCACCACCACCACCACCACCACCACCGTTACCACCATTGTGTCACCGTCATTACAACTACCATTATGTTATCGCCACCACCACCATTATGCCACCGCTACCACTACCACCATTGCCGCCACCCCCACCCTTAGTACCACTGCCATTGCCATCACCACCACCATTGCCATTACCATTGTGCCACCACTACCACCACCACCATTGCCATTACCATTGTGCCTCCACTACCACCACCACCATCACTGTCGTCGCTACCACCACCACCATTGTACTATCGCCACCACCACTACCACTACTATTGCCACCACCATCACCATTACCATTGTGTCACCGCCACCACCACCATAGTGTTGGCGCCACCACCACCATCATCGCTGCCGTCACCACTACCATTGTGCCATCGTCACAACCACCACCACCATTATGTCACCACCATCACTATCACCATTGTGTTGCCGCCACCACAATCACTGTTGCTGCCACGACTACCACCATCATTGTGATGGTGGTGATAAGAATAAGTCAGTTGCAGAGAGATGGTTATAGAGAAGGGCAAATTATAATAATAATAATAATTTTTAGACTTCAACTCCTTATATTTGTCAAACAGTTTGATTAAATTCAGTGCTTAAATTTCAGTTGATACCAAACAGTCTACGAATTAAAAAATTCAGCATTCAGCACTTAAAATTCACCATTTAGTTTTCAGTATTCAGCTTTCAGTTTTATCAACACATCACCTTAGTGTTCAGATTAACTTAAACTTGGTCAAGCCTAGAAAAATATGGGTTTAGATCCTAAAATCTCTCCACCTTATCTTAGTTCCTAAAATATCTCCACCTTATACCCACGTGTTATATATCTCTCTATATATAGTGGGACTCTACCAACACATGAAATACAAAAAATTACTACGATTGATGCTCTCTATTCTTTCTCTATATATCATGACTTGTGTGAGACTAGAACGGGGCAAATTTGGGTTTGGCTCGTGTAGCCTAACTTATTGTGAGTCGAAGTGTTCAGGTTCAAAGGTGTTTGTGATCATCAAGGAGGTTCGTAAGGAATGGTAAAATATTATTCAAATCCGGAATAGTAAAATACTACTCAAATCCGTTGATTCGTTGTGTTTGGATCATAACGAGTATGACTTATTTTATGTATTCACGTTTCTGCATTCTTACACCGATTAATTTGTATAGGAAAGTCCAAGTAATGTAATATGTGAATATAATAAACTCCAATTTTGGTTTTTTTAATATGCATGAAGAAGTTTATATAATAATTAGGAATTAAAAATATAGGGTTGAAGCAATTTTTCTTTCACCAAAATAAAAAAAAATAAAAACAAAACATGTTGTGGATGTTTTATTTTGGTTGTCATTAAGGTTTGAGTCGTTCTCTGGATACTATAGTCATTGTCAATGTTAATAGGGTAATCAACTAATGAATCAAGGAAAAATCTACAACCGAATTCAAACTAATGAAAAATCTGTTGTCTGACAACGATCTTCAGAAGAGTGATGGTGAATAAAGAAATGAACTAGAATGGAAAGAGACTTATTGGAGACTGAGTTTTATTTTTTTTTTGTTTTTCTCTTATATTCATAACATGTATTAATTTTCTTTGACTTTGCATGATTTGAAGTCACAATCTATCCTAATTTCTTTCATCTCTTATCATCAACCAAAGTGGGAAAAAAAAGAAGACGAAATAATATCCATACCCCACTGAAAGGAATTTTTTCATCTTCACTACTATGCCGGTCTCTTTAAGGTATTCTTCAGTCGCTGTTAGTTAAATTTGAACGGTATTAGGAAAGAAAACTATCCAATAGACCATGTATTGTGTAGAAAAGATCCTTACTCTTCTGGTTTTATTTCTTCTTCACAGATGTTGTGCTTCCATTGACGCCATTACTCCAGACAGACCTATCAAAGACGGTTACATCTTAGTCTCTGATAGAGGATCCTTCACACTTGGTTTCTTTAGCCCTGCCAATTCTAGCAGCCGATATGTGGGTATCTGGTACAACAAAGTTTCAGAACAAACAGTAGTTTGGGTTGCAAACAGAGACAATCCAATTACTGGTTTCACTGGAGTTCTCACTATTGATAGTACTAGAAATTTGGCTTTAGTTGACCAAAAAAGAGACATTCCAGTCTGGTCAACCAGTGTTTCAGCCATGAAAGACATAAATACCTCTTCAGCTCAGCTCTTGGATACTGGTAACTTGGTTTTGCTTCAAGGTACTAGCCAAAGGGTTGTTGCATGGCAAAGCTTTGATTATCCTACAAATACTCTGCTGCCTTACATGAAAATTGGGGTCAACCGCAGGAAAGGTTTGAACTGGTTCTTGACATCCTGGAAGTCACGTGAGGATCCAAAAATTGGGGAGTATTGCATGAAATTGGACCTAAATGGGTCACCACAGTTGGTCTTCTACAAGGGCTCAGTTCGGGTATGGCGATCGGGACCATGGATTGGGCATGGGTGGAGTGGTATCCCAGTAGTGACCAAAGTGTCTTTCTTGAACTCTAGTTTTGTTGACAATGATGAGGAGGTCTACCTGATGAATGGTATAACCAACACCTCAGTTTTCTCAATGCTGATGATCAATGAGTCTGGGTTGGCTGAAAGGTTGGTGTGGCTCGAAGAGGACCATAGATGGCTTAGATTTTATTCTTCAGCCATGGACAAGTGCGACAATTATAGGCAGTGTGGTGTGTACAGTGATTGTGAACTATATAATTCGAGTGCCTTCGAGTGCAAGTGCCTTCCAGGCTTTGAGCCCAAATCGGTTAGTGATTGGTACTTGAGAGATGGTTCCAAAGGATGTGTGAGAAAACGAGGTGGAGATGTGTGTGGAAATGGGGAGGGATTCGTGAAGGTTGCAAATGTAAAGGTCCCTGACACTTCAACGACACTAGTGGACAAAAGTATGGGGATGAAAGCATGCAGGGACTTGTGCTTGAGGAACTGCTCTTGCTCAGGGTACACAAGTGCTGATGTTAATGGAACAGGAATTGGTTGCATCACCTGGTATGGGGACTTGGTAGATACGAGGCAATTTGTAGATGGTGGCCAGGATTTGTACATTCATGTGGATGCAGTTGAGCTAGGTATTTCATCTTTTTTTTTTTTTTTTGCAATTTTTAGATGGTGACTAGTAACTTGTCATGGAGGAGTTTTCTTGTTTATGTGTGTGAGCCACATTGGTATGTTTCACTTTGATTATTCTCGAATTCTATGAACATTTAAAGTGTCGAAAAGAATGCCCACAAGAACATCTTTTTCTCTTCTTTTTTCCCAGCTCAACATTCAAAAAAGCCGAAGAACTTTGATTCCAAAAGGTTGGTGACAATTGTGGTAGTGTCTGTGGCTGCAATGCTATTCATACTGTCCTTGGCATATTGGTTGGCCATGAAGAAGAGGAAAGGTAAACAAATTATTGTTTTCCGGAATTCTTTTCAACATCAGCCTAATTTACCAGTGTGCATCTTTTGTGAAAATGAGTTGGAAGCTTTCACTAGTTGATCAAGTTCTACAAGGTAGATACTGCAACATATCATCTTGAATAATTAGTTTTGTTTTTGTTGAGTAACGTAAAACAAAAACCGAGCTTTCAGGTCTCATAGTTTGATAATAAGTGTGGGAATATCAAACACGATATAAAATTAAGACTCACATTGAAACATGAATTTTTTCAGAAACCATCAGGACATTGTTGCTATTTTGTGTGTCTTAGTTGTTTAGTTTAACCACCTGCATTCCAAAGGTCATTTTTCAGTATCATGCCTCGTTTACCAAAGTGAACATTGACCTCAGAAACAAAACATGATCCTTATAGCTAGACATGTCATTTGGGTGATCAACCAGACTTTCTTGCAGATTTTTGTAAGATAGGAAGAAGATGCAAATTGCCAAACAGATGCGCCACTTCATTCTATGAAGGGACTTCTGGGGAAAAAGAGATCCACAAAAGTGGGACAAATTCAGATTTGCATTTCTTTCATCTCAGCACTATAGTTGCTGCCACTGGCAACTTTTCTCTTGATAACAAAATTGGAGAAGGTGGTTTTGGCACGGTTTATAAGGTACTGTCCCTCAAATACTGTATAACTTTCTTGAAATGGTGTATATGCATACATACATCTCTTCGTTCGGCAGAAACAAAAAAAAAAAAAACACCATGCCTCTATTCGTTCCCCTATGAGAAGTTGCAGGGTCGGGGTGGCATGGGCTTGAGTAAGCCAAGATTTCACTTGAACAATGTTGACGCAATTGATAACGGGGACACGAAGAGATCACCGTTTTCAAATATAAAGAACAAAAAACTCAGAATTTACAAAGAAAATGAAGAGAATAACTCTTGAAATATTGTATTATTGATTGATTAACTCCATAGAATTGGAGTACATATGTCAATTTATACGAAAATCTAAAACCTTAGGGTTTTCAAAACAAAAACAAATCCCTAACTTTAAGAAAATTATCTAAATCAATAAAGGGAGATTTGGTGATAGCTCCACATGGAGTGACTTTTTTGGCTTTAGGTCCAACCTCAACACTTTCAAAGCAAAAAGTCTATAAAATAAATTATTGACAAAAATACCGTTAATGAATGAGGTTAATTCAAAATTTTCATTATTATCAAAATTTTATATTAATTACCACTATCATCATCATCCCAACGCCACCACCACCACAACCACCCATCGCCACCACCACCACTCGCCACCCACTATCACCACCCATTGCCAACCATCACCACCCACCACCGCCATGACCCACCACCCACAGTCAACCACCATCACCCACTGCCGCCGCCACCACCCCCCATCGACACTAACCACCACCACCCCCACCTATTACCACAATCACCCACCATCGCCATAAACCACCATCACCACTACCCATCACCAACACCACCACCACCACCCGCCGCCAACCACCACAACCCACCACCGCCACTAACACCCATCACCCGCTACCACCATCACCCACCATCGCCATAATCCACCAACCACCACCCACCGTCACCCACCAATCACCACCACCAACCATTGCCGCCAACCACCACCCACTATCGTCGCCAACCACCACCCATTTCCACCACCCACCACCATCACCCGTTGCCAACCACCACCAACCATCGCCACTAATTAGTAATTACCACCCACCACCCGTCACCACCATCACCCACCATCGCCATAAACCACCACCACCCACCATCGCCGCCAACCATCATAACATACCACTAACACCCACCACCCGCTATTGTCCACCAACCACCACCCACTGTCACCCGTTAACCACCACCACCCGCCATCGCAGCCAATCACTGCCACCCACTACCCAAAATAGTGAAAAACTAGCCCACCACCATCCACCATCGCCGCCAACCACCTTCCAAAATAGTAAAAAACTAACCCACCACCCAAAACAATAAAAAAACTAATCCACCACCCACTATCGCTGCCAACCACTTCCATCCACCACTCAAAACAAGAAAAAACTAACCCACCACCTAAAACAGTAAAAAACCCACCATCACCGCCAACCACCTCCATCCACGACCCAAAACAGTAAAAAACTAATCCACCACACAAAACAATAAAAAACTAACCCACCACCCACCACCATAATCCACTACCAGCACCGTCCACTACGACCACCAACATCACCACCACCACCACCCATCAACTAAAACAATAAAAAACTAGCCTACCACCACCCACCAACTAAAACAACAAAAAACTAGCCTACCACCCACCACCGAAAGTAGTGAAAAACTAGCCCACCACCCACCACAATTGCCACCACCCACAATTGCCGCCACCAACCATCAACCAAAACGGTGAAAAACTAACCAACCACCCATTAACACCCACCATCATCACCAACCACCACCATCGACCACCCAAAATAGTAAAAAACTAGTCAAACTCAAAACTAAAGAAAAATTAGTGAACTAAAAATAGTAAAAAATAGTGAACTCAAAAACAGTAAAACATTAGTGAACTTAAAAATTATTAGAGAAAAATTCAACTTGTGGTCCAGAAAAAGCAATAGGGTCAATGGTAGATTGGGGAAAGCGCTTTGAAATCATTTTGGGAATTATTAGAGGAATGATGTATCTTCATCAGGACTCAAGACTAAGGATCATCCAAAGGGATCTGAAAGCCAACAATGTACTGTTAAATGCCACCATGAATCCAAAAATATCAGACTTCGGTATGGCCAAAATCTTTGATGGGGACCAAATTGAAGCTAACACGGATTGATTAGTTGGAACATAGTAAGTATATCGGAGAGAGAGAGAGAGAGAGAGATAGTATCTGTTTTAACAATTTTCTCAACTTTCTATGATTGCAACGGTTATATGTTACCAGAGTATGCAATGAAATGATTATTTTCTATTAAGTCTGATGTTTATAGCTTTGGGGTTATGCTATTGGAGATAATCAGTGGCAGGAAGAACAACAGTTACCACAATGAAAACTCTCTTAATTTAATTGAACATGTAAGTACATGTGTACAATTGCATTTGAAAACAAGACCTCAAATGAATATGTGGTTATAGAAAATTCTATTTCGCTAATTGTTAAAATCATGACTCTTATATGACATTCAGTTTTAAGAAATAAGAAAATAATATGTCACACTGAAGTGAAACAAAAGGACATGTTGGAGTTGAATTAAGGATCTTTTTGTGAGGTTTCTTGCTTTTCTTAGAGAGAGCATTGCTATCTGATTATTTACCTAAAATTGATGGTTAATGTTGTATCAGATTTGGGACCTGTGGAACGAAAGCAAGGCCCTGGATATAGTGGATTCATCATTGTGCAAGTCATATCAAGCTCATGAAGTGTTGAGATGTATACACGTTGGACTATTATGTGTGCAATAATTTGTTGTTGATCGGCCTACCATGTCAGAAGTGGCTTTCATGCTTTGTAATGACACTAGACTTCTTTCTCCAAACCAACCTACATTTATCTTCAAAAGAGAAAATGATGGCCCAGGTGCGTCATCAGCTCGGGTGGGAGTTGTTTCTATAAATGATGGCACTCTAACTATGGTTGAAGCTCATTAAAGGCTCACTCCAGTGCAAAATGTATATTTTTTGAGCTTGTATAGTCTTTTATTTATAATTGCATTACACATACACTTTCTTGTAAGCTCCCAGAAGGCATTGGAGTTGATCAAAATTTGGAGAACTCTGTAAAGAAGTGGTAAATACTGGTAATAGATTCAACCCATTTAGACATCAAGGTCTGCCTGATAACGTTCATGGTTCAAATTCTAATGATGAAGCCGCATATAATGTTAAATAGCCACAAATAATGTTAATTTAAATTCAAATACTTTAGTAGATAGTTGATAGACATTAATTGGGTCACATTCACTTTTTAATTTTTTTATCTAAGTAGAATACAAACTCCTCTAATCTCACCGTGAGATAGAGTTCTCAAAAACTCTTTATGGTATCAGAGGTACCAATGGTGAGTTAAGAGAGTTCTGCTATTTTTTTTTTTCCTTCTTCATCATCAGACTCTCTTTTCATCATGTTAACTACATCCAGCTTTTCTTCTTCAGCCACCCAAAGCTTTTCTTTAGCCACTAAAATTCCAAATTACCCATACCCAGTGACACAAAATGTCGCTAATTTTGGGTTGCTCTGTCTCTCTTCAACTAACTTCCTTCTATGGAAAACGAAAATGCTCAACATCTTTGACAGTTATGATCTTTAAGGATTTATAAATGATGACATCAAACCACCATCTTAGTTCATCAAAATTGGTGAACCTGATTGAGAACCTAATCCTGCATTTGTCAAGTGACGCATGTTTGATCGTCTCATTAAGGGATGGCTCACTGCCACTCTTTCGCAAGATGTGCTCGGCATTGTTGTAGGCCTTAACACTATAGTTGAGGTCTGGAAGGCCTTAGTCCATGCTTTTCCTCGAGTTTCGTTTGATCGCCGTCTCACCCTCAAGTAGTGATCCATTTCCACGACTCGCGGGAACGATACCTTAGCAGTCTATCTACGACGGTTTAAAATAATCTGTGATGATCTTGCGGCCATAGGCAACGCCTGTTTCCAATCACAAGAAATCTCAGTGGCTTCTCAATGGGCTTGGCAAGGAATATGAAAATTTTTCAACGATGATGCTTCGACCACCCGTTACTCCATATTCTGAGGTTGTAACTATGTTAGAAAGTTATGTCGATCGTCATCATCTTGACGCTCCTCAAATGGCTTTCTATGGGCAACATACTTCCACTCAATCCCACAATTCCACTAGCAATTCCAACAAATTCAAACGGTATGGTGGACCTCAATCAACATTTAATTCCAAAGGGCGCAGTTTTTCTCAAGGCCAGAATTGTGCCCCTAAGCAGTCTTCTACTTCCTCCAATAAACAGCTGGCTTATGCCAATTAGGTTGAAACCCCAATCTATCATATTTGCTACAAGAGCAATCATACAGCCCTCAAGTGCTTTAACCGATTCAACCATTCCTTCTCCACAGACAATATTCCATAATTACTTGCGACTGTAAAACTTGCTGATACTTAGGACTCTGCTTGGTTTCCAGACACAGGCGCCACAAATCACATTACAGGCAATCCAAGTAATCTTCATTCTTTGCTCCCTTATCGCGGCACTTAGGTGTCATGGTTGGAAATGACCATACTTTGCCGATCACCTATACTGGTCAAGCCACAATTGGTGTTACTACTTCATCTCTTAAGTTAAATAATGTGCTATTGGTCCCAGACATAAAAAAAAAAAGATTTGCTCTCTATTAGCAAACTTACCACTGCTTTTCCTCTCACTTTTATATTTAATAGGCATGGTTTTGTGATCAAGGACTTGATGGCCAACAAGATAGTGGCGAAATTGAGTAAGCAAAGTGGATTGTATGCCTTGGAAGAAGCTCTAACAGCCTTCTTATCTCATCGGTTTCGACGAGTTGATAATGTTTATTGGCATCATTGTCTAGGGCATCCACATCAACATGTTATCGACCACTTGCTTCTAGAAAATTTATTTCTTTTGATTCAAAAAATAAGTACTTTGCAGTTTGTACTAGCTGTCAAATGGGCAAGTCATGTCGTTTACCATTTTTGCCTGTTGATCGTGAAATAAATTCACCATTTCATAAAATTCATTGTGATTTGTGGGGACTGGCTCCAGTCAAATCTGGAGAACAATTCCGATTCTACGTTATTTTTGTTGATGAATTCACCAATTTTACATGGTTTTTTCCAATGTGATACAAGTCTGATCTAGTTGCATGTTTCAATCAATTTTACAAGTATGTTACATGTCAGTTTGATGTTAAAATTCTGGTGTTTCAAAATGACGAAGGTGGTGAATTTGCTGATACTACTTGGTGAATAAGAGTACTTGGTGAATAAGAGTATTCATCATCAATTGGCCTATCCCAAAATCCCAGGGCAAAATGGGAAAGCCGAACAGAAACATTACAATATCACGGAATTGGGAGTTACTATGATGTTTCATGCTCATCTGCCACAACGATTTTGGGTTGATTGTTTCTCTACGGCTGTTTTTTTGAACAATCGTTTACCATCTCATCGTCTTGGAATGGATTCTCCGTTTCCTCGCCTTTATGGAAAGCCTCTGAATTATTCCACACTTCGTGTATTAGGATCCAAATGTTTTCCCTATCTTGGAGAATATCGAGTGAACAAATTACAACCTAAATCACTTCCTTGTGCATTTATTGGCTACAGTATCAAGTATAAAGGATACAATGTTTTTATCCACCCACGGACCGCATATATATCGCTCGCCATGTTGTATTCGATGAAAAGGTTCTACCTTTTTTGAAGCCCACTCGCTTATATGATACAGGGTCGTTTGATGGTGATCTTTGCACATTTTTGTATTGGGAATTACTTTCCAGTAGTGGTGTCGTCCCGGCCCCATCTGCCTTTGCACCTTCTGATGATGCACAAATTGGCTTTGCACACCACCTGTCAAGTGATTAATAATAAATGTTGTAATTAAGAAGTACGAGATGGAGACAAGAACAACACAAGATTTATAGTGGTTCAATCAACGTGACCTATGTCCACTTTGAATGGCTAGGGTCGTCGGGTACTTTATTACTTCAAGTGAGTAGGGAGAGCAAAGAGTTACAAGCTTAGAGAGATAGGAGAGAGTTGTGCTGGACTGAGTGTGATCTGCCCCCCAAGTGTTGGTGGGGCTTACAATTTATAGTCGCCCCCTAACAGATTGGGGCAGCTTAATAGTAACTAAATAGCTATTTTGGTGGAGCTGGCGACCTCTTCTCAACGGGCGAGGCAATTGCGTTGCTCTCCATGAGATTCGGTCAAAGGATGAGGTGTGGGTTGACTCTTTCCAAGGCGGCGAGGATGATGCTCTTGGATGACCCTGTACACTCCTTGGGGATGTAGCCCCTTGAACCTGATGAGATTGACCGGGCGTGAACCACATTGGGCTTGCTGGGTCTTTACAAGCTTGGACTCTTAATTAAGATTGGGCTTTCAACATGAATTGGGTCTGGTCCATCATTTGCCCCACAATGCCTGTGTGCAATGGAACTTGGAGAATAGGGTATTTAGTTGAATTTTGAATTCTGATCACGAAGACTCCTATTGACTATGGAAACAAAGTTAACGTCAGTTTCAACCCAACAAGGGCTCTCTACCAATCTGGGAAGAATCCCACTTCGTCCATGTTGTGCTTCGACTGGATTTCGGGGATCGACCTGTCCGGTCAGGTCGTGGGGATCTCCTCCTTCATTCCTGACATATATTTTAGCTTTGTAGGACATCTCCATCTATATAAACTCTCCCACTTTTATCTCTGTTTGGATTCTAGGGCGTGACCAGAGGATAAGGCAAGGTTTGTGCTCTACAAGGCGCTGAGGAGTTGGGCACCTGGGTTGGACACTTGAGAAGTGCTAGGCACCCGTGCTAGGCGCCTGAGATATGCTGGGCGCCTGGGTTGGGCGCCTGAGAGGTGCTGGGCGCCTGAGAGGTGTTGGGCACCTGAGTGGTGCTAGACATCTGTGCTGGGCGCCTAAGAGATGCTGGCCCCTGGGTTAGGCGCCTAAGAAATGTTGGGCGCCTGGGTTGGGCACCTGACAGGTGGTGTGCAAACCAATTTGTGCATCATCCCCCTCTATGCCACCTGGACCATAATCTGCTGAGCTTTTTGGTTCTATCCAGCCATCCGTTTCTTCTGGTTCAACGCCCCTTGCACTCTCCAGATAGCCGATTGCTCCTCTCTTTGGCCAAGGTTCCACCAATGCACTGGTTGCACCATGCTCTTTCGTTGCATCCCCATAATGTCTTTTTCCATTGTCCAACAGTCCATGAGCTACAGCAAATGACCCCGGTTCATTGCCTGTTGCATCACAAATGCATTCTGCTGCCTCACCACTACCTCCTCTATATCCCATGATCACATGGTCTTAGCTGGGTATCCACAAACCAAACCCAAAGTACCTAAATCTTCATGTTTCTCATCCTTTTGTTGACATCCCCGCTGAAACACGCTCTGTCAAGGCTGCCAAACAACATCCTAGTTGGGTAACTGCCATAGATGACGAGTTCGTTGCAAACCAAACTTGGGTTTTAGTTCCCTTCCATCCCAACATGAATGTCATCGATTGTAAATGGGTTTATAAGGCTAAGCTCAAGTTGCATGGTTCCCTGGACCGACTAAAAGCTCGCCTCGTGGCAAAGGGTTTTAATCAGGTGGATGGGATCGATTTTTCTGAGACATTTTTTCTAGTCATTAAACCTGCAAGCATTCACTTTGCTTTGACTGTTGTCGTGGTTAAAGGATGGGAAATTCGTTAGCTTAATGTCAAAAATGTGTTCCTTCATGGTTCACTATCGAAACCAGTATACATGACCGAACCTCCTAATTATGTTGATTCGGTCTATCCCACTCATGTTTGTCAACTCAGTCACGCATTGTATGGTCTCAAATAAGCTCCTCGAACTTGGTTTGACCGACTTAGTGAGTTTCTTCTCACAATTGGATTTTGTTGTAGTACAACTGATCTCAGTTTATTTATCTGTTGTTCACATCATGGTATTCTTGTATTGCTTCTTTATGTCAACGATATGATAATAACTGGTGATAACCCTTCTCGGATCCACTGGCTCATTTCCACTTTGGCACACGAGTTCTCAATCAATGATTTAGGGTTCCTTCATCATTTTCTTTGTATTGGGGTTCATCGGTTTTCTAAAGTCCTGCTTCTCTCTCAAACCCGATATGCTCTATGGGTGCTCGTGTATCTATGGGTGCTTGTAAATCCATTTCCACTCCATATCCCTACTTTACTGCATATCGGAGCATTGTTGGGGGTTTGCAGTACCTTACTTTTACTCGTCTGGATATTTCTTATAGTGTCAATTTCGTTTTTCAATTCATGCATGCTCCTACAATGGCTCACTTTCAACTAGTCAAACACATTCTATGTTATGTCCATGGCACTGCTCACTTTGGCTTACGTATTATGGCATCTAGCACTCTAGACCTATATGCTTTCTTAGATGCTGATTGGGCAAGTTGCCTTAGCAGTCATTAATCTACAACTAGGTTTTGTACATTTTTAGGTGGCAATTGCATTTCTTAGAGTGCTAAGAAACAGTCCACAGTTGCTCGCTTTAGTGCTGAGACGGAGTACCGTGTTGTGGCCTCAACAGCGGCTGAACTCACTTAGCTATCTTTTTTATGGCGTGATCTCAATATTCTCCTATCCATCACTCCTATATTTCGCCGTGATAACATTAGTGCTTTACACATGAGAATTAACCCAATTTCTCATGGTCGGTCTAACCATATTGAGATAGACTATCATTTTGTTCGAGAGCGGGCGGCTCTCAGTTCTCTAAAAACTCGCTTTGTTCCTTCCACCTCCCAACTTGCAGATATCTTCACCAAGCCTTTATCGAAAACTTCATTCATCCAGTTGAGGAACAAACTCGGCCTTTGTCATAATCCCCGGCGAAGTTTGCAGGGGAATGATGACGTTCATGGTTCAAAGTCTGACGATGAAGCCACAAATAATGTTAAATAGCCATAGATAATGTTAATTTAAATTCAAATACTTTAGTAGATAGTTTATAGGCATTACCTTAATCTTTTATTTATCTTTCTACTAGAATGTACTTACCCATTTAATTGGGTCAAATTCCACTATGCTTGCCAAGGTCAGAGAGGCCTCCCCTGTACCTTCATGAAATATTGTTTGCTTAGCTAGCTACCATATGAAAAGAAAATAGATGTAAAAAAGCTATCAAAAGAACTGAGTAAAAGGGGTTGATCAACAGGTTGAACTAGCCTGTCTAAAGAAAGGGCGACTCATCATTAGGTGCTAATTGGCTTTAATGGATTACCAATCGAATCAACCATAATTGACTTTTTTAAATTGACCTAAATAAAAAGAATAATTTTTGGCGGGTAAATTACACTTTACCCCTTGAACTATTACCCTTGCTTCACTTTGCACCCACAACTATAAAATTTCTCACATTGCACCCTAAATATCAATTTTGTTTCATATCACTCAAATAGATAACGACTGTTAATTTTTTGACTGTAAATGCGCATCTGAGTGGTCTATATTGCCAATAAGCAGTTACTTATTTCATATATGCAGATCAAAAATAAAGAAAAATTCCTATCAATGAATTTGCTCTTCCTAAGCTCCAAATTTTCTTCTTCTGACCGACCTTCTTTTTCTTCCCAGCAACCATTTTTTTGTAAAAGAGGTAAAATAAAATGGTACTAGGCACTTAGCGGGAAGGTCTTTGGGGTTTTCCTCCCTCATTTGACAGATTTTCAAGTTTGTCGCTATTTATTGGAGTGATATAAAACAAAATTGATATTTTAAGGTATAATGTGAGAAATTTTATAATTTAAGGTGTAAAGTGAAATAATAGTAATAATTTAGGGAGTAAAGTTTAATTTACTCTCTTTTTTTTTCTTGAAATTTGAAGGGCCTATGGGTTGGACCGTGGGCCAAGTTGGACCAAATACGTGACTGATTGCTTTAACTGATCTTCTTTGCAATGCACATGGTTGGACTATCTAGCCTTCGGATTCCCCCCTAAGGCTTCGAAAGCGCGGGAACTAACTCACCTTTGGTGCTTAATATTTAGGGAAAATTGTGAAAAAGTACACCATAAACTACTTATTTGTGAAAAAATACCTTAATATAAATCTTAAGTGTACAAGTCATTTTTTGTATAAATGTTTTGTGTACAAATACACTTTGATTTTTTGTAAATATTTTATTTACATAAAAACCTTTTTCCTTTATTCGTGTAATATAAGTTAGGCAGTTAATTGTGGTATTTAGTTTCCTATTTTATTGGGACAATTTTCTTATATTTTTTTTGATTCTATTTTAATGGTTAAGTGGTTTCCTAAATTAAAGGATAATTAACTGTTTGAATTTTGAAAGGGTTCCATTAGTTTTAAAAAGATTTCCTATTCTCTCTATACATCTGACTTTCACTGTTAATATATATATATATATATATATATATATATATATATATATATATATATATATATATATCTCCCTATTTCATATATTTTTCTCTCTTTCTCCCTCTATTTTCTCTCTCCCATCGTTACTCTCCTCTCCCTATTCTCTCTCTCTCCCCTTTATTTTCTCTCTCTATTTATGTAATGTTACATTTAAATCACATTATGTGATACCCACCCAATGTAAAACACTGCATATGTTGTTTGTTTTGCAGTGTGACATTGGAGTCACACTTTTGATGCCTATACCATGAAAAAATAATGCATATGATGTGTAGTTGTATTGTGACATTGGATTCACACTGTGATACTCACCATGTGTTTTTGAATCTTTATGAGAGTCACAGTGTGATACCATCCATGTGCAAACCCTATATATGGTGTCTATATGCAGTGTGACATTAATGCCACATTTGTGACCCACAAGCAGTATGACATTGGCGTCACAGTGTAGTATGTCACAATTTTTTTGTTACAAAATATATATAGAGAGAGAGAGAGAAAAATAGTCCTTATCTTAGAAATTATTTAAAATTAAAGAAATTTAATTTTGTGTTAACTTTATTTTGGTCACAATTATATAAGAATTTTAAGACTATAAGAAAATCGTAAAAAAATCCTAAATTTTTTCTCTCTAATATAAGAAAAATCCTAAAATTTTAGAAAGAATTGGGAAAATTTTCAAATTAAGAAATTTAAAATTTATCTAAGTTTTGAAATTAGATATGTATATGTGTATATACATATATATAAGATATAAAGAGAGAAAAAGAGAAAGAGTTCTAATATAAGAAAACTCTGAAATTTAAGAGTTTTAGTTTTCAAATTAATTAGTTTCCTTATCTGGTTTTTTCAATAGTGATATGATGATGGTTAAAGGTACTTCGGTCCTTCTGCTTCAAAGTGTACTTTTTGTCAAATATTTTTAAAGTTTGTATTTAAATTCAAATAAGTTATAAAAAATGTACCGACTTCCAAAAAACCCTAATATTTACTCTTGAGAGCATCTCCAATTGAGTCTAAATTTGAGTAAAAAACTTGATTTGGTATAGAATATTCCAATTGACAAACTCAAATATTTACTCAAATCTTTTTAAAAAAAATTCCTTATTGTCCCAAAACTCATTTTGTAGTGTCATTCAAATCATGATATTTAATAAAATAAATGAAACTTTCATATCTCTCTATAAATGGATAATTCAAAAAAAAATTAGTATGGATACAACACCACTTGTTTATAAAAAGAAACAGAAAAAACAAAACAAAACCACTCTAGAATTCTCATATTGTTTTAATCCTTTATCTTTTTTTTTTTATAAATACAGATAAAAAAATAAAAAAAAATAGTTACTTTAATATGGGTCTGGTCTGAAGAACACAAAAAATGGATCATTTTTAATAAAAAAGGATGATTGAAGAAATAAAATGACGAATTTCCTAAATTTGTGAATAGTGAAGGCTAGAAATTTTAGGAACAATCGGTGGCCTAAAATTATACTACCGACAGTGTTTAACTCGAAAAAAATCAAAAAATAAAAAATAAAAATTGATGGATAGGCTTTAGGGTTTTAAAAAATACAAGAAAACAAGAAGATAGACGATGAAAAGGAAGAAGCTTATCTACAGACATTCAAATGATCTGTGAAAGTTTCGGTGGCGGTCGGCAATGGAAGTACTATAGAAGAGAGGGGCAAGAAGAGGTATAAAATAAGTCGTCGAAGAAGTCTTTTGACTTTGGATAGGATAAAAAGTTACCGTTGAAAATTAGGTATAAAATTTGAGTCATCCTCAATTTGGGTTTAGAATAAGTTTTTTCTTGATTTGATATAGGTTTGAATCCAATATTGGAGAAAGTTTTTAGATCATTTAGACTCAAATTTAAATTTAAGTCTAAATTTGAGTCAAAGTTAAAAATGTTCTAATAAAACTCTTTGTTAAGCTTTGGGGCAATAAAAATTAAGCCCCTAATTAAGAATCCCAACCAATAAAGCTCAAAGTCGTAAACAATTGTAAATGGAATTGATGTCACACCTAACTCAACTGTATCCATTAAATTCCCTTACCAAGTCAATCAACCACTTCCTCCCTCATTAAAATTAGCACTTGTATATGTACCCTATGCAAGGGTAGTCATGTCGGTCATTATCGAAGTGTCCAAGACTTTTGCCTATGCCACCTTCACCAATTCCTCTCCGTTTTCAAAGACGTGTCACCCATCGCTTCTTGAGGCGCCTCTTGGAGCCATTATTTTGTTGAGCAACAAGTTCTAATATTGAATTACATGCACAACCAATATAACGGTTGGTATATTTACTATGCTAGTGCATGGGTAAAACCATATGCGAGTGGGGCCAGATGGCCCACTAGTAATTTGAAAACCAATTTGGCCCCAAACAAAGAAGAAGAACTTTTTCACTATGACCCAACTTAAACCAGTTAAAATTAGTACTTCAAGGATCAATATTGAACTTCTGAAGTTTAGTGAAATTAAAAAAATAAAAATAGAACAGTGAAGTTTTAAAGTGAATGTTATTTCCTTTTGATGGCATAAAAACTATGTCAAAAAAAATAGGGGTAAATTACACAGAGCTTCTTCGAACTTAGGGTCAGTAGTACATCACGTCACTCAACTATTACGGATTGCACTTAATCCTCTTATTGATAAATAAAGAACAGATCATGACAGACCTAACGATTTTTACAAAAAGATTAAAATACCTTTAATTTGTTTTCTAATTTCCTTTCTAATGCAATTCATTCCAAATCTTAGACACACGCACACATTCAATGAATTTTTTTTTCTTTAATCTCTACTGCTTTCTTCAATCTTTTACTGCTTACTTACTAGAACGAAGGGGGGAGAGACAGAAGAGAAAAAAAGAAGTTAAAGAAGGAGAAAAGAAAAAAAAATTTGGGTTTGGGTTTGATTTGTATTATGAGTTACATAGTAAACGACCATTTTTTCTCTCAATTGAGACTTAGGTTTTACTTTAATCGGCTTTCACAACTGTTCATAAAAGAACTAACAACTAATTTGAGAATCCATTAAAATTATATACTTTAGGATACATAGACGGACCGTTAAGTTTTTGATAGAATAATCACTTATTGGGCACATGACACTGTCTGAAAAAATAACATGTGGTCACTTCTGTAAAAAAAAAAACATAACGAATTATCTAATTAGGAGGCAAAATGACACAATTAAAACTTTCGGGATCAACTTAATAAAATTAATACAATAAAAACTAAGCTGACAAAATAGTATATTTTAGGGACTAAAAATACTTTTAAAACTCATACTATTATATAAATTATTTTGAAAATCATTCTAACATAAAAGAAGGGGAATCCAAAGAGATTCATTGTCATTACATTCATAACCTTGTGCATTGACTTTGACTTTAGTTATTCAGGAATCAAAAAATATATATAATAAAATAGTTAGGTTATTGAATTTATGAGGGTTATATTTTTCTTCCAAATTTCCCACATTCATCACATACTTTACCCCAAAATTTTACAAACTCAACACACTCCATAACGGAAATGCACATACATACACACATTCATTATATAACACTTCAGCTATATATACATAATATTATCTCTTAGTATACAACAACTTTAGTCATCGTATTTATTTCGTCTACCTACCTTTATTGACACAAAAGGAAGACTTTATTTTCTCTTGTCGTTGTCACTATGGCGGACTCCTCAAAGAATTGTTTTTTTTCCTTTCATTGTCACTATGCTGGTATATATTGAAATGACCTTTTATTTCTACAAAGTATTAATTTTTTCTTGTAGAAAACAATCGAACCTAGATCATGTATCTTGTAGAAAAGATCTTAATTTTTTCTGTTTTATTTCTTCTGAAACCCAGATCTTGCACTTCCACAGATACCCTTAACTCAAACCAGTCTTTCAAAGATGGTGACACTTTAGTTTCTAAAGAAGGATCCTTCAAGCTCGGGTTCTTTAGTCCCGACAGTTCTAGCAATCGATATGTGGGTATATGGTACAACAAAGTCATAGAACAAACAGTAATTTGGGTTGCAAACAGAGACAATCTAGTCACTAGTGGCACTGGAGTTCTCTCCATCAACAAAACCGGAAATCTCGTGTTATACGATGAAAATAGAGACATTCCGGTCTGGACAACCAGTGTTTCAACCACGACTGGCACCACAAACGAGTCATTTGCTCAGCTTTTGGATACAGGTAACCTAGTGTTGTTTCAAGGTAACAAGCGAAGGGTTGTTGTATGGCAAAGCTTTGATTATCCTACAAATACTATGCTTCCTTACATGAAATTTGGGGTGGACCGTAGAACCGGTCTGAACCGGTTCTTGACATCCTGGAAGTCACGTGAGGATCCGGGAACCGGGGAGTATTCCTTGAAAATGGACCCTAATGGGGCGCCACAGGTGTTCTTGTTCAATGGTTCGGTTAAGGTATGGCGAACCGGACCATGGATTGGGCTTGGTTGGAATGGTGTCCCAGAGATGAAAAATGAGTTGATCGTGAATGCTAGTTTTGTTGACAATCATGACGAGACCTACAGGATGGATACTACGGCTAATGCCTCAATTTTATTAAGATACGTAATGAACGAGTCTGGGGTGGTTGAAAAGCTCGGATTGTTCGTAGAGGATCAAAAATGGTTTGTGTACTGGCATGCACCCAACTCCAAGTGTGACAATTATGATAAGTGCGGTGTGTATAGTTACTGTGACCCATATTCGTTCGAATGTACCTGCCTTCCAGGGTATGAACCCAACTCTACGGGTGATTGGTATTCGAGGGATGGGTCTAAAGGGTGCACGAGGAAGCAAGGGGAACAAGTGTGTAGAAATGATGATAGATTCACAATGGTTGAACGTGCAAAGGTCCCCGACACATCAATGGCACAAGTGAACAAAAGTATGGGAATGAAAGCATGCGAGGAGTTGTGCTCGAGGAACTGCTCTTGCACAGGGTACGCAAGTGCTGATGTTAATGGTACAGGAAGGGGTTGCATCACTTGGTATGGGGACTTGATAGACACTACTAAACTTTTGTATGGGGGTCAAGATTTGTATATACGGGTGAATGCAGCTGGGTTAGGTATGAAATCAATTTTCATGTTGAATTTCCAATGGTAATTTTTTAATTCTTTGAGCTTTAGCAGTCGAAATTCTTCTTGATATGGGCTTATTATAGAAACCCCATACATACGAAAGTATTTTAAGTTTTGTATAGCAACAATAATTCTAGAATTTTTTCGACTACTAACAATGACTTTTAGACCATTTAATCCACGTTTATGCCTAACCAAAACAAAATTTATGTTTAATGTTAAAATATTATGTTAGCATTTAACCAACTGTATTACAACAGGAAAGGTAAGTGGTTATCTAGGAAGCACAAATACTTCCCATGGGGTGCCGTGGTAGTATAAGACACATGTTCGGCACGGATACGGCCGGACATGTGTCCGACACGGCTAAAAGTGTCCTGAATAGTGAACTCAGTCGGACACGATCAAGACACGGCCAGAATACGTCTAGGACACGGTCAGGATGCGTCTAGGATACGATCAAGATACGGCCAATCATTTTTTTTTAAAAAAAAAACAACTTTTAAATATTAAAAATTTACTTTTTTAATATATTTTTTGTTACGTAACTTATATATGAATGTTAATAGATGTAATGATGTTTGATGAAAATAGTAGATATTTAATTTGATCTATTTCAATTTTGATAAAAAAAACTAATATTTGCTATGTCTTATTATTAATATTGTTATAATATATGCTTTATTTTTCATATATTACAACTCTATTATTATTTAAAAAATATATTATATTATTTTAATAGTCGTATCATTGCCGTACCTGTGTCCCATATTTTTTAATTTTATCGTATCTCCGTGTTCGTATCGTATCGAATACGACACCCGTGTCTGTATTCGTGCTTCCTAGGTGGTTATTCACTTGTCATGAAGTAGTTTACTTGTTTATGTGTGAGCCACTTCAACAATTTTCAAACTCTTTGCACATTGAGAGTTTCAAAAAGCATACCAAAACAGAAAAAGAAATTTTAAGAACCAAAGTTGGGCTAGTTTGCACCATGGCCAACTATGAAGATAAGTTGTCTTTGAGCCTTATCAGATCAATTGAAGCCTTTTTTTGTTTTTCAGCTCAATTCTCAAAGAAGTCAAAGGGCTTTGATCACAAAAGGTTGGTGACGATTGTGGTAGTATCCATCGCTACAATGCTTCTCATATTGTCGTTGGCATATTTGTTGGCCATGAAGAAAAGGAAAGGTAAATAAATTATTCTTATCATCAACACCATAATTTAATAGTAGAAATCTTTCACCGGTTCATCAAGTTCTACAAGTTAGATCAATGCTGCATATTAGTAGCCATCCTAAAGTAGTTATGCTTGTGTTGAGTAAGAAAAAACATAAAGCGAGACTCTAGGATCCATAGTTTGATGATTAGTGTTGAAACATCAACCACAATACAAAATCAAGATTCACATTGCGATGTTTAGGATAAGATCATGACATTCGTGCTGGTATTTGTTTCTTAGTTGTAGACATTAACCGCCTTCATCATGCAAGTCATCTTGTTTACTAATGTGAGACTATTAACTCGAAACAAAATCTGATCCTTATAGCAAGATATGTCATATAGGTCATCAACCAGACTTTCTTCAAGATATTTTGTGTTCAATGACAGGTATGAGAGGAAGAAACAATTTGCCAAATAATTTCATTAGTTCACTGTTCTATGAAGGATCTTCTAGCAAAAAAGAGATCAACAAAAGTGAGACAAATTCGGATATTCAATTCTTTGATCTAAGCACTATAGTTGCTGCCACAGACAACTTCTCTCTAGCTAACAGACTTGGAGAAGGTGGCTTTGGAACGGTTTATAAGGTAGTGCATGTACACCTCTCTTCTTTCAACCTAAAAAAAAAAAAAAGACATACCATACCACTATGAAGGTTATCTTTCAGAGTAGCATGAGCTTGAGTAAGCCCGGATTGCTCTTGAGCAACAATTAAACTAACCTGAATTTGCCAATTTGGTTTTAAAAATAAATGATTTGATTTCAGGGTCGGCTAAATAATGGACAGGAAGTAGCTGTCAAAAGATTATCAAAGAATTCAAGACAAGGGATAGAAGAGTTGAAGAACGAAGTAAAACTGATTGCAAGACTACAACATAGGAATCTTGTAAAGCTTTTGGGGTGTTGCATTCAAGAAGAAGAAAAGATGTTAATCTATGAATACTTACCAAACAGAGGTTTGGACTCTTTCATCTTTGGTACGTTCCCTATTCTTAAACTTCCCCTTGGATACATTTTTTTTCTTCTTGTTCATCAAAATGCACCTAAAATCTACTGAACATGATTTTTTTTGGCATGTGAAGTATATTGTGACTGATGCTTGGTTCGGTGGAACACTCAACTTGTGGTGCAGATAAGGCAAAAAAGTCTATGGTCGATTGGAGAAAACGCTTTGAAATCATTTTGGGAATTACTAGAGGGATGTTATATCTTCACCAGGACTCAAGACTAAGGATCATTCATAGAGATCTGAAAGCCAGCAATGTATTGCTAGATGACACCATGAATCCAAAAATATCAGACTTCGGTATGGCAAAAATCTTTGATGGGGACCAAATTGAAGCAAACACGAATCGAGTAGTTGGAACATAGTAAGTATCATAGTAAGAGACAAGAGATAGAATGCCACGACAAAGAATAAAACACAATTTTGACATTTTTCTTGGGTGAATAAGTTTTAAGAATGTACTTAACGTTGTTTGATTGCAGTGGTTACATGTCACCGGAGTATGCAATGAAAGGACTATTTTCTATTAAGTCTGATGTTTTTAGCTTTGGAGTTATGCTGTTGGAGATCATCAGTGGCAGGAAGAACAATAGTTACTCCCCTGAGGACTCTCTCAATCTAATTGAGCATGTAAGTACATGAAACCAATTGCATCAAAATCCAAGGCCTCAACTTGTCGTTAATTATAGAAAATTCTATCTCGTAAATTGTTGAAAACCATGACTCGCACATGATATGTGCCATTTCAAGAAATATGAAAATTAAGAAGATCGGACTTGAAGCGAACAAAAGTCCATTTTGGGGTTGAATTAACGATCTTTGGTGAAGTCTTCTTGCTTTTCTTAAAGAGAAGCATTGCAATTTGATTGTTTACATGAAGATAATGTTTCAAGGTGTATCAGGTTTGGGACCTGTGGAAAGAAAGCAGAGCCCTGGAAATAGTTGATTCATCATTGGGCGAGTCATATCAAGCTCATGAAGTGTTGAGATGTATTCACATTGGGCTTTTATGCGTGCAAGAATTTGCTGTTGATCGGCCTAGCATGTCAGAAATAGCATTCATGCTTTCTCATGATACAACACTTCCTTCTCCAAACCAACCTGCATTTATTTTCAAAAGAGAAAATAATGATCTGGGCGCATCACCGACTCGTGTGGGACCTAGTTCTATAAATGATGTCACTCTATCTACGATTGAAGCTCGTTAAAGGCTCGCTCCATTGCAGACAATATATTATTTACTCACAATTACAAGCAGTGTCAGTAGGCTGGCATTATAAGTTCACTGAATGACTTTATCTCTATAGCTAAAATTGCTTAGGTTTGTTGTAAGTTATAATTTTGTGCATGTGCTACCAGAATATTTTTTGATCTACTCCATCTTTTCCAGAATCAAGGATTTGTATGCTTTCCATAAGCGAAATTCTTTTCCTACAATTCTAACCAGAAGAAAACATATGGTGTGACGCAGAGAGCCACTGATGTACACCCTGGTGTTGCTTTCTCCAGAACATAGGTGCCTTTTTTTTTTTTTTTTTGGTTTAATGGTCAAGAGAGTCCAATTCAGTTTACGCGCGCACACCATAATTAATCCATTCCTCGGTCCAGTCAAGGGCAGATCATTCATGTCGGTACTAGGGTATTCATGAGGGATAAATTCCTCATGGTCTGATCCCAAAAAATTGTCAAGATTCAAAATCAGGACATCTGCTTTTACGACTCATCTTGTGTTACTAGTTGATTACCTTTGTGACTGAATGTTGTATATGTTTGGTGGATAATGTTTTTTAAAATTTCTATGGTAGACTTTAATTTTTTTTTTTATTTCAATTCATTTACGCCTCAAATCTATGACACTCACCACCACCACAATTGTGGTTGTCACCATCACCACCCCTCCACAACCACTGCCAACCGTAACCTCCAATACTCCACGACCACCACCACACCACAACCCAACCACCACAACAAGCTGATCCACCACTGCCACCAGCAGACTGTGTACTATTTACTCATTACAAGTAGTATCACTAGAAAGACATTACATTTTGTCCCTAGAGCTAAGCTGTTATAAGTTACAACCTTGTGTAGCAGATCCAGACTAAGCTTCTATCTGTTCCACCCTTTCTAGAATCAAGCGATGGTAGGCTTTAATTCATAAATATATTACATTCTTTTTTTGGAGCTGGTATGGTCCTTTATTTGTAATTACATGAGTGAGTCTCCTCGTCGGGCATGAATTTATGTGTAAATTCACAAATTGTTTGTGTCTCATGTGAGTTGCACATGATAGGGTTAGGCCCTATTTAATTAATGAAATTTTATTTTTGATACACCAAACGGTGTCAAATTGATCTGCAGCAATAGAACTACCTTATTCTCATGCCCGAAGAACTTACACCTTATGTGCTTCAATTTATGATGAAAAACTAAACAACAGTTTTGATCTGGTTCACATTACTACTAATTCATAACATTGATGGTGTAAATTAAGATTTTTAAAATTTTTTAGGGTTCTAATTGAGAATTGATAGATCTTTCGAGGTTTAAAGTGAGATTAGTCCTTGATTTTTTTTAATTAAAAAAAAAAAGTCTGACAACTTCAAAAGTGATGGAGCTTAATTGAAAACAATAATCTATACTACTAATAAAAGTACCTTAAAGTGAAAAACTTTTGATTCACTATTTTACCCTCATAAAAATTTTAAAAATCATACTATCTTTCTATTATCTTTGTATAAATATCAATATCTATAAAAAAAATTAATTAACTTCGTTATCATCGAAAAAATATGTGCATCATTATAGTTTTCAATAAAGTGTTAAAAAACTCCATCAATATTTTATTACTCTTTCCAAATATGATAACATTATGCATATATATATATGTGTGTGTGTGTGTGTGTGTGTATAATTATGTATTTTTTTCTATTTATACTACTATTAAAGAATGAAACTTTTGCCTTGGCATGAAAATTTTTTAATTCACTATTAAAGAATTTTAAAAACCACACTCTCCTTCTATAGTTGAATATCTAAATTACCATCATATATTTATGTGTTTAAATCTCCAAATTATCCCTAACATCTCTTTTAATTCTCTATTTATTATGTATAAATATCTGTATCTATGAAAATTTTTAATTGGCTACGTTATATTTAAAAATTATATGCATTACTATAATTTTCAATAAAACGTTCAAAAAATCTTCAAAATTTTCATCAATATAATATTTACTCATTTCAAATATAAAGATAACATTATACTCACATATGAGTATTTTTCTTATCCAAAATTTCAACCATTTTTTTTAAGATAAAAAAATAATCTTTTACTTATTTTTTAAAATATCTTATGTTAAATCAATATAATTATTCAATCAATGTAAGATTTTCATTTTTTATTAAGATTTTGTACAAAAAAAATTATAGTGTATTTTTAAGTAAAACTTAAATTTTAGAATTTTAATATTCTTTAAAAATATATATTATAGAGTAATATATAATAATTTAGTGTTAATATCACTTTTAATCCCTGAAATATGTATGATTTGACAGTTTGGTCTTTATTGTATCAATTTTATTAATTTGATCCTTAAAGTATTTAGTTAATGTTTAAATGATCCATACACAGACCGCCTGTTAAATTTTTGACAAAAGTGATCACATACTGGTCATGTGACACTATCTGACAGAATGACACGTAGTCACTTACATTAAAAAAATTAATGGACCTCCAGGTTAGGAACCATTTAAACAAGAATTGAATATTTTAGGGACCAAAAACCATAGATTTCAATGAAGAACTATAGAATAAGGTAACTATAAATTACAATTATAAGTACATATCAGATAAAAAAATCAGAATAATATGTGCATTGATATTAATTATTATTCACAATTAAGAAAATTAGGTAGACATAGGGTCATGACTCTTCCACTATGTAGTAACTATGATTTATAACATCATTTATAACATAGTAACATGCTTTCCCACCTTTTCCTATCCACCACTAAATGATTGTCTGTCGTTAGGGAAACTAAGTAGACAACGATATCATATATGTCTCTTAATCTTCCTTTTTTTATCTTGCTTTTGAACAAGTTCTCTCTCTCAGAAAACGGGACTAAAATCTTCCAATCGCCACACAAACCAGTTGAAAAACCTTTTAGCTTCTCTCTCATCATCCAGTCTGAAAACATTTTATCTTCTCTCTCTCTCTAAAACACCCCTCTGAAATTGGATAAACCACATATATATAATATTAATATTTTGTATACGAAAATTATTCACGTGCAACGCACGTGGTGCATTGCTAGTATTTTATAAGTGGTGTCTGGTGAGCACACAATATAGTTTCTCTTTTATCATATTAAATCAAAGCAGAAACAACATAAGAAAACAAAAGAGGGAAAATTTTCGGTATCACTATCACCACCCCCTCCACAGCCACCACAAACTATCACCTTCAACACTCCACGACCACCACCACAACAACCTCAACCATTGCTGCCACCATCATTCCCCATTGTCATCTCAACACTGTCACCACCACCCTATCGTCACCACTACTATATCCACGCACCATTACCAGTCGACACCAACTCATCACAAACTACATCACCATCAGCACAAACTCTGCCACTATCACCAACACTCTCACTCACCACCATATCTTTCACTACCACCTCATAACAATTTCACCCTTACGTCACCACTACCGCCAATTTTGTCAAACTATAGCCTATAGATCACTTGTTAAAACCTAACATGGAAAGTGGAGGGAAGAGATAAAGTGGGGCATACTTTGTCAAGTGAGACCATCCAATCCCATCATGACTTCCTCCACCACCTACACCATGCCAAAAATGCCCAAAACCATCATTAGTTCAACACTCTAGTGGCCATTTTCCATCACAAAACCTCAAACACCATCCCCCCACAATAACCATATTAAGTATGATGTTTTGAGCTTTGGGTTGATGCTATTAGAGATCATCTATGGCTAGAAGAACAGTGGTTACTCCCAAGAAAACTCTCTTAATTTAATTGAACATGTACTTACATGTAAACAGATGCATCAAAGCCAATACTTTTACTTCACCGTTAATTATAGAAAATTTTATTCCGTAAATTGTTGAAAACCATGACTTTCACATGACGTGCAAATTTAAGAAATAAGAAAATTAAGATGATCGGAGTTGAAGTGAAACAAAATGACAAAAAAAAAAAAAAAAAGAAAGAGGCATTTTTATGTGATTATTTACCTGCAAATGATATTTGATGTTGTATCAGGTTTAGGGCCTATGGAAAGAAAGTAGGGCCTTGGACGTAGTAGATTCATCATTGTGTGAGTCATATCAAGCTCATAAAGTGTTGAGATGTATACACATTGGGCTACTATGCGTGCAAGTATTTGTTGTTGATCGGCTTACCATGTAAAAAATAACTTTCATGTGTCATTAGCTCGGGTGGGAGTTATTTCTATAAATGATGTCACTCCAACTGCGGTTGAAGCTCGTTAAAGGCTCACTCCAGTGCAGACTGCATATTTTTTGAGCTAGTAGACTCAACCTTTTAGACATCTAGGTCTGCGTTGTTCAATATGCTTACTAAGGTCAGATGGACCTTTTTAAACTAACCCAAATCAATTTTTTTGGTTTTTTTTTGAAACAAATTGACGGGCCTATGGATTGGACTGTGGGCCTTGTTAGACCAAATACGTAACTGATGGCCCTAATTGATGCACATGGTCGAACTATCTAGTCTTCTGATCCCCTCGTAGGTCTTGAAATTGAAAAACTAACTCACCTTTTGTGCATTTACTCTTCTTGTGTTGGCAACTACTTGGAAATTTCCACTTCCATAAATTGTGAACATTGATGAATTGAAAGATATGTAAAGTGGTTACACACATAAACAAGAAAACTCCTCTATAACCACTTGCTACCCCATTCAACTTCAAATTCTTCACCACATAACCCAGGGCCGGCCTAACAGTATGGTAAAAAAAGCATGGGCTGTAGGTTTCAAATTTTTAGAAGGCCCTGGGTTATGAAGCACGGCCTAACTACGATTCTACGTGTTAAATGTGTTTCTAAAGTGTCGCAACGTGTGAGTATACATTTTCATACATAATAGTATGTGAATATACATTTTTATGCATAATAGTGTGAGTAATTCTAATAAGACCTAAAAATTGACATAATTTATTATAACTTAATGATGCGGTAGTGAAGTGGTCCAATAGTGTTGTGCCGATAACTCTTTGACTGCTTCATTGGTACTTTATTACTTGAAACATCATTATGTCAATAAATTAGGTTAATTTTTTAGATTTAGATAGAATTGCTCTACTAAGTATTCATAGTATTATAGCATGCAACAGGTGTCTATTAATAAAATATATTCTCTTTCTTTTCACTTTTGAATGTAGAATTTGCTTTGAGATTCTAAGACTTAAACAAATAGAGGTGCAATTTGGGGTGGGCCAATCCGAATTCAACCCGAGAAAAATAGGACTTGAGTTGAGGTTTTTAAAACTTGGGTTGGACCTGGGTAAAAAAACACTAACCCGAATTGAATTCAGACAGTACCTGGGTTGAGACCTCGAGTTACCGAGCTCTATCCGAATATATAAATCGGGCTCAAACTGAACATATTTAAAAATAAATATATTAATCAATATAGCAATATAACTTACAAGTTAAAACACTAAGGATCAGTCTTCTAGTTCAGTCTTATGTTAAACATTTGGCTATTATGTCTTTATATTAAAACATTGATTTTTATGTTTTAAATACTATGGTCTTTATGTTAAATATTTGATTGAAGTTGTTGATTTTTACTTTAAGTAATTACTATATAGTATGTACCAGGTTTAGAACAACAAGCCGATTTCGTGTTTGAATGAACCCAACTCGAATTTTAACGGAAATCAGTCCGAATTACATAACCCAAACCCAACCCAAATTCTAACTCGAAATTTGTCATTACGTAATGCGAATTCAACCTGAGAGGTTCAATACCTCATGTTGAGATAGGGTTAGAATTGAGAATTATATAATTAAGATTGGACTAGTGTTAACCCTTCAATCCGCCCAACCCGCCGGACTTGCTCCCCTATTCATAACTTCTCGTAAAAGAACTATAAACTAATTCAGAAAACCCATTAAAACTACATATCCTATATATAAATTATTTTGAAAATCAATCTAACAGAAAGAAAGGAGAATAAAAAAAACACTCATTGTCATTATATTCATAACTTTGTGCATTTTCTTTGACTTCGCATGATCTGGAGTCAAAATATATACTCATTTATTTCGTCTATCTACATTAAGTTTCACAGTCTGCATGAATTGACACCACAGGAAGACTATTTTTTTTTATTTTCATTGTCACTATGCCGGTCTACTTGAAGAATAGTTTTTCCTTAATTATCATTGTCACTATGCTGGTATATAGAAAGGTCATTTTGGAAGAAAACAATCGAACATATCATGTATCTTGTAGAAAAGATCTTGGTTTTTTTCGTTTTAATTCTTCTGAAATCCAGATCTTGCACTTCCATAGACACCATTATCCCAACTCAACCTATCAAAGATGGTGACAAGTTATTCTCTAATGGAGGATGCTTCGTGCTTGGGTTCTTTAGCCCCGGCAATTCTAGCAACCGAAATGTGGGTATCTGGTACAATAATATTTTAGAACAAACAGTAGTTTGGGTCGCAAATAGAGACAATCCAATCACTAGTTTTACAGGTGTTCTCTCTGTTGACAGTACTGGAAATCTCGTGTTACACGACAAAAATCGAGACGTTCCGGTCTGGTCGACCAATGTTTCAGCCACGGCGGGCACAAACTCGGCGTTTGCTCAGCTCTTGGATACTGGTAACCTATTGTTGCTTCAAGTTCAAGGTAACAGGCAAAGGGTTTTTGCTTGGCAAAGCTTTGATTATCCTACAAATACCATGATTCCTTACATGAAACTTGGGGTGGACAGTAGGACCGGTCTGAACCGGTTCTTGACATCCTGGAAGTCACGTGAGGATCCGGGAACCAGGGAGTATTCCATGAAAATGGATCCTAATGGGATGCCGTAGTTGTTCTTATTCAATGGTTCGGTTAGGGTATGGCGATCAGGACCATGGATTGGGCTTGGATTGAATGGCGTCCCAGAGATGAAATATGATTTTCTCTTGAATGCTAGTTATGTTGACAATCATGACGATGCCTACGTGATGACCAGTGCGGTTAACAACTCAATGTTATCAAGATTTGTAATGAACGAGTCTGGGGTAATTGAAAGGCTCGCATGGCCCAAAAAGGACCAAAAATGGATTGTATACTGGTCCGTCCCCAAGTATAAGTGTGACAATTATAACAAGTGTGGTGTTTACAGTAACTGTGACCCATATAGTTCTGATTCGTCTGAATGCACCTGCTTTCCAGGGTTTGAGCCCAAGTCCGCACGTGACAGGTACTTGAGCGATGGGTCTAAAGGGTGCAAAAGAAGCGAGGGGGGCGCGTGTGTGGAAATGGTGAGGGATTCGAAAAGATGACAAGTGCAAGGGTCCCCGACACGTCTATGGCACATGTGGACAAAAGTATGGGATTGAAAGCATGCATGGAGTTGTGCTTGAGGAACTGCTCTTGCACAGGGTACGCAAGTGTTGATGTTAATGGTACAGGAAGGGGTTGCATCACTTGGTATGGGGACTTGATAGATACTACTAAACTTTTGTATGGGGGCCAGGATTTGTATATACGTGTGCATGCAGCTGAGTTAGGTATGACATCAATTTTCATGTTGAATTTCCAATGGTAATTGTTTAATTCCTTGAGGTTTAGCGGTCGGAATTCTTAGTGATATAGCCTTATTATAGAAGTCCCGTAAAAAGTATTTCAGGTTTCGTATATAAACAATGACTTTAGAAATGTTTTGACTGAGAAGGGTGACTTTTAAACCATTGAATCCACCTTTATGCCCGACACAAAAAAAGTCCAAATTTTAGGTGAAAATATCATGTTAGCATTTAATCATTGTACTACAACAGGAGAGGTAAGTGGCTATTCACTTGTCATGGAGGAGTTTTCTTGTTTATGTGTGAGCCACCTCAACAATTTTCAAGCTCTTTGCACATTGAGAGTTTCAAAAATCATACCAAATCAGAAAAAGAAATTTTAAGAACCAAAGTTGGGCTAGTTTGCACCATGGTCAACTATGAAGATAAGTTGTCTTTGAGCCTTATCAGATCAATTGAAGGCCCTTTTTTATTTTTCAGCTCAATACTCAAAGAAGTCAAAGAGTTTTGATCACAAAAGGTTGGTGATGATTGTGGTAGTATCCATCGCTACAATGCTTCTCATATTGTCGTTGGCATATTGGTTGGCCATGAAGAAGAGGAAAGGTAAACAAATTATTCTTATCATGATCATCACCATAATTTAATAGTGCAAATCTTCTGTGCAAATGAGTATAAATCAAGTTCCACAAGGTAGATCACTATTGCATATTAGTAACCATCCTAAAGTAGTTCTGCTCGTGTCGAGTAACAAAAAACATAAAGCGAGACCCTAAGATGCACACTTTGATGCATAGTTTCGAAACATCAACCACAATACAAAATCAAGATTGACGTTGCAAGATGGATTGTTTCGGATAACATTGCGACATTCTTGCTGGTGTTTGTTTCTTAGTTGTAAACATTAACCGTCTGCATCACGTATGTCATCTTGTTTACTAATGTGAGACTATTAACTCGAAACAAAATCTGATCCTTATAGCAAGATGTCATATAGGTCATCAACCAGACTTTCTTCAAGATTTTTTGTGTTCAATGACAGGTATAAGAGAAAGAAACAATTTGCCAGATAATTTCATTAGTTCACCGTTCTATGAAGGATCTTCTAGCAAAAAAGAGATCAACAAAAGTGTGACAAATTCGGATATTCAATTCTTTGATCTAAGCACTATAGTTGCTGCCACAGACAACTTCTCTCTAGCTAACAGACTTGGAGAAGGTGGCTTTGGAACGGTTTATAAGGTAGTGCATGTACACCTCTCTACTTTCAACCTAAAAAAAAAAACATACCATACCACTATGAATGTTATCTTTCAGAGTAGCATGGGCTTGAGTAAGCCCGGATTGCTCTTGAGCAACAATTAAACTAGCCTGAATTTCGCAATTTGGTTTTAAAAATAAATGATTTGATTTCAGGGTCAGCTAAATAATGGACAGGAAGTAGCTGTCAAAAGATTATCAAAGAATTCAAGACAAGGGATAGAAGAGTTAAAGAACGAAGTAAAACTGATTGCAAGACTACAACATAGGAATCTTGTAAAGCTTTTGGGGTGTTGCATTCAAGAAGAAGAAAAGATGTTAATCTATGAATACTTACCAAATAGAGGTTTGGACTCTTTCATCTTTGGTACGTTCCCTATTCTTAAACTTCCCCTTAGATACATTTTTTTTCTTCTTTTTCATGAAAATGCACCTAAAATCTACTGAACATAATTTTTTTTGGCATGTGAAGTATATTGTGACTGATGCTTGATTCGGAGGAACATTCAACTTGTGGTGCAGATAATGCAAAAAAGTCTATGGTCGATTGGAGAAAACGCTTCGAAATCATTTTGGGAATTACTAGAGGGATGTTATATCTTCACCAGGACTCAAGACTAAGGATCATTCATAGGGATCTTAAAGCCAACAATGTATTGCTAGATGACACCATGAATCCAAAAATATCAGACTTCGGTATGGCAAAAATCTTTGATGGGGACCAAATCGAAGCAAACACAAATCGAGTAGTTGGAACATAGTAAGTATCAGAGAGAGAGAGGTCCAAGGCAGAATTAACCTTAGTTTTTACAATTTTCTTATTGTCGTGTGATTGCAGTGCTTATATGTCACCTGAGTATGCAATGGAAGGACTATTCTCTATTAAATCTGACGTTTACAGCTTTGGAGTTATGCTATTGGAGATCATCAGTGGCAGGGAGAACAACAGTTTTTACCAGGAAAATTATGTTAATCTAATTGGATACGTAAGTTTTTTTTTTCAAAGGGGTGCTACACGAATTTGGACACGAAAGTACATGTACACAATTGCATCAGAAGCAAAGACCTCGACTTATCTTTTTGTTATTGAAAATTCTATTTCATAAATTGTTTAACATCATGAATAACACTGCATTTGCAATTTCTAAAAACAAGAAAATTAAGATCATCAGACTTGATGTGAAAACAGGACATGTTGGAGTTTTTGTAAAGCTTTCTTGCTTTTCTTAGAGAGAAGCACTACTGTTTGACTATTTACCTGAAGATGATGTTTAATTTTTTTATCAGGTTTGGGACCTGTGGAAAGAAAGCAAAGCCCTGGATATAGTTGATTCATCATTGGCCGAGTCATATCGAGTCCATGAAGTGCTCAGATGTATTCATATTGGGCTATTATGTGTGCAAGAATTTGCTGTTGATCGGCCTACAATGTCAGAAATAGCTTTCATGTTGTGTTATGAAACAACACTTCCTTCTCCAAACCAACCTGCCTATATGTTCAAAAAAGTAAATACTTGTCCAGGGGCGTCACCAACTTATGTGGGAGCTACTTCTATAAATGATGTCACTCAATCTACGATTGAAGCTCGTTAAAGGCTCACGCCATTGCAGACTGTGTACTATTTACTCATGACAAGAAGTATCACTAGAAAGACATTTTTTTTTTTTTGTAGAAAGACATTACATTTTGTCCCTAGAGCTAAGTTGTTATAAGTTACAACCTTGTGCAGCAGATCCAGAGTAAGTTTCTATCTGCTCCACCCTTTCCAGAATCAAGCATATTGGTAGGCTTTAATAAATGAATTTTTTTTGCCTATTCCTCTAAACAGATGGAGAATAAATATATTGCATTCTTTATTTATAATCACATGAGCGGGACTCCTCATAGATAGAAGTATATTCCTTGTTCAAAACCGCCTCGTCAATTTTCATTCTCTTATTGAGAATACGAGAGATTTCTTTACTGGAGATTTGAGATGGTAAAGTTGAGTGGGTTGTACAAGGGGTTAAGGGCTTGAGTTTGAGATTTAAACCTAAGTAGTAAGGCTTGTATCATTATATCCATTTTTTTTTTCAATAGTAAATAAAGGAGATTGGATCACGTCTCGTGGACATAAGCAAAGCAATTTCTTATTCCGCTTATTTATTTTCTTGAGATTATATTAATCAAATTGCTGCGAGGTTTATTCTGAATAATTAACTTTGCAGGTTTCCCTCAGTCGCCAACTGTCGACTATAAATCTATTTAGGGTTTTTTAGGTGTGGGTACAATTTTTAAGACTTATTTAGGCAAAAGTGTATAGATAAGTTGTTTTTTCTAAGAAGTACAATTTTTATAAAATTCTTTGTGTTTAGGTACAAAATTCAAATGAATTATAATCCTTTTTACTTAAACACCCTTCCTTAATTTATGCAGCCATTATTGACAGTTATTTGAGGAAACAAATATGTAAAAATTACATATTTGTTATCTTTAATTTTTGAATTTTGAATGAGCAGTTTTTTTGGGATAATAAAGACAAAAAAGTCGTCTATCCAGAACTGAAAATTTTTGAGGAAACAAACCAAAGAATTTTTGTGTTAAACTCGTGTATCCAGAAAGACAAAAAGTGTGTGCAGTAACACAAAAATTCTTCAAAATTCGGCAGTAAGAGTAAGTTGTTAAAATTCGACAGTAAAAATTCTCCGGTGGTGGATTTATTCCAAAAAACGAACTGTAATACCAATTACTGTCATTGGCTAAAGGTAAGTTGTTAATACTTATATTTTGAATTTTATTTTGTCATTTTTTTTTTGGGAAATTCATATTTTCGATTTTTTTATGTTGTTTGTTTGTTGTTGGAATGAAGGGAAAAAAAACTGCTTTGGTTTTAATGGGTGTAACTATTTTTTCGTAGACATAATAAATATTATTCTTCTTTTATTCAGTCACTGATTTGGGAAATTCCTATGTCCGATTTTCTTTTATGTTTGGTATATGGTTGCTCGATACATGTATTCTTTGCTAATGTTTTTAATTTTTGCATACAGTTACACCCATTAAATATGGAATATTAACTGTTTATAAATGGAATCTCAAATAGTTACTTAACACAGTTACGTAACTGTTTTTAAATCTAATTGGAATCTCAAATAGTTACTTAACACAGTTACGTAACTGTTTTCAAACACATATGCTTTAACAGAACTGCAAATTTACACAAGACAAAAGATACCATTGAGGTAAATAATAACATTTATCACCCACTCCACTGACAATTATCTAGAAAAACAAGAACTCAACTGGATTTCAAATTACAAAATTGTAAGATAAGCTTTAGCTTTTATGTTCCAAACAACCTAAGAAAAAACTCATGCTATTGTACTGAAGTGTTAAGACACCCTTCTTTCTACTCTCTTCATCACAAAAAAGAATCCTCTATGTTATGAACTGGCGGCATCGTTAGCAGATAATTTAAGCATAAATTTGACAACTACTTTGCATACAGTTACACCCATTAAATGTAGATTATTAACTGTTTCTAATTGTAATCCTAAATAGTTACATAAAACAGTTACATAACTGTATTTAATCAAAAAAAATAGTTCCAAATTGTTTTTTTCAAATACATATGCTTTAACATAACTGAAAAATCATTCGGCAATTTCAAAAAATTAAGGTTTTACGATTTGGGTTTTTTCTTTTTTCACATTCAACTTACAAAGGATTAAGAAAAAAAAAACTTAATAGTCAATGAATGAAATAAAAACGGATCTAGAATGAAACTTGAAATTTCCGGTTATGTTTTTGCCGGAGAAGATGAACGGACTCTGCACAGTTTCGGCGTCAATGTACAGTCGGCTATGGAACTGTTGTGCTCCTCCTTATTTTTTTGTGTGGAGTATTCAGTGTTTGATGACATACGTTGTATCAGCCATTTCCATAGAATCAGGAATGCCGAAGATCAAGGGGTTAGATAGTTAAATCCCCTGCTTTTCCTCCAATTAACTGATGAATATCCGTTGGAATACAAATGGTTCCAACTTTTACGTTGTTTACATAATGGCAATTTTGGTATTTTTTGAAAATATGCACTTTACCCTAAATAAGTTTTTGAGTTGTACTTTTGCCTAAATAAGTCCAAAAAATTGTACCGGTTTCTAAATTCCCCATCTATTTATTACCTTATAAACTGACCCATAACGTCCATATGCCTTCTATAGGGATGGCAGTGGACCGAAGCGAAGGCGAAGGGTGTAGTCTCCATCCTCGTACCCGCTTAAAAAAATTTCGTTCATCCCCGGTCCACCCCCATTAACGGGTATATTTTTCATTCTCATCTCTGTCCGCGGATAAATTTGTAATCCCCACCCTTGCCCCGTCCCTCGCCTTGACCTCCGCCCCCACCCCCACCCCCGTCCACCTTACCCGACCAAGCCCAAGTCCAAGTCCAAGTCCAAACCAACACAATCCAAAATTCTAAATAAATCTAACATTCTAAATAATGCAACATAATTATAGAATATCATAACATAATTAAAAGTTTGTCATTTACAACATAATATAATTAAAACCTTGACTATAACATAATCCAACATAATATAATTAAATGTTTATACGGGTATCCCCGTATACGTCCACCGTCCAATACGTATGGTCCATCCCAAGTCCAAACGGAGCGGGTTTAGATGAATACCCATTTTTATTCGGTCCACTGTCATCCCTAGTCTTCTACATAAGGCTAAATATGTGAAAAAAATGCCTATTATTGTACTGGTTACAACAAGGGGACCTGGGCTAGATTCTAAAATTTTGACTATTCTTTTTCTTTCAATAGTTGATTTTAGATCTTTATTATGGTTTTATTAGGACTTTTTATTATTTTTTAGTTTTACTAGACGCGGGTTATAACTGCTTTCTAGTGGGAAATTTATTTTGATTTTTGAGAATCAAAACCATTTTATTTTATTTTTTAAAGTTCTTTTCAGGATTTGATTCTTTCTGGATTTTTTGAAGTTTTCAAGTTAGCCTTTTATTTTCTATTCAATATTTTTGTCCAAATTGATTCTAATTTTTCTTCCATAATTCTAAATTTTTAAGTTATTATTTCATTTTTTTTTATAAGGTGTTCAGATTTGTGCCGACTACTCCCTCGAATTTTTTAGGCTCTAATACCATATATGTTGAGTCTCTTTCGAGTAATTTTGACCAATTTCTTAGTGTTGAAACTACAAGGGTCTGAATAGTTCTATCGACAGGTTAAAGGTATCCATATGTGATTTCCACATCAATTAGTCCACAACTTTTAATGGCAGCCTATATTAAGCCATGTTTTCCTCACTTATGTTCATTGTTTTGGTACTTTGAATGATTTGGACATTGGACTCAAAAGCTATGGTAATTCCGGAAAGTAAAAGTTATGGCAATGATTTCCTTCTCTTTATAAATATTCAGTGATTATAAGGCATTGGGTGACAGTATCATGTGATGTCTACACCGAATAAGAAATTGTCACAGTTGGACCCACAAGCAAAAAAAAAAAATCTGACAACTTCAAAAGTGACAGAACTTAATTGAAAATGTATAATGTGTATAATGTTTTATGAGTGGTGTCTGATGAGCACACAATATAGTGTCTGATGAGCACACAATATAGTTTCTCCTTTACCACATCAAGTCAAAAGCAGAAAAGCAGAAGAAAACAAGAGCGAAAAATTTTGCATTTAACGATATATTTCACCCCAATAGAAGAAATTTCATCTTCCCCACTTAACGGTTTCCTTACTGTTACACCTACCATTATTAGACACGATCCACAAATTCGATGTGACAATAATATAGAAGTAGTTTAGTTTGAATATTAGTGAGTTCGAGTGGTAAGCAGGTGGACTCGTTAGCCTCCTTAAATAAGTTAGTCAAACATAAACTCAATTATTTATGACATAAACTCGCTAAACACGACTTTTACATTATATAGGATAAGAACCAGATATATAATGAGCTTATTTTAACAAGACAAAACTGAGACATGACACCACCCATTGATAACTTACTGTTATGTTAGTTATATTCGCAATGAATTATGTTTGAATGGCATTTCGAAAGAAAACGATCCACTAGACATCATGTATCTTGTAGAAAATAAGGAAAAGTAACATAATTGACACTACAGTAACTGGGAAAGTCTACTGTACCGAAGGCGGTACCGTACCACTATTTACTACTTTTACGATAAAGTTACGACTCAAAAGAAAAAAATTATAACTACTCAAGGAAAGTTCATAATCGATCAAGAGGGCCATGATCGATCAATGATACATATGATCGATAATGCACTTCTCCTGAGCAGTTGTAACTTCTCCCTTATGAGTTGTAACTTGACATTTAAAAGTTGTAATTTCGTTTTCAATCTCAATCTTTCATGATCGATCATGATCTTTAAAGGTTGTAATTTACATCTCAAGAAAATTATAACTTGTTAAGTTGTAAATTTTGGTATGGTACCGAAGACTGTACCATAGACTTTCCCACAGTAACTAGGAGTGACAAAAAAAGAACATGAAATTGACACAATATTCTCTAGTTTCTTTCATTAAAGTTATCACCAGCCAAAACTTAGCAAAGAAAACCATTGAACGGACCATGTACGTTGTAGGAAAAATCCCGAGTTTTTTGGTTTCATTTCTTCTCTTCTTCAGATCTTGTTCTTCCATCGACACAATTACACCGAACCAACCTATGAAAGATGGTGACATATTAGTCTCTAATGGTGGATCCTTCGCGCTCAGGTTCTTTAGCCCTGGCAGTTCCAGGAATCGATATGTCGGGATCTGGTACAACAGAGTATCAGAACAAACAGTAGTTTGGGTAACAAACAGAGACAATCCAATCACTGACTTATCCGGAGTTCTCTCTATCAGTGAAACAGGAAATCTCCTTTTACACAACAAAAAACGAGAGAATATTTCGTCTGGTCCGCTAATGTTTCATCCATGACCGCCACGAAAGCTTCTTCAGCTCAGCTCTTGGATACTGGTAACCTGGTGTTGCTTCAGGGAAGGGTTGTTGTATGGCAAAGCTTTGATTACCCTACAGACACCCTGCTTCCTTCTATGAAACTTGGGGTGGATCGGAGGACCGGTCTGAATCGGTTCTTGACATCCTAGAAGTCAAGTAAGGATCCAGGAACAGGGGAGTATTCCTACAAAATGGATCCTAATGGGTCACCCCAGATTTTCTTGTCCAAGGGTTCAATAAGGATATGGCGAACTGGACCATGGGTTGGGCTTAAATGGAGTGGGATCCCTGAGATGCCTTCAAATTTCATCTACAACACTAGTTATGTTGACAATGAAGATGAGGTATATGTGGCGAATTAGGTACGGGTACGCCCCTGGAGACAAGTGTGACAGTTATGGTCATTGCGGTGCCTATGGTAATTGTGATCCATATAGAAATCCAGACCCGTTCGAATGCACTTGCCTTCCGGGTTTTGAGCCCAAGTCAGAACATGACTGGTACTTGAGGGATGGGTCCAAAGGGTGCGTGAGGAAGAAAGGGGAACACTTGTGTGGACATAGGGAGGGATTTGTGACGGTTGCACATGCAAGGGTCCCCGATACCTTGAACGCACGTGTGAACAAAAATATGGGAATGAAAGCATGCAAGGAGTTGTGCTTGAGCAACTGCTCTTGCACAGGGTACGCAAGTGCTGATGTTAATGGTACAGGAAATGGTTGCATTACTTGGTATGAAGACATGATAGATACAAGGCAATTTTTAGGCTGGGGCCAAGATTTATACATACGTGTGAGTGCAGTTGAGTTAGGTATGGCACCAAATTCTATGCTGATTTTCTAGTGGTAACAGTTTAATTTTTCGAGCATTAGCGGTCTAAATCCTCTGCTTGTTTATAATTTGTTTTCCCGAGGGGTGGGGGGGTGGGGGGCAAGGGGAAGGGGAAGGGGATGAGCTTGGAAACCGCAATCTTGGGTTAGTTTGCACCAATTTTTTGTGAAGATAAGTAGTTTTTGAGCCATATCAAAAAAAATATTTGAACTCTAAGCCTTTATCAAATCAATCAGATATTTTCTTTCACTGTTTCTTTATTTTTCCAGCTCGGTATTCAAAAAAGTCGAAGAGCTTGCATCGCAAAAAGTTGGTGGCAATTGTCATAGTATCCTTCACTGCAATGTTTCTCACACTATCCTTGGTGTATGCATTGGCCATGAAGACGCGAAAAGGTAAACATGTTATTCTTATTAGTATGACTATAGTTTAATAGAGCCCATCTTCCTGTCAAAATTAGTTGAAATCTTTCACTTGTTGACCAAGTACTACAAAGATGGATCAATGCAGCAAACTAGTAACCTTCCTGATTTAGTTTTGATTTGAGTTGAGTAACATGAAGCAAAAATATAGCCTCTATGGCTCACTATTTGATGATTAGTGTGAGAACATCAAACACTATACAAAATTAAGACTCGCATTGCAATATGGATTGTTTAGGCAACAATCGGGACTTTGATAAATTTTAATACCTTACATCATGTTGATCTGTGATCTCTCAGTATGATGCATCATTTACTATGTAAAACTATTAACTCAAAAATGAATTCTGATTCTTTATAGCAATACATGTAGTGTAGGTGATCAACTAGCCTTTATTGCAGATTTGTGTTTAACCGCGTTTGATGACAGGTAAGAGAAGAAGTCCAAAATTTTCAATTAGACGCAATAGTTCACTGTTCTCTGAAGGACCTTCAGGTTCAGGGGAAAAAGAGATCAACGAAAGTGGGACAAACACAGATTTACAATTCTTTGATCTTAGTTCTCTAGTTGTTGCTACAGAAAACTTCTCTATCTCTAATAGACTTGGAGAAGGAGGTTTTGGCACAGTTTATAAGGTAGCCTCCCTCAAATTTTGTATGACTTCCTTGCAATAGTGTGCAACATATATGCATGCATAACTGTCTTCATTCAGAAGGAAAGTAAAAATATAGTAAACTGCCCTTCATGAACGGCAATGCAGGGTGGGATGGCTTGAGTAAGCCAGGATTTCACTTGGACAACATTTTAACGAGCCTGAATTTTGCGATCTATAATTTCAGGGTCGGCTAGACAATGGACAAGAAATAGCCGTCAAAAGGCTATCAAAGAATTCAAGACAAGGGGTAGAAGAGTTGAAGAATGAAGTGAAACTGATTGCCAGACTACAACACAGAAATCTTGTGAGACTCTTGGGCTGCCGCATTCAAGAAGAAGAAAAGATGTTAATCTATGAATATTTACCAAACAAATGTTTGGACTCTTTCATCTTTGCTATGTGCACTGCTCTTAAAACTCCACTTTTGTTCATTTTGTTTCCGTAATATTTTGAAATTACTTAGAAGTAAATCATTGAACATAAAATATTTTAAACATGTCAAGTGTATTAGTCACTTGATATGCATTATTGCTACTTTCAAATTGTTATGCAGATAAAGAAAAAAGGGCAATGGTAGATTGAAGAAAACGCTTTGAAATCATTTTGGGAATTACTAGAGGGATGATATATCTTCACCAAGACTCAAGACTAAGGATCATCCATGGGGATCTAAAAACCAGCAACGTACTGCTAGATGCCACCATGAATCCCAAAATCTCAGACTTTGGTATGGCAAAAATTTTTGATGGGGCACAAATGGAAGCAAACAGCAATAGAGTAGTTGGAACATAGTAAGTATCACAACAAGAGGGGAGAGAGAAAAGGAGAGAGAAAGGGGGAGAGAGAGGCCCCAGAAAGAATAAAACTTAGTTTTAACAATGTACTTAACTTTGTGTGATTGCAGTGATTATATGTCAACAGAGTATGCAATGGAAGGACTATTCTCTATTAAGTTTAATGTTTATAGCTTTGGAGTTATGCTACTAGAGATCATCAGTGGCAAGAAGAACAACAGTTACTACGAATAGCATTCTCTTAATTTGGTTGGACATGTAAGTAAATGCAAACAAATTGCATTCCAAGAGAAGCTTTGCCTTTTGATTTTTTACCTGAAGATGATGTTTGATGTTGTGTCAGGTTTGGAATCTGTGGAAAAAAAGTAGAGCCTTGAATGTGGTCGATTCATCATTGGGCAAGTCATATTAGGCTCTTGAAGTTTTGAGATGCATTCACATTGGGTTTCTGTGCGTGCAAGAATTTGTTGTTGATCGGCCTGCCATGTTAGAAGTAGCTTTCATGCTTTCTCATGAAACAATACTTCCTTCTCCAAACCAACTCGCCTTTATTTTCAAGAGAGCAAACAATGGTCCAGGCGAGTCATCATCTTATGTCGGAGTTGATTCTGTGAATGGTGTCACTCTCACTGCAGTTGAAGCTCGTTAAAGTTTCACAACATCGTGGACTCTGGGTTATTTACTCATTGCAAGTGGTATCTATAGGCAGACATTGCCTTTTCATTCGGCCCCTTATAGGTTCAGTAAACAAGTTCTCGTCTCTAGAGCTAAGCTCCTATAAGGTGTTTAACTGATCAAAATTTGAGAACTATCAAAAAGTGATGAATAGTCTTATTGTACTCAATCCTTAGGACATATAGGTCTGCCCTGGTTCAAAATGTTTGCTATGAGTCAATCTCGCACTGCTTAGTGAAGTGAATGTCGAGTGATGCACAAATATGAACTTTAAACCTTCAGTGTATAACATATTTTAATATTATTTGAATCTAGCTCAAATCGTTAGCAATTTAGATGTTATCTGCTTGAAGGACCACATAAAAACATATTCAATATTTTAGAAACTAAAATGATATAATTGAAATATTGAAAATCAAAATGAAATAAACCTCATACTTTGAGGGACCTCCGGTGCAATTAATTATAATTAATATTTACTCTTCTTGTGTTGGCAACTACTTGGAAATTTCCACTTCCATAAATTGTGAACATTGATGAATTGAAAGATATGTAAAGTGGTCAGACACATAAACAAGAAAACTCCTCTATAACCACTTGCTACCCCATTCAACTTCAAATCCTCCACCACATAACCCAGGGCCGGCCTAACAGTATGGGAAAAAAAGCATGGGCTTTAGGCTCCAAATTTTTAGAAGGCTTCATAATTTAAGGTACACTAGCCCACAAAAAAAAAATTAAATCCATTAAATTTTAAGTCCTACAAAAAAGCCCAAAAAATTAAATTCAATTAAAATAACTATTTCAATAATTTGGGCCTATAATCCAATCCATAACATTAAAAATTTAGAAATTAAAAAAATACTCAAAAGTCAACTCATATTTACTCACTCCCTCTCTCTCTCTCTCTCTCCGATAAAAAAAATAAAAAACAAAAAAAATAAGAAAAACAAAAATTGAAATTTCTTTCTCGACAACATTAACACATTTTTCTTTTGTCTCGCTCTTACATAAAAAATTAAAAATAAATTAAATTTTTTTTTTAAATAATACAAAAAAAAAAAGACCTCCATTTAATGTTTCCGCTTAGACCTTAAATTGACCTGAGCCGCCCCTGACATAACCTAATGTCATTCTTGCTATACAAAATGTGTAAAATCCTTTGACAAGTTTTGAGGCAATTAAAAGTTAGGACCATTGATTAAGAATTCCAACTACCAAAACTTAACGTTGAAAACAACCATCATTGAAAAAATCAACAGGAAAATTAATTTCATACCTAATTCAAATGTATCCATTAAATTGCCCTGTATCCATCAAATTCCCATAACAAGTCAAGCATGCAACCACTTTCTCCAGCATTAACATTAGCACACTTGTGTACCTTGTACAAGAGTAGTTCCTCAAGCTCATTTCCTGGCATGCTTTCAATACCATACCTTTGTTCACACGTGTCATTGTTGAATTCTATGTCCAAAAAAATCCCAAACTATGCCATTGTCTAAGAGATCTTAAAAAGAGAGATGGAAAATAAAATGTTAGTGCAGAAGTTCAATGATGGAAGAACAAGGAAATAGAATGCTTCAAGGCACGTTACAAAATAATTTTTTTTAAGACAATATTTACTTTCACCAATTTTGATAAATTGATGTGCGGTAGATTGCATCGAAATCACATTTAGGATATAATGAAACTCAAATTAAATATTTTGTTTGACACAAATAAAGTCAAACTCAAATATCTTTGAGATTGAAAAAATGATAAGAAAAGTCTAATTTCTGACTTATTTATAGACATAATAATGACTGTTTAGATAACCATTGAATAGGCATGGTGACGATACATCTGTTGAAATAATAGGCATGGTCATGATCGTACATATATATAAAATTAACCATTCGATCGACAATAATTAAAACTATCAATGGTCATTATCCGTTTGCTGCTCACTACGATGCTACGTGTTAAATGTGTTTCTAAAGCGTCGCAACGTGTGAATATACACTTTTATGCATAATAGTATGAGTAATTCTATTAAGACCTAAAAAATTGACATAATTTTTTTTAACTTAATGATGTGGTAGTGAAGTGGTCCAATAGTGTTGTGTCGATAACTCTTTGACTGCTTCATTGGTACTTTATTACTTGAAACATCATTATGTCAATAAATTAGGTTAATTTTTTAGATTCAGATAGAATTGCTCTACTAAGTATTCATAGTATTATAGCATGTAATAGGTGTCTATTAATAAAATATATTCTCTTTCTTTTCACTTTTGAATGTAGAATTTGCTTTAAGAGTCTAAGACTTTCACAAATAGGGGTGCAATTTGGGGTGGGTCAATCCGAATTCAACCTGAGAAAAAAAGGACTTGAGTTGACGTTTTTAAAACTTGGGTTGGACCTGGGTAGAAAAACACTAACCCGAATTGAATTCGGGCAGTACCTGGGTTGAGGCCTCTGGTTACTGAGCTCTATCCAAATATATAAATCGGGCTCAACCCGAACATATTTAAAAATAAATATATTAATCAATATAGCAATATAACTTACAAGTTAAAACACTAAGGATCAGTCTTCTGATTCAGTCTTATGTTAAACATTTGGCTATTATGTCTTTATGTTAAAACATTGATTTTTATGTTTTAAATAATATGGTCTTTATGTTAAATATTTGATTGAAGTTGTTGATTGTTACTTTAAGTAAATACTATTTAGTATGTACCAGGTTTAGAACAACAAGCCGATTTCGGGTTAGAATGAACCCAACTCGAATTTTAACGGAAATCAGTCTGAATTACGTAACCCAAACCCAACCCAAATTCTAACTCGAAATTTGCCATTACATAAAGCGAATTCAACCAGAGAGGTTCAATACCTCAGGTTGAGATAGGGTTATAATTGAGAATTATATAACTAAGATTAGACTAGTGTTAACCCTGCAATCCACCCAACCCGCCGGACTTGCTCCCCTATTCATAACTTCTCGTAAAAGAACTATAAACTAATTCGGAAAACCAATTAAAACTACATATCCTATATATAAATTATTTTGAAAATCAATCTAACAGAAAGACAGGAGAATCAAAAAACACTCATTGTCATTATATTTATAACTTTGTGCATTTTATTTGACTTCGCATGATCTGGAGTCAAAATATATACTCATTTATTTCGTCTATCTACATTAAGTTTCACAGTCTGCATGAATTGACACCACAGGAAGACTATTTTTTTCTTGTCATTGTCACTATGTCGTTCTACTCGAAGAATAGTTTTTCCTTAATTATCATTGTCACTATGCTGGTATATAGAAAGGTCATTTTGGAAGAAAACAATCGAACAGATCATGTATCTTGTAGAAAAGACCTTGTTTTTTTTCGTTTTAATTCTTCTGAAATCCAGATCTTGCACTTCCATAGACACCATTACCCCAACTCAACCTATCAAAGATGGTGACAAGTTATTCTCTAATGGAGGATCCTTTGTGCTCGGGTTCTTTAGCCCCGGCAGTTCTAAAAACCGATATGTGGGTATCTGGTACAATAATATTTCAGAACAAACAGTAGTTTGGGTCGCAAACAGAGACAATCCAGTCGCTGGTTTCACTGGTGTTCTCTCTATTGACAGTATTGGAAATCTCGTGTTACACGACGAAAACCGAGACGTTCTGGTCTGGTCGACCAATGTTTCAGCCACGACTGGCACAAACTCGACGTTTGCTCAACTCTTGGATACTGGTAACCTGTTGTTGCTTCAAGTTCAAGATAACAAGCAAAGGGTTTTTGCATGGCAAAGCTTTGATTATCCTACAAATACCATGATTCCTTACATGAAACTTGGGGTGGACCGTAGGACCGGTCTGAACCGGTTCTTGACATCTTGGAAGTCACATGAGGATCCGGGAACCGGGGAGTATTCCATGAAAATGGATCCTAATGGGATGCCGCAGTTGTTCTTATTCAATGGTTCGGTTAGGGTATGGCGATCCGGACCATGGATTGGGCTTGGATTGAATGGCATCCCAGAGATGAAATATGATTTTCTCTTGAATGCTAGTTATGTTGACAATCATGATGATGCCTACGTGATGACCAGTGCGGTTAACAACTCAATGTTATCAAGGCATGTAATGAATGAGTCTGGGATGGTTGAAAGGCTCGCATGGCTCGAAAAGGACCAAAAATGGATTGCATACTGGTCTGCGCCCAAGTATAAGTGTGACAATTATAACAAGTGTGGTGTTTACAGTAACTGTGACCCATATAGTTTCGGTTCTTCTGAATGCACCTGCCTTCCAGGGTTTGAGCCCAAGTCCGCACGTGACGGGTACTCGAGCGATGGGTCTAAAGGGTGCAAGAGGAAGCGAGGGGGGCACGTGTGTGGAAATGGTGAGGGATTCGCAAGATGACAAGTGCAAGGGTCCCCGACACGTCTATGGCACATGTGGACAAAAGTATGGGATTGAAAGCATGCATGGAGTTGTGCTTGAGGAACTGCTCTTGCACAGGGTACGCAAGTGCTGATGTTAATGGTACAGGAAGGGGTTGCATCACTTGGTATGGGGACTTGATAGATACTACTAAACTTTTGTATGGGGGCCAGGATTTGTATATACGTGTGCATGCAGCTGAGTTAGGTATGACATCAATTTTCATGTTGAATTTCCAATGGTAATTGTTTAATTCCTTCAACTTTAGCAGTCGGAATTCTTAGTGATACAGCCTTATTATAGAAGTCCCGTAAAAAGTATTTCAGGTTTCGTATATCAACAATGACCTTAGAAATTTTTTGACTGATAAGGATGACTTTTAAACCATTGAATCCACCTTTATGCCAGACACAAAAAAAATCCAAATTTTAGGTGAAAATATCATGTTAGAATCATTGCACTACAACAAGAGAGGTAAGTGGCTATTCACTTGGCATAGAGGAGTTTTCTTGTTTATGTGTGAGCCACTTCAAAAATCTGTCACTTCAACAATTTTCAAACTCTTTGCACATTGAGAGTTTCAAAAATCATACCAAATCAGAAAAAGAAATTTTAAGAACCAAAGTTGGGCTAGTTTGCACCATGGCCAACTATGAAGATAAGTTGTCTTTGAGCCTTATCAAATCAATTGAAGGCCTTTTTTATTTTTCAGCTCAATTCTCAAAGAAGTCAAAGAGCTTTGATCACAAAAGGTTGGTGACAATTGTGATAGTATCCATCGCTACAATGCTTCTCATATCGTCGTTGGTATATTGGTTGGCCATGAAGAAGAGGAAAGGTAAACAAATTATTCTTATCATGATCATCACCATAATTTAATAGTGCAAATCTTCTGTGCAAATGAGTATAAATCAAGTTCCACAAGGTAGATCAATGCTGCATATTAGTAACCATCCTAAAGTAGTTCTGCTCGTGTCGAGTAACAAAAAACATAAAGCGAGACCCTAAGATGCACACTTTGATGATTAGTTTCGAAACATCAACCACAATACAAAATCAAGATTGACATTGCAAGATGGATTGTTTCGAATAACATTGCGACATTCTTGCTGGTGTTTGTTTCTTAGTTGTAAACATTAACCGTCTACATCACGTATGTCATCTTGTTTACTAATGTGAGACTATAGCAAGATGTCATATAGGTCATCTACCAAACTTTCTTCAAGATTTTTTGTGTTCAATGACAGTTATGAGAGGAAGAAACAATTTGCCAAATAATTTCATTAGTTCACCATTCTATGAAGGATCTTCTAGCAAAAAAGAGATCAACAAAAGTGAGACAAATTAGGATATTCAATTCTTTGATCTAAGCACTATAGTTGCTGCCACAGACAACTTCTCTCTAGCTAATAGACTTGGAGAAGGTGGCTTTGGAACGGTTCATAAGGTAGTGCATGTACACCTCTCTTCCTTCAACCGAAAACAAGCATACCATACCACTGAAGGTTATCTTTCTGGGTAGCATGGGCATGAGTAAGCCCGGATTGCTCTTGAGCAACAATTAAACTAGCCCGAGTTTCACAATCTTGTTCTAAAAATAAATGATTTGATTTCAGGGTCGGCTACATAATGGACAGGAAGTAGCTGTCAAAAGACTATCAAAGAATTCAAGACAAGGGATAGAAGAGTTAAAGAACGAAGTAAAACTGATTGCAAGACTGCAGCATAGGAATCTTGTAAGGCTTTTGGGGTGTTGCATTCAAGAAGAAGAAAAGATGTTAATCTATGAATACTTACCAAACAGAGGTTTGGACTCTTTCATCTTTGGTACGTTCCCTATTCTTAAACTTCCCCCTGGATACATTTTTTTTCTTCCTTTTCATCAAAATGTACCTAAAATCTACTGAACAGAATTTGTTTTGGCATGTGAAGTATATTAGTGACTGATGCTTGATTCGGTGGAACATTCAACCTGTGACACAGATAAAGCAAAAGGGTCAATGGTAGATTGGAGAAAACGCTTTGAAATCATTTTGGGAATTACTAGAGGGATGTTATATCTTCACCAGGACTCAAGGCTAAGGATCATCCATAGGGATCTGAAAGCCAGCAACGTATTGCTAGATGACACCATGAATCCAAAAATATCAGACTTCGGTATGGCGAAAATCTTTGATGGGGACCAAATTGAAGCAAACACAAAGCGAGTAGTTGGAACATAGTAAGTATCAAAGCAAGAGTGAGAGAGAGAGAGAGAGGTCCCTGGCAGAATTAACCTTAGTTTTTACAATTTTCTTAATGTCGTGTGATTGCAGTGGTTATATGTCACCTGAGTATGCAATGGAATGACTATTCTCTATTAAGTCTGATGTTTATAGCTTTGGAGTTATGTTATTGGAGATCATCAGTGGCAAGAAGAACAACAGTTTCTACCAGGAAAATTATGTTAATCTAATTGGACACGTAAGTTTTTTTTTTCAAAGGGGTGCTACATGAATTTGGACACGAAAGTACATGTACACGATTGCATCAGAAGCAAAGACCTCGACTTTTCTTTTTGTTATTGAAATTTCTATTTCATAAATTTTTTAACACCATGAATAACACTGCATTTGCAGTTTCTAAAAACAAGAAAATTATGATCATCAGACTTGAAGTAAAACATGACATGCTGGAGTTAAATTAACTATCGTTTGTGAAGCTTTCTTGCTTTTGTTAGAGAGAAGCACTACTCTTTGACTATTTACCTGAAGATGATGTTTAATTTTTTTTTTTATCAGGTTTGGGACCTGTGGAAAGAAAGCAAAGCCCTGGATGTAGTTGACTCATCATTGGCCGAGTCATATCGAGCCCATGAAGTGCTGAGATGTATTCACATTGGGCTACTATGCGTACAAGAATTTGCTGCTGATCGGCCTACAATGTCAGAAGTAGCTTTCATGTTGTGTTATGAAACAACACTTCCTTCTCCAAACCAACCTGCATTTATTTTCAAAAAAGTAAATACTTGTCCAGGCGCATTACCAACTTGTGTGGGAGCTACTTCTATAAATGATGTCACTCTATCTACGGTTGAAGCTCGTTAAAGGCTCACGCCATTGCAGACTGTGTACTATTTACTCATGACAAGTAGTATCACTACAAAGACATTACGTTTTGTCCCTAAAGCTAAATTGTTATAAGTTACAACCTTGTGCAGCAGATCCAGAGTAAGTTTCTATCTGCTCCACCCTTTCTAGAATCAAGCATATTGGTAGGCTTTAATAAATGACTTTTTTTTGCCTATTCCTCTAAACAGATGGAGCATAAATATATTACAATCTTTTTTTGGAGCTGGTATGATCCTTTATTTATAATCACATGAGCGAGACTCCTAGTCGATAGAAGTATACTCCTTGTTCAAAACCGCTCATCAAGTGCCTATAAATAGGCATGGGTCCGTCCAGTTTAAAGCATCCCGAAAATTACATTAGTTCAATTTTCATTCTCTTGTTGAGAATACGAGAGGTATCTTTACTGGAGATTTGAGATGGTAAGGTTGAGCGGATTGTACAAGGAGTTAAGGGCTTGGGTTTGGGATTTAAACCTATGTAGTAAGGCTTGTATCATTATACCTATTTTTTCTCAATAGTAAATAAAGGAAAATGGATCACACCTCGTGGACATAAGCAAAACAATTTTGCCCAACAACGTAAATCTTGGTGATATGAATTGTGTTTTGACTTTTTTTTATTTCGCTTATTTATTTTCTTGAGGTAATACTAAACAAATTTTATTCTGAACAATTAACTTTGTAGGTTTCCCTCAGTCACCAACCGTCAACCATAAATCTATGTATTACCTTATAAACTGGCCCGATATGTCCATATGTCTTCTTCATAAGGCTAAATATGTGAAAAAAAATGTCTATTATTGTACTGGTTACAACAAGGGGACCTCTGTGAATTAACTGTTTAGGAAAGCTTGTTTCCAAGTTAGTCTTTTATTTTCTATTCAATATTTTTGTCCAAATTGATTCTAATTTTTTTGCCATAATTCTAAATGTGTAAGTTATTATTTCGGTTATTTTTTTCACAGGGTATTCAGACTTACGCTGACTACTACCTCGAGCTTTTTAGGCTCTAATACCATATGTCGAGTCTCTTTCGAATAATTTTGACCAATTTCTTAGTGTTGAAACTGCAAGGGTCCAAATAGTTCTATCGTCAGGTTAAAGGTATCCAGAAGTGATTTCCACATCAATTAGTCCACAACTTTTAATGGCAGCCTAGATTAAGCCATGTTTTCCTCACTTATGTTCATTGTTTTGTCACTTTGAATGAATTGGACATTGGACTCAAAAGCTATGGTAATTCCGGAGAGTAAAAAATATGGTAAAGATTTCCATCTCTTTATAAATATTCCGGGCTTATAAGGCATTGGGTGACTGTGTCATGTGGTGTCTACACCCAATAAAAATTTGTCAGAATTGGACCCACAAGTTAATTTTTTGCAAAAAAAAAATTCTGACAGCTTCAAAAGTGTCATAACTAAATTGAAAATGTATAATGTTATATATATATATATATATATATATATATATATATATATATATATATATATATATATATATATATATATATTGTGTGCTCTGAAATAATCAAGCACTGAACTCGGACACGTACTAAACTGAAAGCCTAAACTCGTCCTATATCACGTGTCTGAAGGCACTGTACATATTTCTTAAATACGAAATAATCAAACAATGAATATAAACATGCATTAAGCTGAAAATCGTTTGGTCATTTTTAATGTCATGACTTTAGTGAAATAAAAAGGGTCAAAATGTTTTCGTTTAAAAATATTTGGACATAATTTCCTCTAAAAATATGATCCCAATAGAATATCAACGTGTACAAACAATCAATAAAATACTAATTACTCAATCCAGCATCTAAAAAAACAAACAAACTGTGAAACCAATTGCAATCCTCAACTTATATTGCATCAATTCAATCAAATTGTGTTATCTATTTTAAACGAAGACCCACAAAATAATTTGTGGTGTCTATACAATGAACCAAGTAAAGTGTACGTGTTTGTACAATAATATATGCATGTAAAATAATAGAAAATCATTTTTTCTACACGAACAACTATATTTTTTATATGAATACTTGTAAAAGTGATAGACAAACAACTTTAATCACATAACAAAATAATATAAACAAAAATCAAGTAAGCCTAAACTCGTCCTATATCACGTGTCTGAAGGCACTGTACATATTTCTTAAATACGAAATAATCAAACAATGAATATAAACATGCATTAAGCTGAAAATCGTTTGGTCATTTTTAATGTCATGACTTTAGTGAAATAAAAAGGGTCAAAATGTTTTCGTTTAAAAATATTTGTACATAATTTCCTCTAAAAATATGATCCCAATAGAATATCAACTTGTACAGACAATCAATAAAATACTAATTACTCAATCTACCATCTAAAAAAACAAAAAAACTGTGAAACCAATTGCAATCTTCAACTTATATTGCATCAATTCAATCAAATTGTGTTATCTATTTTAAACGAAGACCCACAAAATAATTTGTGGTGTCTATACAATGAACCAAGTAAAATGTACGTGTTTGTACAATCATATATGCATGTAAAACAATAGAAAATCATTTTTCCTACACGAACAACTATATGAATACTTGTAAAAGTGATAGACAAACAACTTTAATCACACAACAAAATAATATAAACAAAAATCAAGTAAGAGGTATTGAATTACATTTTGGGTTATTCTAAAATCTGCCCAATTCAAAAATCAAGCTCTTTTTTGGTTTATATTACTGAGAGAAATTGAAATCAATGTAAGAAACTTTCAAATTTTTGACAGAGTATCCTCTGAAAATATGATGCCACAAATATATCAACCTATCTACAAAACGTATATATTTCATAATCATAATCATTTCGTTAAATACACATTCATTTAATTGAAAATTGTTAAAATTGATAAAGAAGTTATCAATCAAATTCTTTCTCAATCAACTTACTCATTGGATATGAAAATGAACAGCAGTTTTAAACCACATGACATTGGTGCTAAGAAGCAGGAATAAAAATGGATGCTGGTGAAGTAATAACACAACAGACAAAAAAAAGTAGGTATTAAAAACCAACAAATGGAATTAAGTATTGAACAACAACAATAGTTAAAATGGTATTGAACCAAAAGGAGCTTACAATAATGGACTCAATTATAAATTAGTCTGAAAAAACAATCAAAATCCAAGGAAGGAATTATGCAAAAATCATACAACCCATTACCCACATAAAACCAAGAAACCAAACCCTATCAGCCATTTTTTCAAACATCTTGCGAGCAAGCCCAAAAAATGAAAATTAACAAAACTGTGAGCATACTCGAATGAAAAAAAGAGCAAACTCAATTGGAAATTGGAATCGGGACACAATAGTAAACAAAAATCAATGTGTGTGTGTGTTGCTATTTGGTCTGTGTGAGTGTGGGTTGGGTAGAGACGGAAGAGTGTGTAAATGTGTTTGTTCTCTATGTGTGTGTGAATTTTTTTAGGGGGGTTGATACAGTCCAAGGAGGATATCTAGGGAGTTTATTTATTTAATCCTATTAAAACGATTATTATCTTGAATAGAGTACTAAGGGATAGGTATGTTATCCCTAGTAATTCGGAATTGATGAGTAATGATCCCGAATAGTTAGGAATAGATTAGTATTAGTAAGATTAGTATTAGTTTAATTTTATCTTTAAGCTCTATTTATAGAGATATGAGTCTCGAATAAAGGTATTGAATCTAATTTTGCAAGTTTTGTGGCTGAACGTAGGAGTTCCTGGGAAACTCGAATTCCCCATATTTGGAGGCCAAGGATCCCTCAAAGTATCCTTCCCAACAACATAGGTCGACCACGCAAGGTTGATCCGTTCTCTTTACCTATTCATAAACCTGTCACACGTTCGCAAACTAAGGAACGTAACAACTTGGTATCAGAGCCAAGCATGACGGAACACCGCTTAGAACGTCTCAAAGGGGAGGTTGGAGACCTCAAAGGAAAGATCAGTGAGATGAACTCTGGCCAAGTGCAAATACTGAGACAAATGGTGGAGATAACTCAGTCAATACAAGCCTTGTCGACCATCCGTAGTACAAGCAATGGTAATGATCGGAGCTCTTTTTCATCACACAACAACAAACCCAGTCCCACAGGCTCTGGGAATTTTAATTCCCGATGGCCTAAAATGGACTTTCCACGCTACGAAGGTAATGAAGACCCAACTGTATGGATTTCCAAGGCGGAGCAGTATTTTGACTTTCATCAAACGGAGGAAGTTGATAAACTACCCCTGGCAGCCTACCATTTAGATGGAGATGTGCAAATATGGTATCAACATTTTAAGGCAGAGAGGGAAGAAGTAGATTGGGAGTCCCTCAAAGCTGAGTTACACGTGCAATATGGACCTACCGAATACCGAAATTTCTTTGGCGATTTTTCAAAACTTAAGCAAGTTGGAACGGTTAAAGATTATCAAACTGAGTTTTTGCGGCTTCTAAGCAGAGTGGGAAAGCTTTCGATAGAGCAGCAAATTGGAGTCTTCATCAGCGGCCTTAAAGAAAATATTCTAATTGATGTCCAAGCCAGTGATCCCACCACTCTATCTGCAGCAATTGGGCTCGCAAGGCTCTACGAAGATCGCACTGGTGAGTCACGCAGGCTACCTGCATATGAATTCCGAAGAGCCCTTCCACCCACTGCCAATGCACCACCATTGCCATCACCCACTTTGGCACGCCCAAGGCCCCCTATCATTCGTCGGTTATCACCTGGAAAATTAAAGGAGCATCGTGACAAAGGGCTCTGTTTCAATTGTGATGACAAATTCTCTCCTGGCCATCGTTGCAAGAAACTTTTCCTCATAGAAGGAGTTTTCGACGAAGAAGGGCCGCCTGACCCAGAGCCGATTTTCGAAGGAGAAGAAGAGGTAACGGAGATCAGTTTACATGCCATCACCGGGACCTAATCACCACAGACCATGAGAATTAGAGGGAAGGTGGGGAACACCGGTTTCACCATTTTGGTGGATTCGGGAAGCACCCACAATTTTCTCAATATTGATTTAGCTCAACAATTGGGTTTAAAGCCTGAAGGAGGGACTTTCTCGGTTGCTATTGCCAATGGAGAAAAAATGACCAGTCCAGGTGCTTGCAAAGGCGTGGAGGTAAAGGTTCAAGAATTAATTTTTTTTTGTGGATTTTTACCTCTTACCAGTGGAGGGATGTTCTGCCGTTTTCGGTACCCAGTGGCTGTGTAATTTGGGAGCCATAATTTGGGATTTTAATGATCTTTGGATGAGATTTTGGTGGGAAGGGAAAATGGTGGAGCTGCATGGCTTTCAAGGACCTCCTAACCGAATAGTGGGGGGATCCGATTTGCCGAAGAGCATTAGGAAGAAGAAACGAGCTTTTTTTTCCAACTCAGTGGCAACTTTCATCAAATCCAATCTGGCACTACCCCGCCCATGGCCACTGATTTATTGGAGTTGCTTAACAAGCATGCAAAATTATTTGCTGAACCCCAGGGCCTCCCACCTAAGCGAATTCAAGACCACAGAATTCCCTTGAAGCAAGGAGCCGGGCCAATCAATGTCAAGCCGTACCATTACCCACACTATCAAAAAGATGAAATTGAGAAGTTGGTGGCTGGACTTTTGGGATCTGGCGTAGTAAGGATTAGCACTAGTCCTTATTCTTCCCCAGTCCTCTTGGTTAAAAAACATGACGGGTCATGGAGATTATGCGTTGATTATAGAGCTCTAAATGATGTCACTATCAAGGATAAATTTCCAATTCCGATGATTGATGAATTACTTGATGAATTACATGCTACACAATTTTTTACAAAGCTAGACCTCCGAGCTGGGTACCACCAGATTCGTATGCACCCGGAAGACGTGGAGAAGACAGCATTACGAACACACCATGGGCACTACGAGTTTTTGGTCATGCCTTTTGGTCTTACCAACGCTCCTTCAACATTTCAAGCTACTATGAATGAGGTATTCCAATATTATCTCAGAAAATTTGTATTGGTATTTTTCAACGATATTTTAATTTATAGCAAGGACTGGGAAGAGCACTTGAAGCATGTAGAAATAGTTTTGCAAAAATTACGGGAACATCAATTTTTTGTAAGACGAGAAAAATGTCAATTTGGTCTTCAGGAAGTTAATTATTTGGGCCATTTAATTACAAGTAAAGGGGTGGCTATGGATCCCGAAAAAATTGAGGCGATGGTGTCTTGGCCCAAACCCACCACTCTGAAGGGCTTGAGGGGATTCCTAGGTTTGACGGGGTATTATAGAAAGTTCATAAAAAGCTATGGAGAAATTGCGAGACCCCTCACTAGTATGTTAAAAAAAGATGCTTTTGAGTGGTCAAAGGAAGCGGAGAGGGCGTTTGAGGGGCTTAAAACAGCCATGACCACTGGGCCGGTTTTAACCTTACCAGATTTTTCTATGCCATTTGTGGTTGAATGTGATGCATCCGGAACAGGACTCGGGGCGGTTTTGATGCAAAACAGCAAGCCCATTGCTTTTTTCAGCCAAGCTCTCAATGGGAAAAATCTTGCCTTGTCCACTTATGAAAAAGAAATGCTCGCCTTGGTGAATGCTGTCCAAAAGTGGAGGCCTTATTTATTGGGAACAAGATTCTTAGTCAAGACGGATCAAAAGAGTCTTCAATACCTTTTGAGTCAAACCATCACCACACCTGCATAACAAAAATGGCTTGTTAAATTGTTGGGTTACAACTTTGACAATGGAGCCGCGGATGCTTTATCCAGACTACATGAGGAAGACTTGAAAACCAGCCCCCAAGTCTTCCAATGGTGGCCAAGGTCAGGGAGGGTGAATTACAAGCTATCACTCAAGTCATTCCCAAATGGGCCGACGCCATCAAAGAGGAGGTTGCCAATGAGGCTGAATTACAGATGTTAGCACAAAGAATTGTTGATGGCGAAGCAGTAGGTCCATGGGCATATAAAGAAGGTATATTATTTTTTAAGAATCGTATATACCTCCGCCCAATTTCTCCTTTAATTCCTACCATTGTTCATGAATTTCACTCAAGTGCTCATGAGGGTTTGCATAAGACACTGTATCGAATTAGGCAAAAATTTTATTGGAAGGGCATCAAGGGGTGTGTTCGAAAATTTATCCAAGAATGTGGAGTTTGTCAAGCCCATAAATCTGAACATATGCATCCCGCCGGACTCCTAAGCCCCTTACCTATACCCAAAGCACGTTTGGACGGATATATCAATGGATTTTGTAGAGGGTCTTCCTAACTCTAAAGGAAAGACCACTATTTTTGTGGTGGTTGATCGTTTATCCAAGTTTGGGCATTTTATTCCTATTAGTCACCCATACACGGCAGTCACCATTGCTCGCATATTTTTTGAACATATTTTTAAACTTTATGGAATGCAGGAATCAATTGTGTGTGATCGCGACCCTGTGTTTACTAGTACCTTCTGGAGAGAATTATTTCAGTTACAGGGACTTAAGTTTAACTTTAGCTCGGCATATCACCCACAGACAGATGGCCAAACGGAGGTTGTTAATAGGACTTTGGAGATGTATCTACGGTGTTTGACTAGCTCCCGGCCTAAAGAATGGTCCGTGTGGATTCCTTGGGTTCAATATTGTTACAACACTAGCGTGCATTCAACTCTGGGAAAGACTCCATATGAGGTATTATATGGGCGTCATCCACTGTCATTGATTGCATATGTTCATGGTACTGCTAGGGTCGAATCCGTGGAGCAATTTTTGGTGGCAAGAGATGTGGTGATTCGCGAAGCAAAGGCAAATTTAGCTAAAGCTCAAAACCGAATCAAGGTTATTTATGATAAAAAGCATGTGGAACACAAATTTGAAGTGGACGATTGGGTGTTTCTTAAACTCCACCCTTATCGACAACAGACAGTGGCTCAGCGGAGGAACCAGAAACTTGCTGCCAAATACTATGGTCCCTTCCAGGTCAAAGAAAAAATTGGTGAGGTTGCTTATCGCTTGCATCTATCCCACACATCAAAACTCCATCCAGTTTTCCATGTGTCCGTGTTGAAGAAGCAAGTGGGCGAGCAAGTGATGGTGGAGACTGCCTTACCAGCCTCTTTGCATAGCGAACAGCCCCTACTTCCTACACCACAGGCTATCCTTGAAACTCGGCAGCACAAGGGCAGTTCCCAGTTACTCGTTCATTGGCAGCTTACATCTCCATCAGATGCAACTTGGGAGAATTATGACGAGTTTCGGCTTCGTTTCCCAGAATTTTCCTTGGGGACAAGGAAAATTTTAAGAAATGGGGGAGTTGATACAGTCCAAGGAGGATATCTAGGGAGTTTATTTATTTAATCCTATTAAAACGATTATTATCTTGAATAGAGTACTAAGGGATAGGTATGTTATCCCTAGTAATTCGGAATTGATGAGTAATGATCCCGAATAGTTAGGAATAGATTAGTATTAGTAAGATTAGTATTAGTTTAATTTTATCTTTAAGCTCTATTTATAGAGATATGAGTCTTGAATAAAGGTATTGAATCTAATTTTGCAAGTTCTGTGGCTGAACGTAGAAGTTTCTGGGAAACTCGAATTCCCCATATTTGGAGGCCAAGGATCCCTCAAAGTATCCTTCCCAACAACATAGGTCGACCACGCAAGGTTGATCCGTTCTCTTTACCTATTCATAAACCTGTCACACGTTCGCAAACTAAGGAACGTAACAGGGGTCTTGGGCAAGCAAAGAAAGGGGGGGTATTATGTGTATTTTAATCTTATGTGGACAAACAGAATTGGATAGGGTGAGCAATCCACAGTGGGTTCCCTGAGGTATAGATGGGCAGCCATCAACAGTTGTCATCAAATAAATACTCTAACCACCTAAATTAAAAAAAAAAAAAATTACATTTAGTCATGAACACTCCAAATTACACAACTAACCAAACAAAAAAAGGTTAAAAAATACAACTAACCAAACTAAAAGTCACTTACGTGATCTTTCTAAAACCATCACCACCTAGCACCACCGCAACAAATGCCCAGAAGATCACAACAAAAAACAACACTAGATTAAAACCAAAGCAAAACATTAGAATTTGAATGTTCAAAAGAAAAAACACAATAGCAACACATTAATAGCCAATTTCAATTAACACATTAATAGTCAAAAGATTCAGGGAACCAACTTTACAAATCTACGAACACATACAAAAAAAAAAATGCAAAAGCTCAAATAGATCTCTTTTTTAAAGCAATCAATTTCATCGACCAGTTTTTCACTGATAGAACTTTTTTCAAATATCTTTATCAAGTAAAATCCTTTTATCTTCCTGTGTTTGCATATTTCGATCCAGTGCATGAACTTGGAAGCAATTATCAACTATAGATATGAAAATGAATCACAAAACTATAACAAAACAGAATCGTAAAGATTAGACAAATTCAGATGTACTACCAGATCAGAAAAGCAGAAACGACATTAAAATTGACTGTCCATAAATTAACTACCTCAAAATTGACCCGTCACGAAATTCATAGCACATTTAAAATTGCATAAAAAATTTAAAATGGTAGAAAAAATACACCCAAACTCACAGTATGTGTGCGTGGCGGAAGAGTGGGTTGCATGTCTGTGTGTTGTTTGTTTCTGTGTTGGCCGAGAGGCTTTGTGTGGGTTTGTGAGTGTGATGGCTGAGGGGTTTGGGTGTGTGCTGTTTGTGTATGAGAAAGGTAGAAGGAGGGCGGGAGAGGGTGGCAGAAAAATGTGCTTGCAGACAACAGTAGGTGTGGGTGTGGGTTCTGTTGGGCATTTCAACAAACACATCATGGGCATTATGATTGGGGTCTGGGTTTTGCGCATTTTCAGTGAGAAACAAAAAGAGGGGAGGGGAGGGGAGGGGATGGAGAGAAATACCTGGAAGATGGTTGTACAGTGTTGCTTTGCTGGTGACAAACGTGTGTGTGTATATCCCCCCAGTGTTGCTTTGCTGGAGAAAACCCGTGTGTGCTGTGGCTGTAGAGAACCCGTGTGTTGCTTTGCTGGAGAGAACCCGTATAGGGTGGTTTGTGCAGAGGGGGTATAAGAGGAGAGGGTGAGGTTTGCGCAGAAGGGGGGTGTGTTCTGCAATGGTGAGAGGGGGGTGTGTTCTGCGTTGGTGAGAGGGGGGTGTGTTCTGCTGGGTCTTTGGGGAGTGGGTGTTTGCGCAGAAGAGGGATGGGGGGAGGGTGTTTGCGCACAGGGGGAAGAAGGGTGGGGGTCTGCTGGATTGCTGGGTCTTTGGAAGAGGGATGGGGGGAATACCTGGCGTTCGCTGTGGCTGCAGCGAACTCGATGGCTGTGGCTTTGATGGTGGTAACAGAGACAGACAAAGACGTTTGAATTGAAGAGGAAGGGAAAAGAAAAAACCGAAGGCATGGTAAGTGGCCATGCCGCCTCTCTTGCCGCCTGTCTGTCTGACAATGTTATGATACTGGTGATAGAGTGTCTGAGAAGTGGTAAGACCAGGAGTGTGAGAAGTGATAGTTTTTTTTTTTTTTTTTTTTTTTTTGGGGGGGGGGGGGGGTCATATAAAATTTCAAACTCATTTCTGTTTTATTATATATATATTAGTTGAAGTATACGTGTTGTACGTGAATTATGTTAGTCTATATTATATATTTTTATTTTGAATTTTTATGATATATATTTGAAATTTTTTACATGCTAAATAATTATAATATTCTTTGGTGTAAAATATCATTTATTAAAAGAGTAATGCAACATTGTGGTATTATTAAAATTGTGGTATTATGAAGTCTAACCAATAGCATGCTAAGTTTCTCAAGTTTTTTTTTTGAAAAAAAAAGACTAACCATCATTATTCGAATACCAACACAGTAGATGAGATACATCATCAATTACGAAGACAAATTAGATCTCATTTTGTAGATAAAGTGTATCAAGTGTTACCTTAAAATATATTCATATAAATGACATGAAAGAACCAATTGAAACTGAACATAGAATTATCTCCAAAATCAAACCATCAACATGCTAATACAAAGAGATATAGAAAGAGAGTGTATAGAAGATGTGGCCCATTTATCCTAGTTTAGCAAAAAAAAAATGACGGCAAACGAAAGGGGAATCAACTGTGGTTCTTCACTCTTCATTAGCAAAAAATTTACCATGGTTCTTTACTCTTCATCTGGTGCTATAAATCGAGAAACCTAAAATAACGCAAGTGAAACATTGAGAATTAAATTTTTCAATAAAATTAGTCAATTAAAAAATTAATAATACATTTTAGTTAGGTTTGAGAATCGTGTCAAGTCTTAGGTTTATGTCAAAAATCACTCAACTCATATACGACTCGTTTCTAAACGGGTGAACGAACACACCTTATTTATTTAATACATCACACAACACGACATTTGTCACTTGGTAATTCTACAGCACAAAAAAACCCCAATTATGCAACATAGTAGGTAATCGAGTAATAAATGAGCAATCATGTGATAAATAAGTAACTGAGTGATATATCAATTTATTAAATGGGCACTCGAGTGAGAAACAGGTCAAGGTATTTCACCCAAAAAAATAACTCGCTTATTACACGAGTTTGTCGAGTATATCTGTTTATCATCCAAACCTATTAATTTTATGTTAATTCATATCGAGTAATAGGCTTGTGTTAAATTTTGTCATGTCTAACTTAAGTCATTGTTTGTCTTTATGAATAGCAAATATTAATTCTTAGAATATTAATGATGCACCAAAAGACATCTTTTTAGGCCCTTTTAAAGAATAGATTGATAAAATAATGTTATTTACTAATTAATCAAGCCTTCCTTCTCTCTACCATTTATCAAATATTTTTAGCAATTCCATGACCCGGTCCCTTGATGCACAATCACAAGGGAACAACGGCATTCTCTCAGCTGAAACTTCTGGTTGTCTACAATGCAATTTTTGAAGCAACTGCTTGTGATTTTCATGTTTAAAGTAAGATGCAACAACATTTCTTGACCAAACATGAGAAAGCCCATGACTGCAACACCCACTATACTACACAAGACACCCAAAAACATGCTTAAACTACATTGTGGAATTTCAGCAAAATGACAAAAGTTGTTGCGATAATTGAATTGAAACTACTACTCCATCATCTCCAGCTCTCAAGGCATCGTATTTTCTGTGAAGGCCTGCTTACAAAAGTTGCATAAAAAATGATTGTAGATTGTAGTTTTACTCAATTGAGCTTTACCTTAGACTTGCAAAAACAACATAAAGGGTTTCATATACTCCAACTACGTACATTGATTAGTTTGTGTTCCTTGGGATTCGTCAGCGTGGAAATAGAGTTGCAGTTATTCATGCAATAACAATTTTTGTATAAGGTCCAAAATTTAGAAGTCTATTTTCCTTTATTTTCTTACAAATTGGTGTTGATTGTTGTAGCATGAAGAGTTATCATAGCTTTTGGCTTCCAGACCGTGGGTTTACCCATATCATTTCTTGAGAACAAAAACACCTGAAAATAAATCTATAAATTAGACTTGATCATTCTTCATCTTTAATGGCATGGAATAACCAATCGTATCATCAAAATTAGTATCTGTTGATATATATAGTAAGTGATGCATCAAATAGTTTCTCTTGTTAAAAACAAAATATATACATATGTGTGTAGATTGAGACTCTCCTTGCTACACTTTTCTTCAATAGTAGATCATCAATCATAAATTAAAATGAAACTTACTATTTATAAGTAGATTCCTCCCCGTACATGATTGATGATTTACTATTGAGTGAAATTCAAAGAAACATAAAATAAGGGATTTAGGTCTAAAATTTATGACAAACAATGATACATGCAATTAATGGCGTGATTCCTCTCAAGCTCCATAGATAACGATTGGTCAAAATAGAAAAGGATCAGATGCTAACTTCAGAAGACATTTGCTTCAAGAAATAGATAATTAGTGGAAATTGTTAGAGTAAACATTCGTCGTTCCAATAACGTGTGAAAGAATAGCATGTTCAACCATCTCGACTAGCCATTTTAAGCTTAAATCAAAACGGTCACATTCTGGTTTCAAAGACCCCATCAATCTTCTATAATCACAAATAAAATAACTAGCAGGATAATGCTAGGTTGGAACAACCATGAAGTAGTTGAAATTACTGAGTTTGAGGGATTCTCGAGCTCTTAGATGCGAAAAATTCCACCAGAAGTAGCGTTTGTATGCTTTGATATGATGGTATCCTAACAAGTTGTACTGCCATCTACCATCCTGGTATCCCTCACACTCACATTGGGACGGCTCTATATGTCTTGCATCCAATGTCTAGAATCTGTGTCATTTTTATAGTCATAGCTTGCCTTAGCAATATATTTCACAATGACATATCTTTCAATCATAATGATAACATATAAATGTTTAATATTCAAGCATAAACATTTCATGTTTACCTATATATGTCGTATAGTGACTATAGTGTCTGTTTTATACTTGCGATTTTTTTTTTTTTTGATATTGTATGCAACAGGTCGTTGAACACATGAGAAAGATTTCTCTTTGTCAAAAAAATCAATTATGTCTTATAACTAATTGACGACTTCCTAGAATGGTAGCCTTCGGTCGAACAAAAATTGAAGAAGAATGAAAAAGTAGAAGAAAGAGGAGAATGAAAAAGCTCACTTGGTAAGATGATTAGTGGAGAGAGAAGATATCTTATTAGTTGGCAGATCAACACCAGGTCACTAGCTATTCATGACAGCGAGGGAGGAGGAGGAGAAGAGACGAAGAAGAAGAGGTTGATCAGGAGGGGTTTATTATGATAATCCAACAATGTATTTAGTGCATATGTTTAATTCAAGAATACTAAAAAGATTATAAGTTACGTATATATTTAGTGCTAGAGCACTGTTCAACTTATGCCCGGTTACACAATTACTATAGTATAATACGAAATTGACTTTAGAGCTTCAAGTAGGTATAACTAAATTTATAGCATTACTCAATTAGAAAAATGAGATGTATTGTCATTTGTAAAAAGGTTAAGGATATTATTGTCAATCAAAAGTTTTCACTTTTGTTGACATTTTATAGTAGTATATATATATATTGGGAGGGGGGATAGGAAGGGGACTTGAACTCTTAACCTTAAGAAGGTAAAGTCTTTACAAGACAAGGAGTACCATTGAACCAAAGACCCATCGTGGTGAGCACACGATATCCTTTACCACATTAAGTCAAAAGCAGAAAAGCAAAGGAAAACAAGAGGGAAAAAATTTGCATTCAACGATATAATTCACCCCAGTAGAAGAAATTTCACCTTTCCCACTTAACGGTTTCCTTATTGTTACACCTAACAGTATTAGACATGATTCACAATTTCGATATGACAATAATATGGAACTAGTTTATTTTGAGTATTAGCAGGTTCGAATGGTGAGTATGTAGACTCTTTAATACTCTGTTTAGTAGGAAGAAAGGAAAATATGAGGGATACACTTTCTATCCTTCAAAGAAGGAAGTAGGAATGATACATTTTCCTTCTTTTGTATTTGGTAGGATGGATGAAAAATAAAAATGATTATTATTATTATTATTTTTGTGTTTGCTAAGATTAGGGGTGATAATCAAGTCGTGTCGAGTCATTGCGGGCTCGTGTCGAACATTAGTCAAATCTAACTCAACTCATTTAACTAATCGTGTCATGTCGAGTTGACCTGTTTATTTTCATGTCGTGTTTGTATTTGTATTCATGTTGACCCACATAAACTTTGAATAAAAAATTTAACTATAATATTCTATTTTTACTTAATTGAATCTATACTCATACTTTTTCTACAAACTAAAAATTAACTTAAATAAATATAATAATAATAACTACTAATTGAAAACTCAATCCTTGCAATGAGCCACCTTCCACCTGAGTCGACGGTCGAAACCCTAACCCTAACCTCATCCCTCATCCTCACCGACAACCGACTAGCATCCACATTAACCAGCCTGCCTTCATCGACTGCCTCCATCAAACCAACAAAGCACCGACTGCCTAGACTGCCTCCATAAAGAAACCTACACCGACTGCCTCCATCAACCAACAAAGCATCGACCAACCCACTGCACCAACTGACTACCTACACAGCAAACCCAGCCCACTGACTGCTCACCCGTGAAGGTTGCGCCTCCCTAACTGCCTTTCATTGGTGAGATTTTTTTTCATGTAATTAACCCTAAACCTAACCCAAGCCCCTCCTCCACGTCGCAACCATCAGCCCCCAACCCAGTCAAATCTATTGCTCAACCCATCTGCCACCCATCGCCTGAACTGCCAGCAACAATACCAGCCATCTACCCCACCGATTGCCCACTCCACTACCCACCCCACCGACTGCCCACTCCACTATCAACAAACATCAAACCGACATCAAACTAAACCCACAAACACTGAACCCAGCGAACAACCGCACCCATGGCCAATCTGGCTGCCGGTGATGACCCAACCACCGACCTAAACCCACCACCCAACCCTCCCCCTCCCGACGCACACACTTATCCTAGCGGAGTTATCCACCACCCCACTGCCGGCGACTTACATCACGTTGACCCTGCGGGTTACACTTATAAGCAAACTCGGCCCATCCCTCAATATGCCCATCCCATCATCAAACCCGGCCCACTTCCCACAACTAATATCGTTCACCAACCTCCTCAAGTTAAACACCAACCCGGTCGAAACTCAACACAACCTGGTGCTCCCAAACCAGCCATAGGCACTACCCATAATTCTTGGACCCGACCCCCCGATTTCGCCCCGGACCCAACTCGACCACCCAAGTCATTCATAGATGTTTTGAGGGGATCCGCCACCTATGGCTTCGACGCCCCCACTCGTTGAGTTCCCCGCCCCGTCACACAGTACAGGGGTGCCCCGATAGTTGACTTTTTTGACAAGGAGATTGAGAGTCTCGTAGCTCCTTTCAGGTTGGCCCTGATGGGCAAGTTTACCCGAGGCCGCCCTCCGATGAAAATGATCAGGAGATTCCTTCAGCTGATTGGATTGAGGGGGCAGGTTAGTGCCTCTTTGTTAGATAGCCGACACGTGCTCCTGATGTGCGACCTTGAGGAGGATTACACCCGTCTCTGGGTGAAGCAGGCTTGGTCGATTTATGGCAGAGAGATGCGCATGTTCAAGTGGACTCCGCATTTTCGTTGTACTGAGGAGTCACCCATAGTTCCTATTTGGGTTTTGATTCCCATATTTACCAGTCCACTTTGTGCATTCCCAAGATGCATTATTCTCCATAGCCTCGATGATTGGGACGCCTTTACGGGTTGATCAGGCCATATCGAGTTTGAGTCGACCTTCAGTTGCCAGGGTGCTAGTTGAGTATGATGTCACATGGCGGTGGGTGCCGAGGATTAGGATAGGTAGACAAGAGACCCGATTTTGGCAAGATGTGATTTACGAGGATGTACCGCAGTATTGTACTGGGTGTCGATATTTAGGCCATTCAGTGGAGACCTGCATCACCCACTCACAGCCCCGGGAGGAGGTCAGTGGAAACCGACCACAACAGGTTCAAGGTGATGGCCAGTAGAAGACTAGACCACAAGAGGGTGCACCCATTCAAAGAGCCCCAGCCCTTACTGTTCCTCCTAAGAGTACTGATCAAGTTAGAGTATCTTCTAGGGGAGTGACAGATGTAACAGTTGTTCCTACCCCTAGGGCCAGAGTTGCTACCGTTGTGGAGTCCGCTTCAGTTGCTCCTATCCAGCTTGTTGTTGAGCCACGTACTATGGATGAGTCTGTGGTTGTGGCCAGTTCAGATACTATCCCTACTAGTGTTGTGCAGGAGTAGAGTTTGTGGCCCGATCCTTCAGTTGACACAGTTTTTGAGCTAGTCCGTGATGGACCTGTGACTACCCTGGTCGTTCGTCCGACTATTCGTGAACTTCGAGGGGTTCAGAGTCCCCTGGCTGTGTCATTATCTGAGGATACTAGTTTGAGGCGTAGAAATAAGGGTGTTGGGACTTCGACTGATATTCCTCTCAACCCTAGATTGTCTACTCGGGTTGAGAGCCACGTTACTGGAGATATATCATCTGATGAGTCCTTGAGTGGTGTTGTTGGATCCTTTTCTGACCAGCAGGAAGGCCTTGCTCAGCCTGGAAGAGCTTTAATGTCTTATGATGCTTCACAGTCCGATTGGCAGGTCCTGTTGCGTAGATCTCAGCGTAGGGGAGGTCGAGCAAGCAAAGGAAGTAGAGGTGGTAGGCCTAGCCGAGGGATGCTTAGTGTGGTTCTTCCACTCATTTCTGATGATTAGTACGCTCATTTGGAACATCAAAGGGATCAGCCAGACCTCTTCGATTAGAAGGCTTAGGAAGCTGACCCGCTCACACCACTTATCGATGTCATGTATTTTGGAGCCTTTTGTTGACCAGGATCGGTTGGAGTCTTTTCGAATTCGTTTGCACATGGAGCACAACTTTTGCTCTATTTTGGGGAAGATTTGGATCTTTTGGTCTTCCCCTTTTCAGTTGGAGGTTCTTCAGGATGATAGTCAGGTGGTTCACTGCCAGGTGCGACATTATTCCTTATCGGATCCAGTTTTTATTTCTTTTGTGTATGCCAGTTGCGTAGCTTCTATTAGATAGGGTTTGTGGGATGCTTTGACACAATTTGGGAGCGAGTCCCATTCTGAGATCTGGGGGGGGGGTCATACACAGTCTCAGTCTGCTATTGATGCATTTTCCCTTGCTTTGTTATCCAGTGGTTTGGAGGATGTTGGGTTTGAGGGTACTCCGTTCACATGGACGAATGGACGTACTTGGAGGAGATTGGATAGAGTAGTGGTGAATGCTCAGTGGAATTCTTATTTTTCCGTGTTTCGGGTTGCTCACCTGAACCGGACTTGTTCAGATCATTCACCACTGTTGATTTCTGGAGATCAGCGTCAGAGTAGAGGACCTAGCCGGTTCAAGTTTCTTCACACTTGGAATAGGAACAGAGATTTTCTAGAGGTTGCGCGGCAGAGGTGGACTCTTCCTGTGTTCACTTTTCGGGGATGTCTGCGTTTCAATCAAAGCTTATTCGGTTGAAACAAACCCTGAAAGTCTGGAATAAGGAAGTGTTCGGCAATGTGTTTCAGCGAGTTCAGGAGGCCGAGGTCGAGGTTATTAGGAGAGAGGTGGCACATGATCAGTCAGGGTTTCCTTCAGATCGGGCTGCCCTTCATCAGGCCAGGGCTAAGTTGCAGCAAACTTTACAGTGTGATGAGTCCTTTATGAGACAACAGTCCCTTTTCCGCTGGCTTTGAGAGGGGGATTCGAACACCCGCTTCTTTCATGCTTCAGTGAAGAAGAAGCGGTATGTTCTTTCAGTCCATCGGATTCGGGGTGATGACGCATGGTGGATTACTGAGCCTGGGGCTATTGGTGCTTCGACAGTTTCCTTTTTTCAGGGATTGTTCTTTGTGGGGGTTGGTCAAGTTGAGGTTGCATATTTTTCTGCTATTCCAGCTATTGTGACTGATGCAGATCATGTTGGGTTGTGTGCTATGCCGACTTTGGAGGAGGTGAGACAGGTCGTGTTCTCTATTGATTCGGATAGTGCGCCGGGGCCGGATGGGTTTTGCAGTCGCTTTTATCAGTTTTACTAGGACATTGTGGGAGTAGATTTGCTGGCTGCAGTTCAGGATTACTTCAGGGGTTCTCCTATGCCTCGAGGATTCATGAGTACGTTAGTGGTGCTTTGCCCAAGAAGGAGTCACCTTCTACTTGGGCAGATTTTCGGCTGATCAGTTTATGTAACGTGAGTAACAAGGTGCTGACAAAGATCCTCGTTTCTCGTCTGTCATCCTTGTTGCCGCGTATTATTTCACCGACGCAGAATGAGTTTGTGTCGGGCCGAGTGTTGCAGGACATTGTTCTTTTGGCTCAGGAGTTGGTTCATGATTTGGGGAGAGGTTCCCGGTGTGGGAACATCGTGTTGATGCTTGATATGACTAAAGCATATGATAGGATGTCTTGGACATTTATCCTCCAGATGTTGCGGTCTTTTGGGTTCTCTGAGGGCTGGATCTCTTTGGTTCGGCGGGCTATCTGGGAGCCGTGGTTTTCTGTGATGGTAAATGGGGTCAGTTAGAGATTTTTCCAGTCGCATGGGGGGCTGCGGCAGGGGGACCCCTTTTCTCCTTATTTGTTCATCATTGCTGCAAAGTATCTCTCTAGAGACTTGGACTCTTTGTATGCCCGATTTCCGGGGGTGGCTTATAATACTAGAGTTGGGGTTTCAGTTTCCCATTTGGCTTTTGCTGATGACATTATTATTTTTGTTAATGGGTGCCAGTCGAGCTTACAACGAGTTATGGATTTCCTTCATCACTATGAGGCTGCCCCTGGTCAGTTAGTTAGTCAGGCCAAGAGCAGTTTCTATATCAGTTTGCGTGCCTCACATTCTAGAGAGGTGATTGCACGACAGACCACTGGTTTTCAGAGGCGTCACCTTCCATTTATTTATCTGGGGTGCCCTATCTACTTGGGTCATCTCCGGATCTTGTGCTTTGATGAGATAATTATGAAGGTGCGCGAGCGGATTTCTGGATGGGCGAATCGCTTGCTTTCCTTTGGTGGTAAGCTCACATTGATTCGTCATGTGCTCGCGTCGATGCATATTCATTTATTTCACGTGCTGATGCCTCCTACGGATGTTTTTCACCAGTTAGAGAGGATGTTTACTCATTTCTTGTGGGGTGACACAGCTACTCACCGGAGGATTCACTGGTGTCATTGGGCTGAGGTATGTTACCCTGTAGAGGAGGGCGGCTTAGGGGTGCGTTCTTTCTCTGACTTAGACGAGGCTTGTGAGGTGAAACTGTGGTGGAGTTTTCGTGCTCAACAGTCACTTTGGTCCACTTTTATGAGGGTCAAGTACTGTAGGTTCACCCATCCTGGGCTGATTGAGTTTCGTTACCCAGCTTCACCTATTTGGAGGCGGTTGTGTGGGATTCGATACGTGGCTGAGCCGAGGATTAGATGGTTAGTACGGTCCGGTGAGGTCAGTTTCTGGTATGATTGTTGGTTGGGGGATTACCCGTTGGCTTTAGTGTGTCCAGGGGTAGCTTCTGGGGTTCCTGTTTCTACTTACTGGGGGGGTCGGCAGTGGGACAAAAACCGATTGTTGGGGGTTTTGCCTTCTTCAGTGGTTGAGCAGATTGTGCAGAATCCGATTCCGGATCAAGGGATTGATCAGATGAGGTGGAGTTTGTCTTTGGATGAGGATTTTTCTTTGAGGACTGCTTTGGCTGATATTAGAGGTGTGGCTCCAGTTCGGGCTCGGTTTTCTTGTGTCTGGCAGAGGCATATTTCGACTCAGGTCTCCTTCTTTATATGGCGGTTATTTCATGGTTTCCTGGTCACAGATGATGGCTTAGAGAGACGGGGTTTCCATGTAGTATCCCGGTGTGTGTGTGTGGTGGGGCTGTAGAGACTCTTAGGTATCTTTTTCTGGAATGTCCTCTTACAGTTCAGGTGTGGGGTCATTTTTATCGGATGTTTGAGATCAGATGTTGGCCGTTTCAGTCTCCTTATGCTTTGATGCTTCATTGGCGGCGTTGTGCTCCTTCCGCAGGTCACGTGAAGGTCACGTGTGGGTTCTGCTACCCTGCTTCGTTCTGTGGCACTTATGGAAGGCGCGTAATGCTTATAGGTTTGATGGACGGGCCTTTCAGGTGCCCGTTGTGGTTCAGAGGGTTATGGCCGATATGCAGTTGGTTGGGCTTGCTTTTGGGTTTGCTCCAAGTCAGTTGTGTCGGGATGAGTCGGTTGAGTTTGTGGGTTCTCTTAGGGTCTTGGTCCCTTGGCCTCGACCTCCTCGTTTGGTTGTTTGAACTCGTCCTGTACCGGGTTGCCTAAAGATCAGTGTTGACGGATGTTCTAAAGGCAATCCGGGGCTGTCTGCGGCAAGGGGTGTTATTCGGGACCACCAGGGTTGAGTTCTCAGGGCTTTTGGCTTGTTTCTGGGGCATAAGCCTATTCTGTATGCGGAGCTGCAGGCTGTTTGTGTTGGGTTGGAGTTGGCCGTAGATATGGGAACTTCAAAATTAGTAGTGGAATCAGATTCAGCTACAGTAGTTTCTTGGGTTTCTTCTAAAGGTACTGGTTGCTGGGTTTATATTTACCTGCTTGCTTGGATTCGGCGTCTTTGTGTTTCTCTCTTGGCTCGCGTTTGCCATGTCCTGCGGGAGGCGAATCAGGTTGCAGATTTCATGGCTAATTGGGCTTGCTCTCAGCAGCTCAATCAACGATTTTCTGATTCGTCGTCCCTTCCTTCGGAGATTGCTGGCATCCTCGTCTTGGACGCTCGACAGACTCCTCACGTTCGTCAATGAGTTTTATTTTTATTTTTAGTTATTTTGCTCGGTGGGAATTCCCATTTTCTGTTTATTTATTTTTCATGTTTTTGGTGGTGAGTCACCACCTTGCTTTTGCTTTTCCTCCCACTTTGAACTTCTGGAGGCTTGACTCTTTGTTTTTCTTTTTAGATAGATACAGGTCCTGCCAAACCCCCCACCCACACTGGGTGGTTTTAAATAAAAAAAATATATATAATAATAATAATAAGTAAATTTTATTTTTATATAATAATTATGTCAGTGCTTAATAAATAGTTACAAGTAATTAATATTTTATATCTATAATACTAGTTAAACATATTAATTTCGTGTTACTATATAAACGAGAAAATAGAGAAAGTGTTTATTTTTAAATAAACGGGTTGATGATGTCAATTTTGGGTTTAACGGGTTGAACTAAATATGAGCCGTTTATATTTTGTGTTTGTGTGTCAGGTCATTTTCGAGTTCGTGTCGAGTTATAATCAAGCTCGTGTCGAGTTCGAGTCGTGTCATCGTGTTGATTCGAAAATTTCCACCCCTAGCTAAGATGGAAAAAATATTTTTTTATTTTAAATTTTTATTTTTTATTTTAAAAATTTTTGCTTTTAAATTTAAAAAAATATATATAAATACATATTTTATCATTGTATTTATATATGAAACTAATGTATACATAATATACGTATATATCAAAAGATATATAAATAAATAACATACATTTCCACACAAATAATTAACTTTTCATTCACTTGCCTTCCGATTTTGGAGAGATTGATTTTTGTGAGTTGGAAGAAAAACTCATTCATCCACTTTTTCATTCTTCCTATTTTCTTTCCTTACCAAAAATGATGTTTTATTTATCCCTCAAATTTTTCATTCTTCTAACTTTCCATCCATCTATTTTTCCATCGTACCAAATGGAGCATAAATAAATGAGTCAAACATAAACTCAATTATTTATGATAAAACTAGCTAAACATGATTTTTACGTGATTCATACACGACAAGAACTAGATAAATAATGAGCTTATTTTAACAAGTCAAAACTGAGACATGACACCACCCATTGATAACTTACTATTATGTTAGTTATATTTGCAATGAATTATGTTTGAATGGCATTTCGAAAGAAAACCATCCACTAGATATCATGTATCTTGTAGAAAATAAGGAAAAGTAACATAATTGACACCACAGTAACTAGAAGTGACAAAAAAGAACATGAAATTGACACAATATTCTCTAGTTTCTTTCATTAAAGTTATCACCGGCCAAAACATAGCAAAGAAAACCATTGAACAGACCATGTACTTTGTAGGAAAAATCCTGAGTTTTTTTGGTTTCATTTCTTCTCTTCAGATCTTGTTCTTCCATCGACACAATTACCTCGAACCAACCTATGAAAGATGGTGACATATTAGTCTCTAATGGTGGATCCTTCGCACTCAAGTTCTTTAGCCTTAGCAGTTCCAGGAACCGATATGTCGGGCTCTGGTACAACAAAGTATCAGAACAAACAGTAGTTTGGGTAGCAAATAGAGACAATCCAATCACTGACTTCTCCAGAGTTCTCTCTATCAGTGAAACATAAATTCTCCTTTTACACGACAAAAAACGAGAGAATATTTCGGTCTGGTCCGCTAATGTTTCATCCATGACCGCCACGAAAGCTTCTTCAGCTTAGCTCTTGGATAATGGTAACCTGGTGTTGCTTCGAGGAAGGGTTGTTGTATTGCACAACTTTGATTACCCTACAGACACCCTGCTTCCTTGTATGAAACTTCGGGTGGACCGGAGGACCGGTCTGAATCGGTTCTTGACATCCTGGAAGTCAAGTGAGGATTCGGGAACCGGGGAGTATTCTATTGAAAAAAAAATAATAAACATGACTTTTCATGTTCTAGGAGTTATTTTTATGCATTTAATTTTTTGTATTAGTAGGTAATCAATTTGGTATTAGTGGGGGACAAAGTAATTGTGGTATTTTAATTCTCCAAGTAATGGAGGAGTGGGGTCTTTATTATTTTATTATTGCATTATGTAGTGGGGTTATTTTGTATGTCATGTGTTATATATGAGTGTCTATATATATCCTATGTAATACATCCATTTGAATATGAGTGAATAGAAAGAGTTCTTCCTATCTTCAATAGTCTCTTCCATTATTTTTTTGTGAGTGTGTGATAGTCCTATATATTCCAACAAAGTGGTATCAGAGCTAGGCTTGAGTGTTGAAAAAAAGAGAGTGAGAGAGAGAGAGAGAGAGAGAGAGAGATGGCGAATGGAATGCTTCCATTTCAAATGCCTCGATTCACCAAAGATAACTATAAGAATTGGTGTATCCGCATGAAGGCAATTCTTGGATCTCAAGACTTATGGGAGATTGTAACAATTGGTTACACAGTACTGCAAGATGAAGCTTCCTTAAGTCACGCCCAAAGGGAAGTCTTGCAAGCTACAAAGAAGGATGATCAAAAGGCTCTTTCACTTATCCATCAATGCTTGGATGATGTTATGTTACAGAAGGTTGCTAGTGCAACCACATCTAAGCAAACATGGGATGTTCTAAAAATCGCTCATAATGGAGTGGACAAAGTCAAGAAAGTTCGGCTCCAAACTCTACGAGGTGAATTTGAGGCTTTACGTATGAAGGAATCCGAATTAGTTTCAGATTATTTCACAAGAATCTTGGTGGTTGTGAATAATTTGAGAACTTCTGGTGATGATCACTATGATGATACCCAGGTGATAGAAAAAAAATCTCCGTTCATTGGACCCCAAATTTGACTACATTGTCGTAGCCATTGAAGAGTTTAAAGATTTACACACAATGACGATTGACGAACTCATGGAATCGTTGTTAGCCCATGAGTAACGGCTAGGCAAGAAGAAGCAAGATTCATTGGAACAAGTGCTCAAACCAAGCTTTCTTTCAAAGAAAAAGAAAGAAGGCAAGATGGAAGTCAAAGAGGTAGAGGGCGTGGACGTGGACGTGGAGGTCGTGGTCGAGGTAGAGGAGAAAACTTTGGCCAAAATGCGTCCAACAAAGAAGAAAGAGGCCAAGAATCACATTGTGGAAGAGGACGTGGAAGAGGCAACAATTCAAAATCATATGGAAGGAGGTATGACAAATCTCATATTCAATGTTATAATTGTCATCGATATGACCATTTTGCTTCTGAGTATAGAAATGATTTTGTGGAAGAAAGAGCACATTTTGTTGAAGACAAAGTTGAAGAGGTAGAGTCGACCTTGTTATTGGCATACAAAGAAGAGCAAAAGGGAGACAAGAACGTATGGTACCTTGACTCCGGTGCTAGTAATCATTTGTGTGGAAATAAAGAGATGTTTGTGGAGCTTGATGAATCGGTAAGTGGAAAAGTCACTTTTGGAGATTCTTCTCAAATTCCAGTAATGGGAAGAGGTATTATTTTGATTCGATTGAAGGATGGAAGACACCAAGTTATTTCTAATATTTTTTATGTGCAAACATGAAAAATAATATTTTGAGCTTGGAACAACTCTTAGAGAATGGTTATGATATTTGCATGAAAAATCATAATTTTTCAATAAGAGATGGAAACGGGAATTTGGTTGATAAAGTGCCGATGACAAAAAATAGAATGTTTTTGTTAAATATTCAAAGTGATGTGGCAAAATGCTTGAAAGCATGTGTTAAAGATTCTTCTTGGTTATGACACTTGAGATTTGGACACTTGAATTTTGGAGGACTAACCTTATTGTCTAGAAAGAAGATGGTGAAAGGATTGCCTTCTATCAACCACCCGGATCAACTTTGTGAGGGATGTCTAATTGGAAAGCAAGCTAGAAAGAGCTTTCCCACAGAATCCATTCAAGAGCAACTAAACCACTTCAACTTGTTCACTCGGATGTTTGCGGCCCTATAGACCCACCATCATTTGGTAAGAACCGGTATTTTCTTCTCTTCATTGATGATTTTAGCCGGAAAACGTGGGTTTATTTTCTAAAACAAAAATCGGAGGTGTTTGGTGTTTTTAAAAAAGTTTAAGGCTTTGATTGAAAAATAAAGTGGGTATGAAGTTAAGGCAATTAGATCCGATAGAGGAGGTGAATTCACATCAAATGAATTCAAAATTTTTTGTGAAGAAAATGGAATTCACCATCCTATAACGGTTCCAAGATCACCACAACAAAATGGTGTTGCCGAAAGGAAGAACCGAACCATTCTTGACATGGCTCGGAGTATGTTGAAGAGTAAAAAAATGCCCAAGGAGTTTTGGGCAGAAGCTATTGATTGTGCCATCTACTTGTTAAATTGGTGTCCCACTAGAAGTGTTCAAGACAAAACACCACAAGAAGCATGGGGAGGAATCAAACCAAATGTTTCTCATTTGCGGGTCTTTGGAAGTGTATGCTATGCACATGTGCCGGATGAGAAACGGACCAAACTAGATGACAAGAGTGAAAAGTTTGTCTTCATTGGCTATGATTCAAGAAGCAAATGTTACAAGCTTTACAACCCAAGCAATTTCAAGATAATCATTAGTAGAGATGTTGAGTTTGATGAAGAAGATGAATGGGATTGGAACACTCCACAAGAAGACTATGATTTTTTCCCATTCTTTGAAGAAGAGGAGGAGCCCAATGAGATCATGGAGCTGCCCATTTATTCTCCTCCACCATCACCACCATCACCCACCAATGTGCAAGCATCTCCATCATCATCCGAAGCAAGTTCAAGTGCAAGGCCACCTCGCATGAGGAGTCTTCAAGATATCTATGAAGAAACCGAAGAGGTAACTCAAAGATTTAGTGATCTAACACTATTTTTCCTATTTGCCGATTGTGATCCCATAGACTATGAGAAAGCGGCACAAGACAAGAAGTGGAGGAGTGCCATGAATGAAGAAATTGAAGCTATTGAAAGGAATGGAACATGGGAACTTGCCACACTCCCTAGAGGACAAAAGGCCATTGGAGTGAAATTGGTGTACAAGACAAAGAAAAATGTCAAAGGTGAAGTGGAGAGGTACAAAGCAATGTCGGTTGCAAAAGACTATAGTCAAAAACCGGGTATTGACTATGATGAGGTATTTGCACCCATTGCTCGTTTGGAAACAATTAGATTGATTATTTATTTAGTCGCTCTAAATGATTGAAAAATTCATCAAATGGATGTAAAGTCCACCTTTTGAATGGCTTTCTTGATGAAGAGGTGTATGTTGAACAACCATTGGGTTATGTTGTGAAAGGGCAAGGAGAGAAAGTCTTGAAATTAAAAAAGGCTTTGTATGGTTTGAAGCAAGCACCAAGGGCTTGGAATAGTAGACTTGACAAGTACTTTCAAGAAAATAATTTTACCAAGTGTCCCCATGAACATGCTCTTTATGCAAAGGTGAATGATAATGGTGAAATACTCTATGCTTGTTTGTATGTGGATGACTTGATCTTCACAGGAAATTGTCCAAGAATGTTTGAAGATTTCAAGAGAGCAATGGGTAAAGAATTTGAGATGACCGACATTGGGCTTATGTCATACTACCTTGATATTGAAGTGAAGCAAATGAAGGAAGGTATTTTCATCTCTCAAGAAGGTTATGCTAAAGCAATTTTGGCAAAATTCAAGATGCAAGATTTTAATCCGGTATGCACACCCGTTGAATGTGGTATAAAATTGTCAAAATATGAAGATGGAGAGCATGTGGATTCCACCCATTGCAAAAGCCTAGTGGGAAGCTTGAGGTACTTAACATGTACAAGGCTGGATATTCTTTTTGGTGTTGGTCTTGTAAGTCGCTATATGGAAGCTCCTACCATGACCCAATTGAAGGCGGCGAAAAGAATTCTGAGATACATCAAAGGTACACTTGATTATGGATTGCTATATTCTTGTTCTAACAATTCCAAGCTTGCGGGTTATTGTGATAGTGATTGGGCCGGAGATATGGATGATAGAAAACGTACTACCGGGTATGTTTCTTCGTGGGAGATACCGCATTTGCTTGGAGTTCAAAGAAGCAACCCATTGTGACTCTTTCGACTTGTGAAGCCGAGTATATGGTGGCTACATCATGTGTTTGTCAAACCATTTGACTTAGAAATTTGTTGAAGGAGCTTCATTTGCCTCAAGATGAATCGACGGAGATCTTCATTGACAACAAATCGGCACTAACGTTGGTAAAGAATCTGGTATTTCATGATGTAGTAAGCATATTGACACAAGGTTCCATTTCATTAGAGAGTATGTGACCAAGAAAGAGGTGGAGCTCAAGTTTGTGAAGTCTCAAGATCAAATTGCCGATATTTTCACTAAGCCCCTCAAAGAGGATGTCTTTTGCAAATTGAAAAGTTTGCTTGGAGTTGAGAAGAAAAATCATGTTTAAGGAGGTGTGTTAAAAGAAAATAATAAACATGAATTTTCATGTTCTATGAGTAATTTTTATGTATTTAGTTTTTTGTATTAGTGGGCAATCAACTTGGTATTAGTGGGGGACAAAGTAATTGTGGTATTTTAATTCTCCAAGTAATGGAGGAGTGAGGTCTTTATTATTTTTTATTATTGCATTATGTAGTGGAGTTATTTTGTATGTCATGTGTTATATATGAGTGTCTATATATATCCTATGTAATATATCCATTTGAATATGAGTGAATAGAAAGAGTTCTTTCAATCTTCAATAGTCTCTTCCATTATTTTTTGTGAGTGTGTGATAGTCCTATAGATTCCAACATATTCCTACAAAATGGATCCTAATGGGTCACCCCAGATTTTCTTGTCCAAGGGTTCAGTAAGGATATGGCGAACCGGACCATGGGTTGGGCTTCAATGGAGTGGGGTCCCTGAGATGCTTTCAAATTTCATCTACAACACTACTTATGTTGACAATGAAGATGGGGTATATGTGGTGAATTATATTCATAATGCCTCTGTTTTATCAAGGTTGGTGATCAAACAGTCGGGTGATCGAAAGGCTCACTTGGACAGAAGGGGGCCATAGATGGGTTAGGTATGCGTCTGCCCCTGGAGACAAGTGTGACAGTTATGGTCATTGCGGTGCCTATGGTAATTGTGATCCATATAGTAATCCAGACCCGTTCGAATGCACTTGCCTTCCGGGTTTTGAGCCCAAGTCAGAACATGACTGGTACTTGAGGGATGGGTCCAAAGGGTGCGTGAGGAAGAAAGGGGAACACTTGTGTGGACATAGGGAGGGATTTGTGACGGTTGCACATGCAAGGATCCCCGATACCTTGACTGCACGTGTGAACAAAAATATGGGAATGAAAGCTTGCAAGGAGTTGTGCTTGAGCAACTGCTCTTGCATAGGGTACACAAGTGCTGATGTTGATGGTACAGGAAATGGTTGCATTAATTGGTATGAAGACTTGATCAATACAAGGCAATTTTTAGGTTGGGACCAGAATTTATACATACGTGTGAGTGCAGTTGAGTTAGGTATGACACCAAATTCTATGCTGATTTTCTAGTGGTAACAGTTTAATTCTTTGAGCTTTAGTGGTCTAAACCCTCTTTTTGTTAATAATTTTTTTTCCCAAGGGGTGGGGGGCGGGGGGCAAGAGGAAGGGGAAGGGGATGAGCTTGGAAACCGCAATCTTGGGTTAGTTTGCACCAATTTTTTTATGAAGTTAAGTAGTTTTTGAGCCTTACCAAAAAAAATATTTGAACTCTAAGCCTTTATCAAATCAATCAGATATTTTCTTTTACTGTTTATTTTTCCAGCTCTGTATTCAAAAAAGTCGAAGAGCTTGCATCGCAAAAAGTTGGTGGCAATTGTCGTAGTATCCGTCACTGCAATGTTTCTCATACTGTCCTTGGTGTATGCATTGGCCATGAAGAAGCAAAAAGGTAAACATGTTATTCTTATTAGTATGACATCTTCATGTCAAAATTAGTTGAAATCTTTTACTGGTTGACCAAGTACTACAAAGGTGGATCAATGCAGCAAACTCGCATTGCAATATGGACTGTTTAGGCAACCATCGAGACTTTTATAAATTTTAATACCTTACATCATGTCGATCTGTGATCTCTCAATATGATGCATCATTTACCATGTGAAACTATTAACTCAAAAACAAATTCTGATTCTTTATAGCATTTATTGCAGATTTGTGTTTAACCGTGTTTGATGACAGGTAAGAGAAGAAGTCCAAAATTTCCAATTAGACGCAATAGTTCACCGTTCTCTGAAGGACCTTCAGGGGAAAAAGAGATCAATGAAAGTGGGACAAACACAGATTTACAATTCTTTGATCTTAGTTCTCTAGTTGTTGCTACAGAAAACTTCTCTATCTCTAATAGACTTGGAGAAGGAGGTTTTGGCACAATTTATAAGGTAGCCACCCTCAAATTTTGTATGACTTCCTTGCAATAGTGTGCAACATATATGCATGCATAACTGTCTTTGGTATGTGCACTGCTCTTAAAACTCCACTTTTGTTCATTTTGTTTCCGTAATATTTTGAAATTACTTAGAAGTAAATCATTGAACATAAAATATTTTAAACATGTCAAGTGTATTAGTCACCTGATATGCATTATTGCAACTTTCAAATTGTTATTATTTGAACCTAGTCCAAACCGTTAGCAATTTAGACGTTATCTGCTTGAGGGACCACATAAGAACATATTCAATACTTTAGGAACTTAAATGATATAATTGAAATATTGGGAATCAAAATGAAATAAACCCCATACTTTGAGGGACCTCTAGTGCAATTAATTCTAATTAATGTTTACTCTTCTTGTGTTGGCAACTACTTGGAAATTTCCACTTCCATAAATTGTGAACATTGATGAATTGAAAGATATGTAAAGTGGTCACACACATAAACAAGAAAACTCCCCTATAACCACTTGCTATCCCATTCAACGTCAAATTCTCCACCAACCTAATTTCATTCTTGCTATACAAAATGTGTAAAACTCTTTGACAAGTTTTAGGGCAATTAAAATTTAGGACCCATGATTAAGAATTCCAACCACCAAATCTTAAAGTTGAAAACAACTACCTTTAAAAAATCAACATGAAAATTGATTTCATACCTAATTCAAATGTATCCATTTAAAAAAAAAAAAATAGAACAGTGAAGTTTTAAACTTAATTGTTGTTCTTTTATTTTGAAGGCATAAATTCTTTGTCCAAAGAAATCCCAAACTACGCCATTGTCTAAGAGATCTTAAAAAGAGAGATGGAAAATAAAATGCTAGTGCAGAAGTTCTATAATGGAAGAACAAGCAATAGAATGCTTCAAGGTACGTTATAGAATAATTTTTTTTAAGACAATATTCGCTCTCACCAATTCTGATTACAGTGAAATCACATTTAGGATATAATCAAACTCAAATTACATTAATTACTTTACTAATATTCATAGTATTATAGCATTAACTAGGTGTCTATTTGCTCTAAGGCTTTCACAACTTTTCGTGAATGTTATTGAGATCTAATTTATTGACCTAATTTGATGACTTAATTCATTATAACTTTTGTATTGACTGTGGACCACATTAAATATTAGAATTTGGTGTTAATCCAATAGTTCCAATGAAGCTATCATTAAGTCAACAAATTATGTCAAATTTTTAAGTTCAAATAACATTACTCATTCAAAAAACCCATTAAAACTACATATCCTATATATAAATTATTTTGAAAATCAATCTAACAGAAAGAACGGAGAATCAAAAGAGACACTCCTTGTCGTTATATTCTTAACTTTGTGCATTTTCTTTGACTTTGCTTGATCTGGAGTCAAAATATATCTTAATTTATTTCGTTTATTTTTTATTTTTATTTTTATGTTTTTTGTTTGGACGGTCAAGATATTTTGAATTAACTTATGGGCACCTCAATTAATTTCATCCCTAGTCCGGTCAAAGGCAAGCCATTCACGTTAGAATTAGGATATTCATGAGGGATAAATCCCTCATAATTTGACCCCAAAAATTACTAAGATTCCAACTCAATTTATTTTATCTACCTGCATTAAATTTCACGTGCATGAATTGACACCACAGGAAGACACTTTTTCCTTTTCTTGTCATTGTCACTATGCCGGTCTCCTCGAAGAATTGTTTTTTCTTAATTATCATTGTCACTATGCTGGTATATAGAAAGGTCATTTTGAAAGAAAACAATCGAATAGATCATGTATCTTGTCGAAAAGATCTTGGTTTTTTTCGTTTTAATTCTTCTGAAATCCAGATCTTGCACTTCCATGGACACCATTACCCCAACTCAACCTATCAAAGATGGTGACATGTTAGTCTCTAATGGAGGATCCTTCGTGCTCGGGTTCTTTAGCCCCGAAAGGTCTAGCAACCGATATGTGGGTATCTGGTACTACAATATTTCAGAATAAACATTAATTTGGGTCGCAAACAGAGACAATCCAGTCACTGGTTTCACTGGTGTTCTCTCTGTTGACAGTACTGGAAATCTCGTGTTACACGACGAACACCGAGACGTTCCGGTCTGGTCGACCAATGTTTCAGCCAACTCGTGTGGGAGCTACTTCTATAAATGATGTCACTCAATCTACGGTTGAAGCTCGTTAAAGGCTCACGCCATTGCAGACTGTGTACTATTTACTCATGACAAGTAGTATCATTAGAAAGACATTACATTTTGTCCCTAGAGCTAAGCTGTTATAAGTTACAACCTTGTGCAGCAGATCCAGAGTAAGCTTCTATCTGTTCCACCCTTTCCAGAATCAAGCGACGGTAGGCTTTAATTCATAATATATTACATTTTTTTTTGGAGCTGGTATGGTCCTTTATTTACATGAGTGAGTCTCCTTGTCGGGCATGAGTTTATGTGTAAATTCACAAATTGTTTGCGTCTCATGTGAGTTGCATATGATAGGGTTAGACTCTATCTGATTAATGAAATTTTATTTTTGATACACCAAACGGTGTCAAATTGATTTGCAGCAATAGACTTACCTCATTCTCACGCGCGAAGCACTTACACCTCATGTGTTTCAATTTATGATGAAAAACTGAATGACAGTTTTGATCAGGTCGACATTACTACTAATTCATAACATTGAGGGTGTAAATTGAGATTTTTAAAATTTTTTAGGGTGCTAATTGAGAATTGATAGATCTTTCGAGGTTTAAAGTGAGATTGGTCCTTGATTTTTTTTATAAAAAAAAACAAAAAACAAAAAAGTCTGACAACTTCAAAAGTGATGGAGCTTAATTGAAAACTATAATATTTCATAAGTGGTGTTTGGTAAGCACAGAATATAGTTTCTCTTTTATCACATTAAATCAAAGCAGAAACAGCATAAGAAAACAAAAGAGGAAAAAATTTCGCTATCACCATCACCACCCCTCCACAGCCACCACAAACCATCACCTCCAACACTCCACGACCACCACCACAACAACCTCAACCATTGCTGCCACCATCATTCCCCATTGTCATCTCAACACTGCCACCACCACCCCATCGTCACCACTACTACATCCACGCACCATTACCACTCGACACCAACTCATCACAAACTGCATCACCATGAGCACAAACTCTGCCACTATCACCAACACTCTCACTCACCACCATATCTTTCACTACCACCTCATAACCATTTCACCATTACGTCACCACTACCGCCAATTTTGTCATACTATAGCCTATAGATCACTTGTTAAAACCTAACATGGAAGGTGGAGGGAAGAGATAAACTGGGGCATACTTTGTCAAGTGAGACCATCCAATCCCATCATGACTTCCTCCACCACCTACACCATGCCAAAAATGCCCAAAACCATCATTAGTTCAACACTTTAATGGCCATTTTCCATCACAAAACCTTAAACACCGTCCCCGCCACAATCACCATATCAAGTCTGATGTTTTTACCTTTGGGTTTATGCTATTAGAGATCATCTGTGGAAAGAAGAACCGCGGCTACTCCCAAGAAAATTCTCTTAATTTAATTGAACATGTACATACATGTAAACAGATGCATCGAAGCCAAGACTTTTACTTCACCGTTAATTATAGAAAATTTTATTCCGTAAGTTGTTGAAAACCATGACTTTCACATGACGTGTGAAGGGAAATATTCACGAAATTCTCAAACCTGTGAGAAACAAGAATAGAGAAAACACACGTCTAAGAAAAACAATCACACATACAAGACAGTATTTAAGTGGTTCGGCCCAAGCCTCCGCTCCATGGACTAAGCCTCAGAAAGTCTCCCATTAAAAACACGCAACATTATTTCGGTTCGCGTCATCATCCGGATCAAACACACAACTAGACTCCAAAAAATCCAACAAATCTCCCACTTGGAGACTAGTTTAATCACCAACATCAACTGCAATCCTCCAAAAGCAGTCCCTCATCCCTGCAACTCATCCTCCTGTCCTCAAGCTAGAAGGCCAACTGAAGCTGCACACAGCTTCAGTTTCTCAATAGTGACACCCTTAGTAAACATGTCTGCCGAGTTCTTAGATCCACAAATCTTCTCAAGTATTATCTGCTTATCTTCAACAAGGTAACGAATAAAGTGGTATTTTATATGTATATGCTTCGACTTTGAATGAAAAGCCGAATTTTTAGCAAGAAAAATTGCACTTTGACTGTCACTATGTAGAACTCCAATCTCCCGCTTCTTACCCAATTCATCTAAGAAACCATGTAGCCAAATCATCTCCTTTCCATCTTCAGTTGTTGCAACATACTCAGCTTCTGTAGTAGAGAAAGTAACAATCTTTTGTAGATTTGAAGCCCAAGATATAGTTGTACCACCCAGAGTAAATACAAACCTAGTAGTACTCTTTCTACCATCAATATCACTAGCAAAATCAGCATCTACATAACCATGTAGCTTCAAACTTGCACCTGTGAAACAAAGACATGTATCTGATGAACCCCTCAGATATCTAAGAATCCACTTGTCTGCCTCACAATGCTGCTTTCCTGGCCTAATCTGCTCACAACTCCCACTACATGTGCAATGTCTGGCCTTGTACACACCATAGCATACATCAAGCTACCAACAGCTGAGGCATAGGGCACCTTGCTTATGTGGTCATTTTCTTCTTCTGTCTTCGGTGACTATTCTTTGCTTAGTTTGAAATGACTACCCAAGGCTGTACTCACTAGTTTAGCTTCATTCATGTTGAACCTGTTGAGAATTTTCTTCACATACTCTGACTGTGAAAACTTCAATGTACCATTTGCTTTGTATCTAATGATTCTCATACCAAGGATTTGTTTTGCAGCTCCCAAATCCTTCAATGAAAACTGTTTTGACAATTGCTTCTTTTGATTATTAATCTCCTCAATGCTAGACCCTGTAATGAGCCTATCATCCACATATAACAGTAAAATGATGTAAGAATTGCCAAAGAACTTAACATAGCAACAGTGATCAGCTTCACATCTCTTAAACCCAGTTCTATGCATAAAACTGTCAAATTTTTTGTACCACTGTCTTGGAGCTTGTTTTAGGCCATACAAGTTCTTTCTCAGTTTGCAGACTAGATTCTCTTGTCCCTGAATAATGAACCCTTCTAGCTGAATCATGTAAATGTCTTCCAAGTCACCATGAAGGAATGTCGTCTTCACATCTAACTGCTCAAGATGTAGGTTTTCTGCAGCCACCATTCCCAATACCAGTCAAATTGTTGACATCTTCACAACTGGAGAAAATATTTTTGAGAAGTCAATGCCCTTCTTCTGTTGGAACCCTTTGACAACTAGTCTGGCCTTATACCACTTGCTACCATTATGCTCATTCTTAATTATGTATACCCACTTGTTGTGCAAAGACTTCTTCCCTACTGGCAATTCAGTTAGTTCCCATGTCTAATTCCCTAACAAGGAATCCATCTCATCCTTCATGGCTAACTCCTACTTGCTTAAATTTTCATCCTACAAGGCTTCATCATAACACTCTGGCTCACCACCACCAGTCAACATGAGGTAATTTAGAGTGAGTGAATATCGCTGTGGAGGTCTAATGGTCCTAGAAGATCTACGAACTTCAGCTACAGGTGTACTCTGATCTACATGTGATTCTACATTCTCCTTATCTTCTTCACCCCCTTTATGGACAGTACTTTCAGTGAATTCATCTAAGTTAACGAACTCATATTTCTTCTGATCTATCTCTGTGACATCTGACACTACAATTGACGTGTCCTTGTACATAACATGTTCATTAAATATCACATTTATACTTCTGATGATTTTTCTGTTTTGCTCATCCCAAGACCGATAGCCAAATTTCTCATCACCATAGCCAATGAAAAAACATATTCTAGACTTTGCATCAAGTTTAGTACGAGCATCAGAATCAATATGAACATAAGAAATACAACCAAAAACTTTTAAATGGGAAAGTTTTACTTCTTTATCGCTCCAAACCTCTTCAGGAAGTCTGAACTCCATGGGAACTGAAGGTCCTCGGTTTATCAGGTAAGCTGCAGTACTAACAACATCAGCCCAGAAAGTCTTTGGTAGTCTAGCATGCAACCTCTTACTCCTAGCACGCTCATTGAGAGTTCTATTCATGCGCTCAGCCACACTATTTTGTTGTGGTGCCTCGAGAATGGTCTTCTCCATCTTGATTCCATGTGCAACACAATACTCACTGAAACCTCCATCTATGTACTCTCCTCCATTGTCTGACCTCAAACATTTTACTTTCAAACCTGTTTCTGTCTCAACCATAGTCTTCCACTTCTTAAAAGTCTCAAATACATCAGATTTATTTTTAAAAAATAAACTCATACCTTTCTGCTTGAGTCATCAATGAAAGTGATGTAATATCTTGAACCCTCAAGGGATGCAACCGGAGAAGGCCCCCACAAATCCGTGTGTACTAACTCCAATTTTTCAGCCTTTGGTGTCCTACTAGTTTTCAAGAAGCTCACATTTTTCTGCTTTCCTAAGATGCAGCTTTCACACATGTCAAAATCAACAGACTTCAATTCTGGTAGTTTCCCCTTTGACAACAGCATCTTTATCCCTTTCGCACTCATGAGACCAAGTCTGCGATGCCATAAACTTGTATTTGTACTTGCTTTAGTAACTGCAATTGTGTTTATTGGACTTAAGGTCATATATAGAGTACTAGTCTTCTTTCCAAAAGCCAATACTCTGGCTCCCTTTGTGATCTTCCAAGTACCACCAACAAACAGTATAGCATGCGCTTCATCTTCAAGTTGTCCAACAGAAATCAGATTCCTCCTCAGGTTAGGAATATGTTGAACCTTCTCCAGTAACCAAACAGACCCATTGGGCAACAATATTCGGATGTTTCCCATACCCATAACATCCAAAGCTGTACCATCAACCAAATACGACTTACCAAAATCACCTGCAACATAGTTCTATATGATTTCTTGGTGTGGAGTAGTATGAAACGAAGCCCCTGAGTCCAAAACCCATTCATCAAGTGGACTGCCTACTGCAAGAAGTAATGCATTTTGTACCTCTTCCGTTACAACATTAGCATAATCATCTTCATTCTTCTTCTTCAGACTTTTGCATTGCCTCTTAAAGTGACCCGTTTTCCCACAATTCCAGCATTTTGCTTGTTGGTCAGTTCTAGATTTACTTTTGTTCCGATTAGAATTTTTGGATTTTGATCTACCCCGATTTGAATTTTTGTCATTACCTCTGCCTCTTATCTCAAGGTTTAGGGCCGCACCAGATCCCGAGGTTTCACCTGCATCTCTTCTGTGAATCTCCTTAGCCAGAATTAAATATCGTATGTCATTGTACTTCAGTTTTTCTTTTCCTGTGGAATTGTTTACTGCCATCCTCATTGTCTTCCAACTGTTTGGCAAGAAAGCTAAAACGATCAGTGCACGGATCTCATCATCAAAATCAATTTCTACAGACGACAATTGATTTGTGATAGTGTTAAACTCGTTCAGATGTTGTGCTACTAATGCGTTCTCTGCCATCTTCAAATTGAATAGTTTCTTCATCAGATGCACCTGGTTGTTTGCTAAAGGCTTTTCATACATACCAGACAAAGCCTTCATCAGATCTAATGTAGTCTTCTCCTTTACAACATTGTGCACAACAGACCTAGACAGAGTTAACCTGATAACTCCCAGTACTTGTCTATCAAGAAAAGTCCATTCCTCATCCTTCATAGTCGCAGGTTTTTCCCCTAGAAGCGGCAGATGCAACTTCTTCCCATAAAGATAATCCTTGATTTGCATCCTCCAGAATCCAAAGTCTGCGCCATTAAACTTTTCTATTCCAGATGCCTTTCCTGCTTCCTCTACTATGCTCCCACTCAAACCTAAACCAGGCTCTAATACTAGTTGAAGGGAAATATTCACGAAATTTCTAAACCTATGAGAAATAAGAATAGAGAAAACACGTCTAAGAAAAATAATCACACGCACAAGACAGGATTTACGTGGTTCGGCAATTTGTCGACTTCCACTAAGGTGCAGGGATCAAACACAACAACGTGCAATTTTAAGAAATAAGAAAATTAAGATGATCGGAGTTGAAGTGAAACAAAAAGACAAAAAAGAAAGAGGCATTTCTATGTGATTATTTACCTGCAAATGATATTTGATGTTATATCAAGTTTAGGGCCTATGGAAAGAAAGCAAGGCCTTGGATGTAGTTGATTCATCATTGTTCGAGTCATATGAAGTTCATGAAGTGTTGAGATGTATACATATTGGGCTATTATGCGTGTAAGTATTTGTTGTTGATTGGCTTACCATGTCAGAAGTCGTTTTCGTGCGTCATCAGCTCGGTGGAGTTGTTTCTATAAATGATATCACTCCAACTGCGGTTGAAGCTCGTTAAAGGCTCACTCCAGTGCAGACTGCATATTTTTTGAGCTAGTAGACTCAACCTTTTAGACATCGAGGTTTGCGTTGTTCAATATGCTTGCTAAGGTCAGATAGACCTTTTTAAACTAACCCAAATCATTTTTTTTGGTTTTTATTTTTTGAAACAAATTGACAGGCCTATGGATTGGACTGTGGGCCTTGTTGGACCAAATACATGACTGATAGCCCTAATTGATGCACATGGTCGAACTATCTAGTCTTCGGATCCCCTCGTAGGTCTCGAAATTGAAAAACTAACTCACCTTTTGTGCATTTACTCTTCTTGTGTTGGCAACTAGTTGGAAATTTCCACTTCCATGAAATATGAGCTTTGATGAATTGAAAGATACGTAAAGTGGTCACACACATAAACAAGAAAACTCCTCTATAACCACTTGCTACCCTATTCAACTTCAAAATCTCCACCACATAACCTAGTTTGGAAAAAAAAGCATGGACTTTAGGCCCCAATTTTTTAGAAGGTCCCATAATTATATGTACATCACTACCCCATAAAAAAAATTAAATCCATTAAATTTTAAGCCCTACAAAAAAGCCCCAAAAAATTAAATTCAATTAAAATTTTTATTTCAATAATTTGGGTCTATAATCCAATCAATAACATTAAAAACTTCAAAATTAAAAAATAAAAAAAAAATACTCAAAAATCAACTCATATTTACTCTCACCCTCTCTCTCTCTCTCTCTCTCTCTCTCTCTCTCTCTCTCTCTCTTTTCTCTTTCCGGTAAAAAAAAATTAAAAAATTGAAATTAAATACTCTCTCCCTCTTTGTGGTAAAAAACAAAAATAAAAGTTGAAATTTCTTTCTCGACAACATTAACACATCTTTCTTTTGTCTCCCTCTTACATAAAAAATTAAAAATAAATTAATTTTTTTTAAAAAATAATACTAAAAATAAAAAGACCTCAATTTGATGTTTTCGCTTTAGACCTTAAATTGGCCTGAGCCGCCCCTGACATAACCTAATGTCAATCTTGCTGTACTAAATGTGTAAAATCCTTTGACGAGTTTTGAGGCAATTAAAAGTTAGGACCATTGATCAAGAATTTCCAACTACCAAAACTTAATGTTGAAAACAACCATCATTGAAAAAATCAATAGGAAAATTGATTTCATACCTAATTCAAATGTATCCATTAAATTGCCTTGTATCTATCAAATTCCCATAACAAGTCAAGCATGCAACCACTTTATCTAGCATTAACATTAGCACACCTGTGTACCTTGTACAAGAGTAGTTCCTCAAGCTCATTTACTGGCATGCTTTCAGTACCATACCTTTGTTCACACGTGTCATTGTTGAATTCTATGTCCAAAAAACATCCCAAACTATGCCATTGTCTAAGAGATCTTAAAGAGAGAGATAGAAAATAAAATGTTAGTGCAGAAGTTCTATGATGGAAGAACAAGGAAATAGAATGCTTCAAGGCACGTTAACAGAATAATTTTTTTAAGACAATATTTACTTTCACCAATTTTGATAAAAAAAAATCTGAACAGATGGGACCCACAAACCACTCACACTTAACAAGTGTGAGAGCCTGGGGCCACATTTAGGATATAATCAAACTCAAAGTAAATATTTTGTTTGACACAAATAAAGTCAAACTCAAATATCTTTGAGATTGAAAAAATGATAGGAAAAGTCTAATTTTTGACTCATTTATAGACATAATAATGACTGTTTAGATAACCATTGAATAGGCATGGTGATGATACGTCTGTTGAAATAATAGGCATGGTCCAGCTGGTCATGATCGTACGTATATATGAAATTAACCATTCGGTCGACAATAATTAAAAATGTCAATGGTCATGATCCGTTTGCTGCTCACTATGATTCTACGTGTTAAATGTGTTTCTAAAGCGTCGCAACGTGTGAATATACACTTTGACTGCTTCATTGGTATTTTATTACTTGAAACATCATTATGTCAATAAATTAGATTAATTTTTTAAATTTAGATAACATTGCTCTACTAAGTATTCATAGTATTATAACATGTAATAGGTGTCTATTAATAAAATATATTCTCTTTCTTTTCACTTTTGAATGTAGAATTTACTTTGAGAGTCTAAGACTTTCACAAATAGGGGTGCAATTTGGGGCGGGGCAACCAGAATTCAACCTGAGAAAAACATGACTTAAGATGAGGTTTTTAAAACTTGGAGTGGACCTAGGTAGAAAAACACTAACCCGAATTGAATTCGGGCAGTACCTGGGTTGAGGCCTCGGGTTACCGGGCTCTACCCGAATATATAAATCGGGCTCAACATCAACATATTTAAAAATAAATATATAAATTAATATAGCAATATAACTTACAAGTTAAAACACTAAGGATCAGTCTTCTGGTTCAGTCTTATGTTAAACATTAGGCTATTTTGTCTTTATGTTAAAACATTGATTTTTATGTTTTAAATATTATGGTCTTTATGTTAAATATTTGATTGAAGTTGTTGATTGTTACTTTAGGTGAATAGTATATAGTATGTACCGGGTTTAGAACAACATGCCGATTTTGGGTTTGAATGAACCCAACTCAAATTTTAACCAGAAATCAGTCCGATTATGTAACTCAAACCCAACCCGAATTATAACTCGAAATTTGCCATTACGTAATGCAAATTCAACCTTAGCCTGCCTGAATTAAACTTGGGCAATCCTCGGGTTCAATTCCTCAGGTTGTGATAGGGTTAGAATTGAGAATTATATAACTAGGGTTGGACTAGTGTTAACCCTTCAATCCACCAAACCCACCGGACTTGCACCCCTATTCATAACTTCTCGTAAAAAAACTATAAAATAATTCGGAAAACCCATTAAAACTACATATCCTATATATAAATTATGTTGAAAATCAATCTAACAGAAAGAAAGGAGAATCAAAAGGCACTCATTGTCATTATATTCATAACTTTGTGCATTTTCTTTGACTTCGCATGATCTGGAGTCAAAATATATACTCATTTATTTTGTCTATCTACATTAAGTTTCACAGTCTGCATGAATTGACACCACAGGAAGACTATTTTTTTTCTTGTCATTGTCACTATGTCGGTCTACTCGAAGAATAGTTTTTCCTTAATTATCATTGTCACTATGCTGGTATATAGAAAGGTCATTTTGGAAGAAAACAATCGAACATATCATGCATCTTGTAGAAAAGATCTTGGTTTTTTTCGTTTTAATTCTTCTGAAATCCAGATCTTGCCATTCCATAGACATCATTACCCCAACTCAACCTATCAAAGATGGTGACATGTTAGTCTCTAATGGAGGATCCTTCGTGCTTGGGTTTTTTAGCCCTGGCAGTTCTAGCAACCGATATGTGGGTATCTGGTACAACAATATTTCAGAACAAACAGTAGTTTGGGTCGCAAACAGAAACAATCCAGTCACTGGTTTCACTGGTGTTCTCACTATTGACAGTACTAGAAATCTCGTGTTACACGACGAAAACCGAGACGTTCCGGTCTGGTCTACCAGCGTTTCAGCCATGACTAGCACCACAAACGATTCGTTTGCTCAGCTTTTGGATATTGGTAACCTAGTGTTGCTTCAAGTTCAAGGTAACAAGCAAAGGGTTGTAGCATGGCAAAGTTTTGATTATCCTACAAATACCATGATTCCTTACCTGAAACTTGGGGTGGACCGTAGGACCGGTCTCAACCGGTTCTTAACATCCTGGAAGTCACGTGAGGATCCGAGAACCGGGGAGTATTCCTTGAAAATGGATCCTAATGGGATGCCTCAACTTTTCTTCTTCAATGGTTCGGTTAGGGTATGGCGAACCGGACCATGGATTGGGCTTGAATGGAATGGTGTCCCAGGGATGAAAGATGAATTGCTCCTGAATGCTAGTTATGTTGACAATCAAGACAAGGCCTACTATACGGACCGCAGCTCAATTTTATCAAGACTTGTAATGAATGAGTCCGTGCCCAAGTATAAGTGTGACAATTATAACAAATGCGGTGTATATAGTAATTGTGACCCATATAGTTCTGGTTCTTCTGAATGCACCTGCCTTCCAAGGTTTGAGCCCAAGTCCACACGTGACTTGTACTCGAGCGATAGGTTTAAAGGGTGCATGAGGAAGCGAGGGGGGTGCGTGTATGGAAATGGTGAGGGATTCGCAAAGGTGACAAGTGCAAGGGTGCCCGACATGTCTATGGCACATGTGGACAAAAGTATGGGAATGAAAGCATGCATGGAGTTGTGCTTGAGGAACTGCTCTTGCACAGGGTATGCAAGTGCTGATGTTAATGGTACAGGAAGGGGTTGCATCACTTGGTATGGGGACTTGATAGATACTATTAAACTTTTGTATGGGGGCAGGATTTGTACATACGTGTGGATGCAGCTGAGTTAGGTATGACTTCAATTTTAATGTTGAATTTTCAATGGTAATTGTTTAATTCCTTGAGCTTTAGTAATTAGAATTTTTAGTGATAGAGCCTTATTATAGAAGTCCCGTAGAAAGTATTTCAAGTTTTGTATATCAATAAAACATTGAATCCACCTTTATGGCCTATCCAAAAAAAAATCCACATTTTATGTGAAAATATCATGTTAGTATTTAACATACTGTACTACAACAGGAGAGGTAAGTCATGGAGGAGTTTTCTTGTTTATGTGTGAGCCACTTCAACAATTTTCAAACTCTTTGCACATTGAGAGTATCAAAAAGCATACCAAAACAGAAAAATAAATTTTAAGAACCAAAGTTGGGCTAGTTTGCTCCATGGCCAACTGTGAAGATAAGTTGTCTTTGAGCCTTATCAGATCAATTGAAGCCTTTTTTTTTTCAGCTCAATTCTCAAAGAATTCAAAGAGCTTTCATCACAAAAGGTTGTAACGATTGTGGTAGTATCCATCGCTACAATGTTTCTCATATTGTCGTTGGTATATTGGTTGGCCATGAAGAAGAGGAAAGGTAAATAAATTATTCTTATCATCAACACCATAATTTAATAGTGCAAATCTTATGTGCCAATGAGTAGAAATCTTTCACCGGTTCATCAAGTTCTACAAGTTAGATTAATGCTACATATTAGTAGCCATCTTAAAGTAGTTATGCTTGTGTCGAGTAAGAAAAAACATAAAGCGAGACTCTAGGATGCATAGTTTGATGATTAGTGTTGAAACATCAACCACAATACAAAATCAAGATTCACATTGCAATGTTTAGGATAACATCATGACATTTGTGCTGGTATTTGTTTCTTAGTTGTAGACATTAACCGCCTACATCATGCAAGTCATCTTGTTTACTAATGTGAGACTATTAACTCGAAACAAAATCTGATCCTTATAGCAAGATATGTCATATAGGTCATCAACCAGACTTTCTTCAAGATTTTTTGTGTTCAATGACAGGTATGAGAGGAAGAAACAATTTGCCAAATAATTTCACTAGTTCACCGTTCTATGAAGGATCTTCTAGCAAAAAAAGAGATCAACAAAAGTGAGACAAATTCGGATATTCAATTCTTTGATCTAAGCACTATAGTTGCTGCCACATACAACTTCTCTCTAGCTAACAGACTTGGAGAAGATGGCTTTGGAACGGTTTATAACGTAGTGCATGTACACCTATCTTCTTTCAACCTAAAAAAAAAAGAGCATACCATACCACTATGAAGGTTATCTTTCAGAGTATAATGGGCTTGAATAAGCCCGGATTGCTCTTGAGCAACAATTAAACTAGACTGAATTTCACAATTTGGTTTTAAAAATAAATGATTTGATTTCAGGGTCGACTACATAGTGGACATGAAGTAGCTGTCAAAAGACTATCAAAGAATTCAAGACAAGGGATAGAAGAGTTAAAGAACGAAGTAAAACTGATTGCAAGACTACAACATAGGAATCTTGTAAGGCTTTTGGGGTGTTGCATGCAAGAAGAAGAAACGATGTTAATCTATGAATACTTACCAAATAGAGGTTTGGACTCTTTCATCTTTGGTACATTCCCTATTCTTAAACTTCCCCTTGGATACATTTTTTTTCTTCCTTTTCAACAAAATGCACCTAAAATCTATTGAACATAATTTTTTTTTGGCATGTGAAGTATATTGTGACTGATGCTTGATTCGGTGGAACATTCAACTTGTGGTGCAGATAATGCAAAAAAGTCTATGGTAGATTGGAGAAAAAATTTTGAAATCATTTTGGGAATTACTAGAAGGATGTTATATCTTCACCAGGACTCAAGACTAAGGATCATTCATAGGGATCTGAAAACCAACAATGTATTGCTAGATGACACCATGAATCCAAAAATATCAGACTTCGGTATGGCAAAAATCTTTGATGGGGACCAAATCGAAGCAAACACAAATCGAGTAGTTGGAACATAGTAAGTTTCACAGAGAGAGAGAGAGAGAGAGAGAGAGAGAGAGAGAGAGAGAGAGAGAGAGAGAGAGAGAGAGAGAATTAAACTCAATTTTTACAATTTTCTTAATGTCGTGTGATTGCAGTGGTTATATGTCACCTGAGTATGCAATGGAAGGACTATTCTCTATTAAGTCTGACGTTTATAGCTTTGGAGTTATGCTATTGGAGATCATCAGTGGCAGGAAGAACAACAGTTTTTACCAGGAAAATTATGTTAATCTAATTGGACACGTAAGTTTTTTTTTTCAAAGGGGTGCTACACGAATTTGGACACGAAAGTACATGTACACGATTGCATCAGAAGCAAAGACCTGGACTTTTCTTTTTGTTATTGAAAATTCTATTTCATAAATTGTTTAACACCATGAATAACATTGCATTTGTAGTTTCTAAAAACAAGAAAATTATGATCATCAGACTTGAAGTAAAACAGGACATGTTGGAGTTAACTTAACTATCGTTTCTAAAGCTTTCTTGCTTTTCTTAGAGAGAAGCACTACTGTTTGACTATTTACCTGAAGATGATGTTTAATTTTTTTATTAGGTTTGGGACTAGTGGAAAGAAAGCAAAGCCCTGGAACTAGTTGATTCATCATTGGCCAAGTCATATCGAGCCCATGAATTGCTGAGATGTATTCACATTGGGCTACTATGCGTGCAAGAATTTGCTGTTGATCGGCCTACAATGTCAGAAGTAGTTTTCATGTTGTGTTATGAAACAACACTTCCTTCTCCAAACCAACCTGCATTTAGTTTCAAAAAATTAAATACTTGTCCAGGCGCATCACCAACTTGTGTGGGAGCTACTTCTATAAATGATGTCACTCAATCTACGGTTGAAGCTCATTAAAGGCTCACGCCATTGCAGACTGTGTACTATTTACTCATGACAAGTAGTATCACTAGAAAGACATTACATTCTGTCCCTAGAGCTAAATTGTTATAAGTTACAACCTTGTGCAACAGATCCAGAGTAAGTTTCTATCTGCTCCACCCTTTCCAGAATCAAGCATATTGGTAGGCTTTAATAAATGACTTTTTTTTGCCTATTCCTCTAAACAGATGGAGCATAAATATATTACATTCTTTTTTTGGACTGGTATGATCCTTTATTTATAATCACATGAGCGAGACTCCTAGTCGATAGAAGTATACTCCTTGTTCAAAACCGCTCATCAAGTGCCTATAAATAGGCATGGGTCCGTCCGGTTTAAAGCATCCCGAAAATTGCATTAGTTCAATTTTCATTTTCTTGTTAAGAATACGAGAGGTTTCTTTATTGGAGATTTGAGATGGTAAGGTTGAGTGGGTTGTATAAGGGGTTAAGGGTTTGAGTTGCGATTTAAACCGAAGTAGTAAGGCTTGTGTCATTATACCTATTTTTTCTCAATAGTAAATAAATGAGACTGGATCACACCTCGTGGACATAAACAAATCAATTTTGCCGAACCACGTAAATCTTGGTGATGTTAGTTGTGTTTTGATTTTCTTTATTCCGCTTATTTATTTTCTTAAGGTAATACTAATCAAATTGCTGCGAGGTTTATTCTGAATAATTAACGTTGCAGGTTTCCCTCAGTTGCCAACCGTCAACTATAAATCTATGTATTACCTTATAAACTGGCCCAATACGTCCATATGTCTTCTACATAAGGCTAAATATGTGAAAAAAATGTCTATTATTGTACTGGTTACATCAAGGGGACCTAGGCTAGATTCTAAAATTTTGACTATTCTTTTTATTTCACTAGTTCATTTTAGATCTTTATTATGGTTTTATTAGGACCTTTTATTATTTTTTCAGTTTTACTAACCACGGGTTATAACTGATTTCGAGTGGGATGTTTATCTTGATTTTTTAGAATGAAAACGATTTTATTTTATTTTTTGACGTTCTTTTTAGGATTTGATTCTCTGTGAATTAACTATTTAGGAAAGCTAGTTTCCAAGTTAGTCTTTTATTTTCTATTCAATATTTTTGTCCAAATTGATTCTAATTTTTCTTCCATAATTCTAAATTTGTAAGTTATTATTTCAGTTTTTTTTTTTCATAAGGTCTCCAGACTTGCGCTGACTACTCCCTTGAGCTTTTTAGGCTCTAATACCATATATGTCGAGTCTCTTTCGAATAATTTTGATCAATTTCTTAGTTTTGAAACTGCAAGGGTCCGAGACATGAACCATCAATATAGATTGTAACAACTAAAAAACATAATATACATATATAAATTATCATGTAAAATTGTTCACGTACAACGTACGTGTGCAACAACTAGTATAATTAAATATTTGTCTCCCTTGTAAATCCAACACAATATCAATCAACACAACATCTATAATATAAAACAGAGCGGCTTCAACAAACAAATCTTACGGTCTCAAATCAATTCATCCAACGACCACCAATATCCTCTCATTTCCCCCCAAATTCATCATTTTTCACCCACAATTATTTTCAAAAAACTGACCTCTCTTAGTCACCTCACCTGTCACCGCCTCCCCTCCTCCTCTTTTTTTTTTTTTTTCCTCCCTTTTGTCAAACAACCATCCCTTCTGTTTCTTCTTTTTTTTTTTTGCCCACCCTCTGTTACTCCGGGTCCTGCTCCTCTACGGTAAGGGGGTAACAACTTGGTATGCGGTTAAGTGGAACATCACTGTTTTGGGTGCTTTTTGTAATTTTTTTTTAACAGTTCTTACCAAAAACGACGTCGTTTTTGGTCCTTAAAGTCCACATCTGAAATCCTTCTTTTTCCTCTTTCCTCCTGCTTCCTACCTTCGACTTCTTCAAACGATCGCTGCTCCCATTAATCAGACTAAGGCGCCTCCTCTCTCTCTCTAGGTAGACCCTCTCTTTTTACAAAAGGTAAAAACTTTTCACACAAAAGCTTAACCTTAGATTCTTATTCACGCAAAAACCCATGTATTTAATTTTTCTTTGGTTTTTTCAAATAGTTGTGAATGTTGTCTGGTAATGAAATAGCAAATGTTAGAAGTATAATTTATGGGTGCTTTCTTGGTAAAAAATTGTGGTTTATTTTACGGCTTGTTGTTGTTGTACTCCAAGTTGCATTGTGGAATTCCGAAATTTTTAATTAAATTTTTAAAGATGTGATTTTGAGCTATAAATTATGCTTGAGATTTGTTAGGGTTGCCTTTGTTTCTCTGGGTAAATATACACGCCATAATTCCTTTTTAGGAAATCCGATATTTTTGTTCACCTGAAAAGTCAATGCTCCAAATTCTGTAACATTCTTGATATCTCTTCCACTTTCAAAGTTCTCCATCAGTATAGATGAACATTTTGAAAACCTGGAGCTAATTTTGAAAGCCTACAAATTTCCAAAAGCATTTGAATGCATTAAACACCATGTCATTAAGAAATTGGAACTCGCAAAAAGATTATTTTTATGGGACAGGAATAGCCTAATCATGTAGCTTTTCTACAACTAAATTGACAATAACCAGGTAGAATGTCTCTCCTTGCAAAGGAAAGAGGGCAAGAAGATTAAACTAAGAGCACTCTACAACTATTTTTACAGACATGCACACAAAAATTATTGTATCCTGTTTTGGATGGAGAGCTACATGCTTCAATTGTTAGTGAATAAATGATACTGATTGTAGTTGGTGATTTTGGGTTTCCTTAAGCACAGTACAAAAACTTTTCACTCCAAGCTTTTTGCAATATTGATTAATAATAATTAGCTACATAATGCTTCAATTGTTAGTGAATAATTTAGTTAAGACTCTCATAGGATTGGTAATTTAATAGTTTTGCATTGATATATGATACTGATTGAGTATGCTCGGAGTATGTATGATAGTTTTTTAGTAGTTTTGCATTGATATATGATACTGATTGTAGTAGGAGTCATAATGCTGGGAGTATGCTTGATGTGTTAGTGTGGTCACACCATGTTTATGGATTCAATAAACTGATTGATATGGATTCAATCCTGAATTTAATTGTGAAAATTGGAAGTGAGTCTCCCTAGATGTACTTGTTTGGAGATAAGTCCTGCAAGGAAACTTATAAGGGGCTAAGTCCATGTTTAAAATTATATGTAATGACTTAAGTCCACTTTTTTTTTTTATCTCAAAAATACCCTTCCTTGAAAGGAAGTTAAATTAATATCCTATTTTGGAAATTGTTATCCCTTAATTCAAGGTCAATTAAAATATGAGAATAAAATCTCCATCATAAATTTAAAATTCAAATTCAAAGCTCTCTCTCTCTCTCTCTCTCTCTCTCTCTCTCTCTCTGTATATATATATATATATATATATATATATATAATCTCCATCATAAATTTAAAATTCAAATTCAAAGCTCTCTCTCTATATATATATATCAAATTCAAAGCTCTCTCTCTCTCTCTCTATATATATATAATCTTTATCATAAATTTAAAATTCAAATTCAAAGCTCTCTGTCTCTGTCTCTGTCTCTGTCTCTCTCTCTCTCTGTCTCTCTCTCTCTCTCTCTCTCTATATATATATATATATATATATATATGTACGCTGAGTTGTTATGGAGATGATGCAAGTATAGTGGTGGCGGTGGTGTGGAGTAAAAAAGAGCTATCGAAGTGGAACTTGAATGGACTTTTGTGTGGTGATGATGGTGGTGAGCATTGTTGTGGAGGTGATGACAACATGATGGTTGGCATTGCACGGGAGGTGACGATGGTGCGATGGTGGCAGTGCTATGGTGAGGAAAGTGGTAGCCGAATATATATATATTCAAATTCATGTTACTATTTTTTTTATTATGTTACTGTTCATGTTACTATTATTTTGAGCATGTTACTGTTTTTGTTGAGCATGTTACTACTATTATTTTACTAAATATTAATATTCAATGTTACTATTTTTTGTGTTTGAATGGTACTATTTTTTGCGTTTGAATTTGAGAGAAATAATTATTGTTAAGTATGTTACAGTTTTTGTTAAGCATGTTACTATTTTTGTTGAACATGTTAATATTTTTGTTGAACATGTTATTGTTGTTATTTTTTAAAAATATTAATATTGAAATGTTTCAATTTTTTTATGTTTAAATGTTACTATTTTTTGTGTTTAAATGTATTATTTTTTGTGTCCAAATGATAATTTTTTTTTGTATTTGAATATTACTATTTTTTATTTTTTATTTTACTATATATATATATATAAATACACCTAACCTATATATGGATATAGATAGATAAGAGAGAGGAAATTTTTTAATGTTAGTCAAACTCTTAACCTATATATGGACATAGATAGATATGAGAGAGAAAAGATTTTAATGTTAGTCAAACTCCTAAGATTTATGAGTTTTTAATTTTTCGTTTTATTTCACTTCTAAAGGGAAAGAATAGTATGGTAAAATTGACAAAAAACGAACTTCATAACAAATAAGTTTCCTTGACGGACTTAAGTCCAAACAAGTCCATATAGGGGGACTGGCCTCCAAATTTCCCAATTTAATTCTCTTGGTTGCCATTAGTCTGGTGGTTACTGAGTTATGAGTTCACCCATGGATATATGGTTACTGAATTTAATTCTCGTGTTGTGAATGAACTTATGCGTTTAATTTGAATGAAATTGTGGGTTTTGTATATTGTTTTGACTTGGAAAAAAGATCATGTTCATAAAAAAAAGATCATGTTCATAAAAAAAGAGCACGTTCATAAAAAAAAAATCACATTCATTAAAAAAATCACATTCATAAAAAAAAGATCACATTCATTAAGAAGATCACATTCATTAAAAATATTCATTATAAATACAAGAAGCATCCTTACAATACAAAATGATCCAACTAAAATAAATGGTTCATTAAAAATACAAAATGATCCAAGCATCCTTTTAACTATTGATCCTCCAAGCATCCTTACAAGTTGTATCCCCCATTCATGAAAAACGATTCAACATCATTTAAAGAATGCACATTTGTTGAATCAGTCGGTGTACCCTACATTAATGAGGAGTCAGACAAAGAAACTTGATACATATGTGAAACAATAAAATTAACAATAAGGTAACATACCATAACACTTTGTACACTATTTGAAGCTTGAGAAGACAAAATATTCGAATGACCATATGTTGATGTACACGGGTGACTGAAACCTTGTACCTGGAATACAAAAATACTTACAATTATGTTTATAAAAATATGAAGTGAATAAAAATATGAAGTGAATTAAAAAAATCTACAATTATATTTATATGATACCGTAGACATATGTGATGGTTGGGAAGCTCCTTTTTTTCTCTTTGTTGCTTTCTCATGCCAAGATTTTAGTCGACCTCAACCCTTGTAACCACCTTCTTTTCTTTTTAAACCTTTAACTTGGAGAAGGTTTGGGTCAACATTTTCTATTCCTTCTTCATGAATTGAATCATCGCCACCATCACCAATTGATGCATACATATTATCCACTTGTTGGAACAATTCCTCAACACCATGTGACACCAATTGATATGCAAGTTGAAGACCAGAGCATCTTGCAGCTAGGCGTACCATTCTAGGACAAAGCTGCCTGTAACGTGACGCCGTTATTAACTTGGGATCCTCTTCATCTGACATTGAAATGGGGGTTGTCCTACAACTCTTTCTTGCATCTCGTCTCCATCTCTTACATATGTATTGCTCGTGAATTTGCTTAATATTCATCATGTCCAAGACTTTAAGTGCATGGCCACATAATATGCCCTCCATTTCAAACTTCCGACAACTACAATTGACTATCTCCTCATTAGCCTTAACCAAGATCAAATACTCTCTATGTTTATCAAATAATCGAACCACAAATTGATGCCACCCATCCAACACATCACATGGTGTCGCAATAGCACACTGAAAGATATCATACTCATCTTGAAACAGCTCAAATATAGTAGGAGTGTACACTTGCCCTGCTTGAACTAACATTGGAGCTCTTTTTAACTTCAATCTAGGTAATTTTTGCCTAGCTTGGTATTCTAAGTCTGACTCCTTATACCGCTTATCATTCACAACTCTTTCAAAATATACAAAGAACTGAACAATGTCATGGTCTGGCTTTAAGTACTTTCGTAAGGCTGCATTCAAGCTCTCACTTAGTTGGATGCTTCTCATTCCTGCAGTGAAAGTCCTCTTCATATACACATGCCCCCATTTCTCTCGCAATGCCCAAGTGGATTTCATCCACATATTATCATGCAAATTATACTCTGCAAGCAACGATTCTCAAGCCTCAAATAATTCATGCTCTTCCTCATATCCATACACACACTCTTTAAATCAAGCGGGAAATTGTGAACCATCCTTATATGTGTTCCCCAAATGTTTCAAAGCATTTTGGCAAAGGTGCCAAGTACATAACTCATGGTATGTCTCTGGCATCACTATAGAAATAGCCTTAGCCATCGCTTGATCTTGGTCGGTGAAGATGGTAATAGGATATTTCCCAGACATAGCTTGTAGGAATGTCTCCAACAACCACTGAAATGATGTTATCGTTTCATCATACAATAATGCAGCTCCAAATAAGACTGTCTCCCTGAAATGATTGAAGCCAGTAAAAAAAAGCAAATGGTCGATACTCCTTGTTCGTTCTGAAAGTAGTGTCAAATGAGACAACATCTTCAAAGTTGCCATAGTCAATAATCATCACTGGGTCGGCCCAAAAAATATTAGTAATATGCTTGGTTATTAGTCAATGATCTCCAAAGTTGATCATCTTTTTTTTTCTTTTGATCATCTCCCAAATTACATAAACAATAAAAGCTCAATCTCGGGATAACTAAGGATAAATGATATTATTATTTTTTCATTGGCTTGGTTATTATATGTTTGGTATAAGAAATAAAATTTTGTTTTAAAGGCTCAATCACGGCTTCTAGGGATAATCATATTCAAAGAATAAGGCTCAAGCTCAAATAATGTTAAAGATGGCCTAAAATCATATCTCAAGAGTTCTTGATAATACACTTCCCATGCAAATAATTTAAAGTCAAGCAATCATTCATAATATTGGTGTTGACCAAAACAAAAATAATGAGACTATTGAAGGAGATTAGCTGAAATAAATATTTCTTTTGAGTAAATGTAAATAACTCTCCAAGGAAGATTGGATCAAAACTCACAAGGGTTTTTATGCATGCATCTTCACTATATGTTTCAAGTTCTCAAGGTAACAAACCTGACAAATTTTCAACTTGGTAGAGTCTAAAGTGCACAAATCGTGAGTTTTTATAAGAACATGATATGAGATACAAAAATATAGAATTAAGTTCTATATGATTCTTAAACAGTTGCAAATTTAAAGCTAAGCAAATTATTCCTATATTGTGGTGTCAAATTATGAATAAAAATGTTATGTAGATATTTAATCACACACACTAAAGCAAACTATGCATTTTCTAATATATTAAAGTTTTGTGAACTGCATACTTCATTACATAGCTAAATCAAGCCTAAACACGATCTAAACAAAACATAATAGGCTTTGATTTTAACAAAAAAAAACTTTTTTCCCCACGTCCCCAAGAGGACCACCATGACCTAGAAGAAACCACACAAACTAAGAAGATGGGCCTGCACGACCCTGGGAACTCTACCCTGACCCCCTCATCTGAGCCTTCATCTCTCTCATCTCCCTCCTTATCTCTCTCTGCTCCCTCAAAATCGCAAATAGCAACTGCCTATCAGACTTGAGACCAGTCTCTTCATCAACCAGCCAATCAAAGTCCTCGTCCAAGTTGAGAAACTGATCCCATTGCTCTTCCTTGGGCCCTGTCTCCTCAGCTACGGGCTCCCCCTACTGCTTAGCGGCGTGACCTCTCTCTCCTCCTGCCCTAGACACACTCTGACTCTTCAATAGAGAACTAGAGTTGAGAACTACTACCTTCTTTTATTCTGTCCATAGTGGCATCTACCACCACTCTAGCCTGCTCACATAGTGCAGTGGCAAGGCCAGCAAAAAGGAGAGAACCTTTCTTAGGGTCCACTATAGCCCGCCGCATCTCAGCAAAGATCAAGGAGGGGAGATCAATAGAATGTCCTGTGCCCATGGCATAAAACAGTAGAGCCCGGTCTGGGTAAATGTGGTTGTTCCTCAGCAGGGGCAAGATATTCGACACTAAAATTAAATTTAGTATCTTATACTTGTTCATCAAGTCACCCTGCTGAAGAAACCTGTACTCATTGGTCCACACAAAATCCTCATCTCCCAACAGTTCTCTCGCAACTATACTTTCTTTAAGATGTTTCGTGTTTAATGACAGACATGGGAGAAAGAAAAAAATCGCCAAATAGTTTCGTTAGTTCACCGTTCTATGAAGGACCTTCTAGCAAAAAAGAGATCGTTGAAAGTGGGCCAAATTCAGATATTCAATTCTTTGATCTAAGCACTATAGTTGCTGCCACATACATATTCTCTCTAGGTAACAGACTTGGACAAGGTGGCTTTGGAGTGGTTTATAAGGTAGTGCATGCATACCTCTCTTCGTTCAAAAGCAAAAAAAGCATACCACTCCTCATTTTGATATGAAGGTTGTCATTCATGGTGGCATGGACTTGAGTAAGCCTGGATTGCTCTTAAACAACAACTAAACTAGCCCAAATTTCACAATCTATTTTTAAAAATAAATGATTTTATTTCAAGGTCGGTTACCTAATGGACATGAAGTAGCTGTCAAAAGACTATCAAAGAATTCAAAACAAGGGATAGATGAGTTGAAGAATGAAGTAAAACTGATTGCAAGACTACAACATAGGAATCTGGTAAGGCTTTTGGGGTGTTGCATTCAAGAAGAAGAAAAGATGTTAATCTATGAATACTTGCCAAACAAAGGGGTGGACTCTTTCATCTTTGGTATGTTCCCTATTCTTAAACTTTCCCCACACAATTTTTTTTGACATGTGAAATGTATTACTGATTGATGCATGATTAGGTGGAACAATCAACTTTTGGTGCAGATAAAGCAAAAAAGTCAAGGTTAGATTGGACAAAACGCTGTGAAATTATTTTGGGAATTACTAGAGGGATGTTATATCTTCACCCCGGACTCAAGACTAAAGATCATCCATAGGGATCTAAAAGCCAGCAATGTATTGCTCGATGCCACCATGAATCCAAAAATATCAGACTTCGGAATGGCCAAAATCTTTGATGGGGACCAAATTGAAGCAAACACAAATCGAGTAGTCGGAACATAATAAGTATCATAGTAAGAGACGAGAGATAGAATGCCACGACAAAGAATAAAACATAGTTTTGACATTTTTTTTGGGGTGAATAAGTTTTAATAATTTACTTAACGTTGATTGATGGCAGCGGTTACATATTGCCGGAGTATGCAATGAAAGGACTATTTTCTATTAATCCTAATGTTTTTAGCTTTAGAGTTATGCTGTTGGAGATCATCAGTGGTAGGAAGAACAATAGTTACTCCCCTGAGGACTCTCTCAATCTGATTGAACATGTGAGTACATGAAACCAATTGCATAAAAATCCAAGGCCTCAACTTGTCGTTAATTATAGAAAATTCTATCCCGTAATTTGTTGAAAACCATGACTCTCAAATGATATGTGCCATTTTAAGAAATATGAAAATTAAGATGATCGGACTTGAAGCGAACATAAGTCCATTTAGGGGTTGAATTAACGATCTTTGGTAAAGTCTTCTTGCTTTTCTTAAAGAGAAGCATTGCAATTTGATTGTTTACATGAAGATAATGTTTCAAGATGTATCAGGTTTGGGACCAATGGAAATAGTTGATTCATCATTGGGCGAGTCATATCAAGCGCATGATGTGTTGAGATGTATTCACATTGGGCTTTTATGCGTGCTGATCGGCCTAGCATATCAAAAGTAGCATTCATGCTTTCTCATGATACAACACTTCCTTCTCCAAACCAACCTGCATTTATTTTCAAAAGATTAAATAATGATCCTGGCGCACCACTGACTCGTGTGGGACCTAGTTCTATAAATGATGTCACTCTATCTGCGATTGAAGCTCGTTAAAGGCCCGCTCCATTGTAGACAGTATATTATTTACTCACAATTACAAGCAGTACCAGTAGGCTAGCATTATAAGTTCACTGATTGACTTTATCTCTATAGCTAAAATTGCTTAGGTTTGATGTAAGTTATAATTTTGTGCATGTGCTTCTAGAATATGTTTTGATCTACTCCATCTTTTCCAGAAGCAAGGATTTGTATGCTTTCATAAACGACATTCTTTTCCTACAATTCTAACCAGAAGAAAACATATGGTGTGAAGCAGAGAGCCACTAATGTACACCCTGGTGTTGCTCTCTCCTGAACATAGGTGCCTTGTTATTTTTGGATTTAGCTTCAATGAAAGTTGTTCATATACAGTAATGTATTCTCAGGTTGAAGATAGAATAGAGCATTTAGAGAGAAATTGAATAGAGTAGTTCTTGCCTTGGACTAGGACTAGTACTAACTCATTGATCTTTTTTTTTTTTTTTTGGTTCAAAGGGCAAGAGTGTTCAATTCAGCTTACGCGCGCACACCGTAATTAATTCATTCCTCGGTCCAGTCAAAGCCAGATCATCAATGTTGGGACTAGGGTATTCATGAGGGATAAATCCCTCATGGTCTGGTCCCAATGAATTGCCAAGATTCAAACTCAAGACATCTGCGTGTACGACTCGTCTTCTGTTACCAGTCGATTACCTTTCTGACTGAATGTTGTATATGATTGGTGGATAATGTTTTTTAAAATTTCTATGGTAGACTTTAATTTTTTTTTATTATTCATTTACGCCTCAAATCTCTGACACTCACCACCACCACAATTGCCGCTGTCACCATCACCAACCCTCCATAGCCACCGCCAACCATAACATCTAATACTCAACAGCCGCCACCACCACAGCACAACCCAACCACCACAACAAGCTGATCCACCACTACCGCCACCATCATCTTGTCATCTCAACACTGCTACCACCATCCCATCGTCACCACCACCACATTCCCACACCATTACCCCTTGGCATCAACTCATCATTGCCTCCACCACTATCAAAACAAACTCTCTCACCAACACCCTTACTCGCCACCATATCCTTTCACTACCACCTCATAACCATTTCACCACTATAACCTCCACTACAAACAAATTTGTTGTAAAATCACTTGTTAAAACCTAATTTGGAAGGTAGAAGGATTCACCAAGCACTACTGTTTGACTATTTATCTAAAGATGATGTTTAATGTTGTATCAAGTTTGGGACCTGTGGAAAGAAAGCAGAACTCTGGATGTAGTTGGTTCATCATAGGCTGAGTCATATCGAGCTCATGAAGTGTTGAGATGTATTCATATTGGGCTACTATGTGTGCAAGACTTTGCTGCTGATCGGCCTATAATGTCAGAAATAGCTTTTATACTTTGTTATGAAACACCATTTCCTTCACCAAACATACTAGCGTTTATTTTCAAAAAAGTAAAACTTGTCCAGGTGCATCACCAACTTGTGTGGGAGCTATTTCTATAAATGTCACTCTATCTATGATTGAAGCTCGTTAAAGGCTCACGCCATTTGAAGATTGTGTACTATTTACTCATTACAAGTAGTATCACTAGAAAAACATTACATTTTGTCCCTAGAGCTAGGTTGGTATAAGTTACAACCTTGTGCAGCAGTTCCAGAGTAAGCTTGCAGATCCATAATAAGCTTCTAATTGCTCCACCCTTTCCAGAATCAAGCGATGGTAGGCTTTAATTCATAAATATATTACATTCTTTTTTTGGAGCTTTTGGAGCTGGTATGGTCTTTTATTTGTAATTCCATGAGTGAGATTCCTCGTGGGCATGTTGTTTGCACTTCATGTGAGTTGCACAAGATAGGGTTAAGCTCTAGCTAATTAATGAAATTTTATTTTCGATACACAAAATGGTGTCAAAATGATCTGCAACAATAGACTTACCTCATTTTCACGCCCAAAGCACTTACACTTCACATGCTTTAATTTATGATGGAAAATTGTTCGACATTACTACTAATTTATAACATTTAGAGTGTAAATTGAGATTTTTAAAATTTTTGATGGTGCTAATTGAGAATGGATAGATCTTTTGAGGTTTAAAGTAAGATTAGCCCTTGATTTTTTTTTTTTTAAAGTCTGACAACTTCAAAAGTGATGAAGCTTAATTGAAAATTTATAATATTTTATAGAGTAATGTTATTTAAACATAAAAATCTAACCTAATTTGCTGACATAATGATGTGGTTTCAATGGAACCATTATATCAACACCAAATTCCAATGTTTGATGAAGCCCACAGTCAATCCAAAAGTCATAGTAAATTAAACTAACAAATTAGATCAATAAATTAGGTCTCAATAACACTGCTCTATTTTATAAGTGGTGTCTAGTGAGCACACAATATAGTTTCTTCTTTACCCCATTAAGTCAAAGCAGAAACAACATAAGAAAACAAAAGAGAGAAAAATTTCGCTGTCACCATCACCACCCCTCCACAGCCACCACAAACCGTCACCTCCAACACTCCACGACCACCACCACAACAACCTCAACCATTGCTGCCACCATCATTCCCCATTGTCATTTCAACACTGCCACCACCACCCCCATCGTCACCACTACTACTACATCCACACACCATTACCACTCGGCACTAACTCATCACCACCTCATCACCATCAGCACAAACTCTGCCACCAATACCAACACTCTCACTCACCACCATATCTTTAACTACCACCTCATAACCATTTCACCATTACGTCACCACTACCACAAATTTTGTCAACATAACATGGAAGGTGGAGGGAAGAGAAAAATTGGGGCATACTTTTTCAAGTGAGACCAACCAATCCCATCATGACTTCCTCCACCTCCTACACCATGGCAAATACACCCAAAACCATCACGAGTTCAACACTCCCATTGCCATTTTCCATCACAAAACCTCAACCACCGTCGCCACCCCCATCACCATATTAAGTCTGATATTTTTAGCTTTGGATTTATCCTATTAGAGATCATCTATGGCAGGAAGAACAACAGTTACTCCCAAGAAAACTCTTTTCATTTAATTGAACATGTAAGTACATGCAAACAGATGCATCAAAGCCAAGACATCAACTTCACCGTTAATTATAGAAAAATTTTGTTCCGTAAATTGTTGAAAACCATGACTTTCACATGACGTGCAATTTTAAGAAATAAGAAAATTAAGATGATCAGAGTTGAAGTGAAACAAAAAGACAATTTTGGATTTGAATTAAAGATCTCTTCCTTTTTTTTAAAGAGACACATTGCTATGTGATTATTTACCTGCAAATGAAATTTGATGTTGTATTAGGTTTAGGACCGGTGGAAAGAAAGCAGGGCCTTGGATGTAGTTGATTCATCATTGTACGAGTCATATCAAGCTCATAAAGTGTTGAGATGTATACACATTGGGCTACTATGTGTGCAAGTATTTGTTGTTGATTGGCTTTAGCATGTCAAAAGTAGCTTTCATGCGTCATCAGCTTGGGTGGGAGCTGTTTCTGTAAATGATGCCACTCCAACTATGGTTGAACCTCCTTAAAGGCTCATTCCCATGCAGACTGCATATTTTTGGAGTTAGTAGACTCAACATTTTAGACATCGAGGTTTGCGTTGTTCAATATGCTTGCTAAGGTTAGATGGACCTTTTTGAACTAACCCAAATCAATTTTTTTGGTTTTTTTTTAAAAAATTTGACGGACCTATGGATTGGACTGTGGGTCTAATTGGACCAAATACATGACTGATGGCCCTAATTGATGCACATGGTCGAACCATCTAGCCTTTTGATCCCCTCGTAGGTCTCAAAATTGAAAAACTCACCTTTTGTGCATTTACTCTTCTTGTGTTGACAACTAGTTGGAAATTTCCACTTCCATGAAATATGAGCATTGATGAATTGAAAGATATGTAAAGTGGTCACACACATAAACAAGAAAACTCCTCTATAACCACTTGCTACCCCATTCAACTTCAAATTCTCCACCACATAACCTAATGTCATTCTTGCTAAACAAAATGTGTAAAACCCTTTGACAAGTTTTGGGGCAATTAAAAGTTAGGACCATTGATTAAGAATTCCAACTACCAAAACTTAAAGTTGAAAACAACCATCATTGAAAAAATCAACAGAAAAATTGATTTCATACCTAATTCAAATGTATTATTCAAAAAAGGCTAAAATAAAAGGATCTAGAGTAAGATGAATTGATTAATTTTTATCTTTGATAATAATTAACTTTTTAATCTTTTATTAGTAAGTACCACGCGTAGAAACTAATCTAATCCAATTGTTAGCAATTGGATATGGAGTCGGACCGGCGTCTATGGGCGAGCACAATCTGAATAAATATGGATGAGTCAGGGGCTGTTTGATAACACTACTTAAGGCTTAAAACTGAAGACGTTAAGCACTTAATAAATTAAATCCGTTTGATATCCTAAAACTCATTCTACTTAATATTTTAAGCACTTCTTAAAAATAGAATAAAATTGTAAGTAGGAAGCCATCTACTTATCATTTAATGCTGAAAATGTTAGTCAGTAAGGATTTTATCAATTTCTCATAATAGACAAATATACCCTCACCACCATTGTGTCATCGCCACCACCACCAACACTATCACCACCACCACCATTGCACCACCGCCACCACTACCATTACCATCATTATGTCACCGTCACTACCACCATCACCATCGCTGCCGCCACCATCACCATCGCTGCCGCCACCATTGTGTTACTGTCACCACCACCACCATCACTACCACCACCATTGCTGCCACCACCATCACCACCACCACCACCACCGTTACCACCATTGTGTCACCGCCATCACCACTACCATTATGTCATCACCGCCATCACCATTGTGCCACCTCTACCACCACTGCCATTGCCACCACCATCGTCACCACCGCCACTACCATTGTGCCACCACCACCACCATCACCAGTACCATTGTGTCACTGCCACCACCACATAGTGTTGTCGCCACCACCACCATCATTGTTGTCGCCACCACTACCATTATGCCACTATCACCGCCACCACCACCATTATGTCACCACCATCACTACCACCATTCTGTTGCCGCCACCACCACCATTGTCGCTGCCACCACTACCATCACCACCACCATTGTGATGATGGTGATAAGAATAAGGCAGTTGTGGGGAGATGGTTAAAGAGAAGGGCAAAATTAGAATAATAATAATTTTCATACTTCAACTCCTTATATTTGTCAAACAGTTTGATTAAATTCAATACTTATATTTCAGTTGATACCAAACAGTCTGTGAATTAAAAAATTCAGCATTCAGTTTTCAGTATTTAGCTTTCAGTTTTATCAACACATCACCTTAGTGTTTAGATTAACTTAAACTTGGTCAAGCCTATAAAAAGATGGGTCTAGATCCTAAAATCTCTCCACCTTATCTTAGTTCCTAAAATATCTCCACCTTATTCCCACATGTGTTATATATCTCTCTATATATAGTGGGACTCTACCAACACATGAAATACAAAAAATTACTACGATTGATGCTCTCTATTCTTTCTCTATATATCATGACTTTTGTGAGACTAGAACGGGGGACATTCGGGTTTGGCTCGTGTAGCCTAACTTATTGTGAGTCCAAGTGTTCACGTTCAAATGTGTTCGTGATCATCAAGGAGGTTCGTAAGGAATGGTAAAATATTATTCAAATCCAGAATAGTAAAATAGTACTCAAATCCATTGATTCGTTGTGTTTGGATCATAACGACTTATTTTATGTATTCACGTTTCTGAATTCTTACACCGATTAATTTGTATAGGAAAGTCCAAGTAATGTAATATGTGAATATAAGAAATTACAATTTTGGTTTTTTTAATATGCATGAAAAAGTTTATATAATAATTAGGAATTAAAAATATAGGGTTGAAGCAATTTTTCTTTCACCAAAATAAAAAAGATAAAAACAAAACATGTTGTGGATGTTTTATTTTGGTTGTCATTAAGTTTTGAGTCGTTCTCTGGATACTATAGTCATTGTCGATGTTAATAGGGTAATCAACTAATGAATCAAGGAGTTGCCTATAGTATGTAAAAAAAAAAGGTATCGTACTGATATTTATCATATTTGTAGGTGTTTTTTTTATCATTGTTGTGAGTATCTTTATCACTGTTGTGGTACCGAAGAAAAGTGATAAAAGTAGTTACCACAATTGTGATAACAACACCCACAATAATGATAAAAATACCCACAAATGTGATAAATCCGATTCATTAGTTAGATCCATCAGCGTACTTAAGTTTAAACTCGAGCTCAGACTCATCATATCAATAGCCGATTTTTAGTAGACCCCTCATGTGCAAGCTACCAGCTTTAGGTTTTTTTTTTTTTTTTTATTGACGAACCTTTCTAATGTTAGGTCACTCTGAATCTATTCCTATGAGAATAGTGATGAGCACATAATATTGCATATTTGAAGGGCTCATTACATGCATTTTAACTCAACTTTTGCATTTAAGTACTTAGAGTTAGCCAAAATTATGAATAATGTTGATATTTTGATGTTGCAAGTTTTTATTGCTTAAATCATGTATTTTAGGACATTGCAACTATGTTGGATGTGTGGTGAAGGCATGGATACAATACATGAAGAATTGGAGGCTTAAAAGTGAAGAAATCAAGAAGGCATTGGTGCTTGGGAACAAGGGCACCAGCTGCAGCAACAATTGGAAGCACTGCCTCGGAATTCCTCCATTTTGACCATGATCTACTCATAATTTGGAAAAGTTCAAAACATTAAAGTTGTAGATATGGGTGTCTTCTGTTTGGTGTAAAAATTTCAGCCCAATGCAACGGTTAGATCAAGAGTTATGCCGATTCTACCGAAGGTAGTCCAGTGCAGAAAAACAGTACCGGTACGTAGTACCGGTACTCCGGACCTTCTGGTCGCGAAAAACAGCCTGTAACTCAACTTTGAGGCTTGGGGGTCCCACCTACACTTCTCCCACGCCTATCCCAACATTTCCTTACACATTTGCAGGCCTCCTACACTCAAGTGGAAGACTTTGAAGGCCAATGCATTGATGGAGGATGGGAGAGAAGTGGGCTGCCAGGGCTATGATCTCCTAGCCTGTCAAGCCATCCATTCAGCCCTCTCTTGATGGGAGCTCGTACACACAGCTAGGGGGGAGCCTCTTGGACGTTTTGGCAAGTCTCCACACGGCATATATTGAACATTACAAGCTTGTATAGAGGTTGGCTACCTAAGCTTAGTTTTTGCTCCATTGAGGAAGAAGATGAATAGTGTAATGTAATTTCGTTTTTGCATTTCTTCCATCCATTTCACTTGTAATCCTTTGTAATAACTTGGTAAGCTTCATTTAATGTATTTAATGCTATTTACTGCAAGTTCATTTCAAGTTTAATCTTTCATTTTAGCTTTCACCATTGTTGCTTCCATGTTTTCTTCATTTCTTAGCTTAAAATAGGTATTGCATATTTTCCTTCATAGCTTTAGATTTCTTGCTTCAAGTTAAGTTTCATGCTTTAAATCTCCATTTCTCTTCCATGTCCATCTACATTATGCTTGTCTTGCATTTTTAATATGAATAGCTAGGATTTAAGTTGGTTAATCCAAGGGAAAATTCCTCTTGGGAATACCATTTTCAACTCTTTTTCATTCCTCCCTTTAGAGTCAAATGGTTCGGTTTGACGGGGTTGAGAGTGGATGAGTTGGTGAGCCTTTGATATTCCGTAGGCCTAGTCACGGTTTATGCTTAGATACTCACCAATCTCGTCCCTAGCTTCCCCCGAATCAATCGTTCATTCATGCTCAATCGGAGGAAGGCTTTGAGTTGATTTGGTATTCCCATTGGAATGAACCCTTTGGATTAGCCAACACTTGCTTTCTTGCATTTTCATTTTGAACAAAACTCACCAAAACACAAATACAAGATTTTACACTTTCTTTTCACTTTTGCAAAATCACTTTCACAAAACTCCCTTTCCTTCCCTGAGGAGACGACCTTGGAATATTTTCCAAGTAAAACACACGACCACAAAAGACTCCTTTCGATTGGGGAGCATTTTTGTTCACCACACACGCATTCCATTTCATAACATTTTGTTCATTCCATTCATTTCCATCACCATTCCATTGTTGCCTAATCTTTTGCATCATTCCGAGTGAGAGTGACACTCACCCATTCCTATAAGCCATACACACATTTAGGGATGATGTTTAGAGGTTAGGATACAACAACGTTTTTCCATCAATCAAATAGACATCGGATACTTATAATCACCTACAAACCAGATATATAAGTTAACTCCAAAACACACTAGCAACCGCATATCGTCTTTGTTAATAAACAATAGGTTACATACATCTTCTATGACTACTTGCATTCATAGATGGGACTGATGGAGTACTGAGAATGAATTAAAGCCAACACTTGGTATCTCATTCTATAGATGTCAAATCAACAAGAGAAAGAGAAATCTAGATGTCATGTACATAAGGTTACATAATTCTTAAGAAAATTAATCAAACCCGACATAAATTGTATTATGAGATTTATTTTTCAACCCGACAACAGTTTTAGAATTTAAAACATGACACTATCCGATCCATTAACAAGCCAACAAGATCAAAAAACACAAAACACGACACTACCCGATCCATTAACAAGCCAACAAGAACAAAAAAAAAAACATCTACAAAGAAATTGGCACAACTCAACTAATTTCCTCCTTGACTAGGTTAAAGGCATGCCATTTACGCCCAGACTAAGGTATTCATGAGGAATAAATCTTTTCTTACTTGACCAAAGAGTTGTCAAGATAAATATTAATAAATGGTGTGTGGTGTTCATTGTCTGAATTTGTCAAATTTTATTTATAAACGGGTTCGTGTAGTATCGAGTAAATCGTGTTTAGATGTATTTATTTTATAAGTTTAATGGGTTTATCTCTATTTATCATCTGAACTCCCAAAATCCAAATCGACTTATTCCATTTCATATTGATTTTTTTTATCGAGTTTAATCTAGAATTGTCATATCTAGACCGGACCATGGCTAAAGGATTTTATAATATTTAGGAAGTTGGTTTTCTGTTTGTATTGAACAACTGGGCTTAATTGAAAAGTTATCATCAGATCAAACAAAATTTCCATGTGCAGAGAAGTATCCCAGAGGTTGTCTAAGAAAAACAGCTCAAGTTTTAATGTGGAAAAATGCTTGGTATTTTGGATAAATTTATATAATATTATAGTTAAAAAGTTGAGTTCTCAACTTATAAAAATATAACAACAGTTAAAATTGATTCAATTTTTATTTATTTTGATCAAATTGTACAAAATTCATTCTAAAATTTATTTTTCCGTATAAAAATATCATATTATCTGCGTGACTTAACCAATACACTCTCAATTCCAAATAACCCCGTTAATTCACACATATCTCTATATCTTACCTCTATCTTATTTTCTCGCTGTTCACATTAATTTTAAATTATATAATTAAAAAATTATTATTTAAAATATAAATATCATATAATTAATGTTCAATTTTTGATATTATAGAATGTCTCCAGACATGAGAGACACAGGGTTATTGTTGTCTTATATGAAACTCACTTCTTTTTAGTAAATATACTAGGGGTAACCCGTGCTTGAAGACGCAGTGCAATGTGAATGGTTTTGAGAGGGATATTAATCTAATCATGGGTTAGTCACTATCTTAGGTTTGTTTTTGTTGTGATTTTCAAAAGGGGGTGTTTTTTTTATGGATTTCAATCCCCTCTGGAGCTAGATTTATGCTTCTGGGGAAATCATGTCTGAATGTCCTACCTTCCTAAAAGAAGAAAGGGCGTACCCAGTGTACCAGATTTTCGTCATTATAAATCTAAGGAGTGTTAGATGTACGCAGAAAGACTATTTCTGCAATTCGAACACGTGACCTACAAATCACAATAAAATAACCTATCATTGAGTCTATCCTCAATTCGGACAAGACTTTGTTGATGTTGTATTTGCTTTACGTTTTTCAAATTTTAAATTATGCTGGAAAAAATTACAAGCCAAGTTATTATGATCTATGGATTAGTAATTATGCTACTTATTATACATTTTTTTTATTGTAACAATGTCCACTAATCAGAAATTAGTTGAATTGTAAATGAACCCACCTTTACCTTGAACCCTGACCACCATAATAGCAAACCCACCAGCTTAGGGCATCTGATTACACCACTCCTCAAAACAAGACATGTTTAACCCGCATGGACTGGTTTAGTGGTTGATTGAGCGTACAAAGTTCGAGTCGTGTGGCTGCATAAAATTCGAGTTTAAACAATAGCATGATAAGTGGGTGATTATGTCCATCTGAAGTTTACTATGGGTTTGATAATCACATGGTCGCGACAATTCCCCCGTAAAAAAAAAAAAAAAATTAAAATTGTTTTTCTTGCATACTTTTCAACCTCTATTAGTTATGCTTAAATGCTAATCCACATGCAACTGGGGACGGTGAAAATGACCTCACTAATTGTTTGAAAACCAATATGACCTTCAAAATATTTTATGAATTTGAGTTCTTTTCATTGTTGACCCTATTCAAACTAATGAAAAACAGTAATTAACAGATCAGTACTGAACATTTAAATTTTAAACTGAAGGTACAAACTGAAATGATGTTTTTCAAATTTTAAGGCTTAAAGTTTGTTCATGAAAAATCTGTTTGTCTAACGCCGATCTTCCGAGAGTGACGGAGAAGTAAGAAATCAAGTAGAATGGAAAGAGACTTATTGGAGACTGAGTTTTGTATTTTTTATTTTTTTTTGTTTTTCTCTTCTATTCATAACATGTGAGGATGGTTAGGGGTACTTCAGTCCTTCTGTTCCAAAGTATATTTTTTGCCAAATATTTTTAAAGTTTGTATTAAAACTCAAATAAGTTATAAAAAGTGTATCGGCTTCCAAAAAATCCTAATATTTACTCTTAAAAGCATCTCTAATCATGACTCAAATTTAAACTCAAATTTGAGTCTAAATTTGAGTAAAAAACTTGATTTAGTATATAGTATTGTCTCAAAACTCAAATATTTACTCAATTCTTTTTAAAAAAAAAATTTATTGTCTCAAAACTCATTTTTTAGTATCATTCAAATTATGATATTTAATAAAATAAATGAAACTTTCATATCTCTCCACAAATGGATCATTCAAAAAAAATTTTAATATGGATACAACACCACTTGGTTATAAAAAGAAACGGAAAAAACAAAACAAAACCACTCTAGAATTCTCATATTGTTTTAATCCTTTATCTTTTTTTATAAATCCAGATAAAAAAATAAAAAAATAGTTACAATATGGGTCTAGTCTGAAGAACAAAAAAATATATCATTTTTAATAAAAAGGGATGATTGAAGAAATAAAATGACGAATTTCCTAAATTTGTGAATAGTGAAGGCTTGAAATTTTAGGAACAATCGATGACCTAAAATTACACTATCGATAGTGTTTAACTCAAAAAAAAAATTTGATGGGTAGGCTGAGGGTTCTAAAAAATACAAGAAAACAATAAGATAGACGATGAAAAGGAAGAAGCTTACCTACAGACCTTCAAAGGATCTGTGAAAGTTTCGGTGGCGGTCGACAATGGAAGTAGCATAGAAGAGAGGGTCAAAAAGAGGCATAAAATAAGTCGTCGAAGAAGTCTTTTGACTACAAACCTTAGCTATTCGTTGGATCCTTGAAGCAGCTTCCACCACTCTTCCTTCGGGGTGACTGACCATTCTCGTCATATACAGGGTAATAGGGGAGTGTTCTTTTTTCTCTTGGTTTACATGCAGTTTCAGCAGTTCTTCACCTTCCAGGATAAATTCTCGATAAATCTATGAAAAGGTTCCCAACAGGAAGTTCGATGTTTTACTACCCATAAAAACTATTGAATTCAAATCTATATATTGGAATTAAGGGAAATGGTATTCGTTCGTGTACTGATTGATTGAGCTCAAAGGCGGGAAGTCATCTCCGCCCACGGGGCTCAACCACTTCCGAGGTCCGTAAGCTACTCCGCTTGAACTCGACATTGGTGATTTCGAACGTTACCTACGACAATTGAAAAGCAAGAGTATTTTCGCGGCACCGCCCCCATCTCCCTCTTCGGATCCATCCCTCTGCTTGGCTCTAGCCTTGTCCGGACCTCCACCTCTTTGAGTTTTCACCCTCTGAGTTGCGCTCTTTGTCTCCTCCAAAGGCCAAGGGAGAGACTGCATCCCTTAGCGTAGTCAATGGACAACAGGTGAATATTCCTAAAATTGACTATCAGAAGAGCGTCGTCAAGCACATTAAGGGTAAAAAGTTATTGTTGAAAATTTGGTATAGAATTTGAGTCTCCCTCAATTTAGGTCTAGAATAAGTTTTTTCTTGATGTGATATAAGTTTGAGTTCAAGATTGGAGAAAGTTTTTAGATCATTTAGACTCAAATTTAAATTTAAGTCTAAATTTGAGTCCGGGTTAAAGATACTCTAATAAAACTCTTTGTTAAGCTTTGGGGCAATGAAAATTAAGCCCCTAATTAAGAATCTCAACCAATAAAGCTCAAAGTCGTAAACAATTGTAATTGGAATTGATGTCACACCTAACTCAACTGTATCCATTAAATTCCCATACCAAGTCAATCAACCACTTCCTCCATCGTTAAAATTTGCACTTGTATATGTATCCTATGCAAGAGTAGTCATGTTTGTCATTATCGAAGTGTCCAAGACTTTTGGCTATGCCACCTTCACCAATTCCTCTCCGTTTTCAAAGACGTGTCACCCATCGCTTCTTGAGGCGCCTCTTGGAGCCATTATTTTGTTGAGCAACAAGTTCTAATATTGAATAACATGCACAACCAATATAACGGAGATATAGATTAAACCTGTAAATTAAATTCATATAATATAATTAAATGGAAAAGTGCTTCTCTTGTAAACTTTTCAGCCGCTGGTTGCTATACTTACTATGCTAGTGCATTGGTAAAACCATGTGTGAGTGGGGCCAGATGGCCCACTAGTAATTTGAAAACCAATTTGGCCCAGACAAAGAAGAGCTTTTTCACTATGACCCCACTTAAACCAGTTAAAATTAGTACTACAAGGATCAATATTGAGTTTTTGAAGTTTAGTGGAATTAAAAAAATAAAAATAGAACAGTGAAGTTTTAAAGTGAATGTTATTTCATTTTGATGGCATAAAAACTATGTCAAAAAAAAAGGAGGGGGGGGGGGGGGGAGGGGGGGTAAATTATACAGAACTTATTTGAACTTAGAATCAATAGTACATCACGTCCCTCAACTATTACAAATTGCACTTAATCTCCTCTTATTGATAAATAAAGTATAGATCATGGCAAACCTAATGATTTTTACAAAAAGACTAAAATACCTTTAATTTGTCCTCTAATTTCCTTTGTAAGGCAATTCATTCCAAATCTTAGACACACGCAAACACTCAATGAATTTTTTTTTCTTTAATCTCTATAGCTTTCTTCAATCTTTTACTGCTTACTTACTAGAACGAAGGGGGGAGAGACAGAAGAGAAAAAAAGAAGTTAAAGAAGGACTAAAGAAAAAAAAAATTTGGGTTTGGGTTTGATTTGTGTTATGAGTTACATAGTAAACGACCATTTTTTCCTCAATTGAGACTTAGGTTTTACTTTAATCGACTTTCACAACTGTTCATAAAAGAACTGACAACTAATTCGAGAATCCATTAAAATTATATACTTTAGGATACATAGACGGACCATTAAATTTTTGATAGAATAATCACTTGTTGGGCACATGACACCATATGAAAAAATAACATGTGGTCACTACTGAAAAAAAAAAAAAAATAACATAACGAATTATCTAATTAGGAGGCAAAATGACACAATTAAAACTTTCGGGATCAACTTAGTAAAATTAATACAATAAAAACCAAGCTGACAAAATAATATATTTTTGGGACTAAAAATACTTTTAAAACTCATACTATTATATAAATTATTTTGAAAATCATTCTAACATAAAAGAAGGGGAATCCAAAGAGACTCATTGTCATTACATTCATAACCTTGTGCATTGACTTTGACTTTAGTTGATCCGGAGTCAAAATATATATATAATAAGATAATTAGGTTTTTGAATTTATGAGGGTTATATTTTTCTTCCAAATTTCACACATTCATCACATACTTTACACCCAAATTTTACAAACTCAACACACACTCCATAACAGAAATGCACATACATACACACATTCATTATATAAACACTTCAGCTATATATACATAATATTATCGCTTAGTATACAAAAACTTTAGTCATCGTATTTATTTCGTCTACATACCTTTATTGACACAGAAGGAAGACTTTCTTTTCTCTTGTCGTTATCACTATGCCGGTCTCCTCAAAGAATTGTTTTTTTCCTTTCATTGTCACTATGCTGGTATATATTGAAATGACCTTTTATTTCTACAAAGTATTAATTTTTTCTTGTAGAAAACAATCGAACCTAGATCATGTATCTTGTAGAAAAGATGTTAATTTTTTCTGTTTTATTTCTTCTCAAAACCAGACCTTGCACTTCCACAGATACCCTTAACTCAAACCAGTCTTTCAAAGATGGTGACATTTTAGTTTCTAAAGGAGGATCCTTCAAGCTCGGGTTCTTTAGTCCCGGCAGTTCTAGCAATCGATATGTGGGTATATGGTACAACAAAGTCATAGAACAAACGATAGTTTGGGTTGCAAACAGAGACAATCCAATCACTAGTGGCACTGGAGTTCTCTCCATCAACAAAATCGGAAACCTTGTGTTATATGATGAAAATCGAGACGTTCCGATCTGGACAACCAGTGTTTCAGCCACGACTGGCACCACAAATGAGTCATTTGCTCAGCTTTTGGATACAGGTAACCTAAAGTTGTTTCAAGGTAACAAGCGAAGGGTTGTTGTATGGCAAAGCTTTGATTATCCTACAAATACTATGCTTCCTTACATGAAATTTGGGGTGGACCGTAGGACCGGTCTGAACCGGTTCTTGACATCCTGGAAGTCACGTGAGGATCCGGGAACCGGGGAGTATTCCTTGAAAATGGACCCTAATGGGGCGCCACAGTTGTTCTTGTTCAATGGTTCGGTTAAGGTATGGCGAACCGGACCATGGATTGGGCTTGGTTGGAATGGTGTCCCAGAGATGAAATATGAGTTGATCGCGAATGCTAGTTATGTTGACAATCATGACGAGATCTACAGGATGGATAGTACGGTTAATGCCTCAATTTTATCAAGATACGTAATGAACGAGTCTGGGGTGGTCGAAAAGCTCGGATTGATCGTAGAGGATCAAAAATGGGTTGTGTACTGGCATGCACCCAAGTCCAAGTGTGACAATTATGATAAGTGTGGTGTGTATAGTTACTGTGACCCATATTCGTTCGAATGTACCTGCCTTCCAGGGTATGAACCCAACTCTACGGGTGATTGGTACTCGAGGGATGGGTCTAAAGGGTGCACGAGGAAGCAAGGGGAACAAGTGTGTAGAAATGATGATAGATTCACAATGGTTGAACGTGCAAAGGTCCCTGACACATCAATGGCACAAGTGAACAGAAGTATGGGAATGAAAGCATGCGAGGAGTTGTGCTTGAGGAACTGCTCTTGCACAGGGTACGCAAGTGCTGATGTTAATGGTACAGGAAGGGGTTGCATCACTTGGTATGGGGACTTGATAGATACTACTAAACTTTTGTATGGGGGTCAGGATTTGTATATACGGGTGAATGCAGCTGGGTTAGGTAAGAAATCAATTTTCATGTTGAATTTCCAATGGTAATTTTTTAATTCTTTGAGCTTTAGCAGTCGAAATTCTTCTTGATGTGGTCTTATTATAGAAACCCCATACATACGAAAGTATTTTAAGTTTTGTATAGCAACAATAATCCTAGAATTTTTTCGACTACTAACAATGACTTTTAGACCATTTAATCCACGTTTATGCCTAACCAAAACAAAATTTCTGTTTAATGTTAAAATATTATGTTAGCATTTAACCAACTATATTACAACAGGAAAGGTAAGTTGTTATCTAGGAAGCACGGATACTTCCAATGGGGGTGTCGTGGTAGTATCGGACACATGTCCCACACGGATACGGCCGGACACGTGTCCGACACGGCTAAAAGTGTCCTGAATAGTGAACTCAGTCGAACACGGTCAAGACACGGCCAGGATACGTCTAGGACACGGTTAGGATACAGCCAGGATGCGTCTAAGATACGATCAGGATACGACCAAGAATTTTTTTATTAAAAAAACAACTTTTAATTATTAAATTTTTTTTTTAATATATTTTTTTGTTACGTAACTTATATATGAATGTTAATAGATGTAAAGATGTTTGATGAAAATAATGGATATTTAATTTGATCTATTTCAATTTTAATAAAAAAAATAATATTTGCTATGTCTTATTATTAATATTGTTATAATATATGTTTTATTTTTCATGTATTACAACTCTATTATTATTTAAAAAATATATTATATTATTTTAATAGCCGTATCCTTGTCATACCCGTGTCCCATATTTTTTAACTTTGTCGTATCTCCGTGTTCATATCGTATCGGATACGACACCCGAGTTTGTATCCGTGCTTCCTAGGTGGTTATTCACTTGTCATGAAGTAGTTTTCTTGTTTATGTGTGAGTTTCAAAAACCATTTTCAAACTCTTTGCACATTGTGAGTTTCAAAAACCATACCAAAACCGAAAAAGAAATTTTAAGAACCAAAGTTGGGCTAGTTTGCACCATGGGCAACTATGAAGATAAGTTGTCTTTGAGCCTTATCAGATCAATTGAAGCCCTTTTTATTTTTTCAGCTCAATTCTCAAAGAAGTCAAAGAGCTTTGATCACAAAAGGTTGGTGACGATTGTGGTAGTATCCATCGCTGCAATGTTTCTCATATTGTTGTTGGTATATTGGTTGGCCATGAAGAAGAGGAAAGGTAAATAAATTATTCTTATCATCAACACCATAATTTAATACCGCAAATCTTATGTGCCAATGAGTAGAAATCTTTCACCGGTTCATCAAGTTCTACAAGTTAGATCAATGTTGCATATTAGTAGCCATCCTAAAGTAGTTATGCTTGTGTCGAGTAACAAAAAACATTAAGCGAGAGTCTAGGATGCATAGTTTGATGATTAGTGTTGAAACATCAACCACAATACAAAATCAGGATTCACATTGCAATGTTTAGGATAACATCATGACATTCGTGCTGGTATTTGTTTCTTAGTTGTAGACATTAACTGCCTGCATCATGCAAGTCATCTTGTTTACTAATGTGATCCTTATAGCAAGATATGTCATATAGGTCATCAACCAGACTTTCTTCAAAAAATTTTGTGTTCAATGACAGGTATGAGAGGAAGAAACAATTTGCCAAATAATTTCATTAGTTCACCGTTCTATGAAGGATCTTCTAGCAAAAAAGAGATCAACAAAAGTGAGACAAATTCGGATATTCAATTCTTTGATCTAAGCACTATAGTTGCTGCCACAGACAACTTCTCTCTAGCTAACAGACTTGGAGAAGGTGGCTTTGGAACAGTTTATAAGGTAGTGCATGTACACCTCTCTTCTTTCAACCTAAAAAAAAAAACATATCATACCACTATGAAGGTTATCTTTCAGAGTAGCATGGGCATGAGTAAGCCCGGATTGCTCTTGAGCAACAATTAAACTAGCCTGAATTTCGCAATTTGGTTTTAAAAATAAATGATTTGATTTCAGGGTCGGCTACATAATGGACAGGAAGTAGCTGTCAAAAGACTATCAAAGAATTCAAGACAAGGGATAGAAGAGTTAAAGAACGAAGTAAAACTGATTGCAAGACTACAGCATAGGAATCTTGTAAGGCTTTTGGGGTGCTGTATTCAAGAAGAAGAAAAGATGTTAATCTATGAATATTTACCAAACAGAGGTTTGGACTCTTTTATCTTTGGTATGTTCGCTATTCTTAAACTTCCCCTTGGATACATTTTTTTTTCCTTTTCATCAAAATGCACCTAAAATCTAGTGAACATAATTTTTTTTTGGCATGTGAAGTATATTGTGACTGATGCTTGATTCGGTGGAACATTCAACTTGTGGTGCAGATAATGCAAAAAAGTCTATGGTCGATTGGAGAAAACGCTTTGAAATCATTTTGGGAATTACTAGAGGGATGTTATATCTTCACCAGGACTCAAGACTAAGGATCATTCATAGGGATCTAAAAGCTAGCAATGTATTGCTAGATGACACCATGAATCCAAAAATATCAGACTTCGGTATGGCCAAAATCTTTGATGGGGACCAAATTGAAGCAAACACGAATCGAGTAGTTGGAACATAGTAAGTATCACAGTAAGAGACGAGAGATAGAATGCCACGACAAAGAATAAAACACAGTTTTGACATTTTTCTTGGGTGAATAAGTTTTAATAATGTACTTAACATTGTTTGATTGCAGTGGTTACATGTCGCCGGAGTATGCAATGAAAGGACTATTTTCTATTAAGTCTGATGTTTTTAGCTTTGGAGTTATGTTGTTGGAGATCATCAGTGGAAGGAAGAACAATAGTTACTCCCCTGAGGACTCTCTCAATCTAATTGAGCATGTAAGTACATGAAACCAATTGCATCAAAATCCAAGGCCTCAACTTGTCGTTAATTATATAAAATTCTATCTCGTTAATTGTTGAAAACCATGACTCTCACATGATATGTGCCATTTCAAGAAATATGAAAATTAAGAAGATCAGACTTGAAGCGAACAGATGTCCATTTTGGGGTTGAATTACGATCTTTGGTTAAGTCTTCTTGCTTTTCTTAAAGAGAAGCATTGCAATTTGATTGTTTACGCGAAGATAATGTTTCAAGATGTATCAGGTTTGGGACTTGTGGAAAGAAAGCAGAGCACTGGAAATAGTTGATTCATCATTGGGCGAGTCATATCAAGCTCATGAAGTGTTGAGATGTATTCACATTGGGCTTTTATGCGTACAAGAATTTGCTGCTGATCGGCCTAGCATGTCAGAAATAGCATTCATGCTTTCTCATGATACAACACTTCCTTCTCCAAACCAACCTGCATTTATTTTCAGAAGAGAAAATAATGATCCGGGCGTATCACCGACTCGTGTGGGACCTAGTTCTATAAATGATGTCACTTTATCTATGATTGAAGCTCGTTAAAGGCTCGCTCCATTGCAGGCAATATATTATTTACTCACAATTACAAGCAATGTTAGTAGGCTGGCATTATAAGTTCACTGAATGACTTTATCTGTATAGCTAAAATTGCTTAGGTTTGTTGTAAGTTATAATTTTGTGCATGTGCTGCCAGAAGATGTTTTGATCTACTCCATCTTTTCCAGAATCAAGGATTTGTATGCTTTCATAAGCAACATTCTTTTCCTACAATTCTAACCAGAAGAAAACATATGGTGTGAAGCAGAGAGCCACTGATATACACCCTGGTGTTGCTCTCTCCAGATCATAGGTGCCTTGTTATTTTTGGATTTAGCTTCAATGAAATTTGTTCATATACTGTAATGTATTCTCAGGTTGAAGACAGAACAGAGTATTTAGAGAGATATTGAATAGAGTAGGTCTTGCCTTGGACTAGGACTAGTTCTAACTCATTGATCTTCTGCTTTTGTTTGGTTTAATGGTCAAGAGTGTCCAATTCAGTTTACACGCGAACACCATAATTAATCAATTCCTCGGTCCAGTCAAAGGCAGATCATTCATGTCGGGACTAGGGTATTCATGAGGGATAAATCCCTCATGGTCTGGTCCCAAAAAATTGTCAACATTCAAACTCAGAACATTTGCGTTTACGACTCCTCTTCTGTTACTAGTTGATTACCTTTGTGACTGAATGTTGTATATGTTTGGTGGATAATATTTTTTAAAATTTGTATGGTAGACTTTAAATTTTTTTTTTTTATTTCAATTCATTTACGCCTCAAATCTCTGACACTCACCACCACCACAATTGCGACTGTCATTATCACCACCCCTCCACAGCCACTGCCAACCATAACCTCCAATACTCCACGGCCACCACCACACCACAACCCAACCACCACAACAAGCTGATCCACCACTGCCGCCATCATCATCTTGTCATCTCAACACTGCTACCACCATCCCATCGTCACCACCATCACATTCCCACACCATTACCCCTCGGCATCAACTCATCATCGCCTCCACCACTGTCAAAACAAATTCTCTCACCAACACCCTTACTTGCCACCATATCCTTTTACTACCACCTCATAACCATTTCACCACTATACCCACCACTACGGACAAATTTGTGGTAAAATCACTTGTTAAAACCTAATTTGGAAGGCAGAAGGATTCACCAAGCACTACTGTTTGGCTATTTATCTGAAGATGATGTTTAATGTTGTGTCAAGTTTGGGACCTGTGGAAAGAAAGCAGAACCCTGGATATAGTTGATTCATCATTGGCTAAGTCATATCAAGCTCATGAAGTGTTGAGATGTATTCACATTAGGCTACTATGTGTGCAAGAATTTGCTGCTGATTGGTTTACAATGTCAGAAGTAGCTTTCATACTTTGTTATGAAGCAACACTTCCTTCACCAAACCAACTTGCGTTTATTTTCAAAAAAGTAAATACTTGTCCAGGTGCATCACCAACTCGTGTGGGAGCTACTTCTATAAATGCCACGCTATCTATGATTGAAGCTCGTTAAAGGCTCACGCCATTGCAGACTGTGTACTATTTACTCATTACAAGTAGTATCACTAGAAAGACATTGCATTTTGTCCCTAGATCTAAGTTGTTATAAGTTACAACCTTGTGTAGCAAATCCAGAGTAAGCTTTTATCTGCTCCACCCTTTCCAGAATCCAACGATGGTAGGCTTTAATTCATGAATATATTACATTCTGTTTTTGGAGCTGGTATGGTCCTTTATTTGTAATTACATGAGTGAGTCTCCTTGTCGGGCATGAGTTTATGTGTAAATTCACAAATTGTTTGTGTCACATGTGAGTTGCACATGATAGGGTTAGACTCTATCTGATTAATGAAATTTTATTTTTGATACACCAAACGGTGTCAAATTGATCTGCAGCAATTGACTTTCCCCATTCTCATGCCCGAAGCACTTACACCTCATGTGCTTCAATTTATGATGAAAAACTGAACGAAAATTTTGATCAAATCAACATTACTACTTATTCATAACATTGAGGGTGTAAATTAATATTTTTAAAATTTTTGAGGGTGCTAATTGAGAATTGATAGATCTTTCGAGGTTTAAAGTGAGATTAGTCCTTGATTTTTTTTAATTAAAAAAAAAGTCTGACAACTTCAAAAATGATATAGCTTAATTGAAAACTATAATATTTTATAAGTGGTGTCTGGTGAGCACACAATATAGTTTCTCTTTTATCACATTAAATCAAAGCAGAAACAACATAAGAAAACACAAGCTCATAAAGTGTTGAGATGTATACACATTGGGCTACTATGCGTGCAAGTATTTGTTGTTGATCGGCTTACCATGTAAAAAATAACTTTCATGTGTCATTAGCTCGGGTGGGAGTTATTTATGTAAATGATGTCACTCCAACTACGGTTGAAGGTAATTAAAGGCTCACTCCAGTGCAGACTGCATATTTTTTGAGCTAGTAGACTCAACCTTTTAGACATTTAGGTGTGTGCTGTTCAATATGCTTGCTAAGGTCAGATGGACCTTTTTAAACTAACCCAAATCAATTTTTTTGGTTTTTTTTTTTTTGAAACAAATTGACGGGCCTATGGATTGGACGATGGGCCTTGTTGGACCAAATACGTGACTGATGGCCCTAATTGATGCACATGGTCGAAAACTATCTAGTCTTCGGATCCCCTAGTAGGTCTCGAAATTGAAAAACTAACTCACCTTTTGTGCATTTACTCTTCTTGTGTTGGCAACTACTTGGAAATTTCCACTTCCATAAATTGTGAACATTGATGAATTGAAAGATATGTAAAGTGGTCACACACATAAACAAGAAAACTCCCCTATAACCACTTGCTACCCCATTCGACTTCAAATTCTCCACCACATAACCCAAGGTCGGCCCAACAGTATGGAAAAAAAAGCATGGGCGTTAGGCCCCAAATTTTAGAAGGCCTCATAATTTAAGGTACATTACTAGCCCACAAAAAAAATTAAATCCATTAAATTTTAAGCCCTACAAAAAATCCCAAAAAATTAAATTCAATTAAAATTTTTATTTCAATAATTTGGGCCTATAATCCAATTCATAACATTAAAAACTTAGAAATTAAAAAATACTCAAAAGTCAACTCATATTTACTCACTCTCTCTCTCTCTCTCTCTCTCTCTCTCTCTCTCTCTCTCCAGTAAAAAAAATAAAAAATAAAAAAAATAAAAGTTGAAATTAAACACTCTATCTCACTCTCTGTGGTAAAAAAACAAAAATAAAAGTTGAAATTTCTTTCTCGACAACATTAACTCATTTTTCTTTTGTCTCCCTCTTACATAAAAAAATAAAAATAAATTAATTTTTTTTAAAAAATAATACTAAAAAAAAAAAAGACCTCCATTTAATGTTTCCGCTTTAAACCTTAAATTGACCTAAGTCGCCCCTGACATAACCTAATGTCATTCTTGCTATACAAAATGTGTAAAATCCTTTGACAAGTTTTGAGGCAATTAAAAGTTAGGACCATTGATTAAGAATTCCAACTACCAAAACTTAATGTTGAAAACAACCATCATTGAAAAAATCAACAGGAAAATTAATTTCATACCTAATTCAAATGTATCCATTAAATTGCCTTGTATCCATCAAATTCCCATAACAAGTCAAGCATGCAACCACTTTCTCCAGCATTAACATTAGCACACTTGTGTACCTTGTACAAGAGTAGTTCCTCAAGCTCATTTCCTGGCATGCTTTCAGTACCATACATTTGTTCACACGTGTCATTGTTGAATTCTATGTCCAAAAAAATCCCAAACTATGCCATTGTCTAAGAGATCTTAAAAAGAGAGATGGAAAATAAAATGTTAGTGCAGAAGTTCTATGATGGAAGAACAAGGAAATAGAATGCTTCAAAGCACGTTACAGAATAATTTTTTTAAGACAATATTTACTGTCACCAATTTTGATAAATTGATGTGCAGTAGATTGCATCGAAATCACATTTAGGATATAATGAAACTCAAATTAAATATTTTGTTTGACTCAAATTAAATATTTTGTTTGACACAAATAAAGTCAAACTCAAATATCTTTGAGATTGAAAAAATGATAGGAAAAGTCTAATTTTTTACTTATTTATAGACATAATAATGACAGTTTAGATAACCATTGAATAGGCCTGGTGACGATACGTTTGTTGAAATAATAGGCATGGTTCAGCTGGTCATGATTGTACGTATATATGAAATTAACCATTCGGTCGACAATAATTAAAAATGTCAATGGTCATGATCCGTTTGCTGCTCACTACGATTCTACGTGTTAAATGTGTTTCTAAAGCGTCACAACGTGTGAATATACATTTTTATGCATAATAGTATGTGAATATACATTTTTATGCATAATAGTATGAGTAATTCTATTAAGACCTAAAAAATTGATATAATTTATTATAACTTAATGATGTGGTAGTGAAGTGGTTCAATAGTGTTGTGCTGGTAACTCTTTGACTGCTTCATTGACACTTTATTACTTGAAACATCATTATGTCAATAAATTAGGTTAATTTTTTAGATTCAGATAGTGTTACTCTACTAAGTATTCATATTATTATAGCATGTAATAGGAGTCTATTAATAAAATATATTCTCTTTTTTTTTAACTTTTGAATGTAGAATTTGCTTTGACAGTCTAAGACTTTCACAAATAGGGGTGCAATTTCGGGCGGGGCCAACCCGAATTCAACCTGAGAAAAATAGGACTTAAGTTGAGGTTTTTAATACTTGGAGTGGACCTGGGTAGAAAAACACTAACCCGAATTGAATTCGGATAGTACCTGGGTTGAGGCCTGAGGTTACCGGGCTCTACCCGAATATATAAATCGGGCTCAACACCAACATATTTAAAAATAAATATATTAATTAATATAGCAATATAACTTACAAGTTAAAACACTAAGGATCAGTTTTCTGGTTCAGTCTAATGTTTAACATTTGGTTATTATGTCTTTATGTTAAAACATTGATTTTTATGCTTTAAATACTATGGTCTTTATGTTAAATATTTGATTGAAGTTGTTGATTGTTCCTTTAGGTGAATACTATATAGTATGTATCAGGTTTAGAACAACAGACCGATTTCGGGTTTGAATGAACCCAACTCGAATTTTAACGGAAAATCAGTCCGAATTACGTAATCCAAACCCAACCCGAATTCTAACTCGAAATTTGCCATTACGTAATGCGAATTCAACTTAAGCCCGCCTGAATTAAACTTGGACAATCCTCGGGTTCAATTCCTCAGGTTGAGATAGGGTTAGAATTGAGAATTATATAACTAGGATTGGACTAGTATTAACCCTTCAATCCGCCAAACCCACTGGACTTGCACCCCTATTCATAACTTCTCGTAAAAAAACTATAAACTAATTGGGAAAACCCATTAAAACTACATATCCTGTATATAAATTATTTTGAAAATCGATCTAACAGAAAGAAAAGGAGAATCAAAAGACACTCATTGTCATTATATTCATAACATTGTGCATTTTCTTTGACTTCGCATGATCTGGAGTCAAAATATATACTCATTTATTTCGTCTATCTACATTAAGTTTTAGTCTGCATGAATTGACACCACAGGAAGACTTTTTTTTTCTTGTCATTGTCACTCTGCCGGTCTACTTGAAGAATAGTTTTTCTGTAGTTATCGTTGTCACTATGCTGGTATATAGAAAGGTCATTTTGGAAGAAAACAATTGAACAGATCATGTATCTTGTAGAAAAGATCTTGGTTTTTTTCATTTTAATTCTTCTGAAATCCAGATCTTGCACTTCCATAGACATCATTACCCCAACTCAACCTATCAAAGATGGTGACATGTTAGTCTCTAATGGAGGATCCTTCATGCTCGGGTTCTTTAGCCCCGACAGTTCTAGCAACCGATATGTGGGTATCTGGTACAATAATATTTCAGAACAAACCGTAGTTTGGGTCGCAAACAGAGACAATCCAGTCACTGGTTTCACTGGTGTTCTCTCTATTGACAGTACTAAAAATCTCATGTTACACGACGAAAACCGAGACGTTCCGGTCTGGTCTACCAACGTTTCAGCCATGACTAGCACCACAAATGATTCGTTTGCTCAGCTTTTGGATATTGGTAACCTAGTGTTGTTTCAAGTTCAAGGTAACAAGCAAAGGGTTGTAGCATGGCAAAGCTTTGATTATCCTACAAACACCATGATTCCTTACATGAAACTTGGGGTGGACCGTAGGACCGGTCTAAACCGGTTCTTGACATCCTAGAAGTCACGTGAGGATCCGGGAACCGGGGAGTATTCCTTGAAATTTGATCCTAATGGGATGCCGCAGTTGTTATTCTTCAATGGTTCCGTTAGGGTATGGCGAACCGCACCATGGATTGGGCTTGGATGGAATGGTATCCCAGGGATGAAAGATTATTTGCTCTTGAATGCTAGTTATGTTGACAATCAAGACGAGGCCTACTATACGGACCGCAACACAATTTTATCAAGGCATGTAATGAACGAGTCTGGGGTGGTTGAAAGTCTCGCATGGCTCGAAAAGGACCAAAAACGGATTGTATATTGGTCCGCGCCCAAGTATAAGTGTGACAATTATAACAAATGCGGTGTATATAGTAATTGTGACCCATATAGTTCCAGTTCTTCTGAATGCTCCTGCCTTCCAGGGTTTGAGCCCAAGTTCACACATGACTTGTACTCGAGCGATGGGTCTAAAGGGTGCATGAGGAAGCTAGGGGGGCGCGTGTGTGGAAATGGTGAGGGATTCGCAAAGGTGACAAGTACAAAGGTGCCCGACACGTCTATGGCACATGTGGACAAAAGTATGGAAATGAAAGCATGCATGGAGTTGTGCTTGAGGAACTGCTCTTGCACAGGATACACAAGTGCTGATGTTAATGGTACAGGAAGGGGTTGCATCACTTGGTATGGGGACTTGATAGAGACTACTAAACTTTTGTATGGGGGCCAGGATTTGTATATACGTGTGCATGCAGCTGAGTTAGGTATGACATCAATTTTCATGTCGAATTTCCAATGGTAATTGTTTAATTCCTTGAGCTTTAGCGGTCAGAATTCTTAGTGATATAGCCTTATTATAGAAGTCCCGTAAAAAATATTTCAGGTTTCGTATATCAACAATGACCTTAGAAATTTTTTGACTGATAAAGATGACTTTTAAACCATTGAATCCAACTTTATGCCCGACACAAAAAAAATTCAAATTTTAGGTGAAAATATCATGTTAGCATTTAATCACTGTACTACAACAGGAGAGGTAAGTGGCTATTCACTTGTCATGGAGGAGTTTTCTTGTTTATGTGTGAGCCACTTCAAAAATCTGTCACTTCAACAATTTTCAAACTCTTTGCACATTGAGAGTTTCAAAAATCATACCAAATCAGAAAAATAAATTTAAGAACCAAAGTTGGACTAGTTTGCACCATGGTCAACTATGAAGATAAGTTGACTTTGAGCCTTATCAGATCAATTGAAGGCTTTTTTTTTTTTCAGCTCAATTCTCAAAGAAGTCAAAGAGCTTTGATCACAAAAGGTTGGTGACAATTGTGATAGTATCCATCGCTACAATGCTTCTCATATCGTCGTTGGTATATTGGTTGGCCATGAAGAAGAGGAAAGGTAAACAAATTATTCTTATCATGATCATCACCATAATTTAATAGTGCAAATCTTCTGTGCAAATGAGTATAAATCAAGTTCCACAAGGTAGATCAATGCTGCAAATTAGTAACCATCCTAAAGTAGTTCTACTCGTGTCGAGTAACAAAAAACATAAAGCGATACCCTAAGATGCACACTTTGATGATTAGTTTCGAAACATCAACCACAATACAAAATCAAGCTTGACATTGCAAGATGGATTGTTTCGGATAACATTGCGACATTCCTGCTGGTGTTTGTTTCTTAGTTGTAAACATTAACCGTCTGCATCACGTATGTCATCTTGTTTACTAATGTGAGACTATTAACTCGAAACAAAATCTGATCCTTATAGCAAGATGTCATATAGGTCATCAACCAGACTTTCTTCAAGATTTTTTGTGTTCAATGACAGGTATGAGAGGAAGAAACAATTTGCCAAATAATTTCATTAGTTCACCATTCTATGAAGGATCTTCTAGCAAAAAAGCGATCAACAAAAGTGAGACAAATTCGGATATTCAATTCTTTGATCTAAGCACTATAGTTGCTGCCACAGACAACTTCTCTCTAGCTAACAGACTTGGAGAAGGTGGCTTTGGAACGGTTTATAAGGTAGTGCATGTATACCTCTCTTCCTTCAACCAAAAACAAGCATACCATACCACTATGAAGGTTATCTTTCAGGGTAGCATGGGCATGAGTAAGCCCGGATTGCTCTTGAGCAACAATTAAACTAGCCCTAGTTTCACAATCTTGTTTTAAAAATAAATGATTTGATTTCAGGGTCGACTACATAATGGACGGGAAGTAGCTATCAAAAGACTATCAAAGAATTCAAGACAAGGGATAGAAGAGTTAAAGAACGAAGTAAAACTGATTGCAAGACTGCAGCATAGGAATCTTGTAAGGCTTTTGGGGTGTTGCATTCAAGAAGAAGAAAAGATGTTAATCTATGAATACTTACCAAACAGAGGTTTGGACTCTTTCATCTTTGGTACGTTCCTTATTCTTAAACTTCCCCTTGGATGCATTGTTTTCTTCCTTTTCATCAAAATGTTCCTAAAATCTACTGAACATAATTTGTTTTGACATGTGAAGTATATTAGTGACTGATGCTTGATTCGAAGGAACATTCTACTTGTGACGCAGATAAAGCAAAAGGGTCAATGGTAGATTGGAGAAAACGCTTTGAAATCATTTTGGGAATTACTAGAGGGATGTTATATCTTCACCAGGACTCAAGGCTAAGGATCATCCACAGGGATCTAAAAGCCAACAACGTATTGCTAGATGACACCATGAATCCAAAAATATCAGACTTCGGTATGGCGAAAATCTTTGATGGGGACCAAATCGAAGCAAACACAAATCGAGTAGCTGGAACATAGTAAGTATCAAAGTGAGAGAGAAAGAGAGAGAGACAGAGAGAGGTCCATGGCATAATTAACCTTAGTTTTTACAATTTTCTTCATGTCGTGTGATTGCAGTGGTTATATGTCACCTGAGTATGCAATGGAAGGACTATTCTCTATTAAGTCTGATGTTTATAGCTTTGGAGTTATGTTATTGGAGATCATCAGTGGCAGGAAGAACAACAGTTTCTACCAGGAAAATTATGTTAATCTAATTGGACACGTAAGTTTCTTTTTTCAAAGGGGTGCCACATGAATTTGGACACGAAAGTACATGTACATGATTGCATCAGAAGCAAAGACCTCGACTTTCTTTTTGTTATTGAAATTTCTATTTCATAAATTGTTTAACACCATGAATAACACTGCATTTGCAGTTTCTAAAAACAAGAAAATTATGATCATCAGATTTGAAGTAAAACATGACATGCTGGAGTTAAATTAACTATCGTTTGTGAAGCTTTCTTGCTTTTGTTAGAGAGAAGCACTACTATTTGACTATTTACCTGAAGATGATGTTTAATTTTTTTTTTTATCAGGTTTGGGACCTGTGGAAAGAAAGCAAAGCCCTGGATGTAGTTGACTCATCATTGGCCGAGTCATATCGAGCCCATGAAGTGCTGAGATGTATTCACATAGGGCTACTATGCGTACAAGAATTTGTTGTTGATCGGCCTACAATGTCAGAAGTAGCTTTCATGTTGTGTTATGAAACAACACTTCCTTCTCCAAACCAACCTGCATTTATTTTCAAAAAAGTAAATACTTGTCCAGGCACATCACCAACTTGTGTGGGAGCTACTTCTATAAATGATGTCACTCAATCTACGGTTGAAGCTCGTTAAAGGCTCACGCCATTGCAAACTATGTACTATTTACTCATGACAAGTAGTATCCCTAGAAAGACAGTACAATTTGTCCCTAGAGCTAAATTGTTATAAGTTACAACCTTGTGCAGCAGATCCAGAGTAAGTTTCTATCTGCTCCACCTTTTCCAGAATCAAGCATATTGGTAGGCTTTAATAAATGACTTTTTTTTTTTGCCTATTCCTCTAAACAGATGGAGCATAAATATATTACATTCTTTTTTTGGAGCTGGTATGATCCTTTATTTATAATCACATGAGCGAGACTCCTAGTCAATAGAAGTATACTCCTTGTTCAAAATCGCTCATCAAGTGCCTATAAATAGGCATGGGTCCGTCCGGTTTAAAGCATCCCGAAAATGGCATTAGTTCAATTTTCATTCTCTTGTTGAGAATACGAGAGGTTTCTTTAATGGAGATTTTAGATGGTAAGGTTGAGTGGGCTATACAAAGAGTTAAGAGCTTGGGTTTGGGATTTAAACCTATGTAGTAAGGCTTATATCATTATACCTATTTTTTTCTCAATAGTAAATAGAGGAGACTGGATCACACCTCGTGGATATAAGCAAAACAATTTTGCCGAATCACGTAAATCTTGACAATATGAGTTGTGTTTTGATTTTTTTTATTCCGCTTATTTATTTTCTTGACGTAATACTAATCAAATTGCTACGAGGTTTATTCTAAACAATTAACTTTGTAGGTTTTCCCTTAGTCGCCAACTGTCAACCATAAATCTATGCATTACCTTATAAACTGGCCCAATACGTCCATCTGTCTTCTTCATAAGGCTAAATATGTGAAAAAATGTCTATTATTGTACTGGTTACAACAAGGGGACCTCTGTGAATTAACTGTTTAGGAAAGCTAGTTTCCAAGTTAGTCTTTTATTTTCTATTCAATATTTTTGTCCAAATTGATTCTAATTTTTCTGCCATAATTCTAAATTTGTAAGTTATTATTTCGGTTATTTTTTTCACAAGATATTCAGACTTACGCTGACTACTACCTCGAGCTTTTTAGGCTCTAATACCATATATGTCGAGTCTCTTTCGAATAATTTTGACCAATTTCTTAGTGTTGAAACTGCAAGGGTCCGAATAGTTCTATCGTCAGGTTAAAAGTATCCAGATATGATTTCCACATCAATTAGTCCACAACTTTTAATGGCAGCCTAGATTAAGCCATGTTTTCCTCACTTATGTTCATTGTTTTGTTACTTTGAATGATTTGGACATTGGACTCAAAAGCTATGGTAATTCCGGAGAGTAAAAACTATGGTAAAGATTTCCATCTCTTTATAAATATTCCGGGCTTATAAGGCATCGGGTGACGGTGTCATGTGGTGTCTACACCCAATAAAAATTTGTCACAATTGGACCCACAAGTTAATTTTTTGCAAAAAAAAAAAATCTGACAACTTCAAAAGTGTCAGAACTTAATTGAAAATGTATAATGTTTTATAAGTGGTGTTTGGTGAGCACACAATATATATATATATATTGTGTACTCTGAAATAATCAAGCACTGAACTTGGACGCGTACTAAACTGAAAGCCTAAACTCGTCCTATATCATGTGTCTGAAGACACTATACATATTTCTTAAATACGAAATAATCAAACAATGAATATAAACATGCATTAAGCTGAAAATCGTTTGGTCATTTTTAATGTCAGGACTTTAGTGAAATAAAAAGGGTCAAAATGTTTTCGTTTAAAAATATTTGGACATAATTTCCTCTAAAAATATGATCCCAATAGAATATCAACACGTACAGACAATCAATAAAATACTAATTACTCAATCCACCATCTAAAAAAACAAACAAACTGTGAAACCAATTGCAATCCTCAACTTATATTGCATCAATTCAATCAAATTGTGTTATCTATTTTAAACGAAGACCCACAAAATAATTTGTTGCGTATACAATGAACCAAGTAAAATGTACGTGTTTGTACAATAATATATGCATGTAAAATAATAGAAAATCATTTGTTCCTACACGAACAACTATATGAATACTTGTAAAAGTGATAAACAAACAACTTTAATCACACAACAAAATAATATAAACAAAAATCAAGTAAGTCTAAACTCGTCCTATATCACGTGTCTGAAGGCACTGTACATATTTCTTAAGCACGAAATAATCAAACAATGAATATAAACATGCATTAAGCTGAAAATCGTTTGGTCATTTTTAATGTCATGACTTTAGTGAAATAAAAAGGGTCAAAATGTTTTCGTTTAAAAATATTTGGACATAATTTCCTCTAAAAATATGATCCCAATAGAATATCAACATGTACAAACAATCAATAAAATACTAACTACTCAATCTACCAGCTAAAAAAACAAACAAATTGTGAAACCAATTGCAATCCTCAACTTATATTGCATCAATTCAATCAAATTTTGTTATCTATTTTAAACGAAGACCCACAAAATAATTTGTGGTGTCTATACAATGAACCAAGTAAAATGTACGTGTTTGTACAATAATATATGCATGTAAAACAATAGAAAATCATTTTTCCTACACGAACAACTATATGAATACTTGTAAAAGTGATAGACAAACAACTTTAATCACACAACAAAATAATATAAACAAAAATCAAGTAAGAGGTATTGAATTACATTTTGGGTCATTCTAAAATTTGCCCAATTCAAAAATCAAGCTCTTTTTTGGTTTATATTACTGAGAGAAATTGAAATCAATGTAAGAAACTTTCAAATTTTTGACAGAGTATCCTCTGAAAATATGATGTCACAAATATATCAACCTATCTACAAAACTTATATAATTCATAATCATAATCATTTCGTTAAATACACATATTCATTTAGTTGAAAATTGTTAAAATTGATAAAAAAGTTACTCAATCAAATTCTTTCTCAATCAACTTACTCATTGGATATGAAAATGAACACCAGTTTTAAACCACATGACATTGGTACTAAGAAGCAGGAATAAAAATGGATGCTGGTGAAGTAATAACACAACGGACAAAAAAAAGTAGGTATAAAAAACCAACAAATGGAATTAAGTATTGAACAACAACAATAGTTAAAATGGTATTGAACCAAAAGGAGCTTACAATAATAGACTCAATTATAAATTAGTCTGAAAAAACAATCAAAATCCAAGGAAGGAATTATGCAAAAATCATACAACCCATTACCCACATAAAACCAAGAAACCAAACCCTGTCAGCCATTTTTTCAAACATCTTGCGAGCAAGCCCAAAAAATGAAAATTAACAAAACTGTGAGCATACTCAAATGAAAAAAAGAGCAAACTCAATTGGAAATTGGAATCGGGACACAATAGTAAACAAAAATCAATGTGTGTGTGTGTTGCTATTTGGTCTGTGTGAGTGTGGGTTGGGTAGAGACGGAAGAGTGTGTAAATGTGTTTGTTCTCTATGTGTGTGTGAATTTTTTTAGGGGGGGTCTTGGGCAAGCAAAGAAAGGGGGGGTATTATGTGTATTCTAATCTTATGTGGACAAACAGAATTGGATGGGGTGAGCAATCCACAGTGGGTTACCTGAGGTATAGATGGGCAGTCGTCAACAGTTGTCATCAACCAATACTCTAACCACCTAAATTAAAAAAAAAAAAAAATTACATTTAGTCATGAACACTCCAAATTACACAATTAACCAAACAAAAAAAGGTAAAAAAAGAACTAAAAGTCACTTACGTGATCTTTCCAAAACCATCACCACCTAGCACCACTGCAACAAATGCCCAGAAGATCACAACAAAAAACAACACAATAGATTAAAACCAAAGCAAAACATTAGAATTTGAATGTTCAAAAGAAAAAACACAATAGCAACACACTAATAGCCAATTTCAACTAACACATTAATAGTCAAAAGATTCAGGGAACCAACTTTACAAATCCACGAACACATACAAAAAAATCAAAATGCAAAAGCTCAAATAGATCTTTTTTTTAAAGCAATCAATTTCATCGACCAGTTTTTCACTGATAGAACTTTTTTCAAATATCTTTATCAAGTAAAATCCTTTTATCTTCCTATGTTTGCATATTTCGATCCAGTGCATGAACTTGGAAGCAATTATCAACTATAGATATGAAAATGAATCATAAAGATTAGACAAATTCAGATGTACTACCAGATCAGAAAAGCAGAAACGACATTAAAATTGACTGTCCATAAATTAACTACCTCAAAATTGACCCGTCACGAAATTCATAGCACATTTAAAATTGCATAAAAAATTTAAAATGGTAGAAAAAATACACCCAAACTCACAGTATGTGTGCGTGGCCGAAGAGTGGGTTGCATGTCTGTGTGTTGTTTGTTTCTGTGTTGGCCGAGAGGCTTTGTGTGGGTTTGTGAGTGTGATGGCTGAGGGGTTTGGGTGTGTGCTGTTTGTGTATGAGAAAGGTAGAACGAGGGCGGGAGAGGGTGGCAGAGAAATGTGCTTGCAGACAACAGTAGGTGTGGGTGTGGGCTCTGTTAGGCATTTCAACAAACACATCATGGGCATTGTGATTGGGGTCTGGGTTTTGCGCATTTTCAGTGAAAAACAAAAAGAGGGGAGGGGAGGGGATGGAGAGAAATACCTGGAAGATGGTTGTACAGTGTTGCTTTGCTGGTGACAAACGTGTGTGTGTATATCCCCCCAGTGTTGCTTTGCTGGAGAGAACCCGTATGGGGTGGTTTGTGCAGGGGGGTATAAGAGGAGAGGGTGAGGTTTGCGCAGAAGGGGGGTGTGTTCTGCGTTGGTGAGAGGGGGGGGGGGGTGTTCTGCTGGGTCTTTGGGGAGTGGGTGTTTGCGCAGAAGAGGGATGGGGGGGAGGGTGTTTGCGCACAGGGGAAAGAAGGGTAGGGGTCTGCTGGATTGCTGGGTCTTTGCGTAGAAGAGGGATGGGGGGAATACCTGGCGTTGGCGTTCGCTGTGGCTGCAGCGAACTCGATGGCTGTGGCTTTGATGGTGGTAACAGAGACAGACAAAGACTTTTGAATTGAAGAAGAAGGGAGAAGAAAAAACCGAAGGCATGGTAAGTGACCATGCCGCCTCTCTTGCCGCCTGTATGTCTGACAATGTAATAATACTGGTGATAGAGTGTATGAGAAGTGATAAGATCATGAGAGTGTGTGAGAAGTGGGATGGTTAAATATGTGGGGTATAAAATTTCAAACTCCCATCAGTTTTATTATATATATTATATATATTAGTTGAGGCACACATGTGCGTCATACGTGAACTATGTTAGTCTATATTATATGTTTTTATTTTGAATTTTTATGATATATATTTGAAATTTTTTACAAGCTAAATCATTATAATATTCTTTGGTGTAAAATATCATTTATTAAAAGAGTAATGCTACATTGTGGTATTATTAAAATTGTGGTATTGTGAAGTCTAACCAATAGCATGCTAAGTTTCTCAAGTTTTTTTTAAAAAAAAAAAAACTAACCATCATTATTCGAATACCAACACGGTAGATGGGATACATCATCAATTACGAAGACAAAATAGATCTCATTTTGTAGATAAAGTGTATCAAGTATTACCTTAAAATATCTATATAATAAAGTAGCTTACAATTCAAATCTCAAAAGATAAACAAAATGACTTTTGCTATTCGCGGTTAAGATCACTTTAAAATTTTACTTTAAAGTTAATCTAACGGCTAATATTAACACCCTAAATTTAATATGAAAAATAGGCCCCTAAGGGTGTGTTTGGAGTAACTTTTTAAAAGTACTTTTAGAAATTATTTCTCATAAATACTTTTAAAAAAAAATAGTGTTTGAAACCGTCCCACCACTACCTCTACCACCACCACCACCACTGTCGCCGCCGCCACCACCACCACCACCACTATCGTCGCCGCCACCACCACCACAACTATCGTCGTCGTCGCCACCACCGCCACTACCACCGCCACCACCACCACCACCACCACCACCACCGTCACCACTACTGTCGCCTCCACTATCACCACCGCCACCACTATCGTCGTCATCGCCACCACTGCCACCGCCACCGCCGCCTCCACCACCACCACCACCACCGCCTCCCCCAACGCCACCACCACCACGGTCATTGCCACCTACCACTGCCGCCCACCACCTCTCACCCCCACTATAAACCTATACTTAAATTCTTTTATCTCTTCTCTATATTTGTGATTTGATTTTAGATATGAATTCAAATATGTTTATTGTTTACCATTTTTTATTACTATGTGTCTTCAGGCACATGTAATAACTAGTATTCATATAAATGACCTGAAAGAACCAATTGAAACTGAACATAGAATTATGTCCAAAATCAAACCATCAACATGCTAATACAAAGAGATATAGAAAGAGAGTGTATAGAAGATGTGGCCCATTTATCCTAGTTTAGCAAAAAAAATGACGGCAAAAGAAAGGGGAATCAACTGTGGTTCTTCACTCTTCATTAGCAAAAAAATTTCCATGGTTCTTTAGTCTTCATCTGGTGCTACAAATCGAGAAACCTAAAATAACGCAAGTGAAACATTGAGAATTAAATTTTTGAATAATACATTTTAGTTAGGTTTGAGAATCGTGTCAAGTCTTAGGTTTATGTCAAAAATCACTCAACTCATACATGACTCGTTTCTAAACGGGTGAATGAACACACCTTATTTATTTAATACGTCACACAACACGACCTTTGTCACTTGGTAATTCTATAGCACAAAAAAACCCCAATTATGCAACATAATAGGTAATCGAGTAATAAATGAGCAATCATGTGATAAATAGGTAACTGAGTGATATATCAATTTATTAAATGGGCACTCGAGTGAGAAATGGGTCGAGGTATTTCACCCAAAAAAATAACTCGCTTATTACACGAGTTTGTCGAGTATTTGTTTATCATCCAAACCTATTAATTATGTGTTAATTCATTCGAGTAATCGGCTCGTGTTAAATTTTGTCATGTCTAACTTAAGTCATTGTTTGTCTTTATGAATAGCAAATATTAATTCTGAGAATATTAATGATACACCAAAAGACATCTTTTTAGGCCCTTTTAAAGACTAGATTGATAAAGTAATGTTATTTACTAATTAATCAAGCCTTCCTTCTCTCTACCATTTATCAAATATTTTTAGCAATTCCATGACCCGGTCCCTTGGTGACAATCACAAGGGAACAACATCATCACTATACCAAGGCATTCTCTCAGCTGAAACTTCTGGTTGTCTACAATGCAATTTTTGAAGCAACTGCTTGTGATTTTCATGTTTAAAGTAAGATGCAACAACATTTCTTGACCAAACATGAGAAAGCCCATGACTTTAACACCCACTATACTACACAAGACACCCAAAAACATCCTTAAACTACTTTGTGGAATTTCAGCAAAATTACAAAAGTTGCTGCGATATTTGAATTGAAACTACTACTCCATCATCTCCAGCTCTCAAGGCATGGTATTTTCTGTGAAGGCCTGCTTTCAATAGAAAGGATGCATAAAAAATGATTGTAGATTGTAGTTTTACTCAATTGAGCTTTACCTTAGACTTGCAAAAACAACATAAAGGGTCTCATATACTCCAACTACGTACATTGATTAGTTTGTGTTCCTTGGGATTCATCGGCGTGGAAATAGAGTTGCAGTTATTCATGCAATAACAATTTTTGTATAAGGTCCAAAATTTAGAAGTCTATTTTCCTTTATTTTCTTACAAATTGGTGTTGACTGTTGCAGCATGAAGAGTTATCATAGCTTTTGGCTTCCAGACCGTGGGTTTACCCATATCATTTCTTGAGAACAAAAACACCTGAAAATAAATCTATAAATTAGACTTGATCATTCTTCATCTTTAATGGCATAGAATCACCAATCGTATCATCAAAATTAGTATCTGTTGATATATATAGTAAGTGATGCATCAAATAGTTTCTCTTGTTAAAAACAAAATATGTACATATGTGTGTAGATTGAGACTCTCCTTGCTACACTTTTCTTCAATAGTAGATCATCATTCATAAATTAAAATGAAACTTACTATTTATAAGTAGATTCCTCCCCGTACATGATTGATGATTTACTATTGAGTGAAATTCAAAGAAACATAAAATAAGGGATTTAGGTCTAAAATTTATGACAAACAATGATACATGCAATTAATGGCGTGATTCCTCTCAAGCTCCATAGATAACGATTGGTCAAAATAGAAAAGGATCAGATGCTAACTTCAGAAGACATTTGCTTCAAGAAATAGATAATTAGTGGAAATTGTTAGAGTAAACATTCGTCGTTCCAATAACGTGTGAAAGAATAGCATGTTCAACCATCTCGACTAGCCATTTTAAGCCTAAATCAAAACGGTCACATTCTGGTTTCAAAGTCCCCATCAATCTTCTATAATCACAAAAAAAATAACTGGCAGGATAATGCTAGGTTGGAACAACCATGAAGTAGTTGAAATTACTGAGTTTGAGGGATTCTCAAGCTCTTAGATGCGAAAAATTCCACCAGAAGTAGCGTTTGTATGCTTTGATATGATGGTATCCTAACAAGTTGCACTGCCATCTACCATCCTGGTATCCCTCACACTCACATTGGGATGGCTCTATATGTCTTGCATCCAATGTCTAGAATCTGTGTCATTTTTATAGTCATAGCTTGCCTTAGCAATATATTTCACATTGACATGTCTTTTAATCATAATGATAACATATACATGTTTAATATTCAAGCATGAATATTTCATGTTTACCTATATATGTCGTATAGTGACTATAGTGTCTGTTTTATACTTGCGATTTTTTTTTGATATTGTATGCAACAGGTCGTTGAACACATGAGAAAGATTTCGCTTTGTCAAAAAAATCAACTATGTCTTATATCTAATTGACGATGGTGATGCACAAATTGGTTTTGCACACCACCTGTCAAGTATGAGTAATAAATGCAGTAATTAAGGTAGAGAGAGAGAAGACGACACAGAGATTTATAGTGGTTCGGTCAATGTGACTTACGTCCACTTCTCAATGGCTAGGGTCGCCGGGTGCTTTATTAATTCAAGAGTGTAGGGAGAGCAGAGAGTACAACTTAAAGTGGGAGAGGAGCTATGTGCTTAGTTGAGTGTGATCTCCTCTGCCTCCCAAGTGTTGGTGGAGCTTTATAGTCGCCCCCTAACAGATTGGGGCGACTTACTAGCAACTAGATAGCTATTGTGGTGGAGTTTACGACTTTTTCTCAACGGGGCGAGGTGGTTGAGGTGCTCTCTATGAAACTCGGTCAAAGATGAGGAGAGGGTTGACTATTTTCAAGGCAATGAAGGTGAGGCTCCCAGATGCTCCCCTGATGACGTAGTCAAGCTGATGTAGCTCCCTGATAAGTTTGACTGGACTTGGACCACATTGGGTTTAGTGGGTCTTTATAAGATTGGACTCTTGATTATGGTTGGGCTTTCAACATGGATTTGGCCATTTGGGCTTGGCCCATCAGACGACTTCCTAGAATGGTAGCCTTCGATCGAACAAAAATTGAAGAAGAATGAAAAAGCAGAAGAAAGAGGAGAATGAAAAAGCTCACTTGGTAAAATGATTGGTGGAGAGAGAAGATATCTTATTAGTTGGCTGATCGACACTAGGTCACCAGCTCTTCATGACAGCGAGGGAGGAGAAGGATAGACGAAGAAGAAGAGGCTGATCAGGAGGGGTTTATTATGATAATTCAACAACATATTTAATGCATATGTTTAATGCAAGAATACTAAAAAGATTATAAGTTACGTATGTATTTAGTGCTAGAGCACTGTTCAACTTATGCACGGTTACACAATTACTATAGTATGATACGAAATTGACTTTAGAGCTTCATTCTTGAGGTCAAGGGTTCAAGTCTTCTTCCCCTTCCCCCTTCCCCCTTCCCCCTTCCCCTCCCCCAAAAAAAGAAAAAAAAATTAGAAAAAAAAAGTAGGTAAAACTAAATTTATAGCATTACTCAATTAGAAAAATCAAAATGTATTGTCATTTGTAAAAAGGTTAAGGATATTATTGTCAATCAAAAATTTTTCATTTTTGTTGACATTTTATAGTAGTATAGATATAGATATATATATATATATATATATATATATATATATATATATAATTTATTTTTATTTTTTTGGGAAGGGGACTTGAACTCTTGACCTCAAGAAGGTAAAGTCTTTACAAGATAAGGAGTACCATTGAACCAAAGACCCATCGTAGTGAGCACACGATATAGTTTCTCCTTTTCCACATTAAGTCAAAAGCTAAAAAGCAGAAGAAAACAAGAGGGAAAAAATTTGCATTCAACGATATAATTCACCCCAGTAGAAGAAATTTCATCTTTCCCACTTAACGGTTTCCTTACTATTACACCTAACAATATTAGACATGATTCGCAAATTCGATATGACAATAATATGGAACTAGTTTAGTTTGAGTATTAGCGGGTTGGAGTGGTGAGCAGGTAGACTCGTAGTTGTTAGACTCTTTCATGCTCCGTTTAATAAGAAGAAAGGAAAGTAGGAGGGATGAAAAGTATGAGGGATACACTTTTTATCCTTCAGGGAATGATACACTTTCCTTCTTTTATATTTGGTAGGATGGATGAAAAATAAAAATGATTAAATTTTTTTTTGTGCTTCTTAAAATTAGGGGTGACAATCAAGTTGTGTCGTATCAGATTCGTGTTGAATCATTGCCGGCTCGTGTCGAACATTAGTCAAATCTAACTTAACTCATTTAACTAATCGTGTAGTGTCGAGTTGACTTATTTATTTTTATGTCGTGTTTGTATTTGTATTCATGTTGACCTATATAAACTTTGAATAAAAAATTTAACTATAATATTCTATTTTTACTTAATTGAATCCATACTCATACTTTATCTACAAACTAAAAATTAACTTAAATAAATATAATAATAATAATAATAAGTAAAAATATTTTTTTTATATAATAATTATGTCAGTGTTTAATAAAGAGTTACAAGTAATTAACATTTTATATCTATAATACTAGTTAAACATGTTAATTTCGTGTTACCATATAAACGAGAAAATGGAGAAAATGTTTATTCTTAAATAAACGGATTGATGGTGTCAATTTTGGATTTGACGGGTTGAACTGAATATGAGCCGTTTATATTTTGTGTTCGTGTGTCTGGTCATTTTCGAGTTTGTGTTGAGTTCAAGTCGTCTCATCGTGTTGATTCGGAAATTTTCACTCCTAGCTAAGATAGAAAAAATATTTATTTTTTATTTTTAAATTTTTTTTAAATTTTTTTTTAAAAAATTTAAATACATATTTTATCATTATATTTATATATGAAACTAATGTATACATAATAAATGTATATATCAAAAGATATATAAATAAATAAGATACATTTCAACACAAATAATTAATTTTCCATTCACTTTCCTTCCGATTTTAGAATGATTGATTTTGGTGAGTTGGAAGGAAAATTCATTTATCCACTTTTTTCATCCTTCCTATTTTCCTTCCTTACCAAACATGATGTTTTATTTATCCCTCCAACTTTTCATCTTTCTAACTTTCTATCCTTCTATTTTTCTATCGTATCAAACGGAGCATAAATAGATTAGTCAAACATAAACCCAATTATTTATGACATAAACTCGCTAAACATGACTTTTACGTGATTTATACTGGATAAGAACCCGATATATAATGAGCTTATTTTAACAAGACAAAACTGAGACATGACACCACCCATTGATAACTTACTGTTCTGTTAGTTATATTTGCAATGAATTATGTTTGAATGGCATTTCGAAAGAAAACCATCCACTAGATATCATGTATCTTGTAGAAAATAAGGAAAAGTAACATAATTGACACCACAGTAAATAGAAGTGACAAAAAAGGAACATGAAATTGACACAATATTCTCTAGTTTCTTTCATTAAAGTTATCAACGGCCAAAACATAGCAAAGAAAACCATTGAACAGACCATGTACTTTGTAGGAAAAATCCTGAGTTTTTTGGTTTCATTTCTTCTCTTCAGATCTTGTTCTTCCATCGACACAATTACCCCGAACCAACCTATGAAAGATGGTGACATATTAGTCTCTAATGGTGGATCCTTCGCGCTCTTGTTCTTTAGCGCTGGTAGTTCTAGGAACCGATATGTCGGGATCTGGTACAACAAAGTACCATAACAAACAGTAGTTTGGGTAGCAAACAGAGACAATCCAATCACTGACTTCTCCGGAGTTCTCTCTATCAGTGAAACAGGAAATCTCCTTTTAGGCGACAAAAAAAGAGAGAATATTTCGGTTTGGTCCGCTAATGTTTCAGCCATGACCGCCACGAAAGCTTCTTCAGCTCAGCTCTTGGATAATGGTAACCTGGTGTTGCTTCAAGGAAGGGTTGTTGTATAGCAAAACTTTGATTACCCTACAGACACCCTGCTTCCTTGTATGAAACTTGGGGTGGACCGGAGGACCGGTCTAAACCGGTTCTTGACATCCTGGAAGTCAAGTGAGGATCTAGGAACCGAGGAGTTCCTACAAAATGGATCCTAATGGCTCTCCCCAGATTTTCTTGTCCAAGGGTTCAGTAAGGATATGGCGAACCGGACCACGGGTTGGGCATCAATGGAGTGGGATCCCTGAGATGCCTTCAAATTTCATCTACAACACTAGTTATGTTGACAATCATGATGAGGTATATATGGTGAATTATATTCATAATGCCTCTGTTTTGTCAAGGTTGGTGATCAAACAGTCTGGGGTGATCGAAAGGCTCACGTGGGCAGAAGGGGGCCATAGATGGGTTAGGTACGCGTCCGCCCCTGGAGACAAGTGTGACAGTTATGGTCATTGCGGTGCCCATGGTATTTGTGATCCTGATGGGACATTTCTGAGATAGAAGAAGATCATGACACGTAGTCTCGGCATTTCAAACATTATTCTCCATGATGAAAACACGTGGTCTCGGCGCCGAGGGTGTTGGCTCCCACGCTTAAGACACGTGTCCTCGGACACAGTGTCAAGAGATGTGGAACATTGCGCTCAAGCGATATTCCCTCGGCTCCAGAAGTTCTCCAATCTCTAAACTACGTACCCTCGGCACCGAGGGTACATTCATCCCAGGATCCCCATTTATCCTCGGCACCGAGGTATATCAGCTAGAGCTGTGGCCCTGCCCCGCGTCTCCTACTCCTAGAAAAACTACCGACTGACAGCTGATCAGCCTCGAAGGGACTAGGAATCATAAGGGCGCTCTGCACAAGGGGGTCAGGATGGCAGGCCCAACATGACATCCTGCCAAGGGAAGCAGTACGCGTGGCGTAAAGTGCATAATGAGGAGCAAGCGGACGAGAATACCCCTATTGACATACGGCTATTACAAGCATGCATTTAATAAATCCTCAACTGATGGGACAACGACAATGACGTGAGCAGCCAGAAAGGGATGGAGTATTGAGTGCTCCAGTATAAGGGCATTTAATGACTCATCCTTGAAGAAAGAGCATTGAATGCTCCGGGATCCGAGCATTTAATGTCCTTACATAAAAGGAAGAGCTTTGACGGCTCGGGGATTCGAGCAATTAATAATGGGGTCTTCCCCATACGGAATAGGGGGCACACTGCCCCATCTCTGAACGCTACCCATTTCCTAAACTATCGGCAATGATGAGTTCGTGTGGGTATAAATAGCTTCCAAAAACGTATTGCAAAGGTACGCAAAAACACCTCTCAAGAACACAAATAGTGTTTTCTTCTTCCCCTCTCTCAAAGAACTGACTTGATCGTTGGAGGGGATACGCCGGAAAACACTCCGGCGCCCTTTCTAACCTATTTTCTGTGTGCCAGGAACCGTCATTGATTGCGCCCGAGTCGATCGAACAACCCTGTGGAACAATTCATCACCACTCTTTAGGCCACCTTTGGCCCTCTCAACCTTTTCCTTGCCACGGGATCCTCGACGTACAGGACCTCGACGAGTTCACCAAGGGAGAGATCTGCCTTTCATTACTATTGTGAGGAATTCATCGCGCACAATTTGGCGCCGTTTGTGGGAAATCGATTCAACTTACCAAAGTGCAGTGACCATGGTGAATACTCGTCAAAAAGGCAAGGGCCATCAACAAAGGAATATCGATCTGCCAACACACTCTACGTCGAGGACGAAAGACCACATCGAAAGCGTCAACAAAGGTATTTCTGCCCACACGAAAGAGCACACCCGTCAGACAAGTATGGGTATCGGATCTGGAAAATCCGCCCCATTAGCCCGTCAACTGGCTGAGGTGATAAAGGAAAAATTTCGAGATCAATTGCGGCAACTAGAACAAGACAACGTGAACGTCCTCAACCGGCTTGAGGATTTTGCCCTCTCCGACGGAGGGTCTCGAGATTTGGGGTGGTCCCGCAAACCCTCCGTCAGGGAGGTTGGACCGGAAGACTTGCGAAACCGCCTGAGCAGCAAGGCAGGAGGTTCCAAAGCTCCGAAGCGCCCGAGGGCCCGTGAGCAGTCCCCTAAGGTCCCAGCCAAGAGGCCCAAGCCTCTGGTTTGGGACGACCTCCAGAGGGGTCTGTTCGGGCGAGGGGGCGTAGAGGAGTCCAAAGAGGATTCGACCCTCTTCATTCGGCGTCCTGGAGCAGGAGAGATGGTCGACCGACGCCGAGAAGGCGGAGGAATACGCCCCACGCGGGAAGAGGACCTCAGGGTCCGATTGGATTCCACTAGGAGAGAGAGAGAGTCATTCAGGAGGAAGGCGCAGATGACGAAGTTATTCAGTCACCCTTCACAAGGAGTATTACGGAAATGGAGGTACCGAAGAAGTTCATGGTGCCAAGATTCAAGGTGTATGATGGGCGTTCCGACCCAAAGGCACATCTTAGGCAATATAAGCAGATGATGTCCCTTTACCACACCGATCAGCGACTGTTGTGCAGGGTGTTCTCGATGAGCTTGGGAGACTCCGCCATGAAGTGGTTTGAAACCCTCCCTCCCGGCAGCATAGGATCTTGGAAGGAGTTAACCAGGCAATTTTCTACCAGATTTATCACAGGGAGCAAGAGTCCTAAGGATGTCAGGTCTTTGCTTACCTTAAGGCGGAGGGAAGGAGAGACGCTCCGTCAGTACGCGGCCCGGTACTGAGAGGAAGTGAATGAGGTGGAGGGATGCTCCGAGGTCATGGCGGCCGCTTCCTTCAGGCTAGGCCTATCACGAGAATCCGACCTCTACAGATCCTTGACCAAGAAAATGCCGATCGACATGTGGGAACTTATGACCAGAATCGATAAGTATTCCCGAGTAAAGGACGAGACGATGGGGGGCAAGGGAAGGTCTCTCTCTCCAAAGAGAAAGGAAAGAGAAAGAGATGCAGCCCCTTCTCAGAAGAGATTGGTGCCTCCATCGGGACCTTTCAGGGGGATCCACACCCTGTTTAAGGAGCCCATTTATAAGCTCCTCCCAAAGATTAAGAGGGAACCTTTCTTTAAATGGCCATCCAAGATGCTGAGTGATCCTTCCACCCGGAACCAGAGTTTGAGGTGGTCATATCACCAAGACTTCAGACATCGCACCGAAGATTGTAGGACCTATAAGTTTCTCCTGGAGAGGCTGGTGCGGAAGGGGCACTTGAAGGAGTACATCGAGGAGACAATTTCTGCGGTAGTTCAGGGTACAGACAACCAAAACATCGTCCGAGACAATGTGATCGACGTTATCCACGTTTGCCCTCTAGAGCGCCCAACATCCAGGACCCTTAGGTCTGACCTTAAGAGGGTGGCCTTTACAAGGGGGGTAGATAAAACAGAGGGAGGGCGGCCAGACAAGAGGCCCCGAGATATCACGTTCTCCGATGCTGACCTCGCCAGCGTGGTCCTCCCCCATGAAGACGCCTTGGTCCTAACCCTGAAGATCGGCAAATTTGACGTCAAGAGAGTGTTGATAGACTCCGGAAGCTCCTTCGAGGTAATGTACCTTGAAGTCCTGAAACGCATGGGTTTGGGTTGCCCGGATCTTGCCAAAGTCAGTACGCCCCTCGTTGAGTTCAATGGCTCATACGACGTACCTTTGGGTAAAATCACACTGCCAGTTACTACTGGGCCCATCATAGTCAACACGGAGTTCGTGGTGATCGATTCCGACTCACCTTACAATATCATTATGGGGCGATCATGGTTGCATGCCCTGGGGGCTATACACTCCACCTACCACCAAAAATTGAAGTTCCCTACCCCGGAGGGGGTGAAGGAAATCCTCGGGGACCAGGCATCCGCCAAAAGCTGTTTCTATTCAGCTGTAAGGGCGGGGGTCACCTCCAAGGAAAAAGAACGAGACCCCGAGGAAGTCCTGAACAAATAGCAATTACAGTCCGGATGGCTGGGGATCGATGAACCTCAGGTGGACCTAGCGGACCGTTCGGTTGAGGATCTCCAGAAAATATTCCTGGCCGACGGGGATGAGGACAAGTACTTCTTTATCAGCTCCGCTATGCCCACTGCCGAAAAAGAAGAGATGACAAATTTTCTGAGAAGAAACGTGGATGTATTTGCCTGGAAGGCCACTAGCATTAAGGGGGTAAGTCCCGACGTCATGACCCATAAGCTTCATGTCGACCCTACTCATAAGCCGGTAAAACAGAAACCCCGGCGAACGGCCCTGCACCACGCTCAGGCAGTAAATGAAGAGGTGGACAAGCTCCTGGAGGCCGACACCATCTGGGAGGTTCAGTTCCCGGAATGGTTATCGAACACGGTTTGTGCGAAAAAGAAGGAAGGAAAATGGCGCGTTTGTGTGGACTTTACTGATCTGAACAAGGCTTGTCCCAAGGACGACTTCCCTCTTCCAAAGGTGGACCAACTAGTGGATGCCACAGCTGGCCATCATGAATGTGCGCAGCCCCCGGACGGTCTGCGAGGTCCAAAAACTCACAAGGATGCTGGCCGCATTAAACCGATTCATCTCCCGCTCGTCAGACAAATGCAGGCCCTTCTTTGAAGCCATCAAGAGATCCGAGAAGGACACCTGGGATCAGGAATGTGAGGATACAATTGGAGGAATCAAGGAGTACCTCAGGGTCCTCCCAACCTTGTCTGTCCCGACGAGGGGAGAAATGTTGTTCTTATATTTGGCCGTATCTGAGTTCACGGTTAGTGGGGTGTTGGTCCATGAACACGAGCGGAAACAGAAACCGGTATACTACGTGAGCAAGGCGCTGCTGAGCGCCGAGACCAGATACCTGCCCCTGGAGAAGTTAGCGTTGGCACTAGTTACGGCCGCGAGGAAGTTGAGGCACTACTTCCAAGCACACCCGATCACAGTCTTGACGGATCAGCCACTAAAAGCGATTCTAAGGAGGGCAAACATCTCAGTGAGAAAAGCTAAATGGGCGGTGGAATTGAGAGAGCACGAAGTAAACTTCAAGCCTCGTACCGCCATCAAGGGGCAAGTGTTGGCTGACTTCATAGCAGAGTTTTCCAGGGAACCAATTCTGCCAGAGGAGCCTTCCCCCCTTGAAAAGGTCCCCTCGGCAGATAGTCAAGACTCCTGGAGCCTATGTGTGGACGGATCCTCTAATAGTAGGGGTTCCGGAATCGGAGTACTGTTGGTTTCTCCAGAATGAAGGATCATAGAGCAGGCTGTTCGGCTGGGTTTCAAGGCATCCAACAACGAAGCAGAATACGAGGCCCTAATCTCCGGGCTCAAACTTGTTGATGCAGCGGGGGCGGCTGACCTAACTGTACAATGCGATTTCATGCTGGTGGTCAACCAGGTCAATGGGGAGTTTGAGGCGAGAGACTCTCGGATGAAGGCTTACCACCATGAGGCGATGGCTCTACTTCGAAAGTTCAGAAAAGTGGAGGTTAAGCAAGTCCCTCGAGACAAGAACGCCCATGTCGATGCCTTGGCTTGCTTGGCCTCGGCGCTGGACTCTGACAAAACACGAAGGATCACGGTGGAGTACCTTCCCAACTCTAGCATAGATGAAACTTGTCGGGTAATGACCATCCAGGAGGGTGAGGAACACCCAGCTGAATTGACCCGTTGCTAAAGTTTCTCCTCTTCGGAGAACTCCCTGAATGCCCCAAGGATGCCAGAAAGATAAGGCTGAGGGCCCCGAGATTTTGGGTTTCTCCAGATCAAATGCTGTACCGAAAGTCTTTCTCTGGGCCATATCTTCTGTGCGTCCGCGAAGATAAGATTGAGCCCCTCCTGTATGAAGTACATGAAGGCATATGTGGGGGGCACTCAGGTGGACGGTCCATGGCCCACTGTATCATGTCTCAAGGGTATTGGTGGCCGCGAATACAGAAAGATGCACAAGCCTACGTCCGAAAATGTGATCAATGCCAGAGGTTCGCCCAAATCATCCGACAATCGGCCGGGGATTTACACCCGTTGACTAGTCCTTGGCCATTCGCTCAGTGGGGACTCGACCTAGTCGGACCCCTTCCGACGGCTCCCGGGAACAAGAGGTTCTTGATTGTGGGAACCGACTACTTCACCAAATGGGTGGAAGCGGAGCCTCTCACCCATATTAGGGACATTGAAACCAAGAAATTCGTATGGAAGAATATCGTGACGAGGTTTGGAGTCCCCCGTGCGCTCATATCAGACAACGGGACGCAATTCAATAGTAGACCTTTCAAGTCTTTTTGCGAGCATCTGTGGATCCGAAACTATTATTCCACACCGGCATATCCACAGGCCAACGGGCAGATGGAGTCCTCAAACAAGACTATCATCAACGGGATCAAGAAGAGGTTGGAAAAGGCCAAGGGAAAATGGGTGGAAGAGCTCCTGAACGTACTATGGGCTTATAGGACCACCCCCCGGAGCTCAACTGGGGAGATGCCTTATGCCCTCGCATATGGAGTAGAGGCGGTCATTCCTCTTGAAATAGCCCTCCATACCATAAGGACGTAGGCTTTCGACACTGGGGACAACGACCGCCAACTCGGCTTGGATATGGACCTTGCGGAAGAAAGAAGAGAAGTGGCAGCCCTGAGATTGGCCAAGTACCAAGAGGGGATATCCAAACTCTACAGCAGGAGAGTCAGACCCTGGGAATTCTGGGCAGGCGATCTCGTACTCAGAAGGGTGGTAGCAAACACCCGGGACCCAGCAAACGGAAAGATGAGACCTAACTGGGAAGGACCATACAAAGTCATATCGGTAGGAGGCTCCGGGTCATATAGACCGGAGGACCTAGAGGGAAACACTGTAATTCGCCCCTGGAATATAATGAATTTAAAGAAATACTACATTTGAGAACGAAAACTATGGTGACAAATGAATGGTTACTGAGAAGGGCATGGCCTTGGAAGCAGTCTCAAAGACTTCGGTTTCCAAATGACAAGCAGGAGCACGCCTCCTGTAAAGGGCACGGCCCTGGAAGCAGTCTCTAAGGGCTCGGCTTCCAAATGACCAACGGGAGTACGCCTCCTGGAAGGGGCACGACCCTGGAAGCAGTCTCTAAGGGCTCGGCTTCCAAATGACCAATGGGAGTATGCCTCCTGGAAAGGGCACGGTCATGGAAGAAGTCACAGACTTCGGCTTCCAAATAACAAACAGGAGCATGCCTCCTGGAAAGGGCATGGCCTTGGAAGTAGTCATAAAACTTCGGCTTCCAAATAACAGACAGGAACACGCCTCCTAGAAATAGCGCGGCCCGGGGACCGAGACTCGGGACTCCAGCCTAAAGTTAATATGTAGGGGCATGCCCCCTGAATGGAATATGACCCTTGCAAAAGGGTGCGAATCGACTATTGATCAGGGCAAAAACCACCCCCGGGAGCCCTCGAAAACGTCAATGTCGACCCCTGAGGTATGCTTGCACAAGTACATGGGTGAGGTGAGCTAAGATCCTACTAATAAATGGGACCCCCCCCGGGGGCGCCAGATAAGGAAGATGAAGCTAACCGGAGTGAAAGGTTACGTGGGTTCGGCGTAGCCTCCCCTCGGATGGATGCCCTCGGCACCGATACTTTCCAAGTTAGTCGATCGGGGAAACTCTGGACCGAGGTGCGTGAAACCCTATTTACTACCTGGGATATCCCCCGAAGGACTTAGAGCTCCTTGACCCCGTTGGAAGTATTCAATGTCAGAAGTTGGGGGTTATTTGTCAAAAACGCAAAACACGAATAGATAGTGGTAAAGAATGTTGCAAGCGAAAACAAACGGAAATGCACTGATGATGCGAAATTTGTTTTTCATTCCAAAAAAAAAAGAGGGCTTTGCGTCCCTCGAAGCTACAAATTGACAGAAGTACATATTATAAAACAAAAACAGAAAAGGGAAAGAACTCAAGTCTCGGCTTCTAGAGGATGAGGGCTGAAGACTTCACCCACATTAGCAAGAGGGGCCTCGCTGAAGAGCTCTTCTATACTTGGGGAGGAGGCAGCATTTGGAGCATCAGCAGCGGGCTCTGACGGCGCAGGGATTGGAGGGTCGGCCTCAGGAGGGGCAACAGCAACAGGGGTCGGGTCAACAGCAGCAGAGGACTCCCCCATGCCTTGAACTTGGGCGTTGGAAGCATTCTCGGCATCAGTCTCCTCCATAGCCCGTAGCATATCCTCTGACGGCACGTACACGTGTATTTGGTATAAAGGAGAATCAGGAGGAACACCCCCCACTCGGAGCGCCTCGTCCCAGCCCTTCTTGAAGAATTCCCTCTTGTTTTCCTCGAGGGCGGGCATGACGTCATCAGCAAATTCTTCCTTGAGCTACTCCACTGACCTCCAGTTGGCCTCCATCTCCGACCGGACCTTGTCCAGCTCCTGAGTGAGGGCCGAGCAAGTCTGATCCGATTCCTCGACCTTGGCCTCCGCTGAGGATAGTCGCTGGGTGGTCGCCGTAATCTTCCTCTCGGCGTCGGTTAGGTCTGCACTTAGCTTTTCAGCGCTAAACCTGGCCGTCTCGCTGTCCTTTAGCAGCTGCTCAATCTGGGCCTCTTGGAGGAAAATGTATTATCTCTGGCCGCAACATCTTCTCGAGCAGCGGCTAGTGCAGTCTCAGCTTCGGCCTTCAGCCTCTCAGATTCTTGGAGGCTCCGCCTCTGATCATGATACCGCTCGGCGATGATCAAGACCTGCTGGGCGGTCTGTCGAAGAAAAAGGGATAAGAATTATGCGTGCAAAGGAAAAGATAAACGACAAGATGGAGTATGGGACTCACCACCAAGGAGTTCTGGATGATGGAACGGAAGTGGTGGTTGGTCGGGCGGGTGCGGTGCTCGTCCATGTCCGCCCTAAAGTGGAGCGTCTCACTCACTACGTAGGCAACGTAAGGAGAGCGAACAATGGAGTCATCGACCCGGATCGGCCTATCCTTCTTATCTCGAGCTCGGGGGCGCCACTCCTCTGCGGTTGATGTCGGCGTAGGGGGAGGAGTTGGAAGAGCTGGTTGTTGTTGTTGTTGCTGGCTGCCCCTTCCCCGGCCCGTTCCATTAGGCCGATGTCTGACCATTCTCTCCTCCTCGTAAGGAGGGTCTCGATCATGAACAAGACCCCGACCGATGACCAATGGAGGTATCGGCGGGGTAGGAGCGTTGGTCGACGGAGCAGTAGTCGGTAGCGGAGGGGCGTTGGTCCTTGCAGATGGTGGAGGCGCATCACTGGAAGATCCCCGGCCCCTCCCAGCGGTGAGGGCGGCTCTCCGGTTCAGGTGTGGTTGGCGCGCCATCGCAACTTCAAGAGCGTCCTCTTCGTCTAAGTTCTGAAGCACATTGAAATCTGGCCAACTCTCCCTCCCTGCCGTGCTGGCCTCGGCTTGAACTGTGGAAAAAGGCCCTCTAACCTCGGCCCTTTCTCTTTCGGCTCCTGCTAACCCCTCTACCTCAGCCTCGGTAGCCCTGTCAGGGTCGTTCTCCAAATTCTGCTCCAAGTCTTGCTCGGGGGTCTCTGTAAAGAAATTAGACCACCGGGAAGGATCGTAGGGTTGAGGGAGTTAGGGGAAGTTCTTGTATCCTGGCGTGTAGTCGAGGAGCACGTGAGCAGCGCGACCACGTCCGTCGCCGACGTATCCCCAGACGGTTACGAGGTCGGAAAAATGCACCAAGTGTCGCGGTGGTGGAGCGGCTTCACGAGTAGAAACGTCTGCATAAAAGAAGAGAACAGTAAGATGCAAATCGATGTAAATATAAAAAAGTAATAAAGGCCGAGAAGATAGGGAGCCGACGTACTCGTTGTTTGCCACTCCTTGGGGCAAGACAAGTTGTCGTACTCGGGGCCGATCCCTCTCTCCCAGTCTCTGCTGAAGACTAACATATCGTCCTTGAACCCCTTGTCGGAATCAGGGAGGTGAGTGACTAAGTACATAGAAGGGTCCCGGGCTTTGAGATAGAAGGTCTGCTGGGGCATCACTCTCATCAGACCATAGCAAAAGAGGACATCCTCGAGACCCAGATTGACCCCGAGACGCCTATTGAGTTCCAACACTCCGGTGATTATCCTAAAAGTGTTAAGGGCGCATTGCCCTGGGAAGAGGCGGAATCTGGAAAGGAATGGGGGTTCCTAGTGTTCTTTCAAGGGAGAGCCCTAATGGACTACTGAATTCCAAACGACAGAAGTGAAGGTCTTAATGGACACCATTAGGCCTAGAAGCGACGCAAGGAAAGAGATGGTGGTCTGGAAGACGACCAGTCGTCGGAAAAAGCAGAAAAACAAGAGGAAATGGGACGAAGACTCACCGGAGAACTAGGAAGACGAACGAAGAACTTAAGGGAAACTGCTTTTTGCCTTTGGAGATACTATCGAGGACAGGAGTCTGAGATTCTTCAGGCAAAAGGGAAGAGGTCGCGATGATCCAGGCACCAGTTCCGACGATTCTCCGGTGAAGAAATCTCTGGGAAGTTCTGAGTAGGGGCCAAGAATTCGAAAGTATAGAAATGAAGGTAAGGGTCTGTTTATATAGGGCCTCTGACACCATCATTGGCACACGAAGCACGAAGACAGGCGCATTCAATGCGCACGATCTCCAAAAGACGGAGAAACGACTAAAGGAGCATTGATGGGACAGTTATGGCAGTTGAGCCCTTTCACCTTCTGACGACACGTCTCCCCCTAGTAAGAAGATCAAAGGGCTGGGGGGCAGTTGATGGGACATTTCTGAGATAGAAGCAGATCATGACACGTAGCCTCGACATTTCAAACATTATTCTCCATGATGAAAACACGTGGTCTTGGGGCCCGAGGGTGTTGGCTCCCACGCTTAAGACACGTGTCCTCGGACACAGTGTCAAGAGATGTGGAACATTGCGCTCAGGTGATAGTCCCTCGGCTCTAGAAGTTCTCCAATCTCTAAACTACGTACCCTCAGCACCGAGGGTACATTCATCCCAGGATCCCCATTTATCCTCGACACCGAGGTATATTAGTTAGAGCTGTGGCCTTGCCCCGCGTCTCCTACTCCTAGAAAAACTACCGACTGACAGCTGATCAGCCTCGAAGGGACTAGGAATCATAAGGGCGCTTTGCACAAGGGGGTCAGGATGGCAGGCCCAACATGACATCCCGCCAAGGGAAGCAGGATGCGTGGCGTAAAGTGCATAATGAGGAGCAAGCGGACGAGAATGCCCCTACTGACATACGACTATTACAGGCATGCATTTAATAAATCCTCAACTAATGGGACAACGACAATGACATGAGAAGCCAGAAAGGGATGGAGTATTGAGTGCTCCAGTATGAGGGCATTTAATGACTCATCCTTGAAGAAAGAGCATTGAATGCTCCGGGATCCGAGCATTTAATGTCCTTACATAAAAGGAAGAGCTTTGATGGCTCGGGGATCCGAGCAATTAATAATGGGGTCTTCCCCATACGGAATAGGGGGCACACTGCCCCATCTCTGTACGCTACCCACTTCCTAGACTATCGGCAATGATGAGTCCGGGTGGGTATAAATAGCTTCCAAAAACGTATTGCAAAGGTACGCAAAAACACCTCTCAAGAACACAAATAATGCTTTCTTCTTCCCCTCTCTCAAAGAACTGACTTGATTATTGGAGGGGATACGCCGGAAAACACTCTGGCGCCCTTTCTAACCTGTTTTCTGTGTGCCAGGAACCATCATTGATCGCGCCTGAGTCGATCGAACGACCCTGTGGAACAATTCATCACCACTCCTTAGGCCACCTTTGGCCCTCTCAACCTTTTCCTTGCCACGGGATCCTCGACGTACGGGACTTCGACGAGTTCACCAAGGGAGAGATCTGCCTTTCGTTACTATTGTGCGGAATTCATCGCGCACAGATCCATATAGTAATCCAGACCCGTTCGAATGCACTTGCCTTCCGGGTTTTGAGCCCAAGTCAGAACATGACTGGTACTTGAGGGATGGGTCCAAAGGGTGCGTGAGGAAGAAAGGGGAACACTTGTGTGGACATAGGGATTGATTTGTGACGGTTGCACATGCAAGGGTCCCCGATACCTTGACCGCACGTGTGAACAAAACTATGGGAATGAAAGCATGCAAGGAGTTGTGCTTGAGCAACTGCTCTTGCACAGGGTACGCAAGTGCTGATGTTAATGGTACAGGAAATGGTTGCATTACTTGGTATGAAGACTTGATAGATACAAGGCAATTTTTAGGTTGGGGCCAGGATTTATACATAGGTGTGAGTGCAGTTGAGTTAGGTATGGCACCAAATTCTATGCTGATTTTCTAGTGTTAACTGTTTAATTTTTCGAGCTTTAGTGGTCTAAATCCTCTGTTTGTTTATAATTTTTTTTTTCCCGAGGGGTGGGGGGCAAGGGGAAGGGGATGAGCTTGGAAACCGCAATCTTGGGTTAGTTTGCACCCAATTTTTATGAAGATAAGTAGTTTTTGAGCCGTATCAAAAAAAAATTGAACTCTAAGCCTTTATCAAATCAATCAAATATTTTCTTTCACTGTTTCTTTATTTTTCCAGCTCTATATTCAAAAAAGTCGAAGAGCTTGCATCGCAAAAAGTTGGTGGCAATTGTCGTAGTATCTTCATTGCAATGTTTCTCATACTGTCCTTGGTGTATGCATTGTCCATGAAAAAGCGAATAGGTAAACATGTTATTCTTATCAGTATGACTATAGTTTAATAGAGCACATCTTCCTGTCAAAATGAGTTGAAATCTTTCACTGGTTGACCAAATACCACAAAGGTGGATAATGCAGCAAACTAGTAACCTTCCTGAATTAGTTTTGTTTTGCGTTGAGTAACATAAAGGAAAAATATAGCCTCTATGGCTCACTATTTGATGATTACTGTGGGAAGATTAAACACGATACAAAATTAAGATCCGCATTGCAATATAGATGGTTTAGGCAACCATTAAGACTTTTATAAATTTTAATACCTTACATCATGTCGATCTGTGATCTCTAAGTAAGATGCATCATTTACTATGTAAAACTATTAACTCAAAAATAAATTATGATTCTTTATAGCAATACATGTAGTGTAGGTGATCAACTAGCCTTTATTGCAGATTTGTGTTTAACCGCGTTTGATGACAGGTAAGAGAAGAAGTCCAAAAGATAGTAAACCGCCCTTCATGAATGGCCACGCAGGGTGGGATGGGCTTGAGTAAGCCAGGATTTCACTTGGACAACATTTTAACGAGCCTGAATTTTGTGATCTATAATTTTAGGGTCGACTAGACAATGGACAAGAAATAGCCGTCAAAAGGCTATCAAAGAATTCAAGACAAGGGGTAGAAGAGTTGAAGAATGAAGTGAAACTGATTGCCAGACTACAACACAGAAATCTTGTGAGACTCTTGGGCTGCTGCATTCAAGAAGAAGAAAAGATGTTAATCTATGAATATTTGCCAAACAAATGTTTGGACTCTATCATCTTTGGTATGTGCACTGCTCTTAAAACTCCACTTTTGTTCATTTTGTTTCCCTTTTCGAAATTACTTAGAAATAAATCATTGAACATAAAATATTTTAAACATGTCAAGTGTATTAGTCACCTGATATGCATTATTGCAACTTTCAAATTGTTATGCAGATAAAGAAAAAATGGCAATGGTAGATTGGAGAAAACGCTTTGAAATCATTTTGGGAATTACTAGAGGGATGTTATATCTTCACCAGGACTCAAGACTAAGGATCATTCATAGGGATCTGAAAGCCAGCAATGTATTGCTAGATGACACCAAGAATCCAAAAATATCAGACTTCGGTATGGCCAAAATCTTTGATGGGGACCAAATTGAAGCAAACACGAATCGAGTAGTTGGAACATAGTAAGTATCATAGTAAGATACGAGAGATAGAATGCCACGACAAACAATAAAACACAATTTTGACATTTTTCTTGGGTGAATAAGTTTTAATAATGTACTTAACGTTGTTTGATTCCAGTGGTTACATGTCGCCGGAGTATGCAATGAAAGGACTATTTTCTATTAAGTCTGATGTTTTTAGCTTTGGAGTTATGCTGTTGGAGATCATCAGTGGTAGGAAGAACAATAGTTACTCCCCTGAGGACTCTCTCAATCTAATTGAGCATGTAAGTACATGAAACCAATTGCATCAAAATCCAAGGCCTCAACTTGTCGTTAATTATAGAAAATTCTATCTCGTAAATTGTTGAAAACCATGACTCTCACATGATATGTGCCATTTCAAGAAATATGAAAATTAAGAAGATAGGACTTGAAGCGAACAGAAGTCCATTTTGGGGTTGAATTAACGATCTTTGGTGAAGTCTTCTTGCTTTTCTTAAAGATAAGCATTGCAATTTGATTGTTTACGCGAAGATAATGTTTCAAGATGTATCAGGTTTGGGACCTGTGGAAAGAAAGCAGAGCGCTGGAAATAGTTGATTCATCATTGGGCGAGTCATATCGAGCTCATGAAGTGTTGAGATGTATTCACATTGGGCTTTTATGATTGCAAGAATTTGCTGCTGATCGGCCTAGCATGTCAGAAATAGCATTCATGCTTTCTCATGATACAACACTTCCTTCTCCAAACCAACCTGCATTTATTTTCAGAAGAGAAAATAATGATCTGGGCGCATCACCGGCTCATGTGGGACCTAGTTCTATAAATGATGTCACTCTATCTATGACTGAAGCTCGTTAAAGGCTCGCTCCATTGCAGACAATATATTATTTACTCATAATTACAAGCAGTGTCAGTAGGCTGGCATTATAAGTTCACTGAATGACTTTATCTGTATAGCTAAAATTATTTAGGTTTGTTGTAAGTTATAATTTTGTGCATGTGCTACCAGAATATGTTTTGATCTACTCCATATTTTCCAGAATCAAGGATTTGTATGCTTTCATAGGCGACATTCTTTTCCTACAATTCTAACCAGAAGAAAACATATGGGGAGAAGCAAAGAGCCACTGATGTACACCCTAGTGTTGCTCCCTCCAGAACATAGGTGCCTTGTTATTTTTGGATTTAGCTTCAATGAAAGTTGTTCATATACAGTAATGTATTCTCAAGTTGAAGATATAATATAGTATTTAGAGAGATATTGAATAGAGTAGTTCTTGCCTTGGACTAGGACTAGTACTAACTCATTGATCTTCTGTTTTTTTTTTTTTTGGTTTAATAACCAAGAGTGTCCAATTCAGTTTACGCGCGCACACCATAATTAATCCATTCCTCGGTCCAGTCAAAGGCAGATCATTCATGTCGGAACTAGGGTATTCATGAGAGATAAATCCCTCATGGTCTGATCCAAAAAAATTGCCAAGATTCAAACTTAAGACATCTGCGTTTACGACTCGTCTACTGTTACTAGTTGATTACCTTTGTGATTGAATGTTGTATATGTTTGGTGGATATTGTTTTTTAAAATTTCTATGGTAGAATTTAATTTTTTTTTATTTCAGTTCATTTACGCCTCAAATCTCTGACACTCACCACCACCACCACAATTGCGGCTGTCACCATCACCACCCCTCCATAACCACTGCCAACCATAACCTCCAATACTTCACGACCACCACCACGCCACAACCCAACCACCACAACAAGCTGATCCACCACTGCCGCCACCATCATCTTGTCATCTCAACACTGCTACCACCATCCCATCGACACCACCACCACATTCCCACACCGCTACCCCTCGACATCAACTCATCATCGCCTCCACCACTGTCAAAATAAATTCTCTCACCAACACCCTTACTAGCCACCATATCCTTTCACTGCCACCTCATAACCATTTCACCACTATACCCACCACTACGAACAAATTTGTTGTAAAATCACAAGTTAAAACCAAATTTGGAAGGCAGAAGGATTCATCAAGCACTACTATTTGGCTATTTATCTGAAGATGATGTTTAATGTTGTATCAAGTTTGGGACCTGTGGAAAAAAGCAGAACCCTGGATGTAGTTGATTCATCATTGGCTGAGTCATATCAAGCTCATGAAGTGTTGAGATGTATTCACATTGGGATACTATGTGTGCAAGAATTTGCTGCTGATTGGTTTACAATGTCAGAAGTAGCTTTCATACTTTGTTATGAAGCAACACTTCCTTCACCAAACCAACTTGCGTTTATTTTCAAAAAAGTAAATACTTGTCCAGGTGCATCACCAACTTGTGTGGGAGCTACTTCTATAAATGTTACTTTATCTATGATTGAAGCTCGTTAAAGGCTCACGCCATTGCAGACTGTGTACTATTTACTCATTACAAGTAGTATCACTAGAAAGACATTGCATTTTGTCCCTAGAGCTAGGCTGTTATAAGTTACAACCTTGTGTAGCAGATCCAAAGTAAGCTTCTATTTGCTCCACCCTTTCCAGAATCAAGCGATGGTAGGCTTTAATTCATAAATATATTACATTCTTTTTTTGGAGCTGGTATGGTCCTTTATTTGTAATTACATGAGTGAGTCTCCTCGTCGGGCATGAGTTTATGTGTAAATTCACAAATTGTTTGCGTCTCATGTGACTTGCACATGATAGGGTTAGACTCTATCTGATTAATGAAATTTTATTTTTGATACACCAAACGGTGTCAAATTGATTTGCCGCTATAGACTTACCTCATTCTCATGTCCGAAGCACTTACACCTCATGTGCTTCAATTTATGATGAAAAACTGAATGACAGTTTTGATTAGGTCCACATTACTACTAATTCATAACATTGAGGGTGTAAATTGAGATTTTTAAAATTTTTGAGGGTGCTAATTGAGAATTGATAGATCTTTCGAGGTTTAAAGTGAGATTAGTCCTTGATTTTTTTTAATTTAAAAAAAAAGTCTGACAACTTCAAAAGTGATGGAGCTTAATTGAAAACTATAATATTTTATAAGTGGTGTCTGGTGAGCACACAATATAGTTTCTCTTCTATCACATTAAATCAAAGCAGAAATAGTATAAGGAAACAAAAGAGGGAAAAATTTTGGTATCACCACCACCACCCCTCCACAGCCACCACAAACTATCACCTCCAACACTCCACGACCACCACCACAACAACCTCAACCATTGTTGTCACCATCATTCCCCATTGTCATCTCAACACTGCCACCACCACCCCATCGTCACCACTACAACATCCACGCACCATTACCACTCAACACCAACTCATCACAAACTGCATCACCATCAGCACAAACTCTGCCACTATCACCAACACTCTCACTCACCACCATATCTTTCACTACCACCTCATAACAATTTCACCATTACGTCACCACTACCGCCAATTTTTACCTAACATGGAAGGTGGAGGGAAGAGATAAAGTGGGGCATACTTTGTCAAGTGAGACCATCCAATCCCATCATGACTTCCTCCACCACCTACACCATGCCAAAAACGCCCAAAACCATCATTAGTTCAACACTCTAATGGCCATTTTCCATCACAAAACCTCAAACACCATCCCCGCCACAATAACCATATTAAGTCTAATGTTTTGGGCTTTGGGTTGATGTTGTTAGAGATCATATGTGGCAAGAAGAACAGTAGTTACTCCCAAGAAAACTCTCTTAATTTAATTGAAAATGTACTTACATGTAAACAGATGCATCAAAGCCAATATTTTTACTTCACCGTTAATTATAGAAAATTTTATTCCGTAAATTGTTGAAAACCATGACTTTCACATGACGTGCAAATTTAAGAAATAAGAAAATTAAGATGATCGGAGTTGAAGTGAAACAAAAAGACAAAAAAAAGCAAGAGGCATTTCTATGTGATTATTTACCTGCAAATGATATTTGATGTTGTATCAGGTTTAGGGCCTATGGAAAGAGAGTAGGGCCTTGGACGTAGTTGATTCATCATTGTGTGAGTCATATTAGGCTCATAAAGTGTTGAGATGTATACACATTGGGCTACTATGCGTGCAAGTATTTGTTGTTGATCGGCTTACCATGTAAAAAATAACTTTCATGTGTCATTAGCTCGGGTGGGAGTTATTTCTATAAATGATGTCACTCCAACTACGGTTGAAGCTCGTTAAAGGCTCACTCTAGTGCAGACTGCATATTTTTTTAGCTAGTAGACTTAACCTTTTAGACATCTAGGTGTGCGTTGTTCAATATGCTTGCTAAGGTCATATGGACCTTTTTAAACTAACCCAAATCAATTTTTTTGAAACAAATTGACGAGCCTATGGATTGGACTGTGGGCCTTGTTGGACCAAATACGTGACTGATGGCCCTAATTGATGCACATGGTCGAACTATCTAGTCTTCGGATCCCCTAGTAGGTCTCGAAATTGAAAAACTAACTCACCTTTTGTGCATTTACTCTTCTTGTGTTGGCAACTACTTGGAAATTTCCACTTCCATAAATTGTGAGCATTGATGAATTGAAAGATATGTAAAGTGGTCACACACATAAACAAGAAAACTCCCCTATAACCACTTGCTACCCCATTCAACTTCAAATTCTCCGCCACATAACCCAAGGCCGGCCCAACAGTATGGAAAAAAAAGCATGGGCGTTAGGCCCCAAATTTTTAGAAGGCCTCATAATTTAAGGTACATTACTAGCCCACAAAAAAAATTAAATCCATTAAATTTTAAGCCCTACAAAAAAGCCTAAAAAATTAAATTCAATTAAAATTTTTATTTCTATAATTTGGGCCTATAATCCAATTCATAACATTAAAAATTTAGAAATTAAAAAAATACTCAAAAGTCAACTCATATTTACTCACACACACACACACACACTCTCTCTCTCTCCGGTAAAAAAAATAAAAAACACAAAAGTTGAAATTAAACACTATCTCCCTCCCTGTGGTAAAAAAACAAAAATAAAAGTTGAAATTTCTTTTTCAACAACATTAACTCATTTTTCTTTTGTCTACCTCTTACATAAAAAATTAAAAATAAATTAATTTTTTTTTAAAAATAATACTAAAAAAAAAAAAGACCTCCATTTAATGTTTCTGTTTTAGACCTTAAATTGACCTGAGCCGCCCCTGACATAACCTAATGTCATTCTTGCTTTACAAAATGTGTAAAATCCTTTGACAAGTTTTGAGGCAATTAAAAGTTAGGACCATTGATTGAGAATTCCAACTACCAAAACTTAATGTTGAAAACAACCATCATTGAAAAAATCAACAGGAAAATTAATTTCATACCTAATTCAAATGTATCCATTAAATTGCCTTGTATCCATCAAGTTCCCATAACAAGTCAAGCATGCAACCACTTTCTCCAGCATTAACATTAGCACACTTGTGTACCTTGTACAACAGTAGTTCCTCAAGCTCATTTCCTGGCATGCTTTCAGTACCATACCTTTGTTCACACGTGTCATTGTTGAATTCTATGTCCAAAAAAATCCCAAACTATGCCATTGTCTAAGAGATCTTAAAAAGAGAGATGGAAAATAAAATGTTAGTGTAGAAGTTCTATGATGGAAGAACAAGGAAATAGAATGCTTCAAGGCACGTTACAGAATAATTTTTTTAAGACAATATTTACTTTCACCAATTTTGATAAATTGATGTGCAGTAGATTGCATCGAAATCACATTTAGGATATAATGAAACTCAAATTAAATATTTTGTTTGACTCAAATTAAATATTTTGTTTGACACAAATAAAGTCAAACTCAAATATCTTTGAGATTGAAAAAATGATAGGAAAAGTCTAATTTTTGACTTATTTATAGACATAATAATGACTATTTAGATAACCATTGAATACGCATGGTGACGATACGTCTGTTGAAATAATAGGCATGGTCCAGCTGGTCATGATTGTACGTATATATGAAATTAACCATTCGGTCGACAATAATTAAAAATGTCAATGGTCATGATCCGTTTGCTGCTCACTATGATTCTACGTGTTAAATGTGTTTCTAAAGCGTCGCGACATGTGAATATACATTTTTATGCATAATAGTATGTGAATATACATTTTTATGCATAATAGTATGAGTAATTCTATCAAGACCTAAAAAGTTGATATAATTTATTATAACTTAATGATGTGGTAGTTAAGTGGTCCAATAGTGTTGTGCCGGTAACTCTTTGACTGCTTCATTGATACTTTATTACTTGAAACATCATTATGTCAATAAATTAGGTTAATTTTTTAGATTCAGATAGCATTACTCTACTAAGTATTCATAGTATTATAGCAAGTAATAGGAGTTTATTAATAAAATATATTCTCTTTTTTTTCACTTTTGAATGTAGAATTTGCTTCGAGAGTCTAAGACTTTCACAAATAGGGGTGCAATTTGGGGAGGGCCAACCCGAATTCAACCTAAGAAAAATAGGACTTAAGTTGAGGTTTTTAATACTAGGAGTGGACTTGGGTAGAAAAATACTAACCCGAATTGAATTCGGACAGTACCTGGGTTGAGGCCTCGGGTTACCGGGCTCTACTCTACCCAAATATATAAATCGGGCTCAACACCAACATATTTAAAAATAAATATATAAATTAATATAGCAATATAACTTACAAGTTAAAACACTAAGGATCAGTCTTCTGGTTCAGTCTTATGTTAAATATTTGACTATTATGTCTTTATATTCTCCTTCTTTTCACTTTTGAATGTAGAATTTGCTTAAAAAAAATGTAGAATTTGCTTTAATGCTTTCACAACTTTTCGTGAATGCTATTGGGACCTAATTTATTGACCTAATTTGATGACCTAATTCATTATGACATTTGGATTGATTGTGGAATCCATTAAAAATTTTCCCGCCATCACTCGGGCTAAGGAAAAGGGGAGGGACTCAATTTTTTGCGACGAATTTAAAAAAACGTAGCGAAAAAATTACCGTACTAATCATTTGCGACAAATTTATCAAATCCTCACAGATACTATATATTTTGTGACGAAAATAAAAACGTCGCGAATTAATTTGCGACAAAAAAATTTTGTCGTAAAATTTTTTTTTTCCCACCATCACTAGCGCCAAAAAAAAAGTGGGGGACCCACATTTTTTGCGACGAACTTAAAAAAACGTCGTGAAAAAAATTACCGTAATAATCATTTGCGACAAATTTATCGAATCGTCGCAGATAGCATATTTTTTGCGACAAAAATAAAAACGTCGCGAATTAAATTTTTATTTTATTTTATTTTATTTTTGATTATTTAATTTGCGACAAAAAAATTTTGTCGTAAAAAAATTTTCATTTCCCGTCACCACTCGCGCCAAAAAAAAAGGGGGGAACTCACATTTTTTTGCGACGGACTTAAAAAAACGTCGCGGAAAAAATAACCGTAATAATTATTTGTGACAAATTTATCAAATCGTCGTAGATAGTATATTTTTTGCGACGAATTTAAAAACGTCGCGAATTAAAATTTTATTTTATTTTAATTTTTGATTATTTAATTTGCGACAAAAAAATTTTGTCGTAAAAAATTTTTCATTTCCCGCCATTACTCGCGCCAAAAAAAAAAGGAGGATTCACATTTTTTGCGACGGACTTAAAAAAACGTCGGGAAAAAAATTACCGTAATAATTATTTGCGACAAATTTATCAAATCGTCGCAGATAGTATATTTTTTGCGACGAATTTAAAAACGTCGCAAAAAGTAATTTTTGTTATAGTGATCTCAACACTTTATGAGCTTGATATGACTCACACAATGATGAATCAACTATGTCCAAGGCCCTACTCTCTTTCCATATAGGCCCTAAACCTGATACAACATCAAATATCATTTGCAGGTAAATAATCACATAAAAATGCCTCTTGCTTTTTTTTTTTGTCTTTTTGTTTCACTTCAACTCCGATCATCTTAATTTTCTTATTTCTTAAAATTGCACGTCATGTGAAAGTCATGGTTTTCAACAATTTACGGAATACAATTTTCTATAATTAACGGTGAAGTAAAAGTATTGGCTTTGATGCATCTGTTTACATGTAAGTACATGTTCAATTAAATTAAGAGAGTTTTCTTGGGAGTAACTACTGTTCTTCTTGCCACAGATGATCTCTAATAGCATAAACCCAAAGATCAAAACATCAGACTTAATACGGTGATTGTGGTGGGGATGGTGTTTGAGGTTTTGTGATGAAAAATGGCCATTAGAGTGTTGAACTAATGATGGTTTTGGGCATTTTTGGCATGGTGTAGGTGGTGGAGGAAGTCATGATAGGATTGGATGGTCTCACTTGACATAGTATGCCCCAATTTATATCTTCCCTCCACCTTCCATGTTATGTTTTAACAAGTGATATACAGGCTATAGTATGACAAAATTGGCGGTAGTGGTGATGTAATGGTGAACTGGCCATGAGGTGCTACTGAAAGATATGTTGGTGAGTGAGAGTGTTTATGATGGTGGCAGAGTTTTGCTAATGGTGATGGAGGTGGTGATGAGTTGGTGCCGAGTGGTAATTGTGTGAGGATGTAGTAGTGGTGAAGATGGGGTGGTGGTGGCAGTGTTGAGATGACAATGGGGAATGATGGTGGCAGCAATGGTTGAGGTTGTTGTGGTGGTTGGCTTGTGGTGGTGGTCGTGGAGTGTAGGAGGGTGATGATTTGTGGTGGCTGTGGACAGGTGGTGATGGTGATAGCGAAATTTTTCCCTCTTTTGTTTTCTTATGCTATTTCTGCTTTGACTTAATGTGATAAAAGAGAAACAATATTGTGTGCTCACCAGACACCACTTATAAAATAGAGTAATGTTATTGGAACCTAATTTACTGACATAATTTGCTAATTTAATTCACTGTGACATTTGAATTGACTATAGGCCCCATCAAACATTGGAATTTGGTGTTGATCCAATGATTCCTATGAAGTCATCTCATTATGTCAGCAAATTAGAGCAATTTTTTATGTCCAAATAACATTATTTTATAAAATATTACACATTTTCAATTAAGCTCCATCACTTTTGAAGTTGTCAGACTTTTTTTTTTAATAAAAAAATCAAGGACTAATCTCACTTTATACCTCGAAAGATATATCGATTCTTAATTAGCACCTCAAAAATTTTAAAAATCTCAATTTACACCCTCAATGTTATGAATTAGTAGTATTGTGGACCTGATCAAAGCTGTCATTCAGTTTTTCGTCATAAATTGAAGCACATGAGGTGTAAGTGCTTCGGGCATGAGAATGAGGTAAGTCTATATATTGTTGCAGATCAATTTGACACCGTTTTGTGTATCGAAAATATAATTTCATTAATGAGATAGACCCTAACCCTATCATGTGCAACACACATGAGACGCAAACAATTTGTGAATTTACACATAAACCCTTGCCCGACGAGGAGACTCACTCATGTAATTACAAATAAAGGACCATACCAGCTCCAAAAAAAGAATGTAATATATTTATGAATTAAAGCCTACCATTGCTTGATTCTGGAAAGGGTGGAGTAGATAGTAGCTTACTTTGGATCTGCTGCACAAGGTTGTAACTTATAACATCTTAGATCTAGGGACAAAATGTAATGTCTTTCTAGTGATACAACTTGTAATTAGTAAATAGTACATAGTCTGCAATGGTGTGAGCCTTTAATGAGCTTCAATCATAGATAGAGTGACATTTATAGAAGTAGCTCCCACACGAGTTGGTGATGCACCTGGACAAGTATTTACTTTTTTGAAAATAAATGCAAGTTGGTTCAGTGAAGGAAGTGTTGCTTCATAACAAAGTATGAAAGCTATTTCTGACATTGTAAACCAATCAGCAGCAAATTCTTGCACACATAGTAGTCCAATGTGAATACATCTCAACACTTCATGAGCTCGATATGACTCGACCAATGATGAATCAACTACATCAAGGGTTCTGCTTTCTTTCAATAGGTCCCAAACTTGATACAACATCAAACATCATCTTTAGATAAATAGTCAAACAGTAGTGCTTGGTGAATCCTTCTACCTTCCAAATTTGGTTTTAACAAGTGATTTTACAACAAATTTGTCCATAGTGGTGGGTATAGTGGTGAAATGGTTATGAGGTGGTAGTGAAAGGATATGGTAGCGAGTAAGGGTGTTGGTGAGAGAGTTTGTTTTGATAGTGGTGAAGGCGATGATGAGTTGATGTCGAGGTGAATGGTGTGGGAAAGTGGTGGTGGTGACGATGGGATGGTGGTAGCAGTGTTGAGATGACAAGATGATGGTGGCGGCAATGGTGGATCAGCTTGATGTTGTGGTGGTCGTGGAGTAGTGGAGGTTATGGTTAGCGGTGGTTGTGGAGGGGTGGTGATGGTGACAGTGGCAATTGTGGTGGTGGTGAGTGTTAGAGATTTGAGGCGTAAATGAATTGAAATAAAAAAAATTAAAGTCAATCATAGAAATCTTAAAAAACATTATCCACCTAGCATATACAACATTCAGTCACAAAGGTAATTGAATGGTAACAGAAGACGAATCGTAAATCCAGATGTCCTGAGTTTGAATCTTAGCAATTCTTTTGGATCAGGCCATCAGAGATTTATCTCTCACAAATATCCTAGTCCCGATGTGGATGATCTGCCTTTGACTGGATCGAGGAAGGGATTAATTAAGATACACGTAAGCTGACCCGGACACTCCTGACCGTTGCATAAAAAAAAACAGAAGATCAATGAGTTAGTACTAGTCCTAGTCCAAGACAAGAACTACTTTATTCAATTTCTCTCTAAATGCTCTATTCTATCTTCAACCTGAGAATACATTACTGTATATGAACAACTTTCATTAAAGCTAAATCCAAAAATAACAAGGCAAACTATGTTCAGGAGAGAGCAACACCAGGGGGTACGCCACTCGCTCTCTGCTTCACACCATATGTTTTCTTCTGGTTAGAATTGTAAGAAAAGAATGTCGTTTATGAAACCATACATTCTGGAAAAGATAGGGTAGATCAAAACATATTCTGGCAGCACATGCACAAAATTATAACTTGCAACAAACCTAAGCAATTTTAGCTATAGAGATAAAGTCAATCAGTGAACTTACAATGCCAGCCTACTGGTGCTGCTTGTAACTGTGAGTAAATAATATATTGTCTGCAATGGAGAGGGCCTTTAACGAGCTTCAATCGTAGATAGAGTGACATCATATATAGAACTAGGTCCCACACGAGTCGGTGATGCGCCCATATCATTATTTTCTCTTTTGAAAATAAATGCAGGTTGATTTGGAGAAGGAAGTGTTGTATCATGAGAAAGCATGAATGCTACTTCTGACATGCTAGGCCGATCAGCAGCGAATTCTTGCACGCATAAAAGCCCAATGTGAATACATCTCAACACTTCATGAGCTCGATATGACTCGCCTAATGATGAATCAACTATTTCCAGGGCTCTGCTTTCTTTCCACAGGTCCCAAACCTGATACATCTTAAAACATTATCTTCGTGTAACCAATCAAATAGCAATGATTCTCTTTAAGAAAAGCAAGAAGACGCACCAAAGATCCTTAATTCAACCCCAAAATGGACTTTTTTTCGCTTCAAGTCCGATCATCTTAATATTCATATTTCTTAAAATGGCACATATCATGTGAGAGTCATGGTTTTCAACAATTTACGAGATAGAATTTTCTATAATTAACGACAAGTTGAGGCCTTGGATTTTGATGCAGTTGATTTCATGTACTTACATGCTCAATTAGATTGAGAGAGTCCTCAGGGGAGTAACTATATCGCGTGACCAATCAAATAGCTTTTTTGCTTTTGACTTAATGTGGTAATGGGTCTTTGGTTCATTGGTATTTCTTGCCTTATAAAAGCTTTGCCTTTTTTTAGGTCAAGAGTTCAAATTCCCCTTCCGGAATCACCATAGCTTTTGAGTCCAATGTCCAAATCATTCAAAGAAACAAAACAATGAACATAAGTGAGGAAAACATGGCTTAATCTAGGCTGCCATTAAAAGTTGTGGACTAATTGATGTGGAAATCACATCTGGATATCTTTAACCTGACGATAGAACTATTCAGACCCTTGCAGTTTCAACACTAAGAAATTGGTCAAAATTATTCGAAAGAGACTCAACATATATGGTATTAGAGCCTAAAAAGCTCGAGGAAGTAGTCAGCGCAAGTCTGGACACCCTGTGAAAAAAAAAACCGAAATAATAACTTACAAATTTAGAATTATGGAAGGAAAATTAGAATCAATTTGGAGAAAAATATTGAATAGAAAATTAAAGACTAACTTGGAAACTAGCTTTCCTAAGCAGTTAATTCACAGAGAATCAAATCTTGAAAAGAACTGCATAAAATAAAATAAAATGGTTTTCATTCTCAAAAATCAAGATAAACATCCCACTAGAAATCAGTTATAACCCGTGTTTAGTAAAAACTGAAAAAATAATAAAAAGTCCTAATAAAACCGTAATAAATATCTAAAATGAACTAGTGAAATAAAAAAAATAGTCAAAATTTTAGAATCTAGCCCAGGTCCCCTTGTTGTAACCAGTACAATAATAGAAATTTTTTCATATGTTTAGCCTTATGTAGAAGACATATGGACGTATTGGGCCAGTTTATAAGGTAATACATAGATTTATAGTTGACGGTTGGCGACTGAGGGAAACCTGCAAAGTTAATTGTTCAGAATAAACCTCGCAACAATTTGATTAGTATTACCTCAAGAAAATAAATAAGCGGAATAAAGAAAATCAAAACACAACTCACATCGCCAAGATTTACGTGGTTCGACAAAATTGCTTTGCTTCTGTCCACGAGGTGTGATCTAGTCTCCTTTATTTACTATTGAGAAAAAATAGGTATAAAGATACAAGCCTTACTACTTAGGTTTAAATCTCAAACCCAAGCCCTTAACCTCTTGTACAGCTCACTCAACCTTACCATCTCAAATCTCCAGTAAAGAAACCTTTCGTATTCTCAACAAGAGAATGAAAATTGAACTAATGCAATTTTCGGGATGCTTTAAACCGGACGGACCCATGCCTATTTATAGGCACTTGATGAGGCGGTTTTGAACAAGGAATATACTTCTATCGACTAGGAGTCTTGCTCATGTGATTATAAATAATGGATCATACCAGCTCAAAAAAAAAGAATGTAATATATTTATGCTCCATCTGTTTAGAGGAATGGGAAAAAAAAAGTCATTTATTAAAGCCTACCAATATGCTTGATTCTGGAAAGGGTGGAACAGATAGAAACTTACTCTGGATCTGCTGCACAAGGTTGTGACTTATAACAATTTAGCTCTAGGGACAAAATGTAATGTCTTTTTAGTGATACTAGTCATGAGTAAATAGTACACAGTCTGCAATGGCGTGAGCCTTTAACGAGCTTCAACTGTAGATAGAGTGACATCATTTATAGAAGTAGCTCCCACACAAGTTGGTGATGCGCTTGGACAAGTATTTACTTTTTTTAAAATAAATGCAGGTTGGTTTGGAGAAGGAAGTGTTGTTTCATAACACAACATGAAAGCTACTTCTGACATTGTAGGCCGATCAACAGCAAATTCTTGTATGCATAGTAGCCCAATGTGAATACATCTCAGCACTTCATGGGCTCGATATGACTCGGCCAATGATGAATCAACTACATCCAGGGCTTTGCTTTCTTTCCACAGGTCCCACACCTGATAAAAAAATTAAACATCATCTTCAGGTAAATAGTCAAACAATAGTGCTTCTCTCTAAGAAAAGCAAGAAAGCTTCACAAACGATAGTTTATTTAACTCCAACATGTCCTATTTTACTTCAAGTCTGATGATCATAATTTTCTTGTTTTTAGAAATTGCAAATGCAGTGTTATTCATGGTGTTAAACAATTTATGAAATAGAAATTTCAATAACAAAAAGAAAAGTCGAGGTCTTTGCTTCTAATGCAATCGTGTACATGTACTTTCGTGTCCAAATTCATGTAGCACCCCTTTGAAAAAAAAACTTACGTGTCCAATTAGATTAACACAATTTTCCTGGTAGAAACTGTTGTTCTTCCTGCCACTGATGATCTCCAATAACATAACTCCAAAGCTATAAACATCAGACTTAATAGAGAATAGTCCTTCCATTGCATACTCAGGTGACATATAACCACTGCAATCACACGACATTAAGAAAATTGTAAAAACTAAGGTTAATTCTGCCTTGGACCTCTCTCTCTCTCTCTCTTGCTTTGATACTTACTATGTTCCAACTACTCGATTTGTGTTTGCTTCGATTTGGTCCACGTCAAAGATTTTCGCCATACCGAAGTCTGATATTTTTGGATTCATGGTGTCATCTAGCAATACGTTGCTGGCTTTCAGATCCCTATGGATGATCCTTAGCCTTGAGTCTTGATGAAGATATAACATCCCTCTAGTAATTCCCAAAATGATTTCAAAGCGTTTTCTCCAATCTACCATTGACCCTTTTGCTTTATCTGCGTCACAAGTTGAATGTTCCACCGAATCAAGCATCAGTCACTAATATACTTCACATGCCAAAACAAATTCTGTTCAGTAGATTTTAGGTATATTTTGATGAAAAGGAAAAAAAAAATGTATCCAAGGGGAAGTTTAAGAATAGGGAACGTACCAAAGATGAAAGAGTCCAAACCTCTGTTTGGTAAGTATTCATAGATTAACATCTTTTCTTCTTCTTGAATGCAACACCCCAAAAGCCTTACAAGATTCCTATGTTGCAGTCTTGCAATCAGTTTTACTTCGTTCTTTAACTCTTCTATCCCTTGTCTTGAATTCTTTGATAGTCTTTTGACAGCTACTTCCTGTCCATTATGTAGCCGACCCTGAAATCAAATCATTTATTTTTAAAACAAGATTGTGAAACTCGGGCTAGTTTAATTGTTGCTCAAGAGCAATCCGGGCTTACTCATGCCCATGCTACCATGAAAGATAACCTTCATAGTGGTATGGTATCCTTTTTTTCGGTTGAAGGAAGAAAGGTGTACATGCACTACCTTATAAACCGTTCCAAAGCCACCTTCTCCAAGTCTGTTAGCTAGAGAGAAGTTGTATGTGGCAGCAACTATAGTGCTTAGATCAAAGAATTGAATATCCGAATTTGTCTCACTTTTGTTGATCTCTTTTTTGCTAGAAGATCCTTCACAGAACGGTGAACTAATGAAATTATTTGGCAAATTGTTTCTTCCTCTCATACCTGTCATTGAACACAAAAAATCTTGAAGAAAGTCTGGTTGATGACCTATATGACATATCTTGCTATAAGGATCAGATTTTGTTTTGAGTTAATAGTCTCACATTAGTAAACAAGATGACTTGCATGATGCAGGCTGTTAATGTCTACAACTAAGAAACAAATACCAGCACGAATGTCATGATGTTATCCTAAACATTGCAATGTGAATCCTGATTTTGTATTGTGGTTGATGTTTCAACACTAATCATCAAACTATGCATCTTAGAGTCTCGTTTTATGTTTTTTGTTACTCGACACAAGCATAACTACTTTAGGATGGCTACTAATATGAAGCATTGATCTAACTTGTAGAACTTGATGAACCGGTGAAAGATTTCTACTCATTGGCACATAAGATTTGCACTATTAAATTATGGTGTTGATGATAAGAATAATTTATTTACCTTTCCTCTTCTTCATGGTCAACCAATATACCAACGACAATATGAGAAGCATTACAGCGATGGATACTACCACAATCATCACCAACCTTTTGCGATCAAAGCTCTTTGACTTCTTTGAGAATTGAGCTGAAAAAAAAAAGGCTTCAATTGATCTGATAAGGCTCAAAGACAACTTATCTTCATAGTTGACCATGGTGCAAACTAGCTCAACTTTGGTTCTTAAAATTTCTTTTTCTGATTTGGTATGATTTTTGAAACTCTCAATGTGGAAGGAGTTTGAAAATTGTTGAAGTGACTGATTTTTGAAGTGGCTCACACATAAACAAGAAAACTCCTCCATGACAAGTAAATAGCCACTTACCTCTGCTGTTGTAGTACAGTGGTTAAATGCTAACATGATATTTTCACCTAAAATTTGGATTTTTTTTGTGTCAGGCATAAAGGTGGATTCAATGGTTTAAAAGTCATCCTTATCGGTCAAAACATTTCTAGGGTAATTGTTGATATACGAAACTTGAAATACTTTCTACTGGATTTCTATAATAAGGCTATATCACTAAAAATTCCGACCGCTAAAGCTCAAGGAATTAAACAATTACCATTGGAAATTCAACATGAAAATTGATGTCATACCTAACTCAGCTGCATCCACACGTATATACAAATCCTGGTCCCCATACAAAAGTTTAGTAGTATCTATCAAGTCCCCATACCAAGTGATGCAACCCCTTCCTGTACCATTAACATCAGCACTTGCGTACCCTGTGCAAGAGCAGTTCCTCAAGCACAACTCCATGCATGCTTTCAATCCCATACTTTTTTCCACATGTGCCATAGACGTGTCGGGGACCCTTGCACTTGTCATCTTTGCGAATCCCTCACCATTTCCACACACGCGCCCCCCTCGCTTCCTCTTGCACCCTTTAGACCCATCGCTCGAGTACCCGTCACGTGCGGAGTTGGGCTCAAACCCTTGAAGGCAGGTGCATTCAGAAGAACCGGAACTATATGGGTCACAATTACTATATACACCGCATTTGTCATAATTGTCACACTTATACTTGGGCACAGACCAGTATGTAAACCATTTTTGGTCCTGTTCGCGCCATACGAGCCTTTCAATCACCCCAGACTCGTTCATTACAAGCCTTGATAAAATTGAGGGGCGGTCCGTATAGTAGGTCTCGTCTTGATTGTCAACATAACTAGCATTCATGAGCAAATCATCTTTCATCCCTGGGACACCATTCCATTCAAGCCCAATCCATGGTCCGGTTTGCCATACCTTAACCGAACCGTTGAACAAGAACAACTGTGGCGCCCCATTAGGGTCCATTTTGAAGGAATACTCCCCGGTTCCCGGATCCTCACGTGACTTCCAGGATGTCAAGAACCGGTTCAGACCGGTCCTACGGTCCACCCCAAATTTCATGTAAGGAAGCATAGTACTTGTAGGATAATCAAAGCTTTGCCATACAACAACCCTTCGCTTGTTACCTTGAACTTGAAGCAACACTAGGTTACCAGTATCCAAAAGCTGAGCAAACGAATCGTTTGTGGAGCTAGTCATGGCTGAAACGCTGGTAGACCAAATCGGAACGTCTCGGTTTTCGTCGTGTAACATGAGATTTCCAGTACTGTCAATAGAGAGAACACCAGTGAAACCAGTGACTGGATTGTCTTTGTTTGTGACCCAAACTACTGTTTGTTCTGAAATATTATTGTACCAGATACCCACATATCGGTTGCTAGAACTACCGGGGCTAAAGAACCCGAGCACGAAGGATCCTCCATTAGAGAATAACTTGTCACCATCTTTGATAGGTTGAGTTGGGGTAATGGTGTATATGGAAGTGCAAGATCTGGATTTCAGAAGAATTAAAACGAAAAAAACCAAGATCTTTTCTACAAGATACATGATCTGTTCGATTGTTTTCTTCCAAAATGACCTTTCTATATACCAGCATAGTGACAATGATAATTAAGGAAAAACTATTCTTCGAGTAGATCGGCATAGTGACAATGACAAGAAAAAAATAGTTTTCCTATGGTGTCAATTCATGCAGACTGTGAAACTTAATGTAGATAGACGAAATAAATGAGTATATATTTTGACTCCAGATCATGCAAAGTCAAAGAAAATGCACAAAGTTATGAATATAATGACAATGAGTGTCTTTTGATTCTCTTTTTCTTTCTATTAGATTGATTTTCAAAATAATTTATATTACAGGATATGTAGTTTTAATGGGTTTTCCAAATTAGTTTATAGTTCTTTTTATGAGAAGTTATGAATAGGGGTGCAAGTCCGGTGGGTTGGGCGGATTGAAGGGTTAATACTAGGCCAACCCTAGTTATATAATTCTCAATTCTAACCCTATCTCAACCTAAGGTATAATTCAGGCGGGCTTAGGTTGAATTCGCATTACGTAATGACAAATTTCGAGTTAGAATTCGGGTTGGGTTTGGGTTACGTAATTCGGACAGATTTTTCGTTAAAATTTGAGTTGGGTTCATTCAAACCGAAAATCGGCTTGTTGTTCTAAACCTGATACATACTACATAGTATTCACCTAAAGTAACAATCAACAACTTCAATCAAATATTTAACATAAAGACCATAATATTTAAAACATAAAAATCAATGTTTTGACATAAAGACATAATAGTCAAATGTTTAACATAAGACTAAACCAGAAGACTGATCCTTAGTGTTTTAACTTGTAAGTTATATTGCTATATTGATTTATATATTTATTTTTAAATATGTTCGAGTTGAGTCCGATTTATATATTCGGGTAGAGCCCGGTAACCCGAGGCCTCAACCTAGGTACTGTCCGAATTCAATTCGGGTTAGTGTTTTTATACCCAGGTCCACTTCAAGTATTAAAAACCACAACTCAAGTCCTGTTTTTCTCAGGTTGAATTCGGATTGGCCCAGCCCAAATTGCACCCCTGTTTGTGAAAGTCTTAGACTCTCAAAGCAAATTCTACATTCAAAAGTGAAAAAAAAGAGAATATATTTTATTAATAGACACCTATTACAAGCTATAATACTATGAATACTTAGTAGAGTAATGCTATCTGAATCTAAAAAATTAACCTAATTTATTGACATAACGATGTTTCAAGTAATAAAGTATCAATGAAGCAGTCAAAGAGTTACCGACACAACACTATTGGACCACTTCACTACCACATCATTAAGTTACAATAAATTATATCAATTTTTTAGGTCTTAATAGAATTACTCATACTTTTATGCATAAAAGTGTACATTCACACGTTGCGACGCTTTAGAAACACATTTAACACGTAGAATCGTAGTGAGCAGCAAACGGATCATGAACATTGACATTTTTAATTATTGTCGACCGAATGGTTAATTTCATATATACGTATGATCATGACCAGCTGGATCATGCCTATTATTTCAACAGACATATCATCACCATGCCTATTCAATGGTTATCTAAACAGTCATTATTATGTCTATAAATAAGTCAAAAATTAGATTTTTCCTATCATTTTTTCTATCTCAAAGATATTTGAGTTTGACTTTATTTGTGTCAAACAAAATATTTAATTTGAGTCAAACAAAATATTTAATTTAAGTTTCATTATATCCTAAATGTGATTTCGCTGCAATCTTCTGCACATCAATTTATCAAAATTGGTGAAAGTAAATATTGTCTTAAAAAAATTATTCTGTAACGTGCCTTGAAGCATTCTATTTCCTTGTTCTTCCATCATAGAACTGCTGCACTAGCGTTTTATTTTCCATCTCTCTTTTTAAGATCTCTTAGACAATGGCATAGTTTGGGATTTTTTTGGATATAGAATTCAACAATGACACGTGTGAACAAAGGTATGGTGCTGAAAGCATGCCAGGAAATGAGCTTGAGGAACTACTCTTGTACAAGGTACACAAGTGTGCTAATGTTAATGCTGAGAAAGTGGTTGCATGCTTGACTTGTTATGGGGATTTGATGGATACAAGACAATTTAATGGATACATTTGAATTAGGTATGAAATCAATTTTCCTGTTGGTTTTTTCAATGATGGTTGTTTTCAACATTAAGTTTTGGTAGTTGGAATTCTTAATCAATGGTCCTAACTTTTAATTGCCTCAAAACTTGTCAAAGGATTTTACACATTTTGTATAGCAAGAATGACATTAGGTTATGTCAGGGGCGGCTCAGGTCAATTTAAGGTCTAAAGCGGAAACATTAAATGGAGATCTTTTTATTTTTAGTATTATTTTTTAAAAAAAATTAATTTATTTTTAATTTTTTATGTAAGAGGGAGACAAAAGAAAGATGTGTTAATGTTGTCGAGAAAGAAATTTCAACTTTTATTTTTGTTTTTTACCACAGAGAATGAGAGATAGTATTTAATTTCAACTTTTATTTTTTTTTTACCAGAAATAGAAAAAGAGAGAGAGAGGGTGAGAGTAAATATGAGTTGACTTTTGAGTATTTTTTTTTATTTTTTTAATTTCGAAGTTTTTAATGTTATTGATTGGATTATAGACCCAAATTATTGAAATAAAAATTTTAATTGAATTTAATTTTTTGGGGCTTTTTTGTAGGGCTTAAAATTTAATAGATTTAATTTTTTTATGGGGTAGTGATATACCTAAAATTAAGGGCCTTCTAAAAATTTGGGGCCTAAAGTCCATGCTTTTTTTTCCATACTGGGTTATGTGGTGGAGAATTTGAAGTTGAATGGGGTAGCAAGTGGTTATAGAGGAGTTTTCTTGTGTATGTGTGTGACCACTTTACATATCTTTCAATTCATCAATGCTCATATTTCATGGAAGTGGAAATTTCCAACTAGTTGCCAACACAAGAAGAGTAAATGCACAAAAGGTGAGTTAGTTTTTCAATTTCGAGACCAACAAGGGGATCCGAAGACTACATAGTTCGACCATGTGCATCAATTAGGGCTATCAGTCACGTATTTGGTCCAACAAGGCCCACAGTCCAATCCATAAGCCCGTCAATTTGTTTCAAAAAAAAAAAAAAACCAAAAAAAAAAGATTTGGGTTAGTTTAAAAAGGTCCATCTGGCCTTAGCAAGCATATTGAACAACGCAGACCTCGATGTCTAAAAGGTTGAGTCTAGTAACCATCCTACAGTAGTTTTGCTCGTGTCGAGTAAAAAAACATAAAGCGAGACCCTCAGATGCAGACTTTGATGATTAGTTTCGAAACATCAACCACAATACAAAATCAAGATTGACATTGAAAGATGGATTGTTTCGGATAACATTGCGACATTCCTGCTGGTGTTTGTTTGTTAGTTGTAAACATTAACCGTCTACATCACGTATGTCATCTTGTTTACTAATATGAGACTATTAACTCGAAACAAAAACTGATCCTTATAGCAAGATGTCATATAGGTCATCAACCAGACTTTCTTCAAGATTTTTTGTGTTCAATGACAGGTATGAGAGGAAGAAACAATTTGCCAAATAATTGCATTAGTTCACCGTTCTATGAAGGATCTTCTAGCAAAAAAGCGATCAACAAAAGTGAGACAAATTCGGATATTCAATTCTTTGATCTAAGCACTATAGTTGCTGCCACATACAACTTCTCTCTAGCTAACAGACTTGGAGAAGGTGGGTTTGGAACGGTTTATAAGGTAGTGCATGTATACCTCTCTTCCTTCAACCGAAAACAAGCATACCATACCACTATGAAGGTTATCTTTCAGGGTAGCATGGGCATGAGTAAGCCCGGATTGCTCTTGAGCAACAATTAAACTAGCCCGAGTTTCACAATCTTGTTTTAAAAATAAATGATTTGATTTCAGGGTCGGCTACATAATGGACAGGAAGTAGCTATCAAAAGACTATCAAAGAATTCAAGACAGGGGATAGAAGAGTTAAAGAACGAAGTAAAACTGATTGCAAGACTACAGCATAGGAATCTTGTAAGGCTTTTGGGGTGTTGCATTCAAGAAAAAGAAACGATGTTAATCTATGAATACTTACCAAACAGAGGTTTGGACTCTTTCATCTTTGGTACGTTCCCTATTATTAAACTTCCCCTTGGATACATTTTTTTTCTTCCTTTTCATCAAAATGTACCTAAAATCTATTGAACAGAATTTGTTTTGGCATGTGAAGTATATTAGTCACTGATGCTTGATTTGGTGGAACATTCAACTTGTGACGCAGATAAAGCAAAAGGGTTAATGGTAGATTGGAGAAAACGCTTTGAAATCATTTTGGGAATTACTAGAGGGATGTTATATCTTCACCAGGACTCAAGGCTAAGGATCATCCATAGGGATCTGAAAGCCAGCAACGTATTGCTAGATAACACCATGAATCCAAAAATATCGGACTTCGATATGGCAAAAATCTTTGATGGGGACCAAATCAAAACAAACACAAATCGAGTAGTTGGAACATAGTAAGTATCAAAGCAAGAGTGAGAGAGAGAGAGAGAGAGAGAGAGAGAGAGAGAGGTCCATGGCAGAATTAACCTTACTTTTTACAATTTTCTTAATGTCGTGTGATTGCAGTGGTTATATGTCACCTGAGTATGCAATGGAAGGACTATTCTCTATTAAGTATGATGTTTATAGCTTTGGAGTTATGTTATTGGAGATCATCAGTGGCAGGAAGAACAACAGTTTCTACCAGGAAAATTATGTTAATCTAATTGGACACGTAACTTTTTTTTTTCAAAGGGGTGCTACATGAATTTGGACACGAAAGTACATGTACACGATTGCATTAGAAGCAAAGACCTCGACTTTTCTTTTTGTTATTGAAATTTCTATTTCATAAATTGTTTAACACCATGAATAACAATGCATTTGCAGTTTCTAAAAACAAGAAAATTATGATCATCAGACTTGAAGTAAAACAGGACATGTTGGAGTTAAATTAACTATCGTTTGTGAAGCTTTCTTGTTTTTCTTAGAAATAAGCACTACTATTTGACTATTTACCTGAAGATGATGTTTAATTTTTTTTTTTTCAGGTGTGGGACCTGTGGAAAGAAAGCAAAGCCCTGGATGTAGTTGACTCATCATTGGCCGAGTCATATCGAGCCCATGAAGTGCTGAGATGTATTCACATTGGGCTACTATGCGTACAAGAATTTGCTGTTGATCGGCCTACAATGTCAGAAGTAGCTTTCATGTTGTGTTATGAAACAACACTTCCTTCTCCAAACCAACCTGCATTTATTTTCAAAAAAGTAAATACTTGTCCAGGCGCATCACCAACTTGTGTGGGAGCTACTTCTATAAATGATGTCACTCTATCTACGGTTGAAGCTCGTTAAAGGCTCACACCATTGCAGACTGTGTACTATTTACTCATGGCAAGTAGTATCACTAGAAAGACATTAAATTTTGTCCCTAGAGCTAAATTGTTATAAGTTACAACCTTGTGCAGCAGATTCAGAGTAAGTTTCTATCTGCTCCACCCTTTCCAGAATCAAGCATATTGGTAGGCTTTAATAAATGACTTTTTTGTGCCTATTCCTCTAAACAGATGGAGCATAAATATATTGCATTCTTTTTTTGGAGCTGGTATGATCCTTTATTTATAATCACATGAGCGAGACTCCTAGTCAATAGAAGTATATTCCTTGCTCAAAACCGCCTCATCAAGTGCCTATAAATAGGCATGGGTCTGTCCGGTTTAAAGCATCCCGAAAATTGCATTAGTTCAATTTTTATTTTCTTGTTGAGAATACGAGAGGTTTCTTTACTGGAAATTTGAGATGGTAAAGTTGAGTCAGTTGTACAAGAGGTTAAGGGCTTGAGTTTAATCTTTTAAACCTAAGTAGTAAGACTTGTATCATTATATCCATTTTTTCTCAATAGTAAATAAAGGAGACTGGATCACGCCTTGTGGACATAAGCAAAACAATTTCTTTATTCCGCTTATTTATTTTCTTGAGATTATATTAATCAAATTACTGCGAGGTTTATTTTGAATAATTAACTTTGCAGGTTTCCCTCAGTCGCCAACTGTCAACTATAAATCTTTGTATTACCTTATAAACTGGCCCAATACGTCCATATGTCTTCTACATAAGGCTAAATATGTGAAAAAAATGCCTTTTATTGTACTGGTTACAACAAGGGGACCTGGGCTAGATTCTAAAATTTTGATTATTCTTTTTATTTCAATAGTTCATTTTAGATCTTTATTACGGTTTTATTAGGACTTTTTATTATTTTTTCAGTTTTACTAAACACGGGTTATAACTGAATTCTAGTGGGATTTTTATTTTGATTTTTGAGAATCAAAACCATTTTATTTTATTTTTTGAAGTTTTTTTTCAGGATTTGATTCTCTGTGGATTTTTTGAAGTTTCCAAGTTAGCCTTTTATTTTCTATTCAATATTTTTGTCCAAATTGATTCTAATTTTTCTTCCATAATTCTAAATTTTTAAGTTATTATTTCGTTTTTTTTTTCACAGGGTGTCCAGATTTGTGCCGACTACTCCCTCAAATATTTTAGGCTCTAATACCATATATGTCGAGTCTCTTTCAAGTAATTGTGACCAATTTCTTAGTGTTGAAACTGTAAGGGTCCGAATAGTTCTATCAGGTTAAAAGTATCCAGATGTGATTTCCACATCAATTAGTCCAAAACCTTTAATGGCAGCCTAGATTAAGCCATGTTTTCCTCACTTATGTTCATTGTTTTGTTACTTTGAATGATTTGGACATTGGACTCAAAAGCTATGGTAATTCCGGAAAGTAAAAGTTATGGTAATGATTTCCTTCTCTTTATAAATATTCAATGCTTATGGTAATTCCGGAAAGTAAAAGTTATGGTAATGATTTCCTTCTCTTTATAAATATTCAATGCTTATAAGGCGTGGGATGACAGTGTCATATGATGTCTACACCCAATAAGAAATTGTCACAGTTGGACCCACAAGTTAAAAAAAAAAAAAAAAAAATTCTGACAACTTCAAATGTGATAGAACTTAATTGAAAATGTATAATGTGTATAATGTTTTATGAGTGGTGTCTGATGAGCACACAATATAGTTTTTCCTTTACCACATTAAGTCAAAAGCAGAAGAAAACAAGAGGGATAAATTTTGCATTCAACGATATATTTCACCTCAGTAGAAGAAATTTCACCTTCCCCACTTAACAGTTTCCTTTCTGTTACACCTACCAGTATTAGACACGATCCGCAAATTCGATATGACAATAATATGGAACTAGTTTAGTTTGAGTATTAGCGGGTTCGAGTGGTAAGCAGATACACTCGTTAGACTCCTTAAATAAATTAGTCAAACATAAACTCAATTACTTATGACAAACTCTCTAAACATGACTTTTACATGATTTATACAAGATAAGAACCAGATATATAATGAGCTTATTTTAACAAGACAAAACTCAGACATGACACCACCCATTGATAACTTTTCTGTTCTGTTAGTTGTATTCGCAATGAATTATGTTTGAATGGCATTTCGAAAGAAAACCATCCACTAGATATCATGTATCTTGTAGAAAATAAGGATAGGTAACATAATTGACACCACAAGAATTAGAAGTGACAAAAAAGGACATGGAATTGACACAATATTCTCTAGTTTCTTTCATTAAAGTTATCACCAGCCAAAACATAGCAAAGAAAACCATTGAACAGACCATGTACGTTGTAGGAAAAATCCTGAGTTTTTTGGTTTCATTTCTTCTCTTCAGATCTTGTTCTTCCATCGACACAATTACCCCGAACCAACCTATGAAAGATGGTGACATATTAGTCTCTAATGGTGGATCCTTCGCGCTCGGGTTCTTTAGCCCTGGCAGTTCGAGGAACCGATATGTTGGGATCTGGTACAACAAAGTATTAGGACAAACAGTAGTTTGGGTAGCAAACAGAGACAATCCAATCACTGACTTCTCCGGAGTTCTCTCTATCAGTGAAACAGGAAATCTCCTTTTACACGACAAAAAAAGAGAGAATATTTCGGTTTGGTCCGCTAATGTTTCAGCCATGACCGCCACGAAAGCTTCTTCAGCTCAGCTCTTGGATACTGGTAACCTGGTGTTGCTTCAAGGAAGGGTTGTTGTATGGCAAAGCTTTGATTACCCTACAGACACCCTGCTTCCTTCTATGAAACTTGGGGTGGACCGGAGGACCGGTCTGAACCGGTTCTTGACATCCTGGAAGTCAAGTGAGGATCCAGGAACAGGGGAGTATTCCTACAAAATGGATCCTAACGGGTCACCCCAGATTTTCTTGTCCAAAGGTTCAGTAAGGATATGGCGAACCGGACCATGGGTTGGGCTTAAATGGAGTGGGATCCCTGAGATGCCTTCAAATTTCATCTACAACACTAGTTATGTTGACAATGAAGATGAGGTATATGTGGTGAATTATATTCATAATGCCTCTGTTTTGTCAAGGTCAGTGATCAAACAGCCTGGGGTGATCGAAAGGCTCACTTGGACAGAAGGGGGCCATAGATGGGTTAGGTACGCGTCTGCCCCTGGAGACAAGTGTGACAGTTATGGTCATTGTGGTGCCTATGGTAATTGTGATCCATATAGTAATCCAGACCCGTTCGAATGCACTTGCCTTCCGGGTTTTGAGCCCAAGTCAGAACATGACTGGTACTTGAGGGATGGGTCCAAAGGGTGCGTGAGGAAGAGAGGGGAACACTTGTGTGGACATAGGGAGGGATTTGTGACGGTTGCCCATGCAAGGGTCCCCGATACCTTGACCGCACATGTGAACAAAACTATGGGAATGAAAGCATGCAAGGAGTTGTGCTTGAGCAACTGCTCTTGCACAGGGTACGCAAGTGCTGATGTTAATGGTACAGGAAATGGTTGCATTACTTGGTATGAAGACTTGATAGATACAAGGCAATTTTTAGGTTGGGGCCAGGATTTATACATACGTGTGAGTGCAGTTGAGTTAGGTATGGCACCAAATTCTATGCTGATTTTCTAGTGGTAACTGTTTAATTTTTCGAGCTTTAGTGGTCTAAATCCTCTGTTTGTTTATAATTTTTTTTCCCGAGGGGTGGGGGGTGGGGGGCAAGGGGAAGGGGATGAGCTTGGAAACCGCAATCTTGGGTTAGTTCGCACCAATTTTTTATGAAGATAAGTAGTTTTTGAGCCTTATCAAAAAAAATATTTGAACTCTAAGCCTTTATCAAATCACTCAGATATTTTCTTTCACTGTTTCTTTATTTTTCCAGCTCTGTATTCAAAAAAGTCGAAGAGCTTGCATCGCAAAAAGTTGGTGGCAATTGTCGTAGTATCCTTCACTGCAATATTTCTCATACTGTCCTTGGTGTATGCATTGGCCATGAAAAAGCGAAAAGGTAAACATGTTATTCTTATCAGTATAACTATAGTTTAATAGAGCACATCTTCCTGTCAAAATTAGTTGAAATCTTTCACTGGTTGACCAAATACCACAAAGGTGGATAATGCAGCAAACTAGTAACCTTCGTGAATTAGTTTTGTTTTGCGTTGAGTAACATAAAGGAAAAATATAGCCTCTATGGCTCACTATTTGATGATTACTCTGGGAAGATTAAACACGATACAAAATTAAGACCCGCATTGCAATATAGATGGTTTAGGCAACCATCAAGACTTTTATAAATTTTAATACCTTGCATCACGTCGGTCTGTCTCTCAGTATAATGCATCATTTACCATGTGAGACTATTAACTGAAAAACAAAGTCTGATTCTTTATAGCAATACATGTCGTGTAGGTGATCAACTAGCCTTTATTGCAGATTTGTGTTTAACCGCGTTTGATGACAGGTAAGAGAAGAAGTCCAAAATTTTCAATTAGACGCAATAGTTCACTGTTCTCTGAAGGACCTTCAGGTTCAGGGGAAAAAGAGATCAACGAAAGTGGGACAAACACAGATTTACAATTCTTTGATCTTAGTTCTCTAGTTGTTGCTACAGAAAACTTCTCTATCTCTAATAGACTTGGAGAAGGAGGTTTTGGCACAGTTTATAAGGTAGCCTCCCTCAAATTTTGGTATGACTTCCTTGCAATAGTGTGCAACATATATGCATGCATAACTGTCTTCATTCAGAAGGAAAGTAAAAAGATAGTAAACTGCCCTTCATGAACGGCAATGCAGGGTGGGAAGGGCTTGACTAAGCCAGGATTTCAATTGGACAACATTTTAACGAGCCTGAATTTTGCGATCTATAATTTCAGGGTCGGCTAGACAATGGACAAGAAATAGCCGTCAAAAGACTTTCAAAGAATTCAAGACAAGGGGTAGAAGAGTTGAAGAATGAAGTGAAACTGATTGCCAGACTACAACACAGAAATCTTGTGAGACTCTTGGGCTGCTGCATTCAAGAAGAAGAAAAGATGTTAATCTATGAATATTTGCCAAACAAATGTTTGGACTCTTTCATCTTTGGTATGTGCACTGCTCTTAAAACTTCACTTTTGTTCATTTTGTTTCCGTAATATTTTGAAATTACTTAGAAGTAAATCATTGAACAGAAAATATTTTAAACATGTCAAGTGTATTATAGTCACTCGATATGCATTATTGCAACTTTCAAATTGTTATGCAGATAAAGAAAAAAGGGCAATGGTAGATTGGAGAAAACGCTTTGAAATCATTTTGGGAATTACTAGAGGGATGATATATCTTCACCAAGACTCAAGACTAAGGATCATCCATAGGGATCTAAAAACCAGCAATGTACTGCTAGATGCCACCATGAATCCCAAAATCTCAGACTTTGGTATGGCAAAAATTTTTGATGGGGACCAAATTGAAGCAAACACCAATAGAGTAGTTGGAACATAGTAAGTATCACACCAAGAGGGGAGAGAGAAAAGGAGAGAGAAAGGGGCAGAGAGAGGCCCCAGAAAGAATAAAACTTAGTTTTAACAATGTAAACTTTGTATGATTGCAGTGGTTATATGTCACCAGAGTATGCAATGGAAGGACTATTCTCTATTAAGTCTGATGTTTATAGCTTTGGAGTTATGCTACTAGAGATCATCAGTGGCAGGAAGAACAACAGTTACTATCAAGAGAATTCTCTTAATTTGGTTGGACATGTAAGTAAATGCAAACAAATTGCATTCCAAGAGAAGCTTTGCTTTTTGATTATTTACCTGAAGATGATGTTTGATGTTGTGTCAGGTTTGGAATCTGTGGAAAAAAAGCAGAGCCTTGGATGTAGTCGATTCATCATTGGGCAACTCATATCAGGCTCATGAAGTTTTGAGATGCATTCACATTGGGCTTCTGTGTGTGCAAGAATTTGCTGTTGATCGACCTACCATGTCAGAAGTAGCTTTCATGCTTTCTCATGAAACAATACTTCCTTCTCCAAACCAACCTGCCTTTATTTTCAAGAGAGCAAATAATGGTCCAGGCGAATCATCAGCTTATGTGGGAGTTGATTCTGTGAATGGTGTCACTCTCACTGCGGTTGAAGCTCGTTAAAGTTTCACAACATCGTGGACTCTGGGTTATTTACTCATTGCAAGTGGTATCTATATGCAGACATTGCCTTTTCATTCGGCCCCTTATAGGTTCAGTAAACAAGTTCTCGTCTCTAGAGCTAAGCTTCTAGAAGGTATTTAGCTAATCAAAATTTGAGAACTATCAAAAAGTGATGAATATTCTTATTGTACTCAATCCTTAGGACATATAGGTCTGCCCTGGTTCAAAATGTTTGCTATGAGTCAATCTCGCACTGCTTAGTGAAGTGAGCGTCGAGTGGTACACAAGTATGAGCTTTAAACCTTCAGTGTATAACACATTCTAATATTATTTGAACATATCGTATACTACGAGTTTGGGTATTGCAATCAGTATCAGAGCTATCTATCCTCATCTTGAAGCCAATGCGGCTGGGGTGTTATGAGGGTAGTGTTGGCAATCAAATTCATTTGATCATCTGGCTATTGCGTGGGCACAAAAAAATTGGTTGCTGAGGAAAAGAGAGACAATTAAAAATTTGAGTTATAAGTTTGGTTTTAACCACTCCACCCTTTTAAGATTCATGCATTGGTAAGACCCACATTAAATTTAAACAGTAGTTCCAAAAAAAATGTGTTTTCATATCAGAAAACATATTCTAAAAATATTTGAAAACAGAAGGGATATTGGGTAACATTAAAAGTTTATTTGTTAGGAAAATCTCTGTTGACTGGGAATCCAAAAAAAATTTTGTGCGAAAAACAAATAAATAATAAAACGTTGGAAGAAGAATCTGAATTGATTTGACTCGATAAATAAGTTCATTTCATAACATTTGAGTCTTATTTGTAAGACCCTTCAAGTTTTGTACACAAAATCTCATCACATAGTACTTAGCTCCAGAGACAAAATCTCATTCTGTGAATGGATGAGAGACTGAGAGAAATTGTAATGTTAATCTGCTAATACTGCTAGAATAAGTAAATAATGTACAATCTGCGATGACAAGATTATTTAGCGAGCTTGGACGTGAGAAATAGTGACATAATTTATGGAAGCAGTTCCCACACTAGCTGATGATGAGTCCCCTGTAGTTGCTCTCTTGAAAATAAATGCAGGTTGGCTTGGAGAAGGGAGTGTTGTTTCATTGCAAAGCATGAAAGCCACTTCTGACATGGTAGGCCGATCATTGGAAAATTCTTGCACACATAGTAGCCCTATGTGAATACATCTCAAGACTTCATGAGCTTGATATGAGTCCCCCAATGTTGAATCAACTGCCTCCAGAGCACTGTTTCCTTTCCACAGGTCCCAAACCTGGTACAATACTAAGCATTAACTTTAGGTAAATAATCACAGAGCAATGCTACTCTTGGAGCAGAGCAAAATTCTAAGTTTTGGGGAGTGCATGAATCTCCTTTTGTTTCACTTCAAGTCCGTTCGATCACCTAAAGTTTTTCTGCTCTTGAAATTGCAAGTGTTGTGTGAGAATCAAGGCTTTCGAGACTTTACGGAATGCTATTTTCTATAACTGAATGGTGAAGTTGAGGTCTTTGCTTAAAATGCAATTGTGTGCGTGTACTTACATGTCCAATTAAATTAACAGAGTTCTCCTGATAGTAACTGTTGTTCTTCCTGCCACTGATGATCTCTAATAGCAAAACCCCAAAGCTAAAAACATCAGACTTAGTAGAAAATTGCCCTTCCATTGCATATTCTGGTGACATATAACCACTGCAATCACACAACATTAATAACATTGTTAAAACACAGTCTAAATATTCTCTCTCTTTCTCTCTCTTGCTATTATACTTACTATGTTCCAACTACTCTATTCGTGTTTGCTGCGATTTGGTCCCCATCAAAAATTCTAGCCATACCAAAGTCTGATATTTTTGGATTCATTGTGGCATCTAGCAATACATTGCTGGCTTTTAGATCCCTGTGGACAATTCTTAATCTTGAGTCCTGGTGAAGATATACCATCCCTCGAGCAATTCCCAAAACAATTTCAAAGCGTTTCGTCCAATCTAACATTGACCTTTTTTCCTTATCTGGACCAGAATTGGAAGTTCCAATAATGCATGAGTTAGTGCTACACTTTACGTGTCAAAAATATATTTGAATATGAAGGAAAAAATGAATCAAAGTGGAAGTTTTAAAATAGGGTACATACCGAAGATGAAAGAGTCCAAACCTTTGTTTGGCAAGTATTCATAGACTAACATCTTCTCTTCTTGTTGAATGCAACAGCCCAGGAGCCTCACAAGGTTCCTATGTTGGAGTCTTGCTATCAGTGTCACTTCATTCTTGAACTCTTCTATCCCTTGTCCTGAAGTTTTCGATAGTCTTTTTACAGCTACTTCTTGTCCATTATGTAGCCTACCCTGAAATCAAAACATCCATTTTCAACAATTTATAGTGAAATTTAGGCTATTTTAGTTGTTGTTCAAGTTTGATCCAGCGTTGCTCGACCCGAATGAGGTGAGGTATGCTGCATATAAACACAACAAGGAAAGAGCTGTGCAACATTTGAGGGAGGCTACCTTATAAACAGAGCCAAAACCGCCTTCTCCGAGTTTGTTAGCAAGAGAGAAGTTGTCTGTGGCAGCAACTATGGTGCTTAGATCATAGAATGGTAAATCAGAATTTGGTCCACTTTCATTGATCTCTTGTCCCTGCGTGGATCTTTCATAGAATGGTGACCTATTGTTGAAATTAAACAACAGTCTGTCTCTTCTTCCCTTATCTGCATGACATGTCTATGAGGATCATACTTTGTTTTAGCATAATATTTTGATATTAATTAGCAAGACATGATTACGACGGGGTATGCGCTGAAAAGCACTGGGAGCATAGTATTATTGATGTAAAGTCATTTATAGAACGTCTGGCCTACGATATTTATTCTTCATTTATGGACCGAGTTTGTCTTCATGTAAAACAATCACGGTAACTCGATCATAGATAAAAAAAATTAGATGGACTAATATGCATTAGTACCCTTAGCAGGCACCCGAGATCTCGCTAACACTTGTGAAAATGTTGATAAGAATGTGTGTGTGTGTGTTTTACCTTTCCTCTTCTTCATGATTAACCAACAAGCCAAGGAGAGTATGAGGAACATTGCAGCAATGGATACTGCCACAATTGTCACCAACCTTTTGCCGTGAAAGCCCTTTGACTTCCTTGAATATTGAGCTGAAAAAATATAAATCAAACTTCAGATTAATTTTTTTTATTTTTTGGTCAGGCACTATTACACCGGAGGGAGCAGTGGCCAACGGCTAAACTCAAACATTTGAATAATTTAGAAGGCTATAAAAAGTATAAGGGTCGATCAACATCGAGACGGGCCAACTAAACCAGACCCACCAGTCAACAGCAGCTTATCACATGCAAAACGATGTTGTTTTGTGTGTGATATGACATCGTAAATAACATATTTATGAATAATAACAAAAGAACATCGTTATCCGTCAAAGATATTTACCCTCTCACTAATATAAACAATAAAACTCTTTCATCACCACTTGCTAAAATGTATAAAATTCTTAGCTAAAGTTTGGAGCATTGAAATTAGGCCCCCTGATTAAGAAATTCAAACCACTAAAGTTCAAATACCTAAACAATTACCATTGAAAAATCAACAAGGAAAATTGATTGCTTACCTAACTCAACTGCATCCACACGGACATATAAATCCTGGCCCCCATTTAGAAATTGCCTTGTATCTATCAGGTCCCCATACCAAGCCAAGCAACCACTTCCTCCATCACTAATATTAGCACTTGTGTACCCTGTACAAGAGCAATTCTTCAAACACATTTCCTCACATGCTTTCAATCCCATATTTTTGTCCACACGTGCCATTATCGAAGTGTCCGGGATCTTTGCACGTGCCACCTTAACAAATCCCTCTCCGTTTCCACAAACATGTACCCCTCGCTTCCTCAAGCACCCTTTGGAACCATCCCGTAAGTACCAGTCACGTGCTGATGCGGGCTCATAACCCGGAAGGCAATTGCATTCGAACCCACTTGAATTAAATGGGTCACAATCACTATACGCACCGCATTTACTGTAATTGTCACACATGTCCTCAGGTGCAGACCAGAATCCGACCCATCTACGATCCCTCTCGTGCCACGTTAGTCTTTCGACCACCCCAGATTCATTAATCACCATTCTTGAGAAAATCGAGGCGTTATGTATACCATACAATATTGAGACCTCATTCTGATTATCGACATAGGAGACATTGAAGATGAAATTAGGTGTCATTAATGGGACACCACTCCATCTGAGCCCATTCCAGGGTCCGGTTCGCCATACCCTAATCGAACCCTTCGACAAGAAAATCTGGGGTGACCCGTTAAGGTCCATTTTATATGCATACTCTCCGGTTCCCGGATCCTCACCTGACTTCCAAGATGTCAAGAACCGGTTCAGACCGGTCCTCCTGTCCACCCCAAGTTTCATGTATGGAAGCATAGTGTTTGTAGGATAATCAAAGCTTTGCCATGCAACAACCCTTGTGCTATCCCCATGAAGCAACACCAAGTTACCTGAATCCAAGAGCTGAGCTAAGCAAGTGTTCGTCGCGGACGTGGAAGAAACATTAGCTGACCAGACCAGAATATCTCCGGCTTGGTCGTGTACAACGAGATTTCCGGCTTTGTCGACGGACAAAACTCCGGCGGTGTTGGTAATTGGATTGTCTCTGTTTGCTACCCAAACTACTGTTTGATCTGATACTTTGTTGTACCAGATACCGACATATCGGTTGCTAGAACCGCCAGGGCTAAAGAACCCGAGTGAGAAGGATCCTCCATTAGAAACTAAAATGTCACCATCTTTGATAGGTTGGTTTGGAGTAATGGTGTCAATGGAAGAACAAGATCTGAATAGAAGAACTGAAATCAAAAAAGTCTGGAGTTTTTCTGCAAGATACATGGTTTTCTCTCTGCTATGTTTTGGCAGGTGACCAGCTTTAATGAAACTAGAGAACAGTGTGACAATTTAATGTTCTTTATATCACTTTACAGTAACGTTTGTGTGTAAATATTGAATGGCAGGCCGCGGGACTCACAGCACATGATACGAACACGATACAAAACCAAAATAACACGACAAATGTAGGTGATATTATATGACTCAATTCGCGCACTTAGTCATTTTCATGTCTTTATACCACTTCTAGTTACTTTTGTGTTGTGATTATCGTATGGCAAGCGGGACACCCGTGCTTAGACAGATATGAATGAGAGAAACAATTATAAAATCAATAATAAGTTGGTTGAAAACCATCGAGTGGGGTGGTTCAGTGGGATATCAGCCGAACTTCTCATTGCCTTGAAGTCCATAATGGGGTTCAGTAATTGAACGCTACATTAGCTTAACAAAGTTCATTCTCATAATTCCATTAGTGAGTGTCTATCAGGATGGTCTCTAAACACTCTCTTTTACTCCAACCCCTTATTTAAAAAAAAAAAAAAGAAGTTGGTTGAACAGTTCGGAGATAAATATGATACATACATATTACATATTACCAAGTGGATTTCTTTGTCTACGAGTACTAACAAAATTATTTGTTTTCTTATTTTTTTTTTATTAATTTCTTTGTTGAAATTTCTTAAAATACAGAAGTCCCTTTTGTCAAAATCAAAATTTGTACATCTTATATTTTCGGATCAATAAACTATTTACCATCTGAAAAAAAAAATCAGAATTATATAAATGCGTTTTATTACGTACGTCACCCTAGGTATGCTTTATCCATAAAAGTGTGGCTTTCACACCACCACTATGGTAAATAACTTTGTTATCATTTGTAATGCCTAGAAACATATTGTGCAATATATATTATCTATTTTTAGCCGCGCCTACATGACTTGTAAGTCTAAAACTCACATTTATAAAATACATTTCACCAAACAATGTAAATTCCAAGTAATGACTCTAATCCAAAGTAGCCCTACTAGTGCTGATGCTGACACTTGTATGGACCGACACCATTAATTAAAAGTCACCAAGGTTCACCCATCCTTCGTTAGTGGGTGATACTCAATCCCATATCGCTTGGTAAAAGTGAGTATATAGTGGTACATAAATGTGAGTTTCGGACTTTTACTATGTAATTCATGTTTTGTGTTTTACAATGGGCGTTAGAGCCATTGACTCTCGTAATGTGGATGTCATCTAAGGCTATGCATCCCTTGGTGCACCATTGTTTCAGGAGGGTGAAGCCCCCATCACTTGTGTGAAGACGATGCTTAAGGAGGATGAATTGTAATGACCCTATTCAATATCGAGTAGTACATAAATATAAATTTTAAATATTTATTATTCAACGTGTTTTAAAATCATGAGATCTAATCCGAACAAATAATATTATACAACTCAAATCCATGGTATTACAGAAACCAACTAGAATTTCGGTACCAATAGGTCTTTGGTCCAATGGTACTCTTTATTTTGTAAAAACTTTGTCTTCTTGAGGTAAAGGGTTCAAACCCCCTTCCCCCTCCCTCTCCCAAAAAAAAAAAAAACTAGCATGTCGGTCACCTTTTACCAGTCTGCTTGATCTGCCCAATTATGCAATTGGCCAAAGAAGCTTTAATGAGGCAGGTAGCCGCCTCAGATATCATAAAAGGGTTGATATCTTGGCACATGAGTGGAGATCCTCTTTTCAAGTTCTTCACCCAACCTTTGAGTCTTTGAAAAAAATGTTTATGGAAGTTGCTACAAGTTTTCAATTCTTCAGTCAAATTGTCATTGTTTTCTCTGGTGAGATGTATACATTTTCAAAAATAATCCAATACATGAGTCTTCCATTACGACAGAGTCTACATGGTGTAGCATTCTTTCTCTCACATGCAGAGGAAAAACTATTTTCATTATTTGAATTCATAATGTCCAAATCACAATATTGCTATACCAGGTGGCCCTAGTTGTTGAAGTTGGAACCTGGAAAATTACTATACAAATTACGTCGACATTTTGTACCAAGTTAGTCCGGCATATAAATATTGCTATGTCAAGCGGCTCTAATACGTTAACAAGATACAAACCCAAAAATAATATGATCCAAATACGATTCGATAGGATTCAATTGTCACCCATACAAATTCGCATCTAAATTAATACTTCTAAGATTGGAGATGAATCTTCCATTTAGTGTGAAAATGTCAGGGCCTCTGTGCTAATTGACCACAATTAACAAGATGATCCACTATGTCCAAACATCATGGTGGCATAGAAATTGAGAGATTTAAACTAGATTCTAATCGCACGTGTATTATAAGCGTCAAATAAGGCAATAAGAGAGGATTAATGCATCAGCTTCGAGGGCGCCTTTTCTTTAAGCATTTCTCTTCTCCATCTAAGGTCAGGCAGGATCCTCACGGACAAACCGCTTTCTTACCAATTAGAAGGAAGAAATGAGCCACTAATCCCGGGAAATGCATTGATGATGTGATATCATTTGAAAGAATGACACGTGATTATTTTTGTCAAAAATATAACGGGTCATCTATGTCGGGACTATTTAAACATGAATTGAATATTGTAAAGACTAAATTGATAAAATTGATACATTGAGAATCAAATTGACAAAATGAACATATTTTAAGGACCGAAATATTTACCCTATATTTTTTATAGGAATATTGGGCAAAGTATATCCATCTATAACATATTCATAGTATAAACATCTATAACATATTCACAAGAGGAGAAGAGGAAGAAGGATCAAAATTTCGTTTCGGTGAAAAAAATAATATAGAGATCAATAAAAAAACTTAAAAATTTATTTTGATCACCTTAAAAATAGAAATATTTCAAAATTATTTTAAAAATAGTATAAAGATACCAAAAAAAAATTAAAATTTTATTTATAAAACATTCTTAAGCATTAGTAAAAATATAATGAAATATCTCGAAATATACTGGATTACCTCGAAACTTGATAATTTCGATATTCATTCACTAATTTAAAATGAAAATCTAATTCAAAAAGCAGATACGATCGAAATAACTCAGTCAACCTAAATTTTATGAAATTATATCTGGTTCACATCAATTCATCAAATAATGACTTAACTTCTTTGTATATTAATAAAGATATACACTTCCTATTCTTTATCAAACCTTACCTGTCGTAAAAAGATCATACTTAGTGTACAAAATTATCGCTCAGATAGAGATTTGAGAGATTCTGTAGAGTTTCGGAAAGGATTGAGTTGGGGTACCCCGGTTCTTCAAATTGCTGGGACTAAAGAACCCAAGCTAGAAATTCCATTGATTTAGAGCTAAAATGTCCGTCGTGGATTATATCCTAACGGGGTGTCACCTGGCATTTACAAGTATCAGTCGTGGGGATTAGTCATCGACCTTCTACCTTAGTACAAGTCACCTCATTCAGTGACCAAATTCTTCCAGCCAGTGAAGAATCAGCATCATCTTGGCTCCTCTCTGTATAAAAACCAGGGTGCTTAGGTTCAGGCAGCATTGCACTCTCGCTATTCAACATTAAGAGCACAGACGACATAGTTGGCCTGTCTTTGGGGCGCCGCTGCACACACAAAAGCCCAACTTGTATGCATCTTAATATTTCTGACATTGGAAATGAATCCTCCATAAGGGGATCTGTTAGTTCAAATGCTCTCCCTTCACTCCATAGTTTCCATGCCTGTGATGGCATATATGAGGTATGAAAACACTGTATAAATTATACAAAAAAGGAAGAGAAACAGCCTAAACTAAGCACTTACATGTCCAAGAAGATTAAAATCATGGTCAGGATGAAAAAATTGACTGTTTTTTTTCCCACTCACAATTTCCAATACTAGGACCCCAAAGCTAAAGATATCCAGCTTCATTGAAAAGATCCCATTAATTGCATACTCTGGAGACATATAACCACTGCATTCCATCATCAATGCCATGAAAAAGTCAGTAAAAAATCGAATTGAGCATGCAGTAAAGAAAAAGCTTTGTGTGCTCACTAAGTTCCAACCACCCTTCTAGTTTTTTCAGTTGATTGATCTCCTCCAAATACTCTAGCCATGCCAAAATCCGAAATTTTAGGATTCATCTCACTGTCTAGCAGCACATTGCTAGCTTTGAGATCTCTATGGATAATTTTTAGTCTTGAGTCTCGATGAAGATAAAGAATCCCACGAGCAATTCCCACAATAATATGAAAGCGCCTCCTCCATACAAGAAGATTATTTCTTGTGTTATGTGTATCACCTTGAATCAGATTAAGAGGTCATTCAGTATATTTAATTCTGGGGCCATCTATCAATGGACTAATATAACTTGTCTGCTTAGTAGTACACTTTCCTCTTAATGTTGAACATGAGGTATAATAAATCAACTACAATAAGGGTTGAGAGGGCAAACCAAAAATAAATAAGTCCAGGCTTCCATTAGGCATGTACTCATAAACTAGCAATCTCTCTGCTCCATGACTGCAACAACCCAAAAGCCTAACCAGATTTCGATGCTGAAGTTTAGCGATCAACATGACCTCATTTTTGAATTCATTGAGACCTTGACAAGAATTCTCTGAGAGCCTCTTCACTGCAATCTCTTGTCCAGTTGTTAGCATTCCCTACATTTTCAACCATCACAATAAACATATGATTCTTTTGATATTTTTTTCTTTTTTTTTTTTGGTTTTGTCCTGACAACAGTTGCTTTGGTAAGAATCACCTTGTAAACAGGTCCAAACCCTCCCTCTCCAATCTTGTTTGCATGAGCAAAATTATTAGTTGCTTCTACAATAGTGACCATGTTGATGATAGGCAATTCTGGGTTTTCCTCATCCCCTGCTTGAGTGTTGGATACTGGTAGTGTACCTTAAGCAAAGAAGTACAGAAGAATTAAGGGTTGAGAACATATAGTTCAATTATTTTTTGGGCATCTGTAGAAACTCAATATAAACTTGACCAAGTTAGTGAAGTAGAATCAACTTCAAAAATGTTTGGGCTGCCTTTGAGCTCTACGTAGTCCAATCTGTTCTATAGAATCAAAGAAGCAGATAAATGAGACATACAAAAATTAACCTTCAATTGAAAACTACTACTTAGTTTACTTAGTATGCCCATTTGCAACAAATCTTTTTATTTATTTATGGCAGAGCAATGCTAAAATGACAGCGCCCCATTCGATTCACATGGATGACCACTTCAAAGTCCTTTTTCCCTTTTTTAGAAGAATCAATCATCTCAATTATACTTGTAGTGTCAAAAGAATTCCGGACATATTTCCAGAAAGTGCTCTAAAGAGGTCATAGTCAGACCTTAAAATGAGCAACTATTAGTCATACTCGAGGAATACTACCAAAGTGTGATACTCCAACTCAAGAATAGGTTTATCAAATAATCTAACTAATGTGAATTGACTTGCGGATCGTTCCATGGCTTCCTTATCCATGTCTCGATGTAAAATATCAAGATTTGACAAAGTAGAAAGCTCCCTCGGATGTCGAGAGAATGAAGAAGCACTCTCAAAATAATGAATTAGTCAATGCATCCATACTTTATAAATGATGAAGCATTAGTAGAACTTCCATTATGTCAGTATTACAAATCATATTACCAATTGTGAAGGTGTACTCGTTGAACTTCGGAGCACGTACACGTCACCTCCCTCAGATTTGATTTATGACACTAAACCCTTGCATTTAGTGTACTTTTTTACGTTACTAACAAGTTAAAGGAGATTTGTCTCACCAACAGAGTTGCTGGGGGTGGATGTGTAACCACCCCTAAATACAAATAGGTACTGTGTGATTACCTCATTGTAAAATAATATACAACCTATAATAGTTGCTAAGCAATGCTGTTGAACTATGGGATAAAGTATTTCTCTTTGTTTATTGGACTTTTCCATCTAAATATCATCTTATACTGTCAATGTATCTACCTGACAACAAAATGCGCCGTTGGGTGAGTAATGCACCCAAATTGATAACACTGATTTTAAATTTCTTACTGGCTTGCTTAATTGGCAAACCACGATGGAGTTAATACAACATGATTGGTTTGGATTACCAATGATAAAAAGGAATAAGAAGATGAAAAAATTTACCTAGAGGTAAGATCAGCTTCCAAATGATACAAGAGGCAATGACAAACACCACTGCAATTGTTGCACATATCGTCAGGACTACCACTACCATCTTTTTCTTGTTGGAATCTGATGTTGATACTGTAAAAGTAAAACCCAGTCTCAAAATCATTTTCAACAAATGAAGAGGTTCAGCCAAACTATTACATGTACATTAAACCGAACCAAACACATGTACCTAGGTCTGAAGCTCCAGCCCGAATATAAAGTTTCTGGCTACCAGATAGTGTCAGTTTCTTCATATCAATGAGGTCCGCAAACCAGAGCAAGCAACCAGTTCCCCCTCCAGTAGCAGCTGAATTAGCATAAGCAGTGCAAGAGCAATTCTTTAAACACTCCAATCTACATTCCTCAAGGGACAAACTGGGCTCCACCAAAAACTGCAACAAATCGGGCATTTTAACACCTTCAAGCTCTATAAATCCTTCTCCGGCAGAACAATTCAATGGGGTGTTCCGAATGCACCCACCGCCCTAAATTAGCATCTCCCAATCTTGTGGAAATTTAGGCATATATCCAGTCAAACAGCTGCAAATGCGAGCATCACTAACTGTACAAATAGCATTAGCACCACACTGACTATAGCTTTCACATTGATCGCGTGGCAGAGAACTCATGACTTGCCATCTGAGGTAACTATTGTCCCATACAAGACGTTGAAGTGCCCCAGAATAGCTTAGCTCTGACATTGTTAGAGTGGATTCATTGGAGAGACTAAATTGAAAATACATCTCTTCTGAATTATTGATGACCTTGGGAATGAAGGGAAGGTTGGATGAAACAGAGATCCCATTGAATTCCACTCCATTCCACGGCCCTGACCGGAACATCTTTACACTACCCTTCCGAAGGACTATTTGTGCTAGTCCTTGAATTTCTATTCCATAAGAGAAGTCTCCAGGAGAAGGATCATCTGCACTCTTCCATGATGTAAGGTACCGATTCAAACCGATCCTTAAGTCCCATCCCAATTTCATGACTGCTAGCAAGGCATCACAAGGATGATCAAAGCTTTGCCAAACATAATTCTCACTGTTTCCATTCCTCTCATCTCTCAAAACAAGATTTCCTGTGTCCAAGAGTTGTGCAACAATATTTCTTGATGATAAATTCACAGTATTAGTTGACCAAGCTACTCTTTCTGTTTGGTCAAGAAGAACCAAATTTCCATCATTTTCAATCCTCAGAACCCCTGATGAATCATCAAGTGGGTTATCTCTGTTTGCAACCCAGACAACAGTTTGACTTGGGATGTTGTACCATATACCCAAGTACCGTCTCTTGGAATTTCCAGGAGTGAAGAAGCCAAGCTGAAACACTTTTCCCACAGAGACTAGAGTTCCATTATCGATATCACTAATTGCCTGAAACTGCCTTAATATGTCAGTTGCCATGGAGATTTCACTGTAAGACAAGGTTTCCACAAAAAGATAACAGAAGAGAGGAAGAATATGAATCCCCATTGACTTGGAGACCTCCGTTGCTGTGCTTCAATTCATTTCAGTGCTCTATCGCCTCTTCAAAAGGAAACAAAATACAGAACTCTTGCTAACTATGTAATTCAATAACCTTGAGAAATAGGAAATCATTTTTAAATGGTAGAACCTCTTCTATTTTGCACTATAACAATGAGAAATTGGGGCGTGAAAGTAAAAAAAAAAAACAAAAAGAGATTCATGATTATTTTGGAAGAGGATTTCAACAGTTATATGAAAAATAACTCTTTTTTTTATTTGATTTTTCAACGTGTTAGACTTTTACATCTTCCCTATCCAGATATTTGTATTGTGAGATTAAATTATTTAAGAATGACCCACCAGTAAACCACGTGGCTTGAATATGTCTCACTTCCGAGAGTCTCCTTCTCTGCAATCACACTCACTTGTGCAAAATAACAAACACATAGCATTCTTCTTTTTTGGCTCCGGATTCTAAGCTATTTGACTGATCAGATGCCACTTTGTTTCTTTTACCCATTTGTAACTATCCATCAATTGCAGTCGGAGAGCTTTCAATGAGCTAGTTTTTGAACACCTCTTTGGTGGATCCCAAACATAACTCTAAATTCTGGGTGGTTGTGGTTGTGGTTGTGGTTGTGGTTGTGGTTGCGGTGTGTGGCATAAGTGATGGGTGCTGTGGTGGGGTGGGTCCGCAGTGGAATAGGGGGAGGGGGGTCGGTGGTGGTTGAGGGGTCGATAGGGTGGTGGGTCGGTGGTGGCTGAGGAGTCGGTAGCTGACCTTCAAACCGGTTTCTTCCATCACGTCTTCTAGACGGCTTTTGAAAGTTCTCCGGCATAGCCTTTACGAAAACTTCCATTGTGTGCGAGATGTTGAAAGTTGTCAAACAAGGAAGAGTTTGTTGTTGACAGAATTTGTTGGCACTTAGGAAAACAGAAGAGTTGTTATTCTCAAAAGTGTATCGAAAGACTCTATGAAAGAGAATCGAAGGAAAGTCATGGTGTTTTTTTGTTATTTGCAAAATACTGATCTTTTGCTTGTTTTTGTTTCTCAGAAAGGGGGATTCGGGGATAAAAGATAGATAGTTTGGACAAGGGGAGATTATTATAGGTGTACAAAGCATGGAGAAATGAAGTATCAAGACTTACGGGTTTAAAATTGAATAAAAAATAATTTACTTAGTCTATTAGCACAAAAAATTAGGGACAGTAACAGTCCAATTAGTCACTTAAGTACACATGTGGTGAACTGATTGGATCAAATGCTATTTCTTTAGCTAATTAAATCAAAATTATGAGAAATTAGTATTTAAAAAAAATTCTCAAACTCTCTCTCTCTCTAAAAGATTGATTGCAATAATGTATACAAACAATTAGTTGATAGGACATTATTCAATATGTGGGTTACTGCTATTCAACTAATTGTTTTTTTTTTCTTTTTTTTTATTACAGGGTGTCTAAATTTGCATCGACTACTCTCTCAAGCTCAACGGCAACCACCGTAGCATGAGCTGGGATAGAACATGTTCCTGAAGAATAAGGGTGGCTAACTCTTAAGAGGGTGTGAGAATGGATTGAATCTGAGGCCTCTAGGTTACTAAAGGTCAGACTCAACCATTGAACCACCCCCAAAGATTTATTGAACTAATTGTTATCGACTTAGAATGTGACCTTATTTGTAAGGTAAAATTCAGAACAAAACTGGAGCAAAAAAATAGCATAAAAAAATATCATATTCTGTCAGTATCCTGACATCAACCAGATCCTCAAACCAGAGAAAGCAAACACATCCCCCTCCAGTAGCAGCTGAATCATCATAAGCTGTGCAAGCGCAATTCTTCAAACAGTTCAATCTATATTCCTAGAGGGAAATACTGGGGTTAGTTGAAAACTGCAACAAATCGGGCATTTTCACTTGTATGGATTGACACAACTAATAAAAGTCACAGTTTTCAGTCTTCTGAATCATTTGCTTGCCAGTGCCCCAAGGAAACAAGCATGTCCCTGGTGAATGAGGTAGTTAGCACCAGCCTCAAATACCATAAAAGGCTTAACATATCTTCACACATTAGTGGCGATCTTAGTTTCCTATTCTTTATCAAACCTTGCCTTTTGTAAAAAAATCATACTTAGTGCATAAAGTTATCGCTCATAGCGGGATTTGGGAGATGATGTAGAGTTTTGGAAAGGTTGAGTTGGGGCAAGGATCAAAATATCGTATCGAAACGTTCAAAACGTTTCCGTTTCCAAGGAGACCGAAACAAAGCATTGATTGAATCGAAATTCCAATACTTCGTGGTATTTTGGAATGTTGAGTTTTTTTCGAGATGTTTCAATATGTTTTCACCAATGTTTTGGAATGTTTCGAGATGTTTCAAGATTTTTAACTATATTTAAACTAATACTTTGAAATGTTTTGAAAATAAATCCCTAAATTTGTATCCATGTTCACGTTGTTTCCGAAACGTTTCCGAAACATTTTCGAAATGTTTCCATTTCTTATATGACCGAAACAATGCGCCGAAACGATATTTTGATCCTTGAGTTGGGGGTACCTCGGTTCTTCAAATTGCTGGGACTGAAGAAGCCAAGCTGAAAATTCCATTGATTTAGAGCTAAAATGTCAGGTTCTCTGTGCTCATTGACCATGATTAACAAGATGATCCAGTATGTCTAAACATCATTCAAGTTTTCAAAGGCTGCAAAGCACTATATTTGCATAAACAACTAGTAAGTAATCACTCCCTCCGATTTTCAACCCATCCATTGCAAATGACATGATCATAATTTTATCTCAAAAATATATTACGATACAAAGAATCACCAAGAACGTCTTCCAGTGAACATCAAACATTTTGTCATCATCAGCTGTACAAAGTGGATTATAATATCCTAACTGGGTGTCACCTGGCATTTACAAGTATCAGTCGTGGAGATTAGTCATCGACCATCTACCTTAGTACAAGTCACCTCATTCACTGACCAAATTCTTCCAGCCAGTGAAGAATCAGCGTCATCTTGGCTCCTCTCTGTATAAAAACCAGGGTGCTTAGGTTCAGGCAGCATTGCACTCTCGCTATTCAACATTAAGAGCACAGACGACATAGTTGGCCTGTCTTTGGGGCGCTGCTGTACACACAAAAGCCCAACTTGTATGCATCTTAATATTTCTGACATTGGAAATGAATCCTCCATAAGGGGATCTATTAGCTCAAATGCTCTCCCTTCACTCCATAGTTTCCATGCCTGTGATAGCATATATGAGGTATGAAAACACTGTAAAAATCATACCAAGAAGGAAGAGGAACAGCCTAAACTAAGCACTTACATGTCCAAGAAGATTAAAATCATGTTCAGGATGAAAAAATTGACTGTTTTTTTTCCCACTCACAATTTCCAATACTAGGACCCCAAAGCTAAAGATATCCAGCTTCATTGAAAAGATCCCATTAATTGCATACTCTGGAGACATATAACCACTGCATTCCATCATCAATGCCATGAAAAAGTCAGTAAAAAATCGACGCATGCAGTAAAGAAAAAGCTTTGTGTGCTCACTAAGTTCCAACCACCCTTCTAGTTTTTTCAGTTGATTGATCTCCTCCGAATACTCTAGCCATGCCAAAATCCGAAATTTTAGGATTCATCTCACTGTCTAGCAGCACATTGCTAGCTTTGAGATCTCTATGGATAATTTTTAGTCTTGAGTCTCGATGAAGATAAAGAAGCCCACGAGCAATTCCCACAATAATATGAAAGCGCCTCCTCCATACAAGCAGATTATTTCTTGTGTTATGTGTATCACCTTGAATCAGATTAAGAGGTCATTCAGTATATTTAATTCTGGTGCCATCTATCAATGGACTAATATAACTTGTCTGCTCAGTACACTTTCCTCTTAATGTTGAACATGAGGTATAATAAATCAACTACAATAAGGGTTGAGAGGGCAAACCAAAAATAAATGAGTCCAGGCTTCCATTAGGCATGTACTCATAAACTAGCATTCTCTCTACTCCATGACTGCAACAACCCAAAAGCCTAACCAGATTTCGATGCTGAAGTTTAGCGATCAACATGACCTCGCTTTTGAATTCATTGAGACCTTGACAAGAATTCTCTGAGAGCCTCTTCACTGCAATCTCTTGTCCGGTTGTTAGCATTCCCTACATTTTCAACCATCACAATAAACATATGATTCTTTTGATATTTTTTTCTTTTTTTTTTTTTTGGTTTTGTCCTGACAACAGTTGCTTTGGTAAGAATCACCTTGTAAACAGGTCCAAACCCTCCCTCTCCAATCTTGTTTGCATGAGCAAAATTATTAGTTGCTTCTGCAATAGTGACCATGTTGATGATAGGCAATTCTGGGTTTTCCTCATCCCCTGCTTGAGTGTTGGATATTGGTAGTGTACCTTAAGCACAGAAGTACAGAAGAATTAAGGGTAGAGAACATATAGTTCAATTATTTTTTGGGCATCTGTAGAAACTCAATCTAAACTTGACGAAGTTAGTGAAGTCGAATCAACTTCAAAAATGTTTGGGCTGCCTTTGAGCTCTACGTAGTCCAATCTGTTCTATAGAATCAGAGAAGCAGATAAATGAGACATACAAAAATTAACCTTCAATTGAAAACTACTACTTAGTTTACTTAGTATGCCCATTTGCAACAAATCTTTTTATTTATTTATGGCAGAGCAATGCTAAAATGACAGCGCCCCATTCGATTCACATGGATTACCACTTCAAAGTCCTTTTTCCCTTTTTTAGAAGAATCGATCATCTCAATTATACTTGTAGTGTCAAAAGAATTCCGGACATATTTCCAGAAAGTGCTCTGAAGAGGTCATAGTCAGACCTTAAAATGAGCAACTATTAGTCATACTCGAGGAATACTACCAAAGTGTGATACTCCAACTCAAGAATAGGTTTAGCAACTAATCTAACTAATGTGAATTGACTTGCGGATCGTTCCATGGCTTCCTTATCTGTGTCTCGGTGTAAAATATCAAGATTACCGATGATAAAAAGGAATAAGAAGATGAAAAAATTTACCTAGAGGTAAGATCAGCTTCCAAATGATACAAGAGGCAATGACAAACGCCACTGCAATTGTTGCACATATCGTCAGGACTACCACTACCATCTTTTTCTTGTTGGAATCTGATGTTGATACTGTAAAATCAAAACCCAGTCACAAAATCAATTTCAACAAATGAAGAGGTTCAGCCAAACTATTACATGTACATTAAACCGAACCAAACACAGGTACCTAGGTCTGAAGCTTCAGCCCGAATATAAAGTTTCTGGGTACCAGATAGTGTCAGTTTCTTCATATCAATGAGGTCCGCAAACCAGAGCAAGCAACCAGTTCCTGCTCCAGTAGCAGCTGAATTAGCATAAGCAGTGCAAGAGCAATTCTTTAAACACTCCAATCTACATTCCTCAAGGGATAAACTGGGCTCCACCAAAAACTGCAACAAATCGGGCATTTTAACACCTTCAAGCTCTATAAATCCTTCTCCCGCAGAACAATTCAAAGGGGTGTTCCGAATGCACCCACCGTCCCAAATTAGCATCTCCCAATCTTGTGGAAATTTAGGCATGTATCCAGTCAAACAGCTGCAAATGCGAGCATCACTAACTGTACAAATAGCATTAGGACCACACCGACTATAGCTTTCACATTGATCGCGTGGCAGAGAACTCATGACATGCCATCTGAGGTAACTATTGTCCCATACAAGACGTTGAAGTGCCCCAGAGTAGCTTAGCTCTGACATTGTTAGAGTGGATTCATTGGAGAGACTAAATATAAAATACATCTCTTCTGAATTATTGATGACCTTGGGAATGAAGGGAAGGTTAGATGAAACAGAGATCCCATTGAATTCCACTCCATTCCATGGCCCTGACCGAAACATCTTTACACCACCCTTCCGAAGGACTATTTGTGCTAGTCCTTGAATTTCAATTCCATAAGAGAAGTCTCCAGGAGAAGGATCATCTGCACTCTTCCATGATTTAAGGTACCGATTCAAACCAATCCTCAAGTCCCATCCCAACTTCATGCCTGCTAGCATGGTAGCACAAGGATGATCAAAGCTTTGCCAAACATATCTCTCATTGTTTCCATCCCTCTCATCTCTCAAAACAAGATTTCCTGTGTCCAATAGTTGTGCAACGATATTTCTTGATGAGAAGTTCCCAATATTTGTTGACCAAGCTACTCTTTCTGTTTGGTCAAGAAGAACCAAATTTCCACCATCTTCAATCTTCAGAACCCCTGATGAATCATCAAGTGGGCTATCTCTGTTTGCTACCCAGACAACGGTTTGATTTGGGATTTCGTACCATATACCCAAGTACCTTCTCTTGGAATTTCCAGGAGTGAAGAAGCCAAGCCGAAACTCCTTTCCCACAGAGACTAGAGTTCCATTATCAATATCACTAATTGCCTGAAATTGCCTTAACATGTCAGTTGCCATGGAGATTTCACTGTAAGACAAGGTTACCACGAAAATATAAGTGAAGATAGAAAGAATATTAATCCACATTGAATTGGAGACCTCCATGGCTTTGCTCCAAAGCATTTCAGTGCTCAATCTCCTCTTGAAAATGAAACAAAATACAATACTCCACCCAAGTACGTAATCAATGACCTTGAGAAACAGTAAAAAGAATTAAATGGTAGAACCTCTTCGTTCTTGCACTATAATAATGAGAAACTTGTGTATCAATGTAAAGAAAGAACAAGAGATTCAGGTTTAATTTGTTCAACGGTTAAGAAAAATAACTCTTTTATCTGGTTTTTCAATATTGTTGACTCGTGTTATGAAGGATCGACGACTTGAGTAAACTCAAAAACATCACCACTATGTAAGAATTAACGTAATCCACCTCTTTCGGCACATGTGATTTTATTAATTATTATAGAATAATTACGTTAGTTTAGATAATGATAAGATTATCAATCTTAAACTAATCGGTATAACTAATAGAATCTGATTGGTTAATGAGAAGAAGTTGTTTCCTGATGTTTTTCTTTGATGGGAAGTGGAGTTTATGTTGAACTAGGAAACCGGTCATCTCTTTATCTATAAATATACACATGTCCCATCGAATTGTGTATTCCTAAGAATAAAAATCAGGAGAGAGAAACCAATTTCTGGGCTACACAAAAAGGATGGTTCAATTCTTGATCAAGTAATTTAAAGGTTCGCGATTATAGCTTCAGGCTATGAAGCACGGATACGGATACGGTATACGGGTATGATATGATACGGATACGGCGATACGACAAAGTCTAAAAAAGTAGAATACGGGTACGACCAAGATACGGCTATAATAAAATATTTTTATTATTTTTATTATTTTCAACCAACTTAATACTTATATATTTTGGTAGTTCTTTAACATATAATAAGAAAAATTAGTAATTCTTTTTAGTTTCAAGAAAATATATATCGTATCGCTGTGGTATATTCACAAAGTGAAGTGACAAATTAAAGGAATCAAAGCTAATATTTACCTAGTATTTAGAAGTAATTTTGCTAAAATTATAATGTAATAACTTTATTTTATACTCTTTTGACATGTAATTGTAGATAATACTTAAAAAACACTCATGTACCTTTGAAGTAATATGAAGTTTTTGTTAATGTATTGTATGGTATGTGAATTCGAAAAGAAATGTTAAAAGTTCAACTAAAAAATTATATATGTTGCTCGACTACAAAAGTATTCGTGAAGTATCATAATATTTAATTATTATCGGATACGTAGAAGGTGTATCCGATACGTATCCGACGAATATCGTATCCGTAAAGTATCCGATACGGGTACGTCAACCTCAACAAAGTATCCGTGCTTCATAGGCTTCAGGTATGTTAATTATGATGTTTTAATTCTGCACTATAAGCATGTGAAAATCATGGTTGTTCTAGATCTTGGAATTAGAGTTTAATTGATTTCTTTGATCAAATAAATTTTATATGTGATATCAGAGCCTGAGTTATGATCTCTCGTGATTTTTCTTTAAACTAATAATAGTAATAATATTTATATTTATTATTATTGGATTTCGTAACTAAATAGTTGATGTCGTTGTCGAGGAAAGTTGAATCGCATGTTGCGTTTCATATTTGTCCATGTCGTGAACATGAATGGCTTTGCAATTTTTGCTTTACAGTGGCATGATTATTATTGCATAGGTTAGATTGATGTCATGCTATGCAATATTCAAGAATGGGATTTAGGCTATTTATTCCTCTATTTAATCTCATGATTGATCTTGTCTCTCATAGTGATCAATTATTAGTAATTAGTTATTATTGATCTGATAATTTATAAAAAATCTTTATTTTGATTTGTTATCTATATTATACTAAAGTTTGGTAGCCACCAAAGTGGTCCAACTAGAATGACTTATAAATATTAAATCGTATTATTGATATTTAATATTCATTATTGAGATATTAAAATAATAGTTTATGCAATGTCATTATTTTGATTTGATATCTATATTACGATATAGTTTGATAGTCACCAAAGTGACCTAACTAGAATGAATCATAGATATCAAATCACATTATTGATTTTAATAACCATTATCTTATGATATTAAAATAATCGTTTATGCAACATCATTATTTTGATTTAATGTTTATATTATGATATAGTTTGGTAGCCGCCAAAGTGGCTGCTACAACCCAAGCTTAGGTTGTGCGAAATAATATATTTCTCGAAAGACCCAGGTCGAACCCTCAGGGAATTGTAAAAACAGCAGAAACCACACTAAAATTCAGAAGAAAATCTTGTGAAGATGGTTTGTTTTGAAAAATATTTGAATTGAGAAAATTGTTTAAAGTAATTAAAACAGAATGAAAAATACTAGAGCGTCAGGTACTCCCTCTCAAATCCGTACAATAATGATTAAAACTTAGTTTTCAATCCTAGACAAGAATCAAATGTCGATTAATTCAAGTCACCAATTTTAGCAATAAGACCAAGAAAACACATTTGTTTATAATCAAAAGTTTATTCAGGAACCTGAGTAATCGTCCACTTATATTATTATTTGAAATAATTGTAATCAATTTAAGCGTGGAATAACTAGTTATTTGACTCGCAGGGAAATTCAAGCATTTAACATATAAGAGATAAAGACCCAATAATTTTTACAGAGCAAAAACTTTATTAAAAGTCAAAAGTGAACTAACAAAATATCATATACCATTAAACTCATAAGTCAATAACATTACCGTACTTCATTGAGAGGTCCTCCCTTAGCCCTAACCAAACATTTTAGCCAAACATGTTGAACTAAAACCAAAAATGAAAATAAAAGGACTCCAAGCCAAAAAGATACTTTTACAAAGTCTTCAACTACTATTTATAAGACTATTTTCGAAAAGATCGAATTGCACTAAAATTCTGCAATGGCGTTGGCAGGCTAATGACACGCGTCCGGACGCATGTTCCTTCCTTTCTCTTCTACATTCTGTCACTCGCGTCCGGACGCGATGCCTTTCACCGTCCGAACGCGTATTCTAGTATGGTTTTTTTCAGCTATGCTTCCCCTCCTACATTATCTCCTCCATTCTTGAGTCATTTTACTGCAAAATAAATACAACTCATCCTTTATTAGTATAGCATCAATTCTCAAATAAATTATCATATTTATTATCTTTTCCTAACCAAATAATTGATCTTTTTCAATAAATAATGTAAGTGTTAGACCTTAATCACACCCCCCAACTCAGACCTTGCTAGTCCCTAGTAAGGTAAACAAAAGCAAAAATAAAATCACTAATTAATGACAAAAACAAAAAACAATTTTCGTAAGCTTCACGATTGCATTTAACATATGTAACAAGCTTTTAAACTCCTAGGTTCCCTTTAGTGGACGAGTATAGTCTCGTGAGGGTTTCCAGAGATGATACCCACAAGCATCACCCTGTGATCAAATATCTGAATAATAATTTTATAACACAAATTGATACAACAATATAAAAATCCTAAGTTGTAACTTTTTTATAAGCACATGCAAAACAAAATATAGAACTATACGCTATATAAATGTATGCACTTATCATGTTCTCATATAAACGCATGTATAGTGTGAACTAACTATACAAAGTCAATAATTTATCTGGTAATCACCTCTACAACTATCAACTATTTGTCTCAATGCCAAATCTCACTAGATAAATCACTCATGAAAAATTCTCTCATATTATAGTGACTAATCCCTCAAATATCACATGTGAGAAGAAGATATTTAAATCAAAACAAAATAATGCTCACATGTCTATTTAAATAATTGTAATCCAAAAGAAAAGGATTTGACATAATCTCATGAAAGGAAATCAACACTCAACAAATAAATAATCACCATTCTTTTCCTTATTCACACAAGTCATGTATCCACCAATACACTCTTAAGATCAAATAGGTCTTTATCTAAGGTTGTAATGGGGCTTCAGAATTAGGGTTTTGAAACAAAGGATATTCAGGAATTCAAAAGACTATCCCGAGATAACATTTACATTACACAACCAAACTTCTTTCCATAGTCTTCCACTCTTCACCCTTAAGAAACACAATTTACAATACTTGCTCATATTTTTTTTCAAAACTCATGCTTGCTATTTTTTTTTCTCTTTTTTTTATTTATTTATAGAGCAAAACAACTAATGCAAATATTCACAAGTATACAAAACTCTTTTTTTTCTTTTGATCATCTTTTTTCAACCAACATCTCCCAAATTTCATAAACAATAAAAACTCAATCTCGGGATAACCAAGGGTAAAAGATATTATTTTTTTCATTTGCTTTGTTATTATATGTTGAGTATAAGAAATAAAACTTTATTTCAAATGCTCAATCACGGCTTCTAGGGATAATAATATTCAAAGAATAAGGCTTAGGCTCAAATAATTCAAAGATGGTCTAAAATCATATCTCAAGAGTTCTTGATAACACACTTCTCATACAAATAATTTAAAGTTAAGCAATCATTCACAATATTGGTGTTTACCAAAACAAAAATAATGAGACTATTGAAGGAGATTAGTTGAATAAAAATATTTTTGAGTAAATGTAAATAACCCTCAAAGAAAGATTGAATCAAAACTCACTAAGGTTTTTATGTATCTCCACTATATGTTTCAAGTTCTCAAGGTAAAATACCTAACAAATTTTCAACTTGGTAAAGTCTAAAGTGCACAAATTGTGAGTTTTTATAAGAACATGATATGAGATAAAAAAATATAGAATAAAGTTCTATGTGATGTTTAAATAGCTGCAAATTTAAAGCTAAGCAAATTATTCATATATTGTGGTGTCAATTATGAATAAAAATATTATTTGGATATTTAACAACACTTCGGGTCAAAATATGCATCCCATATAATATTGAATTATATGCACTGCATATTCCAAAAGATAAAAGAAATCAAGCCTAAACAAAAATCTACCATATAATAGGCTTTGATTTCTATAGACAGACATTCTTTTCACTAAAAATACTACAAACTCCCGGGACATAGAAGAAATATGCTAAGATGAGGGGTCTGCTTGACTCTATGAACTCTGACCTAGCCCCTTCATCTGTGCCCTCAACTCTCTCATCTCTCTCTGACCTCTCAGAATCTCAAAGAGTATTTGCCTGTCGGTCCTAGGATCAGTGTCCTCATCCACTGGTAAATCCAAATCTTCCTTTAGATTGAGGAATTGATCCCACTGATCCTTTCCCTATGCCATATCCTCAAGTGCAGCCCCTTCCTGCTGCCTAGTCGCCTGGCCTCTCTCTCCCACTACTGACCTCGTCACACTCTGGCTCTTCAAAAGAGAACCAGAATTGAGCACTACCACTTTCTTGGCCCTTTCCATGGTAGCATCAATCACCACCCCGGCACGCTCACACAATGCAGTGGCTAGGCCTACAAACGGGATGGACCCCTTTTTCAGGTCCACAACAACTCGTCTCATCTCAGCGAAAATTAGAGAGGGAAGGTCAATGGTTTGTCCGGTGCCCATGGCATATAGAAGTCTGGCTCGGTCGGGGTAAATGTGGTTATTTCTCAACAGGGGAGAAATATTAGAAACTGAAATCAGATTAAGTATTTTATACTTATTTGTCAAATCCCCCTGCCGAAGAAACCTCAAATTCGCAGTCCACTCAAAATTTTCGTCCCCAAGTAACTCTCTCCCGACCATGTCTCCAGGATAATTCTAGGGATAATCAGGATTGGCCACTCGGCCCTGAAGCAACCCATTGCATTATAACTTTTAATTTTTATATATTAAATAATTGCAAGTCATTTTATTAATTATACCTTATTTGTTAAATATCTAGAATTAAGTATTTATGTGTGTACAAATTGTGTATGCAATGATTTTAATATTAATGAAATAATATTATTTATTAATTTGAAGACGCAATTTAAATTAATAAATTAGTATTATAATAATATGCTGCACAAATTAGTATTATATATAATAATATGTTGCACGAAGTGTTAGTATTATTAATTACTAAATTAGTATTATAATAAAATAATATTATTAATTGGATAATATTTTAATTTAAAAGTGTTATACATGTGAATTTTCCTTTCAATTTAAATTTATTCTTGTATAAATGGATGTTAATTCAATAAATATGTTGAATTAATCAATTATTTAGCTTATCTTTATAAATAAATGGATTGTATTTGTGTTTCCACGTGTTTCCGCGTGTTTCCATATTTTTTCTGTATTTTCATTGTGTTTCCGAAACGTTTCTGTTTTTGAACTGACTGAAACGGTACTAAAAAAACCAATATTTCGATCCTTGCCCTGGAGTGGTGGTTGGTAACCTTTCACCATTCCTCCTGATTAGCCTTACGGGTTCCCACTTTATGCCATTGGCCAAAGCAGCTATAATAAGGTAGTTAGCAGCCTCAAATACAATAAAAGCCTTACCATAGCTTCACACATTAGTGGTGATCTTAGTTTCCTGTTCTTTATCAAACCTTACCTTTTGCAAAAAAATATACTTGGTGCACAAAGTTCTCGCTCATAGCAGAATTTGGGAAATGATGTAGAATTTCAGAAAGGTTTTGAGTTGGGGTATTAGCGTACCCCAGTTCTGTGAATTGCTGGGACTGAAAAAGCCAGGCTGAGAAAGACAAACTGTGTAAGTAAAGGAAATCTCTATTCTCATTAATGAGAGAATAGAGAGGAGAGTTTATATATATATATATATATATATATATATATGTGAGAAAGGAAGTTACAATTGTACAGCTGTGTCCAGCTGTAAAACAGCTGTATAAAAAACTAAATAACAAACTCCTACTATTATGTAACTACATCTATCCCTAAACCATCTGTAACAGATTTCTGTTTATCATCCCCCCTCAAGTGAAAGGGGCGGGGAACCACACAAAGTTTTGACCTTAAAAACAAGAACCTTGAACTTGATAAGTGCTTAGTCAATAGATCTGCTATCTGGTCGTCAGTAGAGATGTGTTGAAGAGTTAGTTGTTGTTGAACAACTCTGTCCCGAACAAAGTGCAAGTCAATCTCGATGTGCTTTGTCCTAGCATGAAACACAGAGTTAGTAGCAATATAATTAGCACTTGTATTATCACACCAAAGAACAGGAAGATCTTCTGGTGGCATACACAGCTCTTTCAACAAAGCTTGAATCCATATCACTTCAGCAGTAGCAATAACAAGGGCCCTGTATTCAGATTCAGCAGAACTTCGGGACACGACTTTCTGCTTTGTAGCAGACCAGGAAACCAAGCTATTTCCCAGATATATGCAAAAGGCACTAGCACTTCTTCGATCATCCGGAGACCCTGCCCAATCAGCATCGGTGTAAGCTTGAATCTGAAAATTATCAGATGCTGTAAGAAGAAGACCTTCTTGCATTGTTCCCCTAAGATACCTTAGAATCCTTTTAACAGCTAACCAATGAGAAGTAGTTGGTTGGTGCATAAATTGACAGGCCTTGTTAACAGCGAAAGACATATCTGGTCTAGTTATGGTGACGTACTGCAGAGCACCAACAACACTTCTATATTTAGTGACATCCTCAAAAGGTTCACCATCATATTGAGAAGCTGTTTTGCCAAGGGCACCAGGAGTTTTAGCTGGTTTACAATCAGTCATGTCAGTTTTTGCAAGCAAGTCTGCTATATACTTACTTTGAGAGAGATGTAAAGAATCAGCAGAATACGAAGCTTCAATGCCAAGGAAATAAGATAAGGTTCCTAAATCCCTCAAGGCAAAGGTGCTGTGTAAACAAGTAATCAAATGAGAAATCTGGTCTTCGGAGCTGCCAGTGATAAGTATGTCATCAACATACACCAATACTATGAGAATCGTAGTTCTACCACAGCAAAAGAATAAAGAACTATCTGTTCTGGAAGAAAGGAATCCCCAAGAATGAAGAGTTGAACTAAGCTTAGTGAACCAAGCCCTTGGTGCTTGTTTAAGGCCATATAAAGCCTTCTTCAACAGACAAACATGATCAGGGAAATGCTCACTCACAAAACCAGGAGGTTGTTGCATAAAAACTTCCTCCTCTAACTCACCATTTAAGAAGGCATTTTGCACATCTAGTTGTCTGACAATCCATTTAGAAGACAAAGCAATAGTGAGAACAATTCTGATGGTTGCTGGTTTGACTACTGGACTAAATGTTTCAAAGTAGTCTATGCCATAAGTCTGATTATACCCCTTAGCAACCAAGCGTGCCTTGTATCTCTCAATGGTTCCATCAGCTCTATATTTCAATCGATATACCCACTTACAGCCTACAATACTGGCAGCAGGAGGAGGAGCAACCAAAATCCAAGTCTTATTACGTTGCAAAGCATCATACTCAGCTTGCATAGCAGCAGTCCACTTAGGATCCTTTTGTGCTTGACGAAAAGTACTTGGTTCAGTTAACTGGACAGCAGCTAAAGAAAAAAATTTCTTCTTCTTTGTTATCCCATTCATGGCCCGAGTCATAACTCGTTGTGGTGTAGCAGTATGAATAGGTGGGTCAGCATCAGAAACTGAAGGGCTGCTGAAATTTAACACCGCTGGATCTGAAACTGCTATTATAGGAGCTGAGGAATCACTATTGGGCAGTGAATCAGAACCTGACCGGGAAGGAGAATTATGAGCCGGAGTAGGCTGACCAAGAGTGGACAAAACAATAGACAAAGAAGGAACTGAGAGAATGGCAGGAGTAGAAGAAGAATCAGAAGTATTTCCAGATGAAGTGTCATTATGAGAAGCAAAGGGAAAGTTATACTCATCAAAAACAACATGAGGAGATATATACACATGACCAGAAATATTATCAAGACACAAATATCCTTTGTGAATAGAGCTATAACCAAGAAACAAACACTTCAAGGATCGATATTGAAGTTTATGATTATTATATGGTCTAATGAAAGGATAACATAGACAGCCAAACACACGAAAGAGGTTATAATCTGGTTTCTTATGAAAAAGTAGAGAGTAGGGAGAAGCAAACTTGAGTACTCTTGTGGGCATCCTGTTGATGAGAAACACAGCAGTCTGAAAAGCATACTGCCAGTATTGCAGAGGCATATGAGCATGAGCTAAAAGAGCTAAACAGGTTTCAACCACATGTCTATGTTTGCGTTCGACCCTGCCATTTTGAGGAGAAGTATATGGGCAAGAAAAACGATGCAATATACCAGATTGAGTCAAAAAAGGAAGGAAAGATCGATATTCACCCCCATTATCAGAATGTATGCATTTAATCTGTTTGTGAAATTGGTTCTCAACGAAAATTTTGAATTGTTTGAATATAGGTAAAGCTTGATCTTTGGTTTGTAATGGATAGAACCATGTGAAACGAGAAAAGTCATCGACAAATAAGATGAAATATCTTGAACCAGATGTGGATTTGACAGGTGCAGGACCCCAAATATCAGTATGAATTAAGTCTAAGACATTTGAAGCACGAGAAAATGATGGTTTCAAAGGTAAGCGATGACTTTTAGCTAATTGACAAGAGGAACAAACAGCAGTTTTATTATTTGTACTGGAAATATTACAATCTGAGAGAATTTTGTTGACAACATCAGAATTGGCATGGCCTAGCCTACAATGCCATAGCTCAGTTTTATGAACAATAGAAGTAAAGGCAGATACAGAATTATTGAGAGAGGTAGAAGAAGAATTCTGAACTGACTTAGAAACAGGAAATTTATACAAGCCATTCTCAAGCTTGCCTTGAGCCAGAACCCTCTTTGTAAGTTGATCCTTCACAGAAAAAGAGTGAGGATAAAATTCAATGAAGGCTTTGTTATCTGAACAAAACTTTGCGACACTGATCAAATTGGCAGAGATGAAAGGAACATGATAGACTTTCTGAAGCTTAAAAGAATGAGAATTAGAGGTTAAAAATTGAGAACCAACAGAGGAGATATGAAGTGTCTTACCATTGCCAATAGTGACGCGCTCAGGTCCTGTATAAGGAGTAGCATTGTTCATATGACCAGCAGTTTGTGTTAAATGATGACTAGCTCCGGAGTCCAAGTACCACGCATCATCTCCCACTGTGCCTGGTGCAGCAACCATAGCTGATACAGTTCCTTGTGAATTTGAAGTAGAATTGTTTCCCTCAGCCTGACTTCCTTGAAAGGAGATATCATAACGATGATAACATGTATGGACAGTATGCCCAAACTTTCCACATAACTGACACTGTGGTTTATTGTTTGAGTTGAAATTGTTGTGTCCTCTTCCTTGTCCATTACGGCCACCTCTTCCACGACTACGAGTGTAAGAATTTTGAAAACCACTTCCTTGGCCTGAGTATTGACCTCGACCTCCATTATACTTTTTGCCTCCTCCACCTCTGTTTTGAGAAGAAGCATAGTTAGCAGTCATCATTGATGCTTCTGCAACTGAGTTTTGTTGTTCCAATCGCTGCTCAAAAGAGAGAAGCATGCTTTGGACAGTCTCAAGAGATACGCTATCATCTCTGGTGTTAATCGCAGTTACAAAGGCATTGTAATCTGCTCCAAGACCTGCGAAGAGGTTCATAATCTGATCTTGCTCAGATACTAGTTCTCCAATGACAGCAAGATTATCTGCGATTCCTTTAATCTTCATCAGATAATCAATCATTGACATTGAGCCTTTCTTCGTGGTTTGCAATTCAAGACGAAATTGCATAACTCTGGCTCGTGAGGAAGAAGCAAAAATTTTCTCTAGTGCTGTCCAAGCAGAGTGAGAAGTTGAATGTCCAATGATTTGAGCCATTACTTCTGGAGTGAGAGACGAATAGATCCAACTTAGGATCATTCGATCTTGACGCCTCCAAGCAACAAATTCTGGATTAATCGATCCAGTGCTTAGAAGACGAGAAGGACAAACAGAGCTACCTTCGATGTAATCTTCGAATCCATTCGCAAAAACAACATTATCCATCTGAGATTTCCATAAGACATAGTTTGATCGATCCAACTTTACGGAGAGAGAGTGATTGATCATCGACGAAGCAGATGAAGAAGCAACACTTGATCCGAGATTCGAAGAAGAAGATGATGGAGAAGAAGTCATGGTGGATCACCAGAAAAGTGATTGGATCGCAAGAGAGAAAAAAATCTTAGAGCTCTGATACCAAGACAAACTGTGTAAGTAAAGGAAATCTCTATTCTCATTAATGAGAGATTAGAGAGGAGAGTTTATATATATATATATATGTGAGAAAGGAAGTTACAATTGTACAGCTGTGTCCAGCTGTAACACAGCTGTATAAAAAACTAAATAACAAACTTCTACTATTATGTAACTACATCTATCCCTAAACCATCTGTAACAGACTTCTGTTTATCAGAGAATTCTTCCTGCAGATTATAGGGTGCGGCTATGATTCGATTAATCGGTGTTGACTTAGCATGGCATCTGCTACAGAAATGTTTGTAAGGTATAATACAGAAATAGAAGTGAGAAAAAAATAGAACTAATGAATCTGGCCATTGAAATGCATGAACCTGATGATGCCAATCATATCATCATTTGCTACAGAAATTGAAGAAACAAAGCCTTGCAATAGCCTCCAAATTCTGGATTAGCAATTATTCTCAAAACAATGAAACAGATATAGTTTTCACAACATTTATGCACTTTCTATTTGTTTGAAAGTGGAATGAGTGCGTGGTAAATCCCATTGATTTAAAGCAAGAATGTCAGGTTCTCTATGTTCATTTTTTGAACCAATCGATTCCAAGTGATATGATCATAATTTTATCTCAATAGTATAATAGGATACATACAATCACCACCCCACCCACATCATCCGGTGAACATCAAACATTTAGTCATCATTGGGTGTACAGAATGGATTATATCCTAATTGGGTGTCACCGGACATTTACAAATATCAATAATGGATTATTCATCGACCTTCTAACTTAGTACAAGTCACCTCATTCACTGACCAAATTCTTCCAGCCAGTGCAGATTCAGCGTCATCTTGGCTCCTCTCTGTATAAAAACCAGGGTGCTTAGGTTGAGGCAGCATTGCACTCTCCCTATCTAACATTAAGAGCACAGACGACATAGTTGGCCTGTCTTTGGGGAACTGCTGCACACACAAAAGGCCAACTTGTATGCATCTTAATATTTCTGACATGGGAAACGAATCCTCCATAAGGGGATCTATTAGCTCAAATGCTCTCCCTTCACTCCATAGTTTCCACGCCTGTGATAGCATATATGAGGTATGAAAACACTGAATAAATTATACCAAGAAGGAAGAGGAAACAACCTAAACTAAGCACTTACATGTCCAAGAAGATTAAAATCATGGTCAGGATGAAAAAATCGACTGTTTTTTTTGCCACTCACAATTTCCAATACTAGGACTCCAAAACTAAAGATATCCAGCTTCATTGAAAAGATCCCATCAATCGCATACTCTGGAGACATATAACCACTGCATTCCATCATCAAAGACATGAAAAAGTCAGTAAAAAATCGACTTGAGCATGCAGTAAAGAAAAAGCTTTGTGTGCTCACTAAGTTCCAACCACCCTTCTAGTTTTTTCAGTTGATTGATCTCCTCCGAATGCTCTAGCCAAGCCAAAATCCGAAATTTTAGGATTCATCTCACTGTCTAGCAGCACATTGCTAGCTTTGAGATCCCTATGGATTATCTTTAGTCTCGAGTCTCGATGAAGATAAAGAAGCCCACGAGCAATTCCCACAATAATATGAAAGCGCCTCCTCCATACAAGAAGATTATTTCTTGTATTATGTGTACCACCTTGAATCATATTAAGAGGTTATTCAGTATATTTAATTCAGGTGTCATCCATAATGGATTAATATAACTTATCTGCTCAGTACACTTTCCTCTTCATGTTGAACATGAGGTATAATAAATCAACTACAAGAAGGGCTGAGAGGGCAAACCAAAAATAAATAAGTCCAGGCTTCCATTAGGCATGTACTCATAAACTAGCATTCTCTCTGCTCCATGGCTGCAACAACCCAAAAGCCTAACCAGATTTCGATGCTGAAGTTTTGCGATCAACATGACCTCATTTTTGAATTCATTGAGACCTTGACGAGAATTCTCTGAGAGCCTCTTCACTGCAATCTCTTGTCCAGTTGTTAGCCTTCCCTACATTTTCAACCATCACAATAAACACGTGATTCTCTTTGATATTTTTTTATTTTGTTTTCTTTTTGTTCTGACAACAGTGGCTTTGGTAAGAATCACCTTGTAAACAGGTCCAAACCCTCCCTCTCCAATCTTGTTTGCTTGAGCAAAATTATTAGTTGCTTCTGCAATAGTGACCATCTTGATGATAGGCAATTCTGGGTTTTCCTCATCCCCTCCTTGAGTGTGGGATACTGGTAGCGTACCTTAAGCACAGAAGAATCAAGGGTTGAGAACATATAGTTCAATTATTTTTGGGGGCATATGTAGAAACTCAATCTAAACTTGACCAAGTTAGTGAAGTAGAATCAACTTCAAAAATGTTTGGGCTGCCTTTGAGCTCTACGTAGTCCAATCTGTTCTATAGAATCACAGAAGCAGATAAATGAGACGTACAAAAATTAACCTTCAATTGCATACTACTACTTAGTTAACTAATTCTGCCCATTTGCAACAAATCTTTTTACTTATTTATGGCAGAGCAATGCTAAAATGACAGTGCCCCATTCAATTCACATGGATGACCACTTCAAGTCCTTTTACCCTTTTTTAGAAAAATTGATCATCTCAATGATACTTGTAGTGTCAAAAGAATTCCGGACATATTTCCAGAAAGTGCTCTAAAGAGGTCATAGTCAGACCTTAAAATGAGCAACTATTAGTCATACTCAAGGAATACTTCCAAGTGTGATACTCCAACTCAAGAATAGGTTTATCAACTAACCTAACTAATGTGAATTGACTTGCGGATCGGTCCATGGCTTCCTTATCTGTCTCTCAGTGTAAAATATCAATATTCGCCTAAGTAGAAAGCTCCCTCGGATGTCAAGAGAATGAAGAAGCACTTTCGAAATAATGAATTAGTCAATGCATCAATACTTTATAAATGATGAAGCATTAGTAGAACTTCCATTATTTCAGTATTATAAATCATACTACCAATTGTGAAGGTGTACTCATTGAACTTTGGAACACGTACACATCACCTCCCTCAGATTTGATTTATGACACTAAACCCTTGCATTTAGTATACTTTTTTACGTTACTAACAAGTTAAAGGAGATTTGTCTCACAAACAGAGTTGATGGGGATGGATGTGTAACCAACCCTAAATACAAATAGGTACTATGTGATTACCACATTGTAAAATAATATATGACCTATAAAGTATTTCTCTTTGTTTATTGGACCTTTCAATCTAACTATCATCTTATATTGTCAATGTATCTACCTGACAACAAAATGTGCCGTTGGGTGAGTAATGCACCCAAATTGATAACACTTATTTTAAATTTCTTATTGGTTTGGATTACCGATGATAAAAAGGAATAAGGAGATGAAAAAATTTACCTCGAGGTAAGATCAGCTTCCAAATGATACAAGAGGCAATGACAAGCACCACTGCAATTGTTGCACATATCGTCAGGACTACCACTACCATCTTTTTCTTGTTGGAATCTGATTTTGACACTGTAAAATCAAAACCGAGTCACAAAATCAATTTCAACATATGAAGAGGTTCAGCCAAACTATTACATGTACATTAAACCGAACCAAACACATGTACCTAGGTCTGAAGCTCCAGCCCGGATATAAAGTTTCTGGCTACCAGATAGTGTCAGTTTCTTCATGTCAATGAGGTCCGCAAACCAGAGTAAGCAGCCAGTTCCCCCTCCAGTAGCAGCTGAATTAGCATAAGCAGTGCAAGAGCAATTCTTTAAACACTCCAATCTACATTCCTCAAGGGACAAACTGGGCTCCACCAAAAACTGCAACAAATCGGGCATTTTAACACCTTCAAGCTCTATAAATCCTTCTCCGGCAGAACAATTCAATGAGGTGCTCCGAATGCACCCACCAGCCCAAATTTGCATATCCCAATCTTGTGGAAATATAGACATATATCCAGTCAAACAGCTGCAAATGCGAGCATCACTAAAAGTACAAATAGCATTAGGACCACACTGACCATAGGTGTCACATTCATCACGTGGCAGAGAATTCAAGACACTCCATCTAAAGTAACTATTGTCCCATACAAGAAATTTAAATGCACCGTAGTAGCTCAACTCCGACATTGTTAGAGTGGATTCATTGGAGAGACTAAATCCAACATACACCTCTTCTGCATTATTGATGATTTTGGGAATGAAGGCAAGGTTGGGTGAAACAGAGACCCCATTGAATTCCACTCCATTCCATGGCCCTGACCGGAACATCTTTACACCACCCTTCCGAAAGACTAATTGTGCTAGTCCTTGAATTTCAATTCCATAAGAGAAGTCTCCAGGAGAAGGATCATCTGCACTTTTCCACGATGTAAGGTACCGATTCAAACCGATCCTTAAGTTCCATCCCAATTTCATGCCTGCTAGCATGGCATCACAAGGATGATCAAAGCTTTGCCAAACATAATTCTCACTGTTTCCATTCCTCTCATCTCTCAAAACAAGATTTCCTGTGTCCAAGAGTTGTGCAACAATATTTCTTGATGATAAATTCACAGTATTAGTTGACCAAGCTACTCTTTCTGTTTGGTCAAGAAGAACCAAATTTCCATCATTTTCAATCCTCAGAACCCCTGATGAATCATCAAGTGGGTTATCTCTGTTTGCTACCCAGACAACGGTTTGACTTGGGATGTTGTTGTACCATATACCCAAGTACCTTCTCTTGGAATTTCCAGGAGTGAAGAAGCCAAGCTGAAACACTTTTCCCACAGAGACTAGAGTTCCATTATCGATATCACTAATTGCCTGAAACTGCCTTAACATGTCAGTTGCCATGGAGATTTCACTGTAAGACAATGTTACCACAAAAAGATAACAGAAGAGAGGAAGAATATGAATCCCCATTGAATTGGAGACCTCCGTTGCTGTGCTTCAATTCATTTCAGTGCTCTATCGCCTCTTCAAAAAGGAAACAAAATACAGAACTCTAGCTAACTATGTAATTCAATAACCTTGAGAAATAGGAAAGCATTTTTAAATGGTAGAACCATTAATTTGGAAGAGGATTTCAACAGTTATATGATAAATAACTCTTTTTTTATTTAATTTTTCAACGTGTTAGACTTTTTGTTCAAAGGCAATCACGCCTCCAGATTCATTCACCTTCCCTATCCAGATATTTGTATTGTGAGATTAAATTATTTAAGAATGACCCACCAGTAAACCATGTGGTTTGAATATGTCTCACTTCCGAGAGTCTCCTTCTCTGCATAATAAAAAACACATAGCATTCTTCTTTTTGGGCTCCGGATTCTAAGCTATTTGACTGATCAGATGCCACTTTGTTTCTTTTACCCATTTGTAACTAACCATCAATTGCAGTCGGAGAGCTTTCAATGAGCTAGTTTTTGAACACCTCTTTGGTGGATCCCAAACGTAACTCTAAATTCTGGGTGGTTGTGGTTGTGATTGTGGTTGTGGTTGTGGTTGTGGTTGTGGTGTGTGGCATGAGTGATGGGTGCTGTGGGTCCGCAGTGGAATAGGGGAAGGGGGGTCGGTGGTCGTTGAGGGGTCGGTAGCTGACCTTCAAATCGGTTTCTTCCATAACGTCTTCTAGACGGCTTTTGTATTTCTCCGACATAGCCTTTACGAAAACTTCCATTGACTCTGGCGAAATGCCGGAAAACACATGCCCTTCCGGGATCGGCTAGAAAAAAAAGTCGGGAAGTGTTGGGGCGCAGCTGTCGATGCAGCGGAATAAAACACTACAATTCTAGACCATCTCCGATGAAACCCAAACCCTATTGGAATGCATAATTTCTTTGGGTTGTGGTGGGTCTAAATTGGAATAAGTTTTTCAGAACATTTCTGTATGCTTTCTGTGTCTTCAAAACTGGAATCTGTTTGAATAAATCAACATTGATTTAGAGCTAAAATGTCAGGTTCTATGTGCTGATTGACCATGATTAACAAGATGATGATCCAACATGTCTAAAGAACCATTCATGTTCTCAAAAGCTGCAAAGAAATATATGAACAGGCATAACTAGCAAGTGATCACTTCCCCTGATTTTTCAACCAATACATTGCAAGTGACAGGATCATAATTTTATCCGAAAAATATAATAGGGTACATACAATGATCACCCAAATCATCCAGTGAACCTTAAAAATATTTTCATCATCGGTTGTATTTGTATAGAGTGGATTAGATATTCATCGTGTGTCACCTGATTCATCTGGCATTTACATGTCCAAGGAATGAATTATTCATCGACCTTCTAACTGAGAATTGGTCACCTCATTCATTGAACAAGTTCTTCCAGACACTGAAGATTCAGCCTCAACATGGCTCCTCTCTGTATAAAAACCAGGTTGCATAGGTTGAGGCAGCATTGCACTCTCGCTATCCAACATTCGGACCACACATGACATAGTTGGCCTGTCTTTGGGGCGCTGCTGCACACACAAAAGGCCAACTTGTATGCATCTCGATATTTCTGACATGGGAAGTGAATCCTCCATAAGGGGATCTATTAGCTCATGTGCTCTTCCTTCAGTCCATAGTTTCCATGCCTGTAATAGCAATATGAGGTGTGAACACTGTACAAGAATAAAGAGGAAGAAGATGAATAGCCTAAACTAAGCACTTACATGCCCAAGAAGATTAAAATCATGGTCAGGATGATAAAATTGGCTGTTTCTTTTGCCACTCACTATTTCCAACACTAGGACTCCGAAGCTAAAGACATCTGACTTCATGGAAAAGATTCCATCAATTGTATACTCCGGAGACATATAACCGCTGCATTCCATCATCAAAGACATGAAGTCAGTAAAAATTGGACTTGAGCAGGCAGTAAGAAAAACAGTTTTGTGTCCTTACTAAGTTCCAACCACCCTTCTGGTTCTTTCTGCTGATTGATCTCCTCCGAACGCTCTAGCCATGCCGAAATCTGAAATTTTAGGATTCATCTCGCTGTCTAGCAGCACATTGCTGGCTTTTAGATCCCTATGAATAATTTTTAGTCTCGAGTCCCGATGAAGATAAAGAAGCCCTCGAGCAATTCCAACAATAATATGAAAGCGCCTCCTCCATACAAGAAGATTATTTCTTGCAGCATATTGACCACCTTTGAATCACATTAACAGAGGTCATTTAGAATATTACATTCTGGTGTCATATATCAATGGATTGTTACAACTTATTTGACCAGTACATTTCCCTTTTCATGTCTCATATAAGACATAATAATAAATAAACTACAAGAAGGGTTGAGAGGACAAACCAAAAATAAATAAGTCCAGGCTCCCATTAGGCATGTACTCGTAAATTAGCATTCTCTCAATTCCTTGGATGCAACAACCCAAAAGCCTAACTAGATTTCGATGCTGAAGTTTCACGATCAACACGACCTCATTTTTGAATTCATTGAGCCCTTGTCGAGAATTCTCTGAAAGCCTCTTCACTGCTATCTCTTGTCTAGTTGATAGCACACCCTACACTTTCAACCATCACAGTAAGTATGTGATTCTTTTCTCTCTCTCTCTCTCTCTTTATTTTTTTTTTTGGTGATGTTCCATCAATAGTTCTCTGTTAAGAAATTACCTTGTAAACAGGTCCAAAACCTCCCTCTCCTATCTTGTTTGTATGAGAAAAATTATTAGTTGCTTCCGCAATAATGACAATATCGAAGATAGGTAAGTCTAGGTTTTCCTGATCTCCTACTTGAGTGTCCTGTACTGGTGGCACTGTACCTTAAAGCACAGAAAAACAGAAGAATCAAGCATTGGGAACATATAGTTAACATGCCTTTTCGACGTATGTAGAATCTCAATTCAAACTTGACCAAGTTAGTGAAGTAAAAACAATTTTTTTTTTTTATAAGAAACAAAACTTTTATTAACAGATAAAATATTACATAATCCAATTGAAATTGGGCAAGTCATCCAACGTTAAACACTCAACACACAAAAAAAAAAAAAAAGGAAGCTGCAGTCTTTCAACCCAAAACTCGCTTGGATTATATCCGGTCCAAAATGAAGATAAGAAGTATATCCGGTCCCACATCCCTTCCAACATGTCCTCTCTAAGTTAAAAAATTCTCGAATTTCTTTCTAATCAAATAACCTGAACTATACCTTCCAAAAAAAAATAACCCAAACGACAGCAAGGAAAGAACATAGCCAAAGAATAACACACATTCCTCCACCACCCAAACCTTTGAAATAGAATCAACTTCAAAAAATGTTTGGGCTGTCTTTGAACTCTACATAGTGCAAAGGTCAACCTTCAATTGCATAGTACTACTACTACTACTACTACTACTACTACTACTACTACCTAGTTTGCTTAGTTTGCCTACTTGCAATGAATAGTTGTACTTACTTTCAGCAGAGCAATCTAAAAATGAGAGTGCCCCATTCGATTCTCATGCATGACCACTTCAAATTCTTTTTTCTTTCTTAGAAAATTTGATCATCTCAATGATAAGTGTAAGGTCAGAAGTACTTCAGCCTTATTTCCGCAATTGGAAGTTGTTGGGAAAAGCTTATCAATTCAATGGACACTGTTGATAAATGATACGAATTGACTTACAGATGGGTTCATGGCTGCCTTATCTGTATCTCAGCATAAAACACCAAGATTTGACTAAGTAGAAAGCTCCCTCAATTTGTACAAGACACAATGAAGTAGCACTTTTGCAACAATGACTTGGTCAATGCATCAATTCTTTATGAACAAAATGCACAATTGGGTGAGTATGAACCCAGTTTGATAACATTTATTATAAATTTCTTACTGATTTGCTTAACTGGTAAACCATGATTGAGATAGTACTACATGCTTGGTTTGGATTACCATGGGGACTTGACAAAGTAGTATTCACCTGCATTCGTAGTAGCCAACTCAATAAATAAGATAAAATTTACCTCGAGCTGAGATCTTCTTCCAAATGACACATGAGGCAATGACAAGCACCACTGCAATTGGTGCACTGATCATCAGGACTACCACTGCCATCTTCTTTTTCTTTTTGGAAACTAATGCTGAGACATAAAAAGCAAAACCAAGTCACAAAATCAATTTTAACAAGTCAAGAGAGGTTCAGCCAGAGTACCATATGTACATTAAACAGAACCAAACACAGGTACCTAGGTCTGAAGCTGCAGCCCGAATATAAAGTTTCTGGCTAGCATATTGTGGCAGTTTCCTGATATCAATGAGATCCTCAAACCAAAGCAAGCAACCAGTCCCCCCTCCAGTAATAGCTGAATTCGCATATGCAGTGCAAGAGCAATTCTTTAAACATTCCAATCTACATTCCTCAAGGGACATACTGGGGTTAACCCAAAACTGCAACATATCGGGCATTTTCACACCTTCAAGCTCTATAAATCCTTCTCCTGTGGGACAATTCAATGGGTTTTTCCGAATGCACCCACCAGACCACATAAGCATATCCCAATCTCGTGAAATTTTAGGCATATATCCTGTCAAACAGCTGCAAATATGAGAATCACTAACCGTACAAATAGCATTATGACCACAAAGGCCATATTTATCACATTCGTCGCGGGGCACAGAACTCATGACATACCATTTAAGGTAACTACTGTCCCATACAAGACGTTGAAGTCCACTGGGGTAGCTCAGCACTGCGATTGTTGGAATGGATTCATTGGAGATACTAAATTCATAATACAACTCTTGTGAATTACTGATGATCTTGGGAATGAAGACAGGATTGGATAAAATACCCATCCCATTAAATTCCACTCCATCCCATGGCCCGGACCGGAACAGCTTTACAGAACCGTTGTGAAAGACTATTTGTGGTAGTCCTTGAAGATCTATTCCATAAGAGAAGTCTCCAGGAGAAGGATCATCTGCACTCTTCCACGATGTAAGGTACCGATTCAAACCAATCCTCAAGTCCCATCCCAACTTCATGCCTGCTAGCAAGGTATCACAAGGATGATCAAAGCTTTGCCAAACATAACTCTCATTGCTTCTATTCCTCTCATTTCTCAAAACAAGATTTCCTGTGTCCAAGAGTTCTGCAACAATATTTCTTGATGATAACTTCCGAGTATTTGTTGACCAGGCTACTCTTTCTGTTTGGTCAAGAAGAACCAAATTTCCATCATTTTCTATCCTAAGAACCCCTGATGAATCATTAAGCGGGTTATCTCTGTTTGCTACCCAAACAATGGTTTGGATTGGGATGTTGTTGTACCATATCCCCAAGTACCTTCTCTTGGAATTTCTGGGACTGAAGAAGCCAAGCTGGAACTGTTTTCTGGCAGAGACTAAGGTTCCATTATCGATATCACTCATTGACTGGAATTGACTTAACATGTTAGTTGCCATGGAGATTTCACTGTAAGACAAGGTTACCACAAAAATGTAACAAAAGATAGGAAGTATACGAATCCTCATCGGAATAGAAACCTATGTTGCTTTGCTTTAAAAGCAAAGCATTTCAGTCCTCCATTGCCTCTTCAAATGGACAAAAATACACTAGTCTAGTCAAAATAACTAATAAACAAACCTGAGAAACAAGAACAGAATTCTAAATGGCAGCATAGAGGAAGTGGTGTAGGAATGTATAAAGTAATAACAAAAAGATTTAGTTTGAAAGGGAAGAGGAATATAACAGCCATAAAAGAGTTTTTTCGTCTGGTTCTGAGTAGTGTTGACCTTTTTTATTGTTCAAATGATCATGTTGCAGCAAGAGAAGGAAGACTTGACAATGTTTGATGGATTAAATACATAGAAAACCAAGGCATCATAGCAATCTATTCTGCAAAGCAATTAAATTGTATAGTGCCGGGGCCCGCCCAACTGTATGAAAAAAAAAACATGGGTTTTAGATAGGGCTGTTAAACAAGTCAAGCTTGAACATTTTTTTAAGGTCGTTTATGTGTAAATAGTTAAACGAGCCAGCTCGTTTATGTGTAAATTATGCTTGAATTATGCTCGAATTCAGCTTGATTATCACCTCTAGTTTTAGACCCCAAATTTTAGATACATCACTAGCTCAACCAAAATTAAATTCATTAAATTTTAAACCCTCTAAAAAAGCCCCAAAAAAATAAATCCAATCAAAATTTTTATTGCAATAATTTTGGCCTATAATCTAATCCATAACATTAAAAACTTAAAAATTAAAAATATTCAAAAGTCAACTCATATTTACTTCCACCCACTTTCTCTCTCTCTCCGGTAAAAAAAAATAAAAAACAAAAACAAAAATTAAAATCTCTTTCTTGACAATATTAACACATCATTCTTTTGTCTCACTCAAACACAAATTGACTTGAGCCGCCCCTGTATAGTGCCTTAGTCAACTTTGGATAACAGGAACAATATGTCAATTGGTTGATAAATGATTGGTGGTAACAGATAACCAATTCTACATGACATTAAGCCTGCTGGCACATTATTTTAAGTTCACCACCATGAGTCAATGAAGTCAAGTACCAGTTCTAAGCACATTAATTGTAAATCACATCCAACATTAAGCCTGCTGACACGGTCTTATAAGAATAGTCAAATTCTGCCAAAGGGACCTTCAAAAATTACAATCAGTCTAGCTCTAAAAACCAGGTCTGCTGAGTTTAGGATGTCCACAATACCAATATATGATGATGCTTCCAGTCATCTGGAGCTCAGGAAACTATTATGCATTGTCAATAAGGATAGGCTCTTCTGTATTGTCTATCTTCAGAACAACAGAATAAGTTCATAATTAAGCAGGATGCTCCCATTTGCAGCCCAAGGAATGGCTTGAAGTGGGACGTTGTTGTACCTTACTACTTCAAGTAGCGGCCACTGGAACTTCCGGTACTGAACAAGCCCACCGGACACATTTCTTCAGCAAGTATTAAGGTCATGAGATTTCTGCAGAAACAATTCAACACTTAATAGAAAAGGCTTCACACACGATATATTTCAGGATGATAAAATTGGCTATTTCTTTTGCCACTCACTATTTCCAACACTAGGACTCCAAAGCTAAAGACATCTGACTTCATCGAAAAGATCCTATCAATTGCATACTCTGGAGACATATAACCACTACATTCCATCATCAAAGACATGAAGTCAGTAAAAATTGTAGTTGAGCAGGCAGGAACACAAAAGTTGCGTCCTCACTATGTTCCCATCATACTTCTGGTTTTTTCTGTTGATCGATCTCCTTCGAATGCTCTAGCCATGCCAAAATCCGAAATTTTAGGCTTCATCTCACTGTCTAGCAGCACATTGCTGGCTTTGAGATCCCTATGGATAATTTTCAGTCTTGAGTCCCGATAAAGATAAAGAAGTTCGCGGGCAACTCCAACAATAATATTAAAGTGCCTCCCCCATACAAGAAGATTATTTCTTGTGTCATAGGGACCACCTTTAAATCACACATTACCTGAGGTCATTTAGTATATTTAATTCTGATGTCATATAAAAATCGACTGATATAACTTCTTTGATCAGTACACTTTCCTTTTCATGTGTAATATAAGAGATAATAAATAAACTACAAGAAGGTTGAGAGGGCAAACCAAAAATAAATAAGTCCAAGCTTCCATTAGGCATGTACTCATAAACTAGCATTCTCTCTGTCCCTTGAATGCAACAACCCAAAAGCCTAAAACAGGACCTTGTTTTTTAATTCATTGAGACCTTGTCGAGAATTCTGTGAGAGCCTCTTCACTGCTATCTCTTGTCCAGTTGGTAGCATACCCTACATTTTCAACCATCACACTACGTGATTTTTTTTCTTTTTTCGCTTTGTTCTAACAACAGTTGCTTTGTTAAGAAATTACCTTGTAAACAGGTCCAAACCCTCCCTCTCCAATCTTGTTTGTATGAGAAAAATTATTAGTTGCTTCTGCAATAACGACCATGTTGAAGATAGGTAAATCTACTTTTTCTTCATCTCCTACTTGAATGTCCGCTATTGGTAGTGTACCTTAGGCACAGAAGTATGGAAGAAACAAATGGCAGGACATAGAGTTAGATTGTCTTAGGGCAGTGGTAGAATCTCAGTTTAGACCAAACTAGTGAAGTTGAATCAACTAAAAAAAATGTTGGGCTATCTTGAATTCTATATAGTCCGAATGGGGAGTTTGTGGGTAAAGCTTATTCTTCTGATTTTGTACCAAGGGTTTAAGGTCAGTTCTTAACAGAGAAACTTTGAGTCAACACGGTATTCTTTAAGTGAGCTACTCCAATGCAAGAACAGGTATACCAAATAATTCACATGAAATGTATTGCTGATGTGCTCATTGCTGCCTTGTCTGTATCTCACCATAAAATACCAAGATTTGACTTAGCAGAAAGTTCCCTCAGTTTGTTGTTGAGACAATGAAGGAGAACTTTAGAAATAAAGAATCAGTCAAAGCACCAATACTTTATAAATGCTGGAACATATGGTAGAACTTCCATTATATTCAGTCAAAGCAGAATTATTAATCATATATTACTAGCTGTAGGGTGTAATTATTGTGCTTTGGAGGGTGAATTACACTTTGTACCCTAAAAAATTTAAGAATTCCCACTTTGTACCCTCAAAGATTAGTTTTCTCATATTGCACCCTCAATGTATTGAAAGTGTAGCAATGTGGTATGAGTAACAGAATGAGAAACATAAACTAATCTTTGAGGGTGCAAAGTGAGAAATCTTAAATCTTTTGGGGTGCAAGTGAGATTCCCCCAACTTAGGAACAGTAACGTATACCCTCCCTCAACTATGATTGATGACACTAAACTAGGGCTGTCAAAATTCGACACGACACGATTAACCGACTTGAATCGACACGAATTAAGCGGGTTTGGGTGATAAACGGGTTGACACGCCAAACACTTTTAATAAACGGGTCGTGTTCGGGTGAGACCTGTCAAACCGTTTATCATACGTTTACCTGTTTAAATAAAATTAATATAATAATAAATTAATAATTATTTTGAAAAAATTAGCAAAAAAAAAGAAGTAAAGAAATCAATACAAAAAAAAAAAAAAGTTAAGTAGTAGTTTAAAAACAAAAGAGGGGAGATGGAGAGCACTTCAAAGACAAAAGCAAATCAATGTCTTTTGTTTTGTCCCACATTGGAAAATGAGAGGAGAGGGGGAGAGTTGAGTTGCCTATAAAAAGACAATGACTTCATGTCTTTTTTTTAAGCCTTCAAGTCTAATTTTTTATGAGATTTGGCTAAAAATTCCTCTTTTTTGAGGTAAGTACAATTAAAAGTAAAAAAAAAATGGAGTATTAAAATTTGTTGATTTAATTATTTTAAAATTTAATGGGTTAAACGAGTTGTGTCGTGTTATCCATTTATTAAACGAGTCGTGTTTGTGTTGAGATTTTTCACTCGTTTATTAAACGTGTCGTGTACGAGTTTACTAATTTTTCACCCGTCACCCGTTTAACCCGACACGTTTGACACCCCTACACTAAACCATTGCATTTGTTATTTTTTGTAACAAGTTGAAGGAAATTTGTGCCACAAATCATAGTTTTTTTTTTTTTTTTGATCAAACCACAAATCATAGTTGATGGAGACGGATGTGTGTAACCACCCTAGATATAAATAGGCCCTATATAACTACCCCATTGTAAATTAGCATACTACCTGCAATAGATGGTAAACAACATTGAACTATGTGATAAAATATTGCTCTTCACTTACTGGGTCTTTTAAATTAGTTATCATTTGTCTACCTCTCTACCAGACAACAAAATGCACAGTACATGCTTGGTTTGCATCATCCATGGGAGCTTGAGAAAGTATTCACCTGCATTCACAATTGCCAACTCCAAAAACAAAGATTCAAAGATTAAAAAAAAAAAAAAAAAGAGTAAGGAGATCAAAATTTTACCTTGTGGCAAGCTCTTCTTCCAAATGATACAGCAGGCAGTGAAAAGGACCACTGCAAATGATGCACTGATCATCACGGCTACAACTACCATGTTCTTTTTCGTTTTGGAATCTGATTTTGATACTATAAGTGCAAAACCAAGCCCCGAAATTAATTTCTAAAAGTGAAAAGGATCAGTCATACTATTAATTTCTGTCGGTATCCTGACATCAACAAGATCCTCAAACCAGAGCAAGGAAACACTTCCCCCTCCAGTAGCAGCTGAATCAGCATAAGCTGTACAAGAGCAATTCTTCAAACAGTTCAATCTATATTCCTCAAGGGAAATACTGGGGTTAATCGAAAACTGCAACAAATCGGGCATTTTCACTTGTATGGATTGACACAACTAATAAAAGTCACATAGTTTTCCAGTCTTCTGAATCATTTGCTTGCCAGTGCCCCAAGGAAATTAGCATGTCCCTGGTGAATAAGTTAGTTAGCAGCCGCCTCAAATACCATAAAAGGCTTAACGTATCTTCACACATTAGTGGTGATCTTAGTTTCATATTCTTTATCAAACCTTATCTTTTGTAAAAAAATCATACTTAGTGCATAAAGTTATCGCTCATAGCGGGATTTGGGAGATGATGTAGAGTTTCGGAAAGGTTGAGTTGGAGCAAGGATCAAAATATCGTGTCGAAACATCCAAAATGTTTTCGTTTTCAAAGAGACCGAAACGAATCATTGATTGGATCGAAATTCCAATACTTCGAAGTATTTCGGAATGTTGAGTTTTTTTCGAGATGTTTCAAGATCTTTAACTATATTTAGACTAATACTTTGAAATGTTTTGAAAATAAATCCCTAAATTTTTATCCATTTTCATTATGTTTTCGAAACGTTTCCATTTCTTATGTGACCGAAATAATGCGTCGAAACGATATTTTTGTTAATTTAGATCAAAGAAAGAAACTAGAAGAAAGAAATATTATTGAGACATAACTTGCCAGAACAAAATTTAAAGAAAAACTACATAAAAGAAAACTACTATATAAGAGGTCTTTATATAGTAGGGCAAAAAGAAAACAATCAAACTAAGCTAGGGCAACATAAAAGTAAACAAAATGACTAAGCTACCCCTAAGTTTAAATAATCTAACTACTCTAACATCCTCCCTCAAACTCATGATGTGGTAGCAGAAAACATCAAGAGTTTGCTAAGAAAAAAACGAAAGCAAGTGACTGGATGCGACTTTGTGAAGAAATCTGCTAGCTGCATACATTCCTCCCTTTCTACGGCATGTCCCAATCAGCTTGTTGGACTGTGGATCCTGAAGGACCTGAGGTAAATGAACCTACTGAAAGAGATACTGTAAGTGCACCAGGCTGATGGAGAGAGATTAACTTTTGCAACTGATCAGCAAACATAGTTAGGCTGGGTGCCTGTGAGGAGGACTCATCCACTGGTGTTGCAACTGCTGACTGATTTACTGTCCCCTTTGTATTTTTATTCATTAGTTTAGGACATTGAGCTTTCTAGTGGCCTTTCTCATGACAAAAGCTACACTCATCTAAAGCTACACGACCCCGATATTTAGAAGTCACCGTGGGAGGCACAGCTAATACAGTCTGAGTAGGCAATGACATAAGACTTTTCCCATAAAGAGTCTTAAGACGAACTTCTTCAGCCAGAAGCTCATTCACTACTGCATCCACCGAGGGAAGTGGATTACGATGAAGAATAAAACCACGAAGTCCCTCGAAGTCATCCCTGAGGGCCATCAAAAATTGCACCAACCTCTGCTCCTCTCTAAAAGTGCGATATATCATATGAGTACTCAGTTCAACAGGTTCAGCAAGTGCTAACTGATCCCAATATCCAGTCATAACGGAGTAGAACTCCTGAATGTTCTTATCACCCTGACATACGGCTCGAATTTCATGCTCTAACTGATACCTCTTTGCAAAATTAGACTGAACAAATAAGGTAGCTAAATAATCCCAAATCTCCTTGGCTGTATTAAACTTAGTCAAATGAACACCAATAGTCTGATCAACTGAGTTGTTAATCCAAGTGATGATTTTAGCGTTGTTGATTTCCCAAGTATTCTTTAAGTCAACATACTTCTCGTCCTTAGGATCAGCTGGAGCTGACGAATCACCACTAACATAACTCCACATTTCCTTACCCAACAAGAAATTTTTCATAACATAAACCCAATATACATAGTTCTCACATTTTAATTTGATACTGATAGCCTGAAGAGAATCAGAATTTCCACTGGCAATAATACTCAAATCAAGCAATCCAAAGCAAACAAAATCTAGCAACCCAACAACCTAGCAAAATCCAGCAACCCAGCCGTTCGTTCACAAAATCAGCCCCAAAGGCTCAAACCCACCAATCAATAAGAAATGAAACAAAAGTTTCCTGCTTATTCAGTGCGAAACAATGCAAACAAACCCAAACAATGCAACGCTATGTCAAATAGCAAGCCCAAACAAACAAATCAAACAAACCAGCAACATGACAACTCCCCAATGCACAAAACCAACAAACCAACAAAACAAAGCCCAACAAAGAAAAGAAGAAAAGTCAAACCAACAGCCCAACAGAGAGAAGCTCAAATCAGACAAAGAGAAGAAGAAAAGCCAACAGAGAGAAGCCCAAATCAGACAAAGAGAAGAAGAAAAGCCAAACCAATAGCCCTAACCAGCAGTAGCCAAAATCAACAAACCCTAGTAATTAGGATTTCTTACCTTGCAACGACTAGTTCAGCGAGGAAGACCAAACAACGAGAAGCACTAGCATAAGATAAGAGGCAACCAACGTCAAATAATCCAAAGTTCGTCACAAATCAACTCAACAACTTTGCAAATCAAATACCCATAACAGTCAAATTCGGCACTGTTCACAGCGCGTGAACAGTAACTTCGGCACCGTTCATAGCGCGTGAACAGTAACTTCGGCACTGTTCACAGTGCGTGAACAGTATTTTCGACACTGTTCACAGCCCTTAGAACCTCAAAAGATCAACAACCCTAATCCAAGAATAAATCGCCATAGATGATGTCAGCCCTAATCCAAGAATATATTCTTTCTCCAACTAAATTACTGTGGTGCTACAATATATTTTGGATCGAAACCACGCTCTGATACTATGTTAATTTAGATCAAAGAAAGAAACTAGAAGAAATAAATATTATTGAGGTATAACTTGCCAGAACAAAACTTAAAGAAAAACTACATAAAAGAAAACTACTATATAAGAGGTCTTTATATAGTAGGGCAAAAGGAAAACAATCAAACTAAGCTAGGGCAACATAAAAGTAAACAAAATGACTAAGCTACCCCTAAGTCTAAATAATCTAACTACTCTAACAATTTTGATCCTTGAGTTGGGGTACCTCGTTTCTTCAAATTGCTGTGACTGAAGAAGCCAAGCTGAAAATTCCATTGATTTAGAGCTAAAATGTCAGGTTCTCTGTGCTCATTGACCATGATTAACAAGATGATCCTATATGTCTAAACATCATTCAAGTTATCAAAGGCTGCAAAACACTATATTTGCATAAACAACTATTAAGTGATCACTCCCTCCGATTTTCAACCCATCCATTGCAAATGACATGATCATAATTTTATCTCAAAAATATATTAGGATACAAAGAATTACCAAGAACGTCATCCAGTGAACATCAAACATTTTGTCATCATCAGGTGTACAAAGTGGAATATATCCCAGCTGGGTGTCACCTGGCATTTACAAGTATCAGTCATGGGGATTAGTCATCGACCTTCTACCATAGTACAAGTCACCTCATTCACTGACCAAATTCTTCCAGCCAGTGAAGAATCAGCGTCATCTTGGCTCCTCTCTGTATAAAAGCCAGGGTGCGTAGGTTCAGACAGCATTTCACTCTTACTATCCAACATTAAGAGCACAGACGACATAGTTGGCCTGTCTTTGGGGCGCTGCTGTACACACAAAAGCCCAACATGTATGCCTCTTAATATTTCTGACCTTGGAAATGAATCCTCCATGAGGGGGGATCTATTAGCTCAAATGTTCTCCCTTCAGTCCATAGTTTCCATGTCTGCGATAGCATATACGAGGTATGAACACCGTAAAAATCATACCAAGAAGTAAGAGGAACAGCCTAAACTGAGCACTTACATGTCCAAGAAGATTAAAATCATGGTCAGGATGATGGAATCGGCTGTTTTTTTTGCCACTCACAATTTCCAACACCACGACTCCAAAGCTAAATATATCCAGCTTCGTTGAAAAGATCCCATCAATCACATACTCTGGAAACATATAACCACTGCATTCCATCATCAAAGACATAAAAAATTCAGTAAGAAGTGAACTTGAGCAGGTGGTAAAGAAAAAGCTTCATGTACTCACTAAGTTCCAACCACCCTTCTAGTTTTTTCAGTTGATTGATCTCCTCCAAATGCTCTAGCCATGCCAAAATCCGAAATTTTAGGATTCATTTCACCGTCTAGCAGCACATTGCTAGCTTTGAGATCCCCAAACCAGAGCAAGCAACCAGTCCCCCCCTCCAGTAACAGCTGAATTAGCATAAGCAGTGCAAGAGCAATTCTTTAAACATTCCAATCTACATTCCTCAAGGGACATACTGGAGTTAACCAAAAATTGCAACAAATCAGGCAATTTCACACCTTCAAGCTATAAATCCTTCTCCCGTGGAACAATCCAATGGATTTTTTCGAATGCACCCACCAGCCCAAATTTGCATCTTCCAATCTATTGGAAATTTAGGCATATACCCAGTCAAACAGCTGCAAATGGGAGCATCACTAAAAGTACAAATAGAATTGACCACAATAGCCATAGTTATCACACTCGTTGCGAGGCAGAAAATTCGTGACACACCATTCATGATAACTATTGTCCCATACAAGACGTTCATATACCCCAGAGTAGCTTAGCTCTGACACTGTTGGAGTGGATTCATTGGAGAGGCTAAATTCATAATACATCTCTTTTGAATTATTGATGACCTTGGGAATGAAGGCAAGGTTGGGTGAAAAAGAGACCCATTGAATTCCACTCCATCCCATGGCCCTGACCGGAACAGCTTTACAGAACCCTCCCGAAGGACTATTTGTGGTAGGGCTTGAAGATCTATTCCATAAAAGAAGTCTCCAGGAGAAGGATCACCGGCACTCTTCCACGATGCAAGGTACCGATTCAAACCACTCCTCAAGTCCCATCCCAACTTCATGCCTGCTAGCATGGCATCACAAGGATGATCAAAGCTTTGCCAAACATAAGTCTCATTGTTTCCATTACTCTCAACTCTCAAAACAAGATTTCATGTGTCCAATAGTTGTGCAACAATATTTCTTGATGATAAATTCGCAGTATTAGTTGACCAAGCTACTCTTTCTGTTTTGTCAAGAAGAACCAAATTTCCATCATTTCGATCTTCAGAACCCCTGATGAATCATCAAATGGGTTATCTCCGTTTGCTACCCAGACAACGGTTTGATTTGGGATGTTGTTGTACCATATACCCAAGTACCTTCTCTTGGAATTTCCAAGAGTGAAGAAGCCAACCTAAAACTCTTTTCCCGCAGAGACCAGAGTTCCATTATCAATATCACTAATTGCCTGAAATTGCCTTAACATGTCAGTTGCCATGGAGATTTCACTGTTTGACAAGGTTAACATGAAAACATAAATTGAGATAGAAAGAATATTAATCCCCATTGAATTGGTGACCTCCGTCGCTGTGCTTCAATACATTTCAGTGCTCTATCGCCTTTTCAAAAGGAAACAAAATAAAGTACTCTAGCTAATTACATTATCAAAAACCTTGAGAAACAGGAAAGCATTTCTAAATGGTAGAACCTCTTCTATTTTGCACTATAACATTGAGAAATTGGTGCGTGAAAGTAAAGGAAAAAAAGAAAAGAGGATTCATGGTTAATTTGGAAGAGGATTTCAACAGTTAATTGAAAAATAACTCTTTTTTTATTTGATTTTTCAACGTGTTAGACTTTTTGTTCAAAGGCAATCACGCCTCCAGGTTCGTTCATCTTCCCTAATCAGATATTTGTATTGTGAGATTAAATTATTTAAGAATGACCCACCAGTAAACCATGTGGTTTGAATATGTCTCACTTCCGAGAGTCTCCTTCTCTGCAGTCACACTCACTTGTGCAAAATAACAAACACATAGCATGCTTCTTTTTTGGCTCCGGATGACTTATCAGATGCCACTTTGTTTCTTTTACCCATTTGTAACTAACCATCAACTGCAGTCGGAGAGCTTTCAATGAGCTAGTTTTTGAACACCTCTTTGGTGGATCCGAAACGTAACTCTAAATTCTGGGTGGTTGTGGTTGTGGTGTGTGGTATGTGTGATGGGTGCTGTGGTGGTGTGGATCTGCAGAGGAATAGGGGGAGTGGGGGCCGGTGGAGGTTGAGGGGTCGACGGGGTGGCGGGTCGATGGTGGCTGAGGAGTCGGTAGCTGACCACCAAATCGGTTTCTTCCATCAAGTCTTGTAGACGGCTTATGTATTTCTCCGACATAGCCTTTACGAAAACTTCCATTGACTCTGGCGAAATGCCGGAAAACACCTGCCCTTCCGAGATCGGCTAGGAAAAAAAGTCGGGAAAAGTTGGGGCGCAGCTGTTGATGCAGCGGAATAAAACATTACGATTCTAGACCATCTCCAATGAAACCCAAACCCTATTGGAATGCATAATTTGGATGTTATTTGGTAGTTTCGTACAGAAAATCGAAGATATAAGCTATGCCATAGTCTCCAAATTATTGACACCAGGGAACTGAAAATACTGTTTAGCAAGTAATCGAAACACAACGAAATAGAGAAGATGTTTTCTTTGGGTTGTGGTGGGTCTAAATTGGAATAAGTTTTTCAGAACATTTCTGTATGCTTTCTGTGTCTTTGAAACTTGAATATGCTTGAATAAATCACATTGATTTAGAGCTAAAATGTAAGGTTCTATGTGCTGATTGACCATGATTAACAAGATGATGATCCAACATGTCTAAAAAACCATTCATGTTCTCAAAGGCTGCAAAGAAATATATGAACAGGCATAACTAGCAAGTGATCACTTCCCCTGATTTTTCAACTAATACATTGCAAGTGACAGGATCATAATATTATCCGAAAAATATAATAGGGTACACACAATGATCACCCAAATCATCCAGTGAACCTTAAAAATATTTTCGTCATCAGCTGTATTTGTATAGAGTGGATTAGATATTCATCGTGTGTCACCGGATTCACCTGGCATTTATATGTCCAAGGAATGAATTATTCATCGACCTTCTAACTGAGAATTGGTCACCTCGTTCATTGACCAAATTCTTCCAGACAGTGGAGATTCAGCCTCAACATGGCTTCTCTCTGTATAAAAACCAGGTTGCATAGGTTGAGGCAGCATTGCATTCTCGGTATCCAACATTCGGACCACACATGACATAGTTGGCCTGTCTTTGGGGCGCTGCTGCACACACAAAAGGCCAACTTGTATGCATCTCAATATTTCTGACATGGGAAGTGAATCCTCCATAAGGGGATCTATTAGCTCATGTGCTCTTCCTTCAGTCCATAGTTTCCATGCCTGCAATAGCAATATGAGGTATGAACACTGTACAATAATAAAGAGGAAGAAGATGAATAAGCCTAAACTAAGCACTTACATGCCCAAGAAGATTAAAATCATGGTCAGGATGATAAAATTGGCTGTTTCTTTTGCCACTCACTATTTCCAACACTAGGACTCCGAAGCTAAAGACATCTGACTTCATGGAAAAGATTCCATCAATTGTATACTCCGGAGACATATAACCGCTGCATTCCATCATCAAAGACATGAAGTCAGTAAAAATTGGACTTGAGCAGGCAGTAAGAAAAACAGTTTTGTGTCCTTACTAAGTTCCAACCACCCTTCTGGTTCTTTCTGCTGATTGATCTCCTCCGAACGCTCTAGCCATGCCGAAATCTGAAATTTTAGGATTCATCTCGCTGTCTAGCAGCACATTGCTGGCTTTTAGATCCCTATGAATAATTTTTAGTCTCGAGTCCCGATGAAGATAAAGAAGCCCTCGAGCAATTCCAACAATAATATGAAAGCGCCTCCTCCATACAAGAAGATTATTTCTTGCAGCATATTGACCACCTTTGAATCACATTAACAGAGGTCATTTAGAATATTACATTCTGGTGTCATATATCAATGGATTGTTACAACTTATTTGACCAGTACATTTCCCTTTTCATGTCTCATATAAGACATAATAATAAATAAACTACAAGAAGGGTTGAGAGGACAAACCAAAAATAAATAAGTCCAGGCTCCCATTAGGCATGTACTCGTAAATTAGCATTCTCTCAATTCCTTGGATGCAACAACCCAAAAGCCTAACTAGATTTCGATGCTGAAGTTTCACGATCAACATCACCTCATTTTTGAATTCATTGAGCCCTTGTCGAGAATTCTCTGAAAGCCTCTTCACTGCTATCTCTTGTCCAGTTGATAGCATACCCTACACTTTCAACCATCACAGTAAGTATGTGATTCTTTTCTCTCTCTCCCTCTCTCTCTTTTTTTTTTTTTTGGTGATGTTCCATCAATAGTTCTCTGTTAAGAAATTACATTGTAAACAGGTCCAAAACCTCCCTCTCCTATCTTGTTTGTATGACAAAAATTATTAGTTGCTTCCGCAATAATGACAATATCGAAGATAGGTAAGTCTAGGTTTTCCTGATCTCCTACTTGAGTGTCCTGTACTGGTGGCACTGTACCTTAAAGCACAGAAAACAGAAGAATCAAGCATTGGGAACATATAGTTAACATGCCTTTTGGACGTATGTAGAATCTCAATTCAAACTTGACCAAGTTAGTGAAGTAGAAGCAACTTTTTTTTTTTTTATAAGAAACAAAACTTTTATTAACAGATAAAGTAAAGTATTACATAATCCAATTGAAATTGGACAAGTCATCGAACGTTAAACACTCAACACACACAAAAAAAAAAAAAGGAAGCTGCAGTCTTTCAACCCAAAATTCGCTTGGATTATATCCGGTCCAAATGAAGATAAGAAGTATATCCGGTCCCACATCCCTTCCAACATGTCCTCTCTAACTTAAAAAATTCTCGAATTTCTTTCTAATCAAATAACCTGAACTATACCTTCCAAAAAAAATAACCCAAACGACTGCAAGGAAAGAACATAGCCAAAGAATAATACACATTCCTCCACCACCCAAACCTTTGAAATAGAATCAACTTCAAAAAATGTTTGGGCTGTCTTTGAACTCTACATAGTGCAAAGGTCAACCTTCAATTGCATAGTACTACTACTACCTAGTTTGCTTAGTTTGCCTACTTGCAATGAATAGTTGTACTTACTTTCAGCAGAGCAATCAAAAAATGACAGTGCCCCATTCGATTCTCATGCATGACCACTTCAAATTCTTTTTTCTTTCTTAGAAAATTTGATCATCTCAATGATAAGTGTAAGGTCGGAAGTACTTCAGCCATATTTCTGCAATTGGAAGTTGGTGGGAAAAGCATGTCATTTCAATTGACACTGTTGGTAACTGATATGAATTGACTTACAGATGGGTTCATGGCTGCCTTATCTGTATCTCAGCATAAAACACCAAGATTTGACTAAGTAGAAAGCTCCCTCAATTTGTTGTCAACACAGTGACGGAGCACTTTTGCAACAATGACTTGGTCAATGCATCAATTCTTTATGAAGCATATTGTAGAACTTCCATTACGTCAGTCAAAGCAGAATATTAACCAAATATTGCCAATTGTGATGGTTTAATTATTGTACTTTGGGACACTTACATATCACCTCCCTTAGCTATGATTTATGACACTAAACCAATGAATTCTTATACTTTTTACTTTTGTAACAAGTTGAAGGAGATTTGTCTCACAAACATAGTTGATGGAGATGGAAGTGTAACCGCCCCTGATATAAATAGGTATTGTTTAATTCCCCCATTGTAAAATAACAAACTACCAGTAATGGCTATTAAACAATATTGAACTATGGGATAAATTATTTCTCTTCACTTATTGGGCATTTTAATTTATTTATCATTTTACGATGACAAAATGCACCATTGGGTGAGTATGCACCCAGTTTGATAACATTTATTATAAATTTCTTACTGGTTTGCTTAACTGGTAAACCATGATTGAGATAGTATTACATGCTTGGTTTGGATTACCATGGGGACTTGACAAAGTATTCACCTGCATTCGTAGTAGCCAACTCAATAAATAAGATAAAATTTACCTCGAGCTGAGATCTTCTTCCAAATGACACATGAGGCAATGACAAGCACCACTGCAATTGGTGCACTGATCATCAGGACTACCACTACCACTGCCATCTTCTTTTTCTTTTTGGAAACTGATGTTGAGACTGAAAAAGCAAAACCAAGTCACAAAATCAATTTTAACAAGTCAAGAGGTTCAGCCAAAGTACCATATGTACATTAAACAGAACCAAACACAGGTACCTAGGTCTGTAGCTGCAGCCCGAATATAAAGTTTCTGGCTAGCTAATTGTGGCAGTTTCCTGATATCAATGAGATCCTCAAACCAAAGCAAGCAACCAGTCCCCCCTCCAGTAATAGCTGAATTAGCATACGCAGTGCAAGAGCAATTCTTTAAACATTCCAATCTACATTCCTTAAGGGACATACTGGAGTTGACCCAAAACTGCAACAAATCGGCCGTTTTCACACCTTCAAGCTCTATAAATCCTTCTCCTGTGGGACAATTCAATGGGTTTTTCCGAATGCACCCACCAGACCACATAAGCATACCCCAATCTCGTGAAAATTTAGGCATATATCCTGTCAAACAGCTGCAAATCTGAGAATCACTAACCGTACAAATAGCATTATGACCACAATGGCCATATTTATCACAGTCGTCGCGGGGCACAGAATTCATGAGATGCCATTCAAGGTAACTACTGTCCCATACAAGACGTTGAAGTTCACTGGAGTAGTTCAGCTTTGCGATTGTTGGAGTGGATTCATAGGGGCTACTAAATTCATAATACAACTCTTGTGAATTACTGATGATCTTGAAAATAAAGACAAGATTGGGTGAAACAGACATCCCATTAAATTCCACTCCATCCCACGGCCCGGACCGGAACAGCTTTACAGAACCGTTGTGAAAGACTATTTGTGGTAGTCCTTGAAGATCTATTCCATAAGAGAAGTCTCCAGGAGAAGGATCATCTGCACTCTTCCATGATGTAAGGTACCGATTCAAACCAATCCTCAAGTCCCATCCCAACTTCATGCCTGCTAGCAAGGTATGACAAGGATGATCAAAGCTTTGCCAAACATAACTCTCATTGCTTCTATTCCTCTCATTTCTCAAAACAAGATTTCCTGTGTCCAAGAGTTCTGCAACAATATTTCTTGATGATAACTTCCGAGTATTTGTTGACCAGGCTACTCTTTCTGTTTGGTCAAGAAGAACCAAATTTCCATCATTTTCTATCCTAAGAACCCCTGATGAATCATTAAGCGGGTTATCTCTGTTTGCTACCCAACCAATGGTTTTGATTGGGATGTTGTTGTACCATATCCCCAAGTACCTTCTCTTGGAATTTCTGGGACTGAAGAAGCCAAGCTGGAACTGTTTTCTGGCAGAGACTAAGGTTCCATTATCGATATCACTCATTGACTGGAATTGACTTAACATGTTAGTTGCCATGGAGATTTCACTGTAAGACAAGGTTACCACAAAAATGTAACAAAAGATAGGAAGTATATGAATCCTCATTGGAATAGAAACCTATGTTGCTTTGCTTTAAAAGCAAAGCATTTCAGTCCTCCATTGCCTCTTCAAATGGACAAAAATACACTAGTCTAGTCAAAATAACTAATAAATAAACATGAGAAACAAGAACAGAATTCTAAATGGCAGCATAGAGGAAGTGGTGTAGGAATGTATAAAGTAATAACAAAAAGATTTAGTTTGAAAGGGAAGAGGAATATAACAGGCATAAAAGAGTTTTTTCGTCTGGTTCTGAGTAGGGTTGACCTTTTTTATTGTTCAAATGATCATGTTGCAGCAAGAGAAGGAAGACTTGACAATGTTTGATGGATTAAATACATAGAAAACCAAGGCATCATAACAATCTATTCTTCAAAGCAATGAAATTGTATAGTGCCTTAGTCAACTTTGGATAACAGGAACAATATGTCAATTGGTTGATAAATGATTGTTAGTAACAGATAACCAATTCTACATGACATTAAGCCTGCTGACACGGTCATATAAGAATAGTCAAATCTCTGGCAAAGGGACCTTCAAAAATTACAATCAGTCTAACTCTTAAAACCAGGTCTGCTGAGTTTAGGATGTCCACAATACTAATATATGATGATGCTTCCAGTCATCTGGAGCTCAGGAAACTATTATGCATTGTCAATAAGGATAGGCTCTTCTGTATTGTCTATCTTCAGAACAACAGAATAAGTTCATCATTAAGCAGGATGCTCCCATTTGCGTCCCAAGGAAAGGTTTGAAGTGGGATGTTGTTGTACCTTACTACTTCAAGTGGCGGCCATTGGAACTTCTGGTACTGAACAAGCCCACTGGGCACATATCTTCAGCAAGTAATAAGGTCATGAGATTTCTGCAGAAACAATTCAACATTTAATAGAAAAGGCTTCACACAAATTCAAATTCCCATGCTTAAGAAGCTGCTACCCAAAGAGATTCAAAAATAGGTAGGAAGCAATTTTGTGATTTAAGGTTCAGTTTGTATCAATTGATACAGATTACAGTGTCGGTAGCTATATCCTGTTTGCTCCTCTGCACAAGAGGCTTAGAATCAGGAGCATTTCTACCATTCCAAATATACATCATGTGACCTTCCAATCAGCATAAGGAAAAACTTCGTGAAATACAAAATATAAAGGGGGATTTACTTGGATAATACATTTGAATATTGTGAGGAGGTGGTCATTAGAAGCTTTGTCTCGTAAAAGAACCTTGCTGCACAAGTAATGCTTAGTTTTTTTTTTTTTGTTTGATAACACCATGTAATTTCCCTCCAATTAAAGACAATATATGATAAGATTACATGTGCTAGTGAAATTATTTTGCTCTACCAGAACTAAGAGTAGAAATTCAAAGAAAAGGCTTTACAATCATAGAGCTGCAAAAGCTTTGCAAAAGAAATTTTACAAAATTGCAATACACTTCTTGGCAGTGGATGCTTAAGTTTGTCAGTGTCATTTCCTTTAAGGTACAAGGCTTTCACCAGGTGATGAGCTTACTTTTTTTCCTTCACAGAAATTTTTTTTACAAGGGGATAACACTTTCTATCTACCATGTAACGCTGTTATTGTTACTTCATTTGAAGCACATGGATCTTTCCCCGTTGATGAAGTATCGGTTTCAATAGGAAATCTTTCTGTGTAAAAACCAGGTTGCTTAGGTTGTGGCAGTAGTGGGTTCTCACTGTCCAACATCAGCAGAACAGAAGACATTGTGGGTCTATCTTCAGGGCGTTGTTGCACACACAAGAGGCCCACCTGAATGCATTTTATAACTTGTGATTCAGGTACCAGGCCATCCATGAAAGCATCCACTAACTGCACAGGCTTTCCTTCATTCCATAATTTCCATGCCTACACAATTTAAACCTCTAGTTAGCACCCACCAAGTTCTTTTTGTACATACCATGGGAGAATCATATATATATGAGTATTTAAACCTGAGAAATTAGTTTCTCTCTTTTGAACTCACATGTCCCAAAAGGTTGAGGTCGTGATCATGATGATAAAATCCTCTATTCTTCTTGCCACTTACTATTTCTAAAACCAACACACCGAAGCTAAAGACGTCGGACTTCACCGAAAATAGCCCATCTATTGCATATTCAGGAGACATATAGCCACTACATGCAATAATCCAAGAAAAATTTCATGTGGCAAAACCTAGAAATAAATGTAAGCATGGGAAATACAAAACAACGCACTTACTAAGTTCCCATGACCCTTTTTGTGTTTTCCTCAGTTTGGTCACCTCCAAACGTTCTGGCCAAACCGAAGTCTGAGATTTTAGGATTCATTTCATTGTCAAGAAGAATGTTGCTTGCTTTCAAATCCCTATGAATAATTCTCAATCTTGAATCACGATGAAGGTAAAGGAGCCCACGAGCAATGCCCACTATAATGTCAAAGCGTTTTTGCCAATTAAGTGATGTACCTCTTGTTTGATCTGGACAAGTTTGCAGCAATTTAGAAGGTTTAATACAGTTCAGTCAAGTAATTTGATGGATTTAAAGGTTGAGAGAATTTAACTGAAAATGAACGAGTCCAAACTCTTGTTAGGCATGTACTCATAGATTAGCATCCTCTCTTCTCCATGGATGCAACATCCCAGAACCCTAACCAGATTCCGGTGTTGCAGTTTTGAAATCAGAATAACCTCGTTCTTGAATTCTCTGAGGCCTTGGCCTGAATCATCAGAGAGTCTCTTCACTGCTATCTCTTGTCCTGTTGGGAGCACGCCCTGTGGTGTGTCAAGTTTGATATTAGCCATTTGGCCTATAGAAACGTATACTTCAGATTTCAGAATCACTAACATGAAAAACGCTGAACATCGATTACCAAGTCTGCAAATGTATTGAAGACTACCTTGTACACAAGACCAAAACCACCTTGTCCAATCTTATTTGTGAATGAGTAATTGTTGGTGGCAGTTGAAATGGTGGCCAAATCCAATAAAGGCAACTCCATGTCCTCTTCCCCGATACTCTGATTGTTATCTTGGTTTGGATCTTCTTGTGTCTGAGCTGTTAAAGCTGCAAAGCGATCATATAAGAAACATTAATCATAACTACTAGTAACATTACAATAATGGAGATTCTTCTGAAGCAAAGGATTTCAAAATCATATGGACTTGTACCTGCCCTTCAATTTTATTATTTCTCATTGCCTAATATGCGTTGAGAAGAGCTCCTTCTAATGCCTAGAGTCGCATCGTACAATACTGTCCTCTTTGGGCTAGGACCGCACAGGTTTAAAATGTGTTGTGCAATGAAAGTCTATAATTTAAACTCCTCAATCACTTCAGACACATGTCACCAAGCCATGTGGATTGGGTCACCGCATTTTCAACATATCACCAAATGAAACCGAAAGACATGAAAGCCAATTTGATGAACACAACTAAGTGTAGACCTTGGCTAGGACTACGGACTTCAGATTCATCTCTTTGGTTATTGCTGTAGGTTTACTCCATTTTATTCAGTGGACTTCGCAAATTCTGTTAATCAGGATTGCATATAGATACACACTCTTCAAAAATATATAATAGTTACCACATGATTGTAATTTCTCTGACAATTATAAGAATAATAAGCATAGTAAATTGTGACATGGGCCTGGTAAGATAAAGAAGAAACTGTAAGATATAATGTTATTTGATAACTGCCAATGGCCAACCTAAAGACTAAAGTTATTCCAAACACATATGCGCGTTTTGCACATTCAGAACCATGCTTTAAGGTAGTACTATAAATCAAACAAAATCAAGACAATTACAAGTGCGAAGTCCTCTCAAGAAAATTTTTGGATTAGTAATTCCCATTTCCTACTTTGAAATCCCTTTCCATTTTCACACTATCACACCAAACTGAAAGATTAGAATTAAACTGTGTAGCGTCATGGTCATCAAGTACAAGAATGATCTGTACTCCTAGGAACCCAAGATATTTCCAAGGTTGTAATCCTATTATCAAATTACAAAAGAAAAGGTTCAGGTCACAGACACTGGTAGAATTCAGTGAGGCTTTGCTTTTGATTAGTATCTTGCTTTTACCCTTTTGGACATCATAATCATCCACAAAAAATTGCATGAATAAGACATACAATGGAAAACTTCCTACTGTCTTCTAAGCCACTGCAAAAATATAGGATCGCTCTACTAAATCATTGACCTGAACTCCCCTGCTTTAATGAAGGGTCCATTGTAGCACACTGCGAGTGCGACATGACATCCAAGGGCAAAGAATGGATCAGGGATCCCCTTTTTTTTTAAGGCTAAAAAAGGGATCACCATCTCAAGAGTAAGGCTTTTCAAAATGAATTATTGAGGCATGTTACTTTCGTTACTCCATTGAAAAGGTTGCCCTGGTGAAGAAGTCTTTATACTCCAGAAGCAGTAGATTTTACAGAATACAATATGGGTTTAAACATATATAAATCTCATTGTCACTAACCAAACGTACAAAGCGTTCTTTTATTATTTTATTTAGACGTTTTGTCCTGTGGTTGTGAAACTTGTAGATGGCAATAATTTTGAACTTGTGGTTATATTACAGACTAATGAACCATTTGGTAACCCTTTGTCTAAGCATATAAATCATATATATGTATTTGCACTACTAATCTACCATTAAACTTAGAAAAAATGAGGTAATCTGTGTAAAATGTAAAACAAAAACAAAAAAAAAACTTAAAAAAGACGGTATTAGTGGAAGCAATGTACAGAATGGGGTGGCTGAACCAGATGGAATAAGCTTTTTATGCTTAGGGTCAGATGAATTGTGTAGCAGAACCCATAGATGTTGAAACCTTCGAAATTCGAATGACTTTTGGACAGGTACATTAGACAAGAATGCACAACTCTAATCATCGACTAATTATCTATTAAGATATAATTGAGTACATATAAAAGTGGTGGTTTATATAATCATTGATTTTGTTCACTTAAACATTTTGTCAACCATTTGACCTGCATTACACAAGCAACAAAAGATTTAATGCTGGGTACAAAAATTTACCTTCTCTCCTTTTAGCAATTCTCTTCCGGAGAACATACCAGCTGATTAACCCCAATAGAATAATCCCAGAAACTACTGATACTGATGCGATCACTGCCGTTCGTTTAGACTTGTTGCTGGTCCCTTTATGCACCAACCACATAAGAACAAATAAGTAAGCTTAAACAACAATGATTGAAATCGATGAATTCATATGTAAGACAGACTTATAGGTTGGAAGAAAGAAGAGGGGTCAATCATAAAGGTCTTACCAAATGCATGTAGTGGGTGTAACGCTCGCACCCACATTCGACTAAATTCTTAAAAAATTTCATATCAAATTAGGCAACTAGGACTAGAAATTTGGGTTAAAATCGCATTTGATTTTCGGGTTACAAATCTTGGACTAGTATTCAAATTGATGTTGGATTGAACTTGAATTTAATTTTCTGGGTCACTTATCTCCAGTTTGAATTCGAATTCAATTTGCTAAAATCCATTCGAGCACTAAAAATCTCTATCAGATCAGATTGGATTAGACTTGGATTTTGAAATTTGCACCCCTTAGTAAATCTATTGCAGAGGTCTTAGGGACATATCATATGGATCAAACATAAATAATTCAGAGAAAGCACTTACCAAGTTCAGAAGCAGCCATCCTAATATAGAGGTCTTGTCCACCCTCATTGTATACTCTGATATCAAGTAAATCACCAAACCATACCACACACCCACTAACCTCAGTCTTAGCATAAGCCACACATGAACAATTACTCAAACAAGCCTCCTTACACTCCACAGGATTCATAGCAGTTTTGTTCACCAAGAAATACGATGTATCCGGCAACTTCAACCTCGAAAGCTTGCGAAACCCCTCAGGTTCTCTGCAAGTCAATGGCTTTTTCCGAACACACCCACCTGACCAATCTAGTCTCTCCCAATCTTGTGGCAATCTGGGTGTGAACCCATTTGGACATTGACAAACAGGTTGATCATTAATGTTACAAATGCCATAAGGACCACAGAGATCATAGTTGTCACAGTTATCAGCTTGCAGCGTGATGATATCGATCCATTGGTTTCGCCTTTGGCTCCATGTTAGATGTTCAATCTGTCCTGACTGGTTCACCGCAAACCTTGAAATAGTAGTTCTGTCATTGTTTTCAAATGAATAGTACAAGTTGTTTGTATCAAAGACGAAAATGGGATTGAACACTGTGTTTTGTTTAAGTTCAGGGCCACCTCCAAAACGAACACCGTCCCACGGTCCACTTCTGTAGGTCACCTGCTCTGATCCTCGTCTGAGAACTAGCTGAGGAAGCCCACGAGGGTCGATTCTGTATGTATAGTCGCCGGAAGATGGATCCTGTAAATTTTTCCATGATGTTATATACCATTCCTGGCCGGTTCTGAGGTTCCATCCAAGCTTCATTCCTGGAATCAATGTATCACATGGATGATCAAAGCTTTGCCATATGTAGTTTCCTCCTGAATTATCATCAAACTCATTTTTCACGACGAGATTGCCAGTGTCTAAGAGCTGCAAGATTGGTGTACTTGCCACTATTGTTGATGAACTTGAAGACCAGATGATACGAGTTCGGTTGGTGGTGGTGGTGATGAGCATGTTTCCTGTGGCGGTGATGGCGAGGATGCCGGAAGAATCTGGCAGTGGGTTGTTTTTGTTGGCCACCCAAAAGGGTGTTTGTTGTGGGACATTCTTGAACCATATTCCCACATAACGATTGTTTGAATTCCATGGACTGAAGAAGCCTAACTCAAAGGTTTGGCTAGCAGAAACAAGTGTTCCTCCATCATCAGAGAGAGTCTGGTTTGGAGCTAAGGTGTCGATTGCAGAGGAGAGTGGGGCGCAAGAGAGAGAAATGAAGCAGAAGACAATCAGTGGGAGGATCACCATGGATGATCTCAAGAACAAACAGCAATGTGTTGTTTATTTGACTCAATAAACAACAACAGGGATTGAATTTTGAGCTGATAACGCTTCTAGATGTTTTTTTTTTTTGATCAAATCTTCTAGATGGTCAAGGAGGAAGATTGAGGAACCAATCTTGGAGATATTGTACAGCACCAAACAAGCTGTCTATAGAGACCACTAGTGGAGGGTCAAAGGCTCATGGTTTGAATATGAGCAAAGGTACTACTTATTGTATGCATATCGTCAATTCAGACCTTCTTACGTAAAATTGCTCTGTCTCTTGATTGTAACGCTCCGATCCATATTGTATGTAATGTAGAACAGTGGCTGTTGATTACTTGGAGCAATAGGACCTTGTGCGTCTAAGGCCCAAAAAAAACACAAAAGATAACAGTAGAGGCAAAATGGTTCGAATTTAGAATTGATTGAGATCAGTGATGTTTAATATGGATCGGACCAATGATCAAAACTCATCGTTTTGTCATGACCTCCTTCTAGTTCAGGCACTCAAAATCCTTTTTTTGTCATTTTAAGAAAGAATTCGAAAATCTATAATATAAAGCAGATAAGTTTCAATAAGTTCATCCGACGGTGTCAAATAGACTTATCAAATGGCTAGCAACATTTTTCTCAAAATCATTCACGTTAAATTCCCCCCTTCCAAATTCATCACTTCTCACTTACGTTACACCGTGCCTTCAGCCACATGTTACCCCTAATTAATAATAAATCATAGGAGATTCTGAATTCAGCGCCGTCAATTTTGTTAGACTCTAGACGACACGTACTTTTATGTTAATTAATTAAATTATAATTTTCTATTTTTAGTAATTTTCATATAATTAAAAATTTTATCTCTATTATAAGAACGATTAGGGTTTGGACCGTTCCTATATATATATATTCTCTTATGTAATACGGATTATTCGGTGAATAATACACTTTTTTAGAGATATTCTCCCTTTTTTTTTTTTTTCTATGGATTCAAAGTGTGTGTGTTATATACACTTAGAATCGTAGTGTTTTTCATGTTCCTTTATTCCGCTGTGTCTGTATGATATGTTGGTTGTGGGCTAGGCTTGGTTCGCATGACTTTAATACTTGTTGTTTGATAAATATTCAAAGTTCACACTTAGGTATTATTCTGCACACACTTTCCTCGGTGAAATGGGATCCGGGTTAGCATAATTCACCCCCTTAAGTCCGACCATCCTCATTTGGAACTCATCCAGACCGAAATGATTTTATGCTGGAGGATTGCTCCCACCACGTTAGTTCTGACCATCATAAGCCACCACCACATAGGATCGTGACCTTTGTGGCCTCCGCAACTTCATAGTTATTATGTTGAGAGGGACATGGACCCCTGCAAGTAGGGGTTAAACAGTTACGTGGGTGAAAAATATGTAAACATGTACACTGTACACGATACGTTTAATAAACGAGTGAAAAATTTTAACACGAACACGACCCGTTTAATAAATGGGTAACACGACACCACTTGTTTAACCAATTTAATTTTAAAAAAAAATTATATCAACAAATTTTAATATACCACTTTTTTAACTGTCAATTATATTTACCTCAAAAAAAAGAAATTTCTAACCAAATTTCACCTAAAAATCAAATTTGAAGGCTGAAAAAAAAGCAAGAGGCCACTATTTTTTATAGGCAAGACAGCCCTCCTCATCTCCCCTCATTTGCCGGGGACAAAAACAAAAAAAGTTGGTTTGCCTTACTACTTCACAATCACTTAACAGACAATATGCTTTTAAGCCTCCAAGCAACACTCCTGCCATTCAACCACTGTTGGTATTTATGTTTAGTTCTATGCTAATATAAGGTCGGCCTTCAATCTACAGATTCTGACTATTTTTTCAGGTGACTGGTCACAAATTCACTTTCACATGCTAATCCGACCACACAGGTTTGAACCAAAAGATTTGAAACTTGCTTCAATGGAGAAATCCTATAAGGAACCGACACGATGTAGATTGAACTCTAAAAATTATCATGCTAGATATTCAGTCCAGGCATATTATGATATCTAATGAGTATGTTCTTATTTCTAAATTAGCTAACAAAATCCTTGAGTATTTGCTGCATCACAACTTGAAAACATGATTGACATTTAATAGTTCTCCTGCAGGAGCTCAGTGAGACTTGTTCCAGCAGTATAATGCTTTAAAGGAACAGATGAATCCCAACTGAAGGACAAATAGAAATAAGCATATCTAACTATAATAGTCTACCACATTATTCTCACTAAGCACCAAAATACTACAAACATCTCCTACGTAACAAATGAATTCCGTGAAGCATCTCAAAAAGCTTTATGAAAGAGGAATTCAGTGAAAAGCATAACCAGTTATCGCCCTTCTGTCGGTGACATGGTGAGCTTGTTTATGGAGCACATATTGTTGCTTTTTGATCGACGATTAGAATCCAACAAACTTTGAAAAGTGAATGCAGGTTGTTTTGGTTGTGGAAGATCTGTTTTACTGCTTAGCATGAGAACAATAGCTGACATCGTTGGCCTGTCTGTAGCATGGTTCTGGACACAAAGAAGCCCAATATGTATGCACCTCATTACTTCAGAAGGGGAACATGAAAACGCCATTGTTTGGTCCATCAGGTCTAATACCCTGCTTTCGTTCCACAACTCCCATGCCTGAAACAATTTGATATTCAAAAAGACGGAATCAAATTACTAAATCAGACTGGAAGATGACTGAATATTCGAAATGAGCATTAAGGTGGGATTGTGTACTTACATAACCCACAAGGCTTAAATATTGTTCGTGATTATGGAAGCTGGTGTTCTTCAGGCCGCTAATGGTTACTAGTAGCAAAACGCCAAAGCTAAAGACATCAGATTTCTAAGAAAATATCCTTCCCATGACATACTCAGGAGACATTGGTTTCTAATGAGTTTCCGTTGGTTAGATGGATGAGGTTGGTGAGAATGTATCATAAAAGTCACTATCTCACGCTCTATTACAGGGTGTGGGTTTGATTGTATATTGGCAGTTGTGGAGAGAAAGGTGCAGGAGGGTTTTTGATGAGGGGCAGTTGTCTGTTCATTCTGTATTTCTGAGAGTTTGTTCGATTTTGAGAATGCAGGCTGTTTGTGTTAAAGCCCAGAGCTCCTGATTCTTTATCTGAGCAGGAGCTTTTGCATTCTTTAAGAGTGGATTGGTGCTGTAAGGTGGTCTGGATCAGAACTTGTTGAAGATATTTCCTAGTTTATTAGGGTTTTCCTATTTCCTAGTTTATTAGGGTTTTCCTATTTCCTTATTGTACATTTATTATTTGACTATATATATGGGGGCTCTACAATTGGTTTGTATCCCTTTCTTTCTTCTAAATATTTCAAGTTGGTATCAGAGCCTAATTTTAATCCTAGCCCCTCCTCCACGTTGCACCCACCAGCCACCACACTGCTTCTAGACTTTTTGGTGGATTGTTATTTTTTTGTGGTTCCAAAGGGCTTTGAACAGTGCCGAAACACTGTTCACGCGCTGTGAACAGTGCCAAACAGTGCCGAAATTACTATTTACACGCTGTGAACTGTGCCGAATTTGACTGTTATGGGTATTTGATTTGCAAAGTTATTGAGTTGATTTGTGACGAACTTTAGAGTTGTTTTTCTGGGCACCGTGATCTAATTATTTGGGAGCTTTCTGGACCTTCTTTATTTGTCGCTATTAGTCGACTGAAGGTATATTGTTCTCCCTTATTTTATCTCTCTATTTATTTTGGAGTTGTTTTTTTGTCACGGGTGCCCTAGTATTATTGATGATATGACTACTACTGAGGGAGTTGCGACCCCTACCGTTGAGACATCTGTTAGTACTTCCACCGGGTATAGGGGTCAACAACGGTCGGTCCAGCGCCGTCAGAGTACCCCACATCAGCGTAGACATGGGGATTCTCGTCAGTGTGATTATTGTGGCCGACTCAGACATCTCAGGACTACTTGTTGGAAGCTCCATCCGGAGCTTAAGCCGCCTCCTCGCAATCGTACTGCTACCATTGCTGAGGCACCACCACCTACAGTCATTGCTCCTCCTTGGCAGAGTGATATGGATGTTATCACTTCTCGCTTGGATATACTTATATCAACCTTGACTTCTCAAGGTTCGACTACTACTGTTGCGACTACTACAGGTATTTCTCGTGCCTTTCATACTTGCACCAGTCCGTCTCCCCTTTGGATGCTGGACTCGGGTGCGAATGGTCATATGACAGGTGAGGCCCATCATTTCACCGCTTTTGACGAGCAGTTACATACTCAAGTTCAGTTAGCAGATGGTACACATGCCCCTATTGTTAGTAGGGGTACAGTCTGTCTCCCAAATGGCTTTACATTACGTTTGGTGTTTCATGTGCCAAAGCTGGCCATGAATCTATTATCTGTACATCAGTTAGCCAGAGATTTTCACTGTGCGGTTGTGTTCTTATCTGATTCGTGTTATTTACAGGACCTGAGTACCAGGAGGATTATTATCAGGGGACATGAGAGAGATGGATTGTATTATCTAGGCGATCCACCTCCGGTTTCACTAGTTTCTCCACCTCCACCTTCATCACCTGCTTTGTCTTTATCTATTCCTAGCTTACATGCTAGTATTTTACCTAGTACTTGTCATTATGATTTTTCATCACAAACTGTTCAGTTGTGGTATGACCGTTTTGGGCATACAAATTTTAAATATTTATGTATGTTATTTCCTGCTTTGAGCAAAGCTTGTGTTAGTGGTAAACTTGACTGTGTTATATGTTCTTTATCAAAACATGTTCGGATCAGTTATATTCCTCGCATGCACCAGTCACCCAAACCATTTGACCTAATACACTCTGATATTTGGGGACCCTCTCCTGTTACTGCTCTGACAGGTGCTCGATATTATGTGACATTTATAGATGACCATACCCGTTGTACTTGAGTCTATCTTTTGCATAGGAAATCCGATGTACTCCCAATCATCACTCAGTTTCTCCAGATGATTAAGACACAATTCGATGTCATTGTTCGTGCTCTTGGTTCGGATAATGCCAAAGAATATGTGTCTGATGCCTTAGTGTCTCACCTTTCTTCCCAGGGTATCCTTCAGCAGCTCACTTGTCCATATACTCCTGAGCAAAATGGAGTTGCTGAAAGGAAAAATAGGAGTCTGATAGGGATGGTACGTTGTATGCTTAGAGGTATGGGGGTACCAAAATCTTATTGGCATTTTGCTGTTTTGACTTCTACCTTTCTATGCAATCGTACACCGAGTCGTGTTCTTCAACATAGAGCTCCCTTACAGGTCTTATTCCCTGAACGGACACTTTTTCCGGTTCCCCCTCGTGTTTTTGGCTGCACATGTTTTGTTCAGGATCGGTCTCCTACTCGCCATAAGCTTGATGATAAAGCGATTCGTTGTGTCTTTGTGGGCTATTGTCATCAGTCTAAGAGGTATCGGTGCTATGATCCTATTAGGCGTCGTATGTATCATAGTCTAGATGTTACTTTTCTTGAGCATATTCCTTATTTTTCTTCTAGTCCTGTGTCTTCCCCTCCAGGTGATGATACTCCCTTTGATTTTCCATTACCACAGGAGCCAGAGCCTTTGGTCACTATCACTACAAAGTCATCAGTCTCTCCTCCTCTAGAGCCATTCATCCCTGTTAGTCCAGAGTCACCAGTCCCTCTTCCTTTGCATGTTTATGTTCGTCGCCCTCGCTCTCATCCCCATGCTGATGTTCCTTCTACCTCAGGCGATGCAGGTAATACTTCTCAGTTCGTTGAGCATATTGATGCACCTGTTGTTAGTACTGATGAGATTGCAGGTACTGAGCCAGTTACTTTATCTGATGAGACATTATCAGTGGAGGATGATGATTTAGGGCGTCGTTATCCGCAGCGTGATCGCCGTCCAGTTGTTCGTTATGGTTTGACCGCCAGGATTTTATATCCGATCTCTGCTTATGTTTCTTATTGTGATCTGTCTCCCATATTTCGAGCTTATAGCATGGCCTTATCAGATACGCCGGTTCCTCGCTCTGTTTCAGAGGCTATGCGGGAGCCCCAGTGGGTTCTTGCCATGCAGACAGAGATGGACGCTCTTCAGCGTAATCATACATGGGATCTTGTCTCTTTACCTTCAGGGGTGAAGACTGTTGGTTGTCGCTGGGTTTACACCCTGAAGTTTCTAGCGGATGGTACTATTGATCGTCACAAGGCTAGGCTTGTGGCGAAGGGTTTTACTCAGGTACCAGGTCGTGATTTTGGTGCTACATTTGCCCCCGTGGCAAAATTGACTACTGTTCGATTGATTATTTCTCTGGCTGCGGAGTACTATTGGCCTCTTCATCAGTTGGATGTGAAGAATGCATTTCTTCACGGTGATCTGGACGAGATTATTTATATGGATGCACCACCGGGCTTTCGTGGTGAGGGGGAGTGTGCTGGAAAGGTATGTCGACTGCGTAAGTCTCTTTATGGACTGAAACAGTCACCACGAGCCTGGTTCTCTCGCTTTAGTGGTGTAGTTGTACGTTTAGGATTCACCAGATGTCATTCTGATCATACATGCTTCATTCGACGGAATACTTCTGGACAGTGTGTCATCCTGTTGGTATATGTTGATGATATTATTATTACTGGAGATGATATTTTTGGGACTGCGCAGGTCAAGGTAGACCTTGGGAAGGCCTTCGATGTGAAGGACCTTGGATTTCTACGATACTTTCTTGGGATTGAGGTTGCCCGTAGTAGTAGGGGTATTGTTCTTTCTCAGAGAAAGTATGTCCTGGATCTTCTCTCAGACACTGGGATGCTGGGGTGCAAACCGGCATCATCACCTATGATTCCAAACTTGAAGCTTACTGCTGAAGGTGAGGAGTTGAGAGATCCGATTGTTTATCAGAGGTTGGTAGGTAGACTTATCTACTTAGCCAACACTAGGCCAGACATTTCATTCGCTGTCAGCCGAGTTAGTCAGTTCATGCACAGGCCGTGTCAGCCTCATCTTGATGCAGTTTATCATATTCTTCGGTACCTCAAGTCTTGTCCTGGACTTGGGTTGTTCTATGCATCAGGATCTCAGACTGGTCCTCTAGCCTGTTATTCAGATTCAGATTATGGGGGAGCGTGTGACGGTCGATCTACTACGGGTTTCTGTGCTTTTCGAGGGACTCATCTTATCTCTTGGAAGAGCAAGAAGCAGGCGGTTGTCTCCCGCTCTTCAGCAGAGGCAGAGTATCGGGCACTGGCACTTGGCACGTGTGAGATTATCTGGTTACGATCGATTCTTGGCGAGTTGGGATTTCCAGTGACTTCTCCATCCACATTATATTGTGATAATCGATCTGCTATTCAGCTCGCTTCTGACTCTGTACTACACGAGATGACGAAGCATATAGAGATCGATGTTCACTTTCTTCGGGAGAAGGTTAGCTGTGGTATTGTCACTCCATTGTTTGTGGGGACCAGTGATCAGGTTGCTGATGTTTTCACAAAACCTGTCACTCTATCCATTCTTCAGGACTCAGTTGTCAAGCTTGGCTTAGTTGATATTTTTGCGCCTAGCTTGAGGGGGAGTGTTGAAGATATTTCCTAGTTTATTAGGGTTTTCCTATTTCCTAGTTTATTAGGGTTTTCCTATTTCCTTATTGTACATTTATTATTTGACTATATATATGGGGGCTCTACAATTGGTTTGTATCCCTTTCTTTCTTCTAAATATTTCAAGTGAACTTTTTGGGTGAACTGGTCTTTTCCTTTAGATGGTTTTTTAAAGCTAAATGTGGATGGGACTTCTAAAGGGAATCCGGGGTTGGCAGGAGGTGGTGCTGTTGTGCGCAATCAGTGGGGACAGTTAGTCCTTGCTGCTGCTTTTTTCTATGGAGAGTGTTCAAATATGGAAGCAGAGTTGAGAGCGATGTTGGATGGTTTGCTTTTGATAGAAAAGTATGGTTTGATTGAATATAAGTTTCAGCTTGAAGCAGATTCTGAAGTAATGATAAATATGCTGCAAGGTCATTACAGGGCTTGGAAATATTGGAAGGTGTTGAGGCAGATTCGGGGAGTGTTGAGCAGACTGAACTGCAGGCTGTCTCACATGTTTAGGTAGGCCAATTCCTTAGCTGATTTTTTTGCTAATCAGGCTGTTAAGGATAGGGCTTCTTCTGATTTTTCACATTCTGTGAGGCTTCCTCTCCCAACTAAGCTCTTGTTGCTGCATGATGAACAAAGAATTAAGGTGTTGAGAAGAAAGATGGTGATTTTGTAATTTGTTTTGCTTGTAGATTGCTTTGTACAAACTCTGGAATGTAGAGTTTTTCTATACTAGTATTTTTTGAGAAATGGAATAAAGTGGTGAATTTTTTTTAAAAAAAAAAAAAAAAAAAGCTAGTCAACAGTCCAAGGTGAGTCACAGAGTGGACACCTGTTTTTTTGAATTTCTGTTTTTTTTTTTTTTTTTTTGAGTTTTGTCAAGCCTTGGGTCTACCTGACGAGCTGCCCTCATAGGCTTCGATCAAGCCAGCCTACTTCAAATAGTGGATCAAAAAATCATGGCTCATGGTTCCCCCATTGCGTTATTGGCTGCATGGCGAACGAGCCATCATGTGGTTCCCATCCTGCGCCATTTGTTGAGCCTTGACACCATTATAGTTTTATAACTCAGATCCAAAATATCATTAATTTCTGTGTCACCTCAAGATATTCCAACCCTTCAAACCAGTTCCTTAAGCATGCACATCCAGTTTCTATCAATGGAACTGCATTTCCTGAATTTTCACTTTCCAACTTTGTGATTTTCTTGTTTTGTTTTCAAGCAAAAGAACAGGTCCTCTGCTTAGTTTGACGCCCACAATGATGCTTCCATGGTCATACATAAATGTAATTGACTTGCATTGATATTCTAATTTATCGAAGTATTGTTTTCACAGCAACACACTAATATTTAAATTCAATTCTCATTCAACCAGCTCTTCATGATCTCTAAAGTCTAAACTGACTATCTTCTTTGATATTGCTTAGGGATTTTTTGCTTGAACACATTCTCCCCCACTTCACCACCCAAATCACATCCAAACAACCCCCAACCTAACCCAATCACCACCTGTCACCACCTGAACCCGACTGCCAGAAAATCCATGCCCACTGACACCACCACTGTCACAAAAACCAAAACAAAATCCAAATCCAGATTTGTATGTAAGTAACCTCCTATAAATGGGGAACACTTTCTTTTCTTGTTAAATAAGGAGAGCAACTGCTTAATCCTTCTGGATACAGATAATCCACCCAATCTCATATACCTCTAGTATTTACCAGGGACAAATTCTAGAGTGATTACCCTAAGGGGGGCTTGAATACAAATAAATTCAATGTCGACATAATTTTGAAAATAATAAGACTCTTAACTGTCTGGAAGATGACAGTAAATATTTAGACTCTATTAGATGATTTCCAATTATGCACAACAGACATCAATTTTTTGTAGTCCTCGCACATTTCTTACATTTTGTGTTATTTCCTGCATTTCAATGATATCAAAATAATGATTGACCACCAACAAGAAATAAAAGAAAGAAGAAAAATAATTGAATTTAGAACTTGAAACAAAGTACTGGACATTGAATAGTTATCTGTTCCTGCATACTTCACTTAATTAGGCCACAATCTTCAACGAAAAATTACCACACAAGGGAAAGAAAATATTTGTCAAGAGTACATCTTATCGGCCATCAACAATAGAGATAGTGACATTGTTAATAGAACATCTTTTGTCACTCTGTTGAGAAGAACCTTCAGAAGAAATCTGTCTTTCGGTAAATGCAGGTTGATTTGGGGTGGGAAGATCTGCAATTTCACTGGTAAGCATTGAAAGAACAGTAGAAACAGTTGGCCTATCGTTTTCAGATTCTTGCACACATAGTAATCCAACATGGATGTATCTCAAGATTTCCATTCTGAAGAGTGCATCATATATATTTGAATCTACTAAGGCGATAATATTTTCTTCATTCCACAGTTTCCATGCCTGTTGACATTTCAATAATGAATTGGTAATCTTGTAAAATTCAACCTCAACAACAATGGTGAGGAACTGTAAAATTCTGAAGAAAATGAACTTACAAATCCTAGAAGGCTCGAAGAGTGCATATCATTATAAAAACTGGTATTCTTTCTCCCACTTATAATTTCTAAGATCAGCACTCCAAAGCTATAGACATCGGACTTTTCTGAGAATCTTCCATTCATTGCATATTCAGGTGCCATATAGCCACTGTATTATATCATTTCAGCATAAAAGGTGAAATAAAACTTAAAAAATGTTGGATTACGACACAGGAATTATGGTTTATTGACAGGAAACTTAATGTAGATTACACAAATAAATATTTACTTACTATGTTCCAACAACCCTTGTAGTATTGGCTTGATCTTGGTTGCCTCCAAAAATTCTTGCCAGCCCAAAATCTGAAATTTTTGGGTTTAGCTGTTCATCCAATAAAATATTGCTAGCTTTTAGATCTCTATGAACAATTTTTAATCTCGAATCTCTGTGAAGGTAAACAAGGCCTCTTCCAATCCCTTTGATAACGTTGGCACGTTTACTCCAATCTAGGGGGGTTTCTTGTTTGAGTGAACCTGAAAGTTTTGTTTCCAAAGGACAAGTAGAAGGTCGTAAGCCGAAGAAAATAGTGACCACTAATGCAAACGCAATGAATTGGCATCACTACAAATGACAACAAGAGCTAACTATCAACTAACCAAAAAGAAATGCATCCAAGCTTCCATTTGGCATGTACTCATAGATCAATATCTTTTCGTCTCCTTGTACACAGCAGCCAAGGAGTCTAACAAGATTGCGGTGCTGTAGTTTGGATATCACAAGAACTTCATTCATAAATTCCTCCTGCCCTTGTCCAGAGGATCTTGAAAGCCTTTTTACAGCTATTTCTTGTCCATCTGGCAATTTTCCCTGAAAATAAGCATCAAATCAGTTTTATCTGTTTCACTATGGCCTAAATGCCTCAAAAAAAACAAGCATTTACCCTGTATACTGGACCAAAACCACCTTGCCCAAGTTTATTATCAGAATGAAAGTTTTCTGTTGCATTTGCCACTTTCTGAAAACTATATAATGGCAGCTCTTCAAGTTTAATTTGATTGGCACTCCCTCGAAGCGTGGTTTCAATTGGATACTCTGGATATACTTCTTCTTTCTCAAATAACACTCGCAAAACTTTTTGTTTCCTTCCTGATACAAAATTAACCGTAAATAATTTGTCCCTATGATATTTCTGGATGTGTATGAGCTATGAACATATTACCTCTTTGTTTCGTTATCCACCTACAAGAAAAGTACGCGCATATGGCAATGGTTACTGACCCTATACTTATGGTAGTTGCGAGAACTATCTTTATGTTTTTCTTTTCACCTGACAAACAGAGCAAACTTTAGTAGAGTACAACTAAAATGAACAAAAGAATTAATGCAGAACTACTTTAGAACCAGATTGATAGTTTGTTGCAAACTACTTTCACTGCTCTCTCTTTTTTGGTGTGTCCAAAAAATAAACTGAAGGATTTGGTACCGAATCAATGTGCAAGGACTCAAATCTAGTTCGAAATATAATTATTCTGAGCAAATAAACAAACAATAAATGGAAAAGAGGATAAGTAGAAGCAAGATGATAGGGAAGACAAAATATATTACCAAGCTCTGAATATGCCACTCGAATGTAAAGATCCGCTCCACCCTGGGGAAATTTCTGTATGTCAATAAGATTTCCACTCCATTGCATACAGCCAATGCCAGAGTAGTATGAACAAGCCATACAGGAGCAATTACTCAAGCAAAGGCTTCTACAATTGCCTTTTACAGCAGGTGACCATTCCTCGAAGTCTGGCACTTTCATTCCCTTGAGTTCTAAAAATCCATCCTCTTTGCCCTCTTCATTGACAGTATTGTTTCCACATTGCAACGATGTCTTTCTTATGCATCCATTGGTCCAATTTCCTTTCGTCCATTCCTCCTTGTGTTTTGGCTCAAATCCCCTCAAACAGGTACAAACTGGTGAATCCAGTGAATTACAGATTCCAAATTGCCCACACTTGCCATAAACATCACACTCATTTTCTAGCGATGACCACATTACTTCCCAATCCTCCTTCCCATCAAACCAATACTTCTCCAGTATAGTTCCTTCGGAATTCAAGGCATAGTATATTAGAGTGGACTTATTTATATAAGTAAAAGTTAGATCCACGGCTCCTTCTTTATCGTTTACAAGATAAAATCCATTGAGATAAAGAGTATGCATATTTGGAATTCCAATAAAAATCTGACCATCCCAAGGACCACTACGCCAGTATGGATGACTACCATTCCATACATAAAACTGTGGGATGTTCACATTATCAACTCCACCGGAGAAGGTTCCAATCGATGGATTCGAAGGACTTTTCCACGATGTCAGCAGATCTCTCTCACCTGTATTTGCATCATAACCAATTCTCATCGTCTGTAAGAATGAATCAGAAGGATTTTGAAAACTCTCCCACATGATCCTTCCACTGGAATTGTCTCGCAAGACAAGGTTCCCGGTATCCAAAAGCTGTGCACTTGAATTTGCCACAGGATTTGAAACATTTGATGACCAAATGATCTCCTTCTCTCCATTCAGGATTAACAGATTACCATCCTCGGATATCGTTACAATCCCAGAAGAATCATTTAGAGGTTGTTCTCTATTAGCAACCCATACCGCGGTCACCACAGGAATGTTGTATAAAATACCAACATAACGATTCGTACTATTTCCAAGACTAAAGAATCCCAGATTGAAGATCTTTCCAATTGAGACTATAGTTTCAGGGTCTTTGATTGGTTGTGTGGATGTAATGATGTCTATGGAAGTGCAAAACTCCAGATAAAAGCAGACAAGCATGATGACAAGGGCTTGAAGAGGTATCAATTTTTTATTGTCAGGAAATCCCATAGTTCTTTGAATGCTTCTTGCTGGCGAGGATGGAAGGTGATGTGTGTTGTCTACAGAGTTCAATTGTTACTTTATTCAGTTTCTTCATTTCTTCTTCATACTTTTCAAGCCATCATATTTGATTTTCAACTTGGTGACCCTAAACACCTAGTCAAAAATTCAGAGATGAGGGCCCTACATTATAACAACTTCAACCATCTTTCATACCATCAAATAACTTGACCCCTTTAACACCAATACTAATTGGGTTTAGACACCAAGAACCAGTTAAACTGGTGTCAAGTGCACGAGGATCCTGTCATTGCAGGGTCTGGGAGGGTTAAAAGTACACAATCTTATCTTTGCTTGCAACGAGAGGCTATTTCCACAACTTGAACCATGACCTTCAAGTCACAATGGAGCAACCTTACTGTAACGCCAACTGGTATTTTATGAAAATATGACTAATTAAATTTTTTTTTTTTTTTTGCTTTCATTCCTAGTACTGTCTGAATGTTTTAGAATTAAATAGTTGTTCATAAACACTAATATTGATACAAACACGACACAAGCCACAATGACACACCCCGAATACGACACAAGTAAAAATGACACGACACAACTCGATTGATGCTATTTAATTGAAGTGGAATTGAAGGAAGAAAGAAGATGCATAGATGGCATATACTTTGGTTCCTTGTTGAATTACGAAGTGAATCCCCTAATCATAATATTAAAAAATTAGAGCAGAACTGTTATTCAAATCAACCAGCTTGAGTAAAATCAATCATTGTACAAAGGAGCTTATTGAAAAGTAAATGGTTAACCATCTCTCCATTGACTAGTCTCATAATGAATATGAAATTCCACTGCAAGCACCTATCATGACTTCGTTATCATTAGACTTTGTTAACTTGCTACATGTCCAAGTGCAAGAAAAATCTTGCTTGGCACAGATCGACTTAAAGACCTTTTGTTATTTTGTTTTCATATTTCATTCAACGGTACACCAACTCAGTAAAGTAACCAAATTTACAAGTAAATATGAATTTTTTATCAATTCATTTGGGAAAAATTTACAATGCAAAAAGATTGGTTACAACTATATGGCGAAGTTGCGAGTAAAAATTTTTCTTCCCCTCATATCTATTACTATCTGAATGTTTTAGAATTAAATAGTTCATCATAAACACTAATATTTGTTATATTGATACAAACACACCACACGTCACAATGACACGATCTGAATACGATACAATTAAAAATGACACGGCACAATTCGATTAACACACCTACTTGAAAACAAGAGGGAAGTGGAATTGAGGGGAAGAAAAACGTTGCATAAATGGCGCGTATACTTCGGTTGCTTGTTCAATTAAGAAGTGAATCCCCTTATCATAATATAAAAAATGGCTAGTAACATTTTTGGTCTCTAAAGTATGTTTGTTTTGTCAATTTGATCCTCAATGTATCAATTTTGTCAATTTGGTCCCTCAAGTATTCAATTTGTGTTTAAATAGTCCATATGTAGACTCTCCGCATTCATTTAGTCTCTTAAATGATGATGAAATTCCACTGCTGGCATCTATATGACTAACATTAGACTGTGTTAACTTGCTACATGTCCAAGTTCAAGAAAAATCTTGCTTGGCAGAGGTTGATTTAAACTACTTTTGTTATTTTGTTTTCACATTTCATTCAACGGTAACACTACAATACTAACTTGGTAAAGTAATCAAATTTACAAGTAAATATGAATTTATTATCAATTCATTTGGGAAAAATTTATGATGCAAAAAGATTGGTTTTACAACTATATGGTGAAGTTGCGAGTAAAAAGACTTCGAATCTATTGACTAGATCAATAGATTGATCATAAACAACCCTATTTTTCCGGGGATCATAATCTCATCTGGAACTACTTCCGAGAGATTCCCATGCTCTGAAATGGAATCAGGAAGCCTTGTAATTCTACAAATTACTAGAAGGTAAGAAATTTCAGATATTTCGAGAATTATAAAAATTGAGGATCTTTGATGTGATGTTTGGGCAAGTTCTGCCACCCTTCTAAGAAAAAAATTGTAATACTTTTGAATACTTTCTATCTTGGGAAGGCATTCGGGATTAAATGCAAGAATGCTCTTATTAACATTGAGGGTCTGGCTGTCAGACTCAAAAAATAAAAATTTCGGTATCGTACCACTTATCACTATAAGACAAAATTAAACATAAGCAATCCAGGATTTGAAATCCAGATTTCTGGCTAATCTTGGGGCCCAATTACTTGTGTAAAGTTGATGCAAAATCCAAGATTTGAAACTCTCAGTGTTTGCTAACCCTAAAACCCTATTATTTGTGTTTTTGTTTCGAAAAGTAAAACGGAATGAAATGTGTTAAATGAAAACTCTTAAACTCAAGTCGTTCAAGTGGACCCCATCTAACTCTTATGCTCCAGGGGGGGTATCAAATGGAAACCTATCTTCCTCAGATGGCATAATCACCATGAACTCATTGAATTCCCCTTTTCCCTGTTCCTGTGCTGTCTTTTAACCCCTGTAACTGGCACTCGGGGACACCAAAACCCTCTCTCATCCACCAGTGGACCAGAATCCTCTTTTTTATTTTTTTTGTTTTCAAGAGCAGAAGCCGCTTCTTTAACGTAGCTATTCCAGGCAATATCAGTTTACATTTCTCCAACACAAGTTGATAAAGCAGATCAAAATGGAAGTCTGAACAGTTATCAATATGAAAACCCAACAGCCCAAAATTACTAGACATTACAAAAATACTTTTAACACCACGATAAAATAAAAAAGGTGCTTTTGTTGAACTTGTCGAGAGCTTTCCAAAATGAGGTCAAAAACCCTTTTATAACACCGTCACTGAAATTTGTCTTGATTAACGCTTTGACTATCACCGCTTGTCACAATTCAGATCTGTCATGTAGTCTTCACGAGAATGCAGAATTGCACTACCAACATATCAATACCAAACTAAGAACAAAAAAGAAAAACAACTGTCAAGATTTGAAGGCTATCGGCCATCAATGCTTGTGATGGTGACACTGTTGATAGAGCATCGTTTTTCACTCTGTTGAGAAGACGCTGCTTCAGAAGAAATCTGTCTTTCTGTAAATGCAGGATGTTTTGGAGTAGGAAGGTCTGCAATTTCACTACTAAGCATTGAAAGGACAGTGGAAACAGTTGGCCTATCTTTTGCAAATTCTTGAACACATAATAGTCCGACATGTATGCATCTCAAGATTTCCATTCTGAAATCAATATTAGGTATCTTTGGATCTGCTAATGTGATGCTCTTATCTTCATTCCATAGTTTCCATGCCTGCAGACATTAAGAAAAGAATGAATTGTTGGACTTAAAAAGACTTTAGTACTGTCAAAATCAGCATAACTTAAGCAAATGAACTTACAAATGTCAGAAGGCTCAAAGAGTGCTCATTATGATAAAAACCGGTGTTCTTTCTCCCGCTCATAATCTCTAATATCACTACTCCAAAGCTATAGACATCAGATTTTTCCGAGAATCTTCCTTCCATTGCATATTCAGGGGCCATATATCCACTGTATTAATTATTTTAAGTGTAAAACTAAAATGAATTGAGTAAAGATGAACGGTTGCGTGACATGTCAGTCACATGAAAAATAATTAATCATTTTGGACGAAGCAATATCTACTTACAAGGTTCCAACAACCCTACTTGCATTGGCTTGATCTTGGTTGCCTCCAAATATCTTTGCAAGGCCAAAATCTGAAATTTTTGGGTTTAGTTTTTCATCCAATAAGATGTTACTTGTTTTTAAATCTCGATGAATTATTCTTAATCTCGAATCCCTGTGAAGGTAGAGGAGGCCCCGGCCAATCCCTTCAATAATGTTGACACGTGTGCTCCAGTCTAGGAGTTCTTGTTTGATTGAATCTGAAAGTTTTGTTTGCAAAAGAACAAGTAGGAAAAGGTTAGAAGCTGAAGGAGATTGATGTTGGCAAGCATCTTTTGAATGCAATCAAGTCAGCAGTAGTGCCGAAGCAGTGAATTGAAACAACTATATATGAGAAAAATAGATAAAATATCAACCAACCGAAAAGAAAAGCATCCAAGCTTTTATTTGGCATGTATTCATAGATCAACATCTTTTCTTCTCCTTCTACGCAGCAGCCAATGAGTCTAACAAGATTGCGATGCTGGAGTTTAGAAATCACCACAACTTCATTCATGAACTCCTTTAGCCCTTGTCCAGAGGATCTTGAAAGCCTTTTTACAGCTATTTCTTGTCCATCTGGCAATTTTCCCTAAAAAGAAGCATCATATCAATTTCATATGCTTCACTATGGCATAACACTCTGGATGAACAATCATTACCTTGTAGACTGGACCAAAACCACCCTGCCCGAGCTTATTGGCAGAATGGAAGTTGTTTGTTGCATGTGCCATACTCTGAAAACTATATAATGGCAGCTCTTCAACTTTAATTTGGTCCTGTTCAAAATAAGAAAATAACTTTAATTTGGTCGGTACCCTCTCGAAGCAACATTTCAATTGAATATTCTGGATCTACTTCATCTCTTTCAAATGTTACCTGTTCTTGCTTTTGCTTCCTTCCTGATGCAGAAACAAATTATAGTTAAATTTTATTTAATAATGAGTATTGCCTAATACTTCTGAGCTAATTCTTATGAACAGACTACCTCTTCGCTTGGCTATCCACCTCCAAGAAAAGTATGTGCAGATGGCAAGGGTTACTGATCCTATGGTTGTTGTAATTGTGATAACTGCTTTCATGTTTCTCTCTTCATCTGTAAACCAGAACGACCTTAAGAGAGTCCAGCTAAAATGAAACAGAAGGATAGAAGTTGCATTTGGATGGATGGCTTTGAAATCAATGAGGTTGAACTTCACAAATATTAAGAAGTTAATTGCAAACAATTTTCTCAGCTCTGTCCTTTTTGTCCTGTAAACTCCTCTCTGAACAATTATAGTTTTTCAGATATATTTTTAGTGTTCAGTAATTCTTTTTGGTCAACCATATCCAATTGACATATATTTGTTCTAAATCAGCAAATAAACAAAGAGTAAAAGGAAAGGAGTGCAAGAAGAAGCATACGGAAAAATAATTCAGACAAAAATGTATTAGCAAGCTCTGAATATGCAACTCGAATGTAAAGATCTGCCCCAGTAGCAATGGGGAATTTCTCTATGTCAATTAGAGTTCCACTCCATTGCATACACCCAATGCCAGTGTGATATGAATATGCTAGACACGAACAATTATTCAAGCACAGGCTTCCACAATGGTCTTCTAGTCGAGTAGGTGACCACTCCACAAAGTCTGGCACTCTGATTTTCTCGAGCTTCAAAAATCCATCTTCTTTGCCTCCTTCATTGACAGTATCGTTTCTAGCACATTGCAACGGTGTCTTTCTCATGCATCCACTAGTCCAATTTCCTCTACTCCATTCCTCTTTATACTTTGGCTCAAATCCTCTTAAACAGGTACAAATTGGTGAATGCACTGAATTACAGCTTCCAAATGGCCCACACTTGCCGTAAATACTGCACTCATTTGCTGGATCCATCCACGTCACATTCCAATCTTCCTTCCCATGAGACCAAGCCTTCTCGAATACAGATCCGTCGGAATTCAAGCTGAAGTATGGTGGAATGGACTCATTTGCATAGGTAAAAGTTACATAAAAGGTTCCATCTTTGTTGTCTACAAGATTAAATCCATTGTGATATCCAGGAGCCATATTTTGCAATCCAATAAAAACCTGACCATCCCAAAGACCACCACGCATGTATGGATGGGTACCACTCCATACAAAAATCTGTGGGATATTTAGAGGATCAAGTCCCATAGAGAAGTTTCCGACGGATGGATCTGAAGGACTTTTCCATGATGTTAACAGAATCCTCTCATCTGTATTTACATCAGTACTAAGCCTCATCTTCTGTAAGAATGAGTCGGAAGGATGTTGAAAACTCTCCCATAAGATCCTTCCACTGGAATTGTCTCGCAGGACAAGGTTCCCAGTATCCAAAAGCTGAGCACTTGAATTTGCCAAAGGATTTGAAACATTTGATGACCAAATGATCTCCTTCTGTCCATTCAAGATCAAGAGATTACCATCCTCAGATATCATCACAATCCCAGAAGAATCATTCAGGGGCTTCTCTCTATTAGCAACCCATACCACAGTCATCATAGGGATGTTGTACAAAATACCAACATAATGATTTGTAGAATTCACAGGACTAAAGAATCCAAGCTTGAACATCTTGTTATTGGAGACAATATGTTCAGAGTCTGTGATGGATTGTGTGGATGTAATGGTGTCCGTGGAAGTGCAAAAATCTAAACCAAAACACACTAGCATGAAAAGAAGGGGTTGAAATGGTACAAATTTTGTCTTACTAGCCATTTGTCCGAGTGCTTCTTGTTTGAGGATGGAAGGTGATATGTGTATAGACTTCCATGAACAATGTTTAATTTATTCTTCAAACTTTTTCACACTGCCAGAATTTCCTTGGAAGTGTCAAGCGGGTTAAGACTGACAATAGTCATGCTTTTTGGATTACATTGGACCAGTCATTGACAAATCTATATTGAAGTCTACTGTGTGTATCTAAACAAAGCATTAGGGGCCAGCAAAGTCTTAATACAGAAATTAGAGGAAAAGTTTTTAATAGTAAAGTTAGAAATTGACACAAAGTAAAGTTCACGGCAAAGATCAAAATATTATTTCGAAACGGTCGAAACATCCAAAACGTTTCCATTTTCAAGGAGACTGAAACGAATCAGTGATGAAATCGAAATTTTAATACTTTGAAGTGTTCCATAATGTTTTAAAATATTTTGTCGTATTTCAATGCATTTGCACAATTATTTCGGAATATTTTTAGGTATTTCAAGATATTTTGGTATATTTCAACTAATGTTTTGAAAAAATAATTCTTAATTTTTTTATTTTTTTTCATTCTGTTTTCGAAACGGGTCGAAACATTTTCAAAACACGTCGAAACGTTTCCGTTTCTTAGGTGACCGGAATAATACACCGAAACGAAATTTTAATCCTTAATTCACGAACAATTTAAAACAAAAAATATAATTAAGAAGACCTTTTTATATTTGTCACTGTGCACCCAAACAACATCATAATATGTCACCTAAATTTCATGAATGACTAAAAAGATTTAAAATCTTTATTAATTGTAACTTCTCTTTATGACGTATAACTTGACCATTAATAAATTTTTGTACGATATCAATTTTTTTTTTTAATATTATAATCTTATCCTAAATGGACATTTTCTGCAAACCCTCTGTTTATTATAGTTTTTGCATCGGATAGATAGGATCAGAATTCATTCCGCTTCTATTAATAGGTTGCCCTCTTCAATCGTCACCTCGTACAGAACTTGAACGTTGTGATTGTTCGATACTAAATGTTAGGAATGTGAGTAATAAGCTGTGTTAGATCAAAAATCTTAAACTAGAGTCCTCTATCTCAAGTGGACCCCATCTAAGTCTAAAGTCTTGTGCCCCAGGCTAGGCCCCACCCGAGATGCTAACAACTTCATCAGTAATTCACTGGCCACTAGAAAAAGATGGGGGGTATCAAATGGGGAACCTTTCTTCCTCAGCAGGCATAATCACCATGAGCTCTTTGAATTGCCCTTTTCCCTGTTCCTCTACCATCTTTTCACCCTTGGGACTGGAGCACTCTGAGACTTCAAAACCCTCTCTCCTCCACCAGTGCACCAGAAGCCTCTTCTTTAGGACACCTATTTTTAGGGAATAACTTGAACAGTTAAAATCCAAAATAATACAAAGTTCTAACAAGTTGAATATTCCAGGGAATATCAGGTTACATTTCTTGCTAAAACCATCAAAGCATATAAGAATGCAGGAGAGAGAACACACCTGTAGCTTTTATTCAAAATGATTCAAAGTTCTGAACAGTTGTCAACATGAAAACCCAACAGCCCAAAATACTAGACATTACAAAAATACTTTTTACAGCCCGATAAAATAAAATAAAAAAAGTGCTTAAAAAGTAGTCTAAACATTGCTTATTGGCTTAATAAGAACCGAGATGATGGCATCAGTTTTGTTGAACTTGTCGAGAGCTTCCTGAAATGGGTTCAAAAACCTTTTTATAACACCATCGCTAAAATCTATCTTGATTAACCCTTTGACTATCACCGCTTGTGACAATTCTGATCTGTCACATAGTCTTCACGAAAATGTAAAATTGAACTACAAAGATACATATACCAAACGAAGAACAAAAAAGATAAAAAGAATGTCAAGATTTGCAGGCTATCGGCCCTGAACGCTTGTGATGGTGACACTGTTGCTAGAGCATCGTTTTTCACTTTGTTGAGAAGACTCCGCCTCAGAATAAATCTGTCTTTCCGTAAATGCAGGTTGTTTTGGTGTAGGAAGGTCTGCAATTTCACTACTAAGCATTGAAAGGACAGTAGAAACAGTTGGCCTATCTTTTGCAAATTCTTGCACGCATAATAGTCCGACATGTATGTATCTCAAAACTTCCATGCTGAAGAGTGTATTAGATATCTTTGGATCCACTAATGTGAAGCTATTATCTTCATTCCACAGTTTCCATGCCTGAGGACATTAAGAAAAGAATGAATTGCTGGACTTAGAAAGACTAAGGGCCTTAAAAATCAGCATTACTTGAGCAAATTAACTTACAAATCTTAGAAGGCTCAAAGAGTGCTCATCATGATAAAAACTGTTGTTCCTTCTTCCGCTCATAATTTCTAATATCAATACTCCAAAACTATAGACATCAGATTTTTCTGAGAATCTTCCTTCCATTGCATATTCAGGGGCCATATATCCACTGCATTACACAATAACAATAAAATTAATTGAGTAAAGATGAACTGTTGCGTGACATGTTGGTCACGTGGAAAATAATGAATGGACGAAGCAATATCTACTTACAAGGTTCCAACAATCCTACTTGTATCGGCTTGATTTTGGTTGCCTCCAAATATCCTTGCGAGCCCAAAATCTGAAATTTTTGGGTTTAGTTGTTCATCCAATAAGATGTTACTTGCTTTTAAATCTCGATGAATAATTCTTAATCTGGAATCTCTGTGAAGGTAGAGGAGGCCTCGGCCAATCCCTTCAATAATGTTGACACGTGTGCTCCAATCTAGGAGTTCTTGTTTGAGTGAATCTGAAAGTTTTGTTTCCAAACGTACAAGTAGGAAAATGTTGTAAGCTGAAGGAAATTGATGTTGAGAGGCATGTTATCGTCTGAATGCAATCAAGTCAGCAGTAGTGCCAAAGCAAAGAATTGACACAACTATAAATGAGAAAAAGAGATAAAATATCAACCAACCGAAAAGAAATGCATCCAAGCTTTTATTTGTCATGTACTCATAGATCAACATCTTTTCTTCTCCTTCTACGCAACAGCCAATTAGTCTAACAAGATTGCGATGCTGGAGTTTAGAAATCACCACAACTTCATTCATAAACTCCTCTAGCCCTTGTCCAGAGGATCTTGAAAGCCTTTTTACAGCTATTTCTTGTCCATCTGGCAATTTTCCCTAAAAACAAGCATCATATCAATTTCATATCTATATAATAAAGTACAATACAATTTAAATCTCAAAAGATAAACAAAATGGCTTTTACTATTCGCGGTTGAGATCTCTTTCAATTTTACTTTAAAATTAATCTGATGGCTAATATTAACACTCCAAATTTAATAGGGAAAATAAGCCCCTAAGAGTGTGTTTGGAGTGACTTTTTAAAAATGCTTTTAATACTTATAATTTTTCATAAATATTTTTTAAAAAAAAAAGTGTTTGGAACCACCCCACCACCACCACTACCACCATCGCCCCACCACCACCATCACCCACACCACCATTACTAATTTACTATTACCACCACCACCCCCACCCCCACCCCACCCCACCACCAAACTACACCCTCCCCCACCATCACCACTTCCACTATCACCTGCACCGTCGTCACCCCACCACCACCACCCCACCCCTTGCTTCACCATCACCATCACCATCACCACCCCCTGTCCCTTACCACCACCATCACTATCGTCACCATACCACCCCTTACCATCACCACCGTCGCCACCCCACCGCCCGACCACCACCATCCCCATTACACCCACCATCGCCACTGTCCTACCACCGCGCCGCCACCCTACCACCACCACCACCACCCCTACTGCCCAACCACCACCCAGGGCCGACTCAACTGCATTAAAAAAAAGCATGGGTTTTAGGCCCCAAATTTTTAGAAGGCTCCAAAGTTTTAGGTACATTATTAACCCATAAAAAAATTAAATCTTTTAAATTTTAAACCCTAAAAAAAGGCCCCAAATATTAAGTACAATCAACATTTTTATTGTAATAATTTGGGTCCATGATTCAATTCATAACATTAAAAATCTAAAAATCATAAGTTGAAAAAATAAAAAGTACTAAAAAGTCAACTCATGTTTATCCCTTCTCTCACTGTGTGTAAAAATTAGTACAAAACATTAAAAAAAAAGTTAAAATTAAACTCTCTTTCTGATAAAAAACAAAAACAAAAGTCAAAATATTTTTTTCAGTAACACTAGCACGTCCTTCTTAGGTCTCTCTCATATAATAAATTGAAAATAAATTAATTTTTTAAAAAATTAATATTAAAAATAAAAAAAGACCTATTTTAGTGTTTTCACTTTAGGCCTCCAATTGCCTAAAGTCACCCGTGCCACCACCATCCCCACTACCCCCACTGTCACTGTCCAACCATCACCTCTATCGCCTCACCACTACCCCTTACGACCATCACAACTACCACCACCATCGCCACCGTCGCCACCCCACCACCGCCATTACCACCCACCACCACTATTATCGCTCACTCCCACTATAAATCGGTGTTTAAATTACTTTCTATCTCCTCTATATTTGTGATTTGATTTTAGATGTGTATACAAAATATATTTATTTTTGACCATTTTTTTATTACTCTGTGTCTGAAGGCACAGACAATAACTAATGCTTTGATATGAGCTCAATAGCTTAGCAATTTACACACGATCTACCAATCTGATATAAAATTAATACAAAATTAATATGATTGTATTTAATTTTAGCGGGTTGAAGTTGTAAACTAATTAATTTAACAAATCCTTTTAAACACAACATATACACGATTTTATATAAATCCGATTATACGCGACTATAAATAAGTTAAATATGAATTAAAAAAATTGAAATACCACGACGTAAAAATCAGACAAGATACGTGTCATTAACAATGCATGACGGCATCACCATCCCTATAATTGAGGTTCAAATATCTCTTCTCTTTTTTATTGTACATTAAAAAGGAGTTATTTGGTATTCTAGATCTTATATGCATTAGTTATTTTCTTTTTTGGCCCCCACCCTAATGTCCTCAAGCGGGCTTGAACGACCCACCACCTCCATAGGATAGGCCAGGTTGTAAGAGTTGAATTAATCAACCCTTGGTTTACTCGTGCTTCAATATGGCATAAAAGTCTGGATGAACAAATCATTACCTTGTAGACTGGACCAAAACCACCCTGCCCGAGCTTATTGGCAGAGTGGAAGTTGTTTGTTGCATGTGCCATACTCTGAAAACTATATAATGGCAGCTCTTCAACTTCAATTTGGTCCTGTTCAACAAAAGAAAATAACTTTAATTTGGTCGGTACCCTCTCGAAGCAACATTTCAATTGAATACTCTGGATCTGCTTCATCTCTTTCAAATGTTACCTGCTCTTGCTTTTGCTTCCTTCCTGATGCAGAAACAAATTATAGTTAAATTTTAATTAATAATGAGTATTGCCTAATACTTATGAGCTAATTCTTATGAACAGAATACCTCTTCGCTTGACTATCCACCTCCAAGAAAAGTATGTGCAGATGGCAAGGATTGCTGACCCTATGGTTGTTGTAATTGCGATAACTACTTTCATGTTTTTCTTTTCATCTGTAAACCAGAACAAACTTTAAGAGAGTTCAGCTAAAATGAACAAAAGAATTGAAGTTGCATTTGGATGGATGGCTTTGAAATCAATGAGATTCAACTTCACAAATATTAAGAAGTTCATTGCAAACAATTTTCTCAGCTCCGTCCTAGTTGTCCTGTCTGAACAATTATAGTTTTTCAGAAATATTTTTCAGTGTTCAGTAATTCTTTTTGGTCCACCATATCCAATTGGCATATATATGTTCTGAATCAGCAAATAAACAAAGAGTAAAAGGAAAAGAGCACAAGAAGAAGCATACGGATAAATAATTCAGTGCAAGATGATAAATCAGACAAAAATGTATTACCAAGCTCTGAATATGCAACTCGAATGTAAAGATCTGCCCCAGCACCATTGGAGAATTTCTCTATGTCGATTAGAATTCGACTCCATTGCATACACCCAATGCCAGTGTGATATGAATATGCTAGACATGAACAATTATTCAAGCACAGGCTTCCACAATTGTCTTCTCGAGCAGGTGACCACTCCACAAAGTCTGGCACTCTGATTTTCTCCAGCTTCAAAAATCCATCTTCTTTTCCTCCTTCATTGACAGTATCGTTTCTCGCACATTGCAACGGTGTCTTTCTCTTGCATCCACTAGTCCAATTTCCTCTACTCCATTCCTCTTTATACTTTGGCTCAAATCCTCTTAAACAGGTACAAATTGGTGAATGCTGTGAATTACAGCTTCCAAATGGCCCACACTTGCCATAAATACTGCACTCGCTTTGTGGCTCCATCAACGTCACTTCCCAATCTTCCTTCCCATCAGACCAAGCCTTCGCCAATGCAGATCCGTCAGAATCCAACATGTAGTATGCTCCAGTGGACTGATTATATGCATCGGTAAAAGTTAGATAAAAGGTTCCTTCCTTGACGGCAATATTAAATCCATTAAGATATACAGAAGTCATTTTTGGCACTCCAGTAAAAACCTGACCATCCCAAGGACCACTACGCATGTATGGATGGCTACCATTCCATACATAAACCTGTGGGATATTTAGAGGATCAAGTCCGAAAGAAAAGTTTCCGACGGATGGATCTGAAGGACTTTTCCATGATGTTGTCAAAATCCTCTCATCTGTATTTACATCTGTACTAAGCGTCATCTTCAATAAGAATGAGTCGGAAGGATGTTGAAAACTCTCCCATAAGTTCCTTACACTGGAGTTTTCTCGCAGGACAAGGTTCCCAGTATCCAAAAGCTGAGCACTTGAATTTGCCAAAGGATTTGAAACATTTGATGACCAAATGATCTCCTTCTGTCCATTCAAGATCACGAGATTACCGTCCTCAGATATCGTCAAAATCCCAGAAGAATCAAATAGAGGTTGTTCTCTATTAGCTACCCATACCACAGTCATCACAGGAACATTGTACAAAATACCAACATAACGATTTGTAGAATTTACAGGACTAAAGAATCCTAGCTTGAACATCTTGTCATTGGAGACAATATATTCAGGGTCTGATATGGATTGTGTGGATGTAATGGTGTCTGTGGAAGTGCAAAAATCTAAACCAAAACACACTAGTATGAGAACAAGGGCTTCAAATGGTTTTAACTTTGTATTGTTTCCCATTTGTCGAGTGCTTCTTTTTTTTGAGGATGGAAGGTGATATGTTTATTCCTTGAACAATGTTTAATTTCTTCATTTCTTCCTCATACTTTTCTACGCTAGCCGATATTTCCTAGAAGAGTCAAGCAGGTAAGTCTTCAGCCACTCATTCTTCTTGGATTACGTTGGACAAAGAAGAAAGAAAGGGGAGGGCAGAGACTAGAGGACATAAGCAAGAGAGAGAGAGAGAGGAAAGTGGGTATTTACGGTCGAAGTGGGGAAGTTGAAAAGCTTTTGGCCCAAATATTAATTAAATATTAATCTTTTTATTAAATGATGTGGCAGCTGATTTGAAATGTTGATTAGGCTGCCATGTCATTTGATCTCTAATTTTGGTCAACCTAGCATTACTCTTTATCATATGCTTTCCTTGTTTATCATCTGCAGTCTATTTTCTATTGTCTATCATCTCTCTCATATAGGCTCTGTAATAATCCGTATATAAAAAATTATTATTTTTATTATTATTATTATTTAGTATATTAGGTATCAAGGGTAATTATAAAATAATAATTATAATAACTAAAGGGGGATTAATGAGTTTTAAATAATAATTATATATATATATTGAAAAATAATGATAAAGATGTAAATCGTCTTATGGTAAAAGTTTCGATTGCTTGTTCAATTAGGAAGTGAATCCCCTAATCATAATATTAAATAATTAAAACAGAACTGTCATACAATCAACCATCTTGAGAAAATCAATCATTGTACAAAGGATCTTATTGAAAAGAAATGGTTAACCATCTCTCCATTGATTAGTCTCATAATAAATATGAAATTCCACTACAGGCACCTATCATGACTTCGTTATCATTAGACGTGCTACATGTCCAAGTGCAAGAAAAATCTTGCTTGGCACAGATTTACTTAGAAGACCTTTTGTTATTTTGTTTTCATATTTCATTCGACGGTAAGACTACGGCACTAACTCTGTAAAGTTACCAAATTTACAAGTAAATATGAATTTGTTATCAATTCATTTGGGAAAAATTTACGATGCAAAAAGATTGGTTACAACTATATGGTGAAATTATGAGTAAAAAGACTTTGAATCTATTGACTAGATCGATCGTAAACAACCCTATTTTGCCGTAATCTCATCAAGGGTCATAATCTCATCTGGAACTACTTTGGGGAGATTCTCATGCTCTGAAATGGAATCAGGAAGCCCTGCAATTCTACAAATTACTAGAAGGCAAGAAATTTCAAATATTTTGAGCCTTATGAAAATTGAGGATCTTTGATGTGATTTTTGTGCAAGTTCTGCCACCCTTCCAAGAAAAGAATTGTAATACTTTTGAATACTTTCTATCTTGGGAAGGCATTCAAGATTAAATGCAAGAATGGTCTTATTAACATTAAGGGTTTGGTTGTCAGACCCAAAAAATAAAAATTTCGGTACCGTATCACTTATCAGTAGAAGACATAATTAAACATAAGCAATCCAGAATTTGAAATCCAGATTGCTTGCTGGCTAATCTTGTGGCCCAATTACTTGTGTGAAGTTGCTGCAAAATCCAAGATTTGAAATTCTCTGTGTTTACTAACCCTAACTAAGACCCTATTATTTGTGCTTTTGTTTCAGAAAGTAAAATGGAATGACGTGTGTTAAATTAAAACTCTTAAACTCGAGTCGTATTTGTATATCTCAAGTGGACCCCATCTAACTCTTAATTTGATTAATTGATGGTTAATTGGACGAATTTGATTAATTGACGATTATTTCAGATGTTAATTTATTGAATTAAGTGTTAACTGGATGAATATGAATGTTAATCTAATTTGATGAGTTGAATGGTACATGGAAGTTAATTTGATAAATTAAATATAAATCGATGAAATTGAATGTTATTTTAACAAAGTGAATTTTTATTGGATGTTAATTGAATGATTATGGATATAAATTGGATGAATTTAATATTAATTAAGTTGAATTTTAATGTTAATTTGATGAATTAAATGTTTTAATGTAATATTAATTTGTTATGTTAATTAAATATATTAATTTTTATTGCTGCTGCCTTGATCGCTACTTGATCCCACTCTTGATCGCTACCTTGATCACTACTCTTGATCGCAAACCTGCACTTGATCGGTCGACATTGGTTCGCTATTTTTGATCACTAAAAGCTCTTGATCAGTCCAAAAAAGTGGTAATATTAACCAAACAAATGGGTAATGTTAACCAAATAGTGGTACTTTCCTCAAAAGTGTAATATTAACCAAAAGTGGTAATATTAATCAAAAGTTTGGTAATGTTAACCAAAAAAATAGTTACTCTTAATCTAAAAAGTGTAATCTTAACCAAAAAAATGTAATCTTAACAAAAAAAGTGTACTCTTAACCAAAAAAGTGTAATCTTAACCAAAAAAATGGTAATATTATCCAAAACAGTGGTAATAGTAACCAAAACAGTAGTAATGTTAACCGAAAAATGTGATTATGTCAACCAAAACAGTAGTAATGTTAACCAAAAGAGTGGTACTCTTAACCAAAATAGTGGTAATCTTAACAAAAAAAGTGATAATATTATCCAAAACAGTTATACTCTTTACCAAAAAAGTGGTAATGTTAACCAAAAAAATGGTACTCTTAACCAAAACAGTGGTAATCTTAACCAAAAAAGTGGTAATATTATTCAAAATAGTGGTACTCTTAACCAAAATAGTGGTAATGTTAACCAAAAAAGTGGTAATATTAATCAAAACAATTGCAATGTTAACAAAAAGAGTGATATTCTTAACCAAAATAATGGTAATGTTAACCAAAAGAGTGGTACTCTTAAACAAAACAGTGGTAATCTTAACAAAAAAAATGGTAATATTATTCAAAACAGTGGTAATGTTAACAAAAAAAATGGTAATATCAACCAAAACAGTGGTAATGTTAACCAAAAGAGTGATACTCTTAACCAAAATAGTGGTGATCTTAACCAAAAAAGTGGTAATATTATCCAAAACAGTGGTACTCTTAACCAAAACAGTGGTAATGTTAACCAAAAAAATAGTAATATTAATCAAAACAGTGGCAATGTTAACAAAAACAGTGATACTCTTAACCAAAACAGTGGTAATGTTAACCAAAAGAATGATACTTTTAAACAAAACAGTGGTAATCTTAACTAAAAAAATGATAATATTATCCGAAATAGTGGTAATGTTAAACAAAAAAGTGGTAATGTCAACCAAAAAAAAGGTAATCTTAACTTAAATAGTGATAATATTAACTAAAAAAGTGATACTCTTAATCAAAAAAATGATACTCTTAATCAAAACAGTAGTAATTTTAACCAAAAAAGTGGTACTCTTAACCAAAAAAGTTGTAATCTTAACAAAAAAAGTGGTAATATTAACCAAAAAACTGTAATCTTAACCAAAACAGTGGTAATGTTAACAAAAAAAATTATACTCTTAACCAAAAAACTGTAATCTTAACCAAAAAAGTGTATTTATTTTTTTTAAATATAAGCTTACTATAATCTCAACCTTAGTTTTAATAAATGATGATGATTTAAAATCTCATGAATGGTTCATAGGGATAAAAACAAATTTTGCAACTTCATCTTCTTCTTTATCCTTCTTCTTCGTCGTGTGAGTTTTTTTTTTTTTTTTATGAATTTACTATAATCTCAATCTTAGTTTTAATAAATGATGATGATGATTTTATAATCTCATGGGATAAAAATAATTTTGCAACTTCATGCTTTGATCTTTCTCCTTCATCTTCCTTGAGTTTTTTTTTTTTTTTTTATGAAAAGACTACCACTCAATCTTAGTTTTAATAAATGATGATTATTTATCTTATTTAAACCTAAATAAAAATATAATAAAAAATTTACAATATTTGGGGTTATTGAGTGACATTAAATTTAAATTAAAAAAAATTAGGATGTTAGATTAGGTTATCTAAGTTCACCACTATTTTAGGTGATAATAGAAATTAAAATTAGTTTTAAAAAATCATAATTATTTATCATATTTAAACCTGAAATAAAAATATAAGATAAATTTTACAATATTTAGGATTATTGAGTGACATTAAATTTACGATTAAGTTAAAAATATTAGAGGTTAGGATTAGGTTATTAAGTTCACCAAGGCTAAATTAGAACTAAAGTTTAGCACATTTTTTTTTTGGCTATTACTAAAATGTTACATAAGTTATATTGCCACAATTTTTTGGGTAAAATTGTCATTTTTTGGTGTTATTTTTGGGTTAAGTTAAAATTATTACAACATTTTTTTTTTCACGCTAAATAAATTATAACAAAGTTATCATATTTGGTACACCTTTGTTGTTAATTTAAAATAGGTAAAAAAATTTGAAGTAATGTGAAACTAATTACATAGGTGTAATATGAAAAATATGATGAAAAATTTGAAAAAATGTGATAATTTAGGGGTATAAGTGAAATTTAGTGGACAAGCTAAAATCTTGATCGCTGGTTTGAACGATCAAGATTATTCAGGGATCGAGATTGGTTTGTAAACTTGATCGCTAGTGAATGTTCAAGTGCTACATAAGCGATCCAAAAAAGTGGTAATTTTAACAAAAAAAGTGATACTATTAACCAAAAAAGTTATAATTTTAACCAAAAGAATGGTACTGTTAACCAAAAAAGGGTTACTTTTAACTAGTGTAATCTTAAGCAAAAAATGATAATGTTAACAAAAAAAAAAAGTGTATTTATTTTTTTAAAATATAAGCTTACTATAATCTCAACCTTAGTTTTAATAAATGATAATAATTTAGGGATAAAAATAATTCTCAACTCCATCTTCTTCTTTCTCCTTCTTTTTCGTCGTCTGAGTTTTTTTTTTATGAATTTACTATAATCTCAATCTTAGTTTTAATAAAGGATGATGATGATTTTATAATCGGATAAAAACAATTTTGCAACTCCATGCTTTGATCTTTCTCCTTCTTCTTCCCTATTTGAGTTTTTTTTTTTTTTATTATTATGAAATGACAACCACTCAATCTTATTTTTAATAAATCATAATCTGTTCATGGGATAAAAACAATTCTGAGACTCCATATTCTTCTTTTGAGTTTTTTTTTTTTTTTTTATGAATTTGTAAGGGTCAGTGGATAGCCGGTAAAAAGTTATATACTTGATCTACGGTGGAAGTTCTTCGTTATATATCTACCGTTCATTTATTTTTTCGGTACCATACCAAAAAATGAAAATCGGCACCGTAGTCGAACCGTAAATCTCTCCATTGATTAGTCTCATAATGAATATGAAATTCCACTGCAGGCACCCATCATGACTTCGTTATCATTAGACTTGCTACATGTCCAAGTCCAAGAAAAATCTTGCTTGGCACAGATTGACTTAAAAGACCTTTTGTTATTTTGTTTCCATATTTTATTGAACGGTAACACTACGGCACCAACTCACCATAGTAACCAAATTTACAAGTAAATATGAATTTGTTATCAATTCATTTGGGAAAAATTTACGATGCAAAAAGATTGGTTACAACTATATGGTGAAGTTGTGAGTAAAAAGACTTCGAATCTATTGATTAGATCGATTGTAAATAACCATATTTTGCCGTAATCTTAAGGGTCATAATCTCATCTGGAACTACTTTGGAGAGATTCTCATGTTCTGAAATGGAATCAGGAAGCCCTGCAATTCTACAAATTACTAGAAGGCAAGAAATTTCAAATATTTTGAGCCTTATGAAAATTGAGGATCTTTGATGTGATGTTTGTGCAAGTTCTGCCACCCTTCCAAGAAAAGAATTGTAATACTTTAGAATATTTTCTATCTTGGGAAGGCATTCAAGATTAAATGCAAGAATGGTCTTATTAACATTAAGGGTTTGGTTGCCAAACCCAAAAAATAAAATTTCGGTACCGTACCACATATAACTATAAGACATAATTAAACATAAGCAATCTAAGATTTGAAATCCAGATTGCTGGCTAATCTTGGGGCCCAATTACTTGTCTGAAGTTGATGCAAAATCCAAGATTTAAAATCCTCAGTGTTTGCTAACCCTAAGACCCTATTATTTGTGTTTTTGTTTCAGAAAGTAAAATGGAATGACGTGTGTTAAATTAAAACTCTTAAACTCGAGTTGTATTTGTATATCTCAAGTGGACCCCATCTAACTCATATGCTCGAGGGGGTATGAAATGGAAACCTATCTTCCTCAGAAGGCATAATCGCCATAAACTCATTGAATTCCCCTTTTCTTTGTCCATGTGCTGTCTTTTAACCCCTGTAACTGGCACTGGGGGACACCAAAACCCTCTCTCAGCCACCAGTGGACCAAAAGCCTCTTTTTTATTTTTTTGTTTTCAAGAGCAGAAGCCTCTTCTTTAACGTAGCTATTCTTTAGGGAATAGCTTGAATCCGAAATAATACAAAGTTCTAACAAGTTGAATATTCCAGGCAATATTCTCTAACACAAGTTGATTGCTAAAAACATCAAAGCAGATCAGAATGGAAGAGAGCACACCAGTAGCCTTCATTCAAAATGATTCAATGTTCTGAACACTTATCAATATGAAAACCCAACAGCCCAAAATTACTAGACATTACAAAAATACTTTTAACACCACGACAAAATAAAAAAGGTGCTTTTGTTGAACTTGTCGAGAGCTTTCCAAAATGAAGTCAAAAACCTTTTTATAACACCATCGCTGAAATTTGTCTTGATTAACGCTTTGACTATTACCGCTTGTCACAATTTAGATCTGTCATGTAGTCTTCACGAGAATGCAGAATTGCACTACCAACATATCAAAAGGCTCAAAGAGTGCTCATTATGATAAAAACTGGTGTTCTTTCTCCCGCTCATAATCTCTAATATCACTACTCCAAAGTTATAGACATCAGATTTTTCCGAGAATCTTCCTTCCATTGCATATTCAGGGGCCATATATCCACTGTATTAATTATTTTAAGTGTAAAACTAAAATGAATTGAGTAAAGATGAACGGTTGCGTGACATGTCAGTCACATGGAAAATAACGAATCATTTTGGACGAAGCAATATCTACTTACAAGGTTCCAACAACCCTACTTGCATTGGCTTGATCTTGGTTGCCTCCAAATATCTTTGCAAGGCCAAAATCTGAAATTTTGGGTTTAGTTGTTCATCCAATAAGATGTTACTTGCTTTTAAATCTCGATGAATGATTCTTAATCTCGAATCCCTGTGAAGGTAGAGGAGGCCCCGCCAATCCCTTCGATAATGTTGACACATGTGCTCCAGTCTAGGAGTTCTTGTTTGATTGAATCTGAAAGTTTTGTTTGCAAAAGAACAAGTAGGAAAAGGTTAAAAGCTGAAGGATATTGATGTTGACAAGCATCTTCTGAATGTAATCAAGTCAGCAATAGTGCCGAAGCAGTGAATTGAAACAACTATATATGAGAAAAATAGATCAAATATCAACCAACCGAAAAGAAAAGCATCCAAGCTTTTATTTGGCATGTATTCATAGATCAACATCTTTTCTTCTCCTTCTACAAAGCAGCCAATGAGTCTAACAAGGCTGCAATGCTGGAGTTTAGAAATCACCACATTCATTAACTCCTTTAGCCCTTGTCCAGAGGATCTTGAAAGCCTTTTTACAGCTATTTCTTGTCCATCTGCCAATTTTCCCTAAAAACAAGCATCATATCAATTTCATATGCTTCAATATGGCATAACGCTCTGGATGAACAATCATTACCTTGTAGACTGGACCAAAACCACCCTGCTCGAGCTTATTGGCAGAGTGGTAGTTGTTTGTTGCATGTGCCATACTCTGACAACTATATAATGGCAGCTCTTCAACTTTAATGTGGTCAGTATTCTCTCAAAGCAACGTTTCAGTTGAATACACTGGATCTGCTTCCTCTCTTTCGAATAATACCTGTTCTGGGTTTTGCTTCCTTCCTGATGCAGAAACTAATTATAGGTAAATTTTATTTAACAAAGAATATAGCGTAATACTTCTGCTCTAATTCGTATGAAAGAAAGAGACTACCTCTTCGCTTGGCTATCCACCTACAAGAAAGGTATGCGGATACGGCAATGGTTACTGACCCTGTGATTGTAGTAATTGCCAGAACTACTTTCATGTTTTTCTCTCCATCTATAAACCAGAACAAAATTTAAGAGATTTCAGCTAAAATGAGGAAAAGAAATAAAGTTGCAATTAGATGGATGGCTTTCAAATGAATGAATTTCAATATCACATATTAAGAAGTTCATATGGCAAAAAATTTTCTCAGCTGAACAATTATGGTTTTTGAGACATAATTTTCAGCAATTCTTTTTGATCAACCATATGCAATTGACATATATTTGTTCTGAATCAGCAAATTAACAAACAGTTAAAGGAAAAGAGTATAAGAAGGAGCATACGTATGAATAATTCACTGCAATGTAATAGATCAGACAAAAGTGTGTTACCAAGCTCTGAATATGCCACTCGAATGAAAAGATCCGCCCCCGCCCTGAGGAAATTTCTGTATGTCAATTAGACTTCCACCCCAGTGCATACACCCAATGCTAGGGTAATATGAGTAAGCTATACAGGAGCAATTATTCAAGCACAGGCTTCCACAGTTGTCTTCTAGAGCAGGTGACCACTCGACAAAGTCTGGCAATTTCATTGTCTTGAGCCTAAAAAATCCATCTTCTTTGCCTCCTTCATTGAGAGTATTGTTTCTCTCACATTGCAACAGTGTCTTTCTTATACATCCACTAATCCAATTTCCCCTACTCCATTCCTCCTAATATTTTGGTTCAAATCCTCTTAAATAGGTACAAATTGGTGAATCCAGCAAATTACAGCTTCCAAATGCCCCACACTTGCCATAAACATTACAGTCATTTCCTGGGCCAACCACGTCACTTCCCAATCTTCCTTCTCATCAGACCAATACTTCTCCAGTAGAGTTCCATCAGAATCCAACATGTAGTATGTTCCAATGGACTAATTATACACATAGGTAAAAGTTAAATAAAAGGTTCCTTCTTTGTCGTCTACAATATTAAATCCGTCGAGATATACAGAAGCCATTTTTGGAATTCCAATAAAAATCTGACCATCCCAAGGACCACTACGCATATATGGATGAGTACCATTCCATACATAAATCTGTGGGATGTTTAGTGGATCAAGTCCGAGAGAGAAGTGTCCAATCGATGGGTTTGAAGGACTTTTCCATGATGTAAGCAGATTTCTCTCACCTGTCTTTGCATCATAACCAATTCTCATCCTCGGTATGAATGAATCGGAAGGATGTTGAAAACTCTCCCATATGATCCTTCCACTGGAGTTGTCTCTCAGGACAAGGTTCCCGCTATCCAAAAGGTGGGCACTTGAATTTGCCAAAGGATTTGAAACATTTGATGACCAAATGATCTCCTTTTGTCCATTCAAGACCACGAGATTACCTGTTCGAATCGACAGGCCTATATCAATAAGATAATGGAAGAGGCATAGAGAATATAAAACAAACACAGTCACTCTTTTAATTCACTCATACCCAAAAGTTGGATTTCATAGGGTGTATATAGTCTCTCAAAATATAATTCGTGACAATATAATAATACACCATTATCTCCATTACACAATATAACTAGTAACAATATAAAGACTTGGACAGTTAACATATTACTAATAATTACTACTGCAATACTTGATATTGATGACCCACTTACTCAATGACAAGATCCATAAAATATAACTCCAAATAAATAGAGTACAAGTTTTTTTTTTCTCAATATTACCGTCCTCAGATATCGTCACAATCCCAGAAGAATCAATTAGGGGCTGTTCTCTATTAGCTACCCACACCACAGTCATCACAGGGATGTTGTATAGAATACCAACATAACGATTTGTGGTATTTACAAGACTGAAGAATCTGAGCTTGAAGATCTTGCCAATGGAAACTACAGTTTCCGAGTCTTTGATGGATTGTGGATGTAATGGTGTCTATGGAAGTGCAAAAATCTAAACCAGAACACAGTAGTATGAGAATAAGGGCTTGAAATAGCATAGAGATTGTAATGTTTCCCATATGTAGAGTGCTTCTTGTTGGTGAGGATGGAAGGTGCTATGTGTTTTCTAATGTCTATATAGACTTCCACTGAACGACTTTTAATTACTTCATTTCATCTTCATACTTTTCCACAATGATAGATATTCCACTGAAGAATTAATTAGCCCAAGTCTTAAGCCACTCATTCTATTTGGGTTACGTTGGACCAAATCACCAAAAAATCTATACTGAAGCTGCCAGATTGGTTTTCCAATTTGGTGATTTATCTTATCTTAGGCTAGCACAAGATTTGTCATATGCTTTCCTTGTCTATCATATGCAAGTTATTAATTGCATGCATGTACACAAACCATTAGGGGCCCGGGAAAGCCTACAGTACTGAAGCGTCACTTTCTCTTGTCTACCATCTTCTCACATAGGCTCTTTCCATCAGTTTTAATAGAGAAATAAGACAAAAGAGGCAAATTGCTGACAGGTAATATTACCTTAATGCCCCTTTCTGTCTTCTTCTTCCAACTGCTGAAATCACAGTCGTATAGTTCTCTCAGTGGAAATTAGAGTAACACACAACAATCCATATATTCAAGAAACAATCAGCCACCCAAAACATTATTAAAGTAACACCCAACAATCCATATATTCAACAAAACAAGCAATCAACCACCCAAAACATTTGATCCTCAAAACTTTCTCACTATGATCAATTACAGTATTGAAATGAAACCCATGTAAAATCAATGACACTACTGAAAGAAAAAAAACAAAACAACCCTAATTACAGGTGTCTACCGTTACATAATGGTTAATGGAAGGGTGAAACTCTAATTAAAGAATTCAATAGGAGAATTTGATATTTTCTTCTACAGAAAAAGAGATAATTCAAGACTAAGCAAATGAAAGTCTCAGGTTTAATTGTTACTGTCTCAATTGTGTTTTGACATCCCAAAAAAAAGTGACTTAAAATCACCATCTCTGCCAAAATCTAGCAACACTAACACCATCTTAAGAGTAAAATTTGGTAATTTTTGAAGTGAAAACGGTAAAATGCCCACAACGAAAGTACCTCAGTCTTTACCATCGCATTACGTCTGTGTTCTCCATTCAATTGGTGGTTATTTCAGCTCAGCTGGACGGCAATGGAAGAGAGAATATTCGAATGTTGGCGCTGTGCAGACTTAATCCCAATCTTTTGAATTTTCTGCATATGGGTCAGAATTGTTTCCCTCACATCAAAGACCACCACTAACCGAGTTCAACAAAAAAGTAATCAAAATATATTTAAATATTATATTTTCTATTTTAACTAATCACTTTTTTAAAATTTACTCCAATCATACTCTCAATTTTAACTAATTATTTCAACTAACTTTCAATAATATAATTCAAAAATGTCACGTGACCTAACACGTCAATGCCATAATAATGACAAGACATAATGACGTGTTGCACCACATCATCAAAGTTTTAAATTCAACGGTCATATTTTTAAAAATATATAAATAAGACTTTCCTCGTGTATTGTCATTAATTCAACCAAAATCATACCACAACAATAATTATAATCAAACTTCAAATAAAACAACCTAATAGCAATTTAGCACACATCCACTTCAAATAACACAAACCAATTACACGACACATGTCTTATAAACCTAAGATTTTTCACAAATACTTGCATTAATATTTCATAAGGTCTAAAATCAAATATTCCATTATACATAAAGTTAAGGGGGTTTTTCGAAATTTGAGACGGGGGTTTCGAAATTAGGGGTGAAGGGGGGAGGTGGGTTTCAAAATGGGTTTCAGGGGGAGGGGGTGGATGTGGGTTGCAGAACAGGTAAGGAGGAGGTGGGTATCGAAATTTTTTTTTTTTTTTGGGGGGGGAGGGGATGGAGAAGATTACTTGGCAACAACTGTTTGGCGCGAGCAGTCTGGCGAGTTTCTTCTCCCTTTCAAGATCTGACGAGCAACAAGGATCTCCTAGGTTTTAGCTAACAAGATGACTAGCCGATTAGAACAATTTTTTCCAGCAATTCTCGCCAAACTAGCTAAAAATAAAGATTTAACTAGTGGGTTGGAGATGTTCTAAATCCCCCAAACACACAATCTTTTCACAATAGTGCCATATTAACTTACACACAATTCTATTCTGTTCATTCACCAGACTAATATTTGATCTTGTGCAAAACTGTCTCTACACAAGGGGCAGTGACGTTTTTCAGATGATCGAGCTATCACTAAACTAATTTTTTAGAGATAAATTATTAGTTGTTTTTAAAATTACAGGAGTTGACACAATTATAATTTAAACGAAGTGAAGTTTAATCAAAATACCTTATTTCTCCGTTAATGTTTAGGGTAGAATTCAGACCTTTAGGTGACCTCTTTTCAAGTACTTTTTGATGATGTACAAATCGGTACTGCGCAAAATCAACAGTCAAGAATATGAACGGGTGTAGTCAATGAGCAATAAACAGATAATTAATGACAAATCAATGGCAAAACAGTAAATATAGAGTCAACACAAAGATTTATAGTGGTTCGGTCCGGATGACCTACTCCACTCTCGGGAACAGCTGCGGTGGCCGAAGATCTTTATTGATGAACAATGTTACCGGGAGTATTACAGTGCTTTGGGAGAGAGAAGCAATGTGTGTAGGGAGGTGTAGTGTGTATAGGGATCTCAAATTGTAGAGCTCTTCAGGTTCTTGGACATGCCCTCTATGTGAAGATGGCTTACATTATATAGGTTTGGTGAGGCGGTGACGTGAGAGAGAGGACTTTTACTATTTTGGTAAGTACAGTTATTGTCACACCCCCACCCCGGATCACATAGGGTGGGCGGCGGACCGGCCACCAAGGCCTTAACCAACAAACTTTGTGCATATTAAATGCAAAATACAGCGGAAAACAAATAATAATGTGATCCACCACCGATCTAATGAATACCAGAGGAATAAACTAAACATCACCCACATCATTATTAAACTCATGTAAAATAATAATTAACCATAAAGTTCATTACTCTAAGTATAAGCAACATTATCCCCAAAACAATTGAATATTTGTCTCAAAACTATAAAAGACATTTATTCCTGAAAACCTACAATAAAATAAATCTTCTATTATTCTAATCCCTTGTCTATCCGAGGACTTACTCCTCCCCCTGATCCTCACCTGAAAAATGTTAAATATTTGGGTGAGCACAAAGGCCCGTGAATAGCAACCACTTCTAATGAGGTGTGAAAATAAATCTCATAGTTTATATACAAAAATAAACTTTGATACATACATAAGTACAACAAATTGTACCCCAATCCTTCCCACATAATCATGTAAACAAAATGATCTGATGGTCACAAATAACTTTATAAATGAAAAGACATTTATAACTCAAAACACCCACTCATTTTCACAAATAATTTTATAAATGAAAAGACGTTTATAATCCAAAACACTCACACAAATTCAATCTCAAATACATTTGTCAAATCATGTTTGTTACCACTAGCCTGGTAACTGGCCCCGTCTCTTGTCATCACTAGCCTGATGACTGGCCCCGTCTCTTGTTACCACTAGCCTGGTAACTGGCCCCATCTCTTGTCATCACTAGCCTGATGACTGGCCCCTATGTGCACATCCCTATACCGACCACGCCGGTATACAATCTCGTTACCATTTAGACCTGGTAACCCAGTCCCCGTCTCATAAACATGATTTTCACACACACACACCAAAACTGTAGTCTCAGTCCCAACACACACAAAATTTCCCTTTTATCACCAAAACAATGATATAAAATCATCCCACAAATTTCACAAAATTCACATGTATAACAGTTTGCAAAATATTTAATTGCAACCCCAAACATCAACACATATATCATACATATGAAAAATCCACACACACGCACCCACACATTTAATATAAAAAAAATTCTCCCAAAAGAAGTAGTAAACTACTCACCTTGATTTCCAAAATCCAATTCAAAGCACTCTCTTCTCAATCTCAATGCAATCACCACCTAATCCAAAATAATATATAACAATCAAGCTCTATTCCTAACTTCGTCGTTTCGCGATTTTATATTTAATTTTTATACCTCCTACCCCTTGATATATACTTAGTATATCTTTTACATATAAATATCCTTTCCAATATGAGCTAATAGGGTGTAGAAGCATTCTGGGCTGTTTAGGAAAAAGTTACTAAAGTTTTTGGGGTCAAATCATAATTTTTAAAACTTTTGGGGTCAAAGTGTAATTTCTTTGAAAAACAAATTTTCTGTTTTCGGGACTACCATAAATTTTCCAGAATTCTATTCTTACAACTTACCAAGTAAAACAGTGATTCAAATTAAGTTTAGAAGAATATAAGGGTGAAAGTAAAGTTCTTTGAAACTAAAGAGGAACTTTCTATAATTTCTTTACTTTGCCCATCTTCTTCCTACGGCAGTAACTCCTTTCTTCCCTTTTTTTTTTTTTTTTCTTTTTGCTTTGTAAGACATTAAATACATTCTTTAAAGGCCTCAAAAACAATAAATATATATTAGGTCTCAAAACACTTAAATTAACAACTTCCAATAAAATCCATTTATACATTCATCACTATTCTTCACCATGAACATATATTATTATGTAATTAAATAACTTACAAACCCACCAATAATTAATGAATCCATACCTTTAATGAATCCAAATCCCTTCTTCTTCTTCTTTCTTTCTTCCTTCTTTCTCTTCCTTTTTCTTTACTTGAAACCCTAGCCTCTCCCTCATTTTTCTTATTCAACGTATGTATAGGTATTGGGAAGAGAATATATGTATATATATATCTATACATATATATGAAGAGTTTGACTTATCCCACAATACTACCATATTTAAAATCACATGTATAAGAGTCCTAATAGGTCTCTCTAGGATAAGAATTTTTTAGAGACATATTAGTCTTCTTTAATTATTTATATCCTTATATATATAATTACTCTTAGGTGGCCAATGCACCAAAATAAAATAATAATAATAATATATTATTATTTTTTTTTTTTTTTTTTTGGGTAATTACATTCTCTCCTCCTTAAGAGAATTTCGTCCTCGAAATTTATGTGCCTTGTGAGAACAATTGAGGATATTGACTTTTCATGCTTCCTTTACTTCTCCAAAGAACTTCTTCAATTGGGTTGCTCTTCCACAATAATTGGCCAACAGAATGGTTCTATTGCACAAAATTTATTGATTCCTTAACTTAAATAAGAGTTTTCTTTATCTCAATAGGTTAACTCAACCAATATATTCGAAAGATCTATTATATACTACTCGTAGTCATATTGAAAGAAAAATATACTGTGAAATCAAAACAAGTCTGATAATAGAATTCACCCTAAAATTGTAACCACATCCTCTCTATAAATCTATATGCCCATTTATATCTTAGATCAAATCTTCCTTCGAATTTCTAGCACACTACTTGTGAAACATAACACCAAGGTATGAATAGTATGCTCAAACTACCCATCAATTGAGAACCATAAATTATACTAAACTTCAAAGTGTTATTCATAGCGTGTTGCAAACTAGGCCAAATTTGAAGGTAAATTTTGGACTTCTATCTATTACACTAGATAAAGGTCTTTCACACAATCATAGGCTTTCTTCAAATAACTCTGAGTATACCTTCAAGTTAAGATTTAAGTTTAATTACCAAAACTAGCCAGACTTTGTCAATCAATCCATAATAACCCAAATATATTCATGCACAATCTGTATCTCAAAAGTCACTATAGAAACTTCATAGTAATATACTCTCATTTCCATTAAAAATTAAAAGAAGTTGTAAGAAACCCGTCGGACACTAATATCCAGTCTTTTCCATCTCCTTTTCCTCAAATTAAACTCATTCTTAGTAAATACATTTAATAATAGAAATAAATCTCACATGTCTTACCGTATAAACAGTTTCTCCATAACCTCAAAAACAATTACATCTAATCCAAAATCATGAGTAGGGTAATTCCTTCTTTACTACTAGAATACACAAATGCAACACCAACGGATACAGTAACATATGAATCTAGATAAAGTTGAGATAATCAATTTAGTCAATCCATAAAAATAGATGTACCATTCGTCAACCTCAATGACTTCACCAAAAATACAATATAACTATCTCAATTGCACATACTATTTTCTGAACATCATCATTTCTTTCTTTTAAGTAAAGCTAACTCAGCTTAAGATCAATCTTATTAAATTATCTAGCGTCTCACAACTAATCAAATAAATCATCAATACCACATAAAAAATATATATTTACTACATGTTGCTGTCTTATTCAGCTGGTAGTAATCTACGTACCATTTCACAATCCAATCATTTTGTTTATAAACACCACATCAACACTCCACAACAAATTGCTAAGTTGAATAATTTTTTTTGTTCTAAACATGTAAACATTATCTCTCCCCAATGATAGCATAGACAACTTCTCTAAAAATATATTTAAAAATTTTCTTTCTATTGATATCTCCTCAAGAGACACTCCCTCGTTCCGTGCAACAATGATACTAGTAATATTTTCCTAAAAATCTTTCCTCACCCCATTTTCGAGCTTGCACTCACAGAGTTAATATAAGGGATTAAATAAATCATGTTCCCTCAAAACTAAATCTGCATGATTCTCTTTTCAAAACAACCACTGTCGCATGTTGTGTGACTAACCAACCCATAATTAATATCACATCAAAACTCCTAAGGTCTAAGAAACTCAATCAACTAGTTACTGATGTTTTCCAATGTGGACCCTACACCTTGGGTACACAACATCTCCTAACCCAAAACCACCCATAGGAGTTACCACAGTCAAATCAAACTGAAGTGTTTGGTGTTCAACACCCAATCACACTGTTAATCTAGGAGACACCGAAGAATGTATAGACTCTAAAATTCCATTAGTGTTAGTCACATTTCTTACAACACCTTTACCATCCATTTTGCAACTATCTCTTATTTGTACAACATACCAGGCAAATTAACAAGCCTTAGTCACTACACCAATCATACTATTAACTAGTAAACATCATTCTCTATCCCACAAACTAAAGTCAATTAAAGCCTATAAAACCACTCAGATCCAGCCTAATCCTCTGGTAATTCATAAACCTATGCTCTGATACCACTCTTGTCACACCCCCACCCCGGATCACATAGGGTGGGCGGCGGACCGGCCACCAAGGCCTTAACCAACAAACTTTGTGCATATTAAATGCAAAATACAGCGGAAGACAAATAATAATGTGATCCACCACCGATCTAATGAATACCAGAGGAATAAACTAAACATCACCCACATCATTATTAAACTCATGTAAAATAATAATTAACCATAAAGTTCATTACTCTAAGTATAAGCAACATTATCCCCAAAACAATTGAATATTTGTCTCAAAACTATAAAAGACATTTATTCCTGAAAACCTACAAATAAAATAAATCTTCTATTATTCTAATCCCTTGTCTATCCGAGGACTTACTCCTCCCCCTGATCCTCACCTGAAAAATGTTAAATATTTGGGTGAGCACAAAGGCCCGTGAATAGCAACCACTTCTAATGAGGTGTGAAAATAAATCTCATAGTTTATATACAAAAATAAACTTTGATACATACATAAGTACAACAAATTGTACCCCAATCCTTCCCACATAATCATGTAAACAAAATGATCTGATGGTCACAAATAACTTTATAAATGAAAAGACATTTATAACTCAAAAACACCCACTCATTTTCACAAATAATTTTATAAATGAAAAGACGTTTATAATCCAAAACACTCACACAAATTCAATCTCAAATACATTTGTCAAATCATGTTTGTTACCACTAGCCTGGTAACTGGCCCCGTCTCTTGTCATCACTAGCCTAATGACTGGCCCCGTCTCTTGTTACCACTAGCCTGGTAACTGGCCCCATCTCTTGTCATCACTAGCCTGATGACTGGCCCCTATGTGCACATCCCTATACCGACCACGCCGGTATACAATCTCGTTACCATTTAGACCTGGTAACCCAGTCCCCGTCTCATAAACATGATTTTCACACACACACACCAAAACTGTAGTCTCAGTCCCAACACACACAAAATTTCCCTTTTATCACCAAAACAATGATATAAAATCATCCCACAAATTTCACAAAATTCACATGTATAACAGTTTGCAAAATATTTAATTGCAACCCCAAACATCAACACATATATCATACATATGAAAAATCCACACACACGCACCCACACATTTAATATAAAAAAAATTATCCCAAAAGAAGTAGTAAACTACTCACCTTGATTTCCAAAATCCAATTCAAAGCACTCTCTTCTCAATCTCAATGCAATCACCACCTAATCCAAAATAATATATAACAATCAAGCTCTATTCCTAACTTCGTCGTTTCGCGATTTTATATTTAATTTTTATACCTCCTACCCCTTGATATATACTTAGTATATCTTTTACATATAAATATCCTTTCCAATATGAGCTAATAGGGTGTAGAAGCATTCTGGGCTGTTTAGGAAAAAGTTACTAAAGTTTTTGGGGTCAAATCATAATTTTTAAAACTTTTAGGGTCAAAGTGTAATTTCTTTGAAAAACAAATTTTCTGTTTTCGGGACTACCATAAATTTTCCAGAATTCTATTCTTACAACTTACCAAGTAAAACAGTGATTCAAATTAAGTTTAGAAGAATATAAGGGTGAAAGTAAAGTTCTTTGAAACTAAAGAGGAACTTTCTATAATTTCTTTACTTTGCCCATCTTCTTCCTACGGCAGTAACTCCTTTCTTCCCTTTTTTTTTTTTTTTTCTTTTTGCTTTGTAAGACATTAAATACATTCTTTAAAGGCCTCAAAAACAATAAATATATATTAGGTCTCAAAACACTTAAATTAACAACTTCCAATAAAATCCATTTATACATTCATCACTATTCTTCACCATGAACATATATTATTATGTAATTAAATAACTTACAAACCCACCAATAATTAATGAATCCATACCTTTAATGAATCCAAATCCCTTCTTCTTCTTCTTTCTTTCTTCCTTCTTTCTCTTCCTTTTTCTTTACTTGAAACCCTAGCCTCTCCCTCATTTTTCTTATTCAACGTATGTATAGGTATTGGGAAGAGAATATATGTATATATATATCTATACATATATATGAAGAGTTTGACTTATCCCACAATACTACCATATTTAAAATCACATGTATAAGAGTCCTAATAGGTCTCTCTAGGATAAGAATTTTTTAGAGACATATTAGTCTTCTTTAATTATTTCTATCCTTATATATATAATTACTCTTAGGTGGCCAATGCACCAAAATAAAATAATAATAATAATATATTATTATTATTATTTTTTTTTTTTTGGGTAATTACAGTTATGGTAGGAGATCTCCGTGCCTATCCTGATATTTTTCTCCCTCGTGCTCCTATTCCTTTGGAGGAGGATCCTGGGCTTGAGTTGGAGTTGGAGTGGGTTGGACTTGCATTAGAGTGAAGAAAGAGCAAGAGGAACAGGGGGGCTAGGCCATGGGCGGCGCCCCCTTGGTGCCGCCTAGGCTTGGGTGACCCCCTTTGGGCGACGCCCTTTGATCCCTTGTTGGGCGTTGGCTTTATGACTCCCTTGTTGGCTTCTCTCTTGATGGGTTGACCCATCTCTGTTTGGGCTCCTTTCTAGATACTGAATATTTGGGTATCTCTTGGTTTATTTTCATTGGGCCTGACCTAGTTAATTTCGGGCTCATCATTTTCATAAGCTAAAACATAATGCTTAAGAGCAAAACACAAAGACACAAACAGCTGTGGCATGAGAGATGGGCATCCACATGATCCTATGTTGCTCAAATGATCTCTTAGAATTATGTATGATTCAGGTAGGAGATTCATGGGAGCAATGTTGTTTGTTGTTTGATTTTGGTGATACTATGTTGATGGACTGCCCTTCCGGATTAGGAGATATGGTTCAAACTAGACATTCCACAGTGAGGAACCCTTATTACATGGAAATGATGTGAGAAATGATGTTATTACATGGAAATCTTCTGCAAATGGTCTGTTTATTGTACTAATTGGTACCAACTGGACTCAATCTTTGAGGAGGGAGCTCAACCTTTGAGATACGGCAGTAGTCTAGGAGGTAGAAGAGTAACAGACTGGGGTCTTAGAGTTGAGGATTACAATCATATTGATTCAATCTGTATTCCATTTTTCCTCAAGTCGAGCATTGTATAAGGTAGGACTCTTCATCAAGTTATTTACCAAACTCATGCATCTCAAAAAGTTATTTATTAAAATCAGTCATTTTTAAACTTATTTTTCAAACCCAATCGTTTATTAAAAACGTCATTCTCAATAATGTTTTCATAACTGAAAACGTCAACCTCTTTAAAGACATCATTTGAAATGATGCACTTTTAACGCACTACATATCAGAATCGATATGTTTTTAAAGACGTCATTTTAAATGACGTCTCGTCTGTAAATCAAATGTTATTTTGAGCCACGAATGTTTCATTTAGAATAATATCTTCTAAAAGTGAATGAGTTCGAAAAATTAATTTAAAAATAAACGATTTTAAGAAATAAGTTGGGGGTGGGGCATGCCTTTGATCAATCACTCCTCCTTCCTGCGTGATTCTTTTTGGCCGGTTGAGCAATAGTATCATTGGTAAACTTTACCCTTTTGTGGGGTATTTGATGGGTTTCTTGTGCCCTCTAAGGATTCCCATTGTTGTGGTGCCCTTGGAGGTTTTGGTAGAAATATACTTTACTTTGTGCACATGATCCTTTGCTAAGGGTTTTTGGTTTTTACATCCTTGGGTAGGGTACAAATTATGTTGAGCTAGACTACCTTTCAGCCTCATGTGGTGCCATTCTTGTCCTTGCAGACAACTGAGGAGGTATGTGATCATTGCCGCGATGTCACGTGTCAATCGGAAAAAAAAGTATGCTTATCATGATTTTATGATTACATTTGGGCAGTTGATTGGGTCAATTACCCTGATGATCCTATCATGTTATCCCATAATATATAAGGGAAAATTTCAGTCACACTCCTTGTAATTTGTTATATCTTAAAAAATATTTTCTCTATTTTTTGAATCTTTTCTGACATCCCGTCAGATTAATGACGATAATTAGAATGTAATTTTAATCAATTATTCATATGATATATTTTAAGAAAAACTTCGTTCACATCTCCTTTAGATAGACATATCTTCAATGAGTCCCCCTTTGTTTTTTAAACTTTTTTACGTATTAAAATTTGGGTTGATTAAAATTTAATTCGAACTAATTACAATTTATTTTTTACGTATTAAAATTTGAGTTGATTAAAAATTATATTTTTTTACGTATTAAAATTCATTTTTAATCGTCTCGAATCAAATTTTAATCAATCCAAATTTTGATACATAAAAAAATATAAATTTTAATCGACTCAAATTTTAATACGTAAAAAATAAATTTTAATTAGCCTGAATTTTAATAGGTAAAAAAATACGAATTTTAATCGACTCTAATCAAATTTTAATCCAATTCAGGTTGAATTCGAATCGGCTAGAATTTTAATACGTTAAAAAAAATTAATAGGCTCGAATTTTAATACATAAAAAATAAAATTTAATCAGCTCGAATTAAATTCTTAGATGTTTATGTGAGGGTAATTTTAGTATTTTAGATGAATTTTTTTGTTTAAAAATGATGATTTAACGACAGGGGTATGAGTAATGTTTAAATATATATTAGGAGGGGGTGTCACTGATAATTTTGTAAATTGCCATCCAAAATTGCAAACAGATTTGATTTCTTCAAAAAGAAAATGCTTGCCATGACAAACAATATATAGTTCCAGTGACCCAGTCCCTTGACCTTGACTAATAGCTATATATGGGTACCTTCCCATGCAACTTCGAGGAAGGAGAACCCCCACTGCACAATGAAACCCCCGACCAACTTTATCAGCAAAATCCATACAAGTTTCCTCTGATCTGTACCTTCGTTGTCAACCCCCTCATCCTCTTTCCTCGAACACTTCACTTTCTCCCTCCCCCAGTCCCCCTCCTCTATATATTCCCTTCCTTTCTCACCAAGATAACCGTACACACTTTTTTTTTCCTGTCTAATGCATTGTGGTCATTGAATAGATACTCGTAAAATCGTTGATCATCCAGCAATGGCGTCGAGAAGCGATATCGTGTTCGAGGATTTCTTTCCATCCATGGTGGAGAAATTGGGTGAAGAAGGGTTTATAAATGAACTGTGTAATGGGTTTCGATTATTGATGGATGGGGAGAAGAAAGAGATCACTTTTGAGAGCTTGAAGAAGAACTCTGCTGTGCTAGGGTTGCAGGACTTGAAGGATGATGAATTGAGGTGCATGGTGAGAGAAGGTGATCTGGATGGAAATGGAAGCTTAAATCAGATGGAGTTTTGTGTCCTCATGTTTAGGTTGAGTCCTGAGTTGATGAAAAGATCAAAGAGATTGGTAATAGAAGCTGTAATGAATGAGTTGGAAGGTCTGTAATATTGTTTATTAGGTCATCTCTCTCTCTGTCTCTCTCTCCAGTATTCTGTATTTGATTCTAGCTAGCATATAATATTTGGTTCAGTATTGTTCTAAAGCTTTAATGGTATTGCAATTTTTTTAGGCCAGATTACTTGAGGGGGAGAAAAAGCATCAAGAAATATAAGGGAGCAAGATCATTTGAGAATTAATTAAGTGTACTTTGATCAAACTGATGAATTTCAACCCATATGATTGAATAGTGTTCCATTAGATAGGAACAGATTTGATAAATACTGATAACTCTCAAAAAGAGTATTAGAACGGAATGTTATAGAGTTCAACCAATTTGATTGCAAGGATAATTGATCAAAGCGGTATTTTGGATGATATGCTTCTCTTTTCTTTTCTTTTCTCCCTTTCATTTTCATTCCCAAATCAGTGAACTATCTGCATAAAAGAGTATGACACAGCTCCACCTCCAATAAGCTAAAGATCAGCCATAATTTTCCAACAATTCTCTCTCTAGGTGCAGCAAAAATTAGAGAATAGAGTATGTATGGTACAAGAAACAGGCCCAAACCTGCTTGTGCCATGGATCTTGAGACTTAACTCTCCTAGCGCCGGGCAAGTCAGTGGTCTTTGGCCCGCTTGGCTTTCAGACCAGGCTGATTAAGGCCCAAATAACCACCATTCAAGCTCACGTCCCCACGGATGGCCCAATGAAAAGGATGTGGTCACCCATATAACCCAGACTTATGGCTATCAGCCAAATATTATACCCACATTTTATATCATTACATGTCTACCTAATCATATAGGGCTGCCTTAAAAGAGAGCCCTTTTTCGATAGTGATTTCAGGTATAGTACTATAGAGTATGATATTTGAGCTAGCAGGACGACAAAAGAGAGAAGACCTCGGTCTTCGGCTTACTAGGCCTTCATACTAGGCTGATTAAGGCCCGAACAACCACCATTGTAAGCTCACATCCCCAGGGATAGCCCAATGAAAAAGATGTGGTCGTGTTTTTTGTTGAATAGTCAGGACCGGCCCAGCCCGGCCCATGGGAACCCATATATCCCAGGCTTATGGCTATCAACCAAATATTATACCCACATTTTATATCATTACATGTCTACTTAGTCATATAGGGTTGATATATACATGGGGATATTATTTTTAAGTCATCATGCATTTCTAGAAGGCATGGGCTAAGGCATTTCCCACCCACAAGCTAAAATTGTGTGCCATAACAATCTCTAAATCTTACATTATCCTTCCTTGGATATGGTCCAGCTTGTATGCTGGATGCTTCCCCCTGGTCACAATCTCTGTAACACCAACATAATTTAGGTAATCATGATAACAAGCTTTAATGGATTTGCATGAATCCTTTTGTTGGGTATTTGGTGAGACAAAGTATAAAGTGTTTCACATCAATACCAAAAATTTTCCAACCTTTAAATGAAAGTATCTTCATCTTCGTCGATTATTATCTTCTCGTGTCAATAAACAACCAAATTATTGATCGGCGGGGAGGGACATCTTAAAAGTATGGGACAAAGGATCAAGCACTTTGACGTTGTCTCTTGGGATCCACCACAGGATGGGTTTGAGAACCGTGTAATGAGTGACTATCCAACATGGTAAAAGTATGACATGTACTTGGACATATGTTCTGCTATGTAGGTGTGGAATTCAATTAAAACAGAAACTGCAATGTGTTTTCATTGTTGATATTATAGATGGACAGGAGACACATCAAAGGAAATACAAGAAGAAGGTGTTGTGCTCTGGGTGGACTTTCGATAACATCACATCCATTAGCCCCCAAGCAAGAAAGAAACACACACCCCCACAAGAGAGAGAGAGAGAGATTATCAGCATATTAGATTATCAATACCTTTGTTCCAAAGAAAAAGAAACTAGAAAAACATTTAAGGATGCCACTATCACATGACCACCTCAAGTATTTTATAATAAAGATCATGTTCATCTGGTAATTAGCACATTAAAATATCTGGTTAGAGAATTCTGTAATCAATAGGCAGCACTAGACTTTCCTTGCAGGCTGCAACTTGCTCTTGCCCCTCTCTTTCCTCTGTTTTCCTTTTCTTTTCTTTATATTGACCTTAATCACAACTCAATTCTACTCAACGAAGCCTTATCCCGACTTTTTTGGAGTTGGGTAACTGGCTGGAATCCCAGGAAACAGATAAATAGATTCAATAAGAGCAGGGAAGTGGAAAACAATATGCATTTGACGACTCAAAAGGTTGAGAGAATTTGACAAGTGAGAGGCTAAAGACAGGTGAAAACAATGAAGAAATGTGAGTTGTGCAACTCTATTGCAAGAATATACTGTGATTCAGACCAAGCCAGCCTGTGTTGGGACTGCGATGCCAAGGTTCACACAGCCAACTTCTTAGTCGCCAAGCACTCAAGAACTCTTCTCTGCCATGCTTGCCAGTCTCCCACTCCATGGACCAGTTCTGGCCCCAAGCTTGGACCTACTGTCTCAGTCTGTGAGGCATGTGCCAATGCAAGTAGTAGTCATATCAGTGATGGTGATCATGACCTTGAAGATGATATAGAAGACTACGAGGACAACGAGAATGAAGATGACGATGGTGATCAGGTTAGTGATGAAGATGATGGAGACAATCAAGTTGTTCCTCTATCTTCCACACCTTTGGCTCCACCTTTGGTCTCAAGTTCTTCTAGCAGTGAAGAACACACTTCATTATATAGTTTGAGAGAGAGTACAAACAAATCTGCAATTGGGTTTTCATCGAAATGAACATATAAAATTTCCATTCTGAGTTATGATGTATCTCTTTTCTTCCACATTACTCTGTTTTGATATCCACATCTGTTTGCTTTCAATGTGTAGAAGTATATACATACTACAATCACACACACACACACACACACACACTGCTTTTATTTTTCAAATTTTTTATTAAGATTTGCAATCTCTTCTCAACTTGCTAAAAAGTCTGCATTCCAGGATTTGTTATGTTGCTTTCTACTCTGTTTAATTCCTCAAGAAAATTGACCATACAAGGCTGATGAGCATTTGATCAGCTCATGCACATGGCAATAATGCTGAAGCAGAATTCAAGCAAGCCTTTCATTGTACAGCAAAGCTTGATTGCATGTGACCATGATTCGCACTCGAGAATCAGCCTCTCAAAATTGGAGGAATGACTCTCCACCGTTTATGTGCACTGAATACAATCTTTTTTTTTCCTTTGGACTAATAACCCTCCTTCCTGATGTTGATAGTCTTATTAATTAGTTCATTTGACTTTAATTTTGGAGTCTCTGATTGAAAACTTATCGTAGCTTCTTATCAACTCTCACTGTAATTTTCATATGTCAGAAACTTACAACAAAATACAAGTATACAACCTAGGATTACATCAACTTGGGGAGGGCTCATGTGGACAGGTGATAGAGATAGACAAATGCTTTTATCATAATTATACTATAAACATAACAGAATCCAAAGAAATGAAATGTGTGGAGTCTCCGACATCTCCATGTGCCTAACATAAAACCCATATTAGTATTTTATTGCAGGTTGATCAAGGCCTTATTTTCCAAGTTAATTGACTTGAGAGAGAGAGAGAGAGAGAGATGGTTTCAAAAAAATGTGGTGGAGAAACATTGCGTATGGAGGGAGATAAATCACAAACCTATGACCTAAACGATGTTCCCACAACGGGCTAGTTGTTTTGCATTTTACTATTCGAGGAGGAAGACCTTGTCAAAACCAAAAACTAACAGAAATCAATATGCAAGGCACACCAGCCAAGCAAGCCAAGGTTTTTTTATACTATATAGGTTAACACACTTTCCTCTCCCTCGTAGCCTCCTTTGCCATGCTGCCATCCATCCACTCAACTATCTCACTCGCACACTCGACTAGACATGGGAAAACTCAGCCTGTTTGCCTATGAATGATGCTCTACCTCACTCGACTGGCAGTTGACATTTTTTGGGGCTATGGTGGAGAGGCAGCTCTCGGAATTTTTACTGATAAGAGTCATTTAATTTTTTTTAATTTAATATGTAAAATTAGAACCCTAATTCCAACGATTTCGACCTAAATTTCACGTGGTTATCATATAATCCAATTCTTCTATTGAGAAGCATGACAAGAGCCAAAAATTCAATCCATACCAGACGACCAAAAGTGATGAGATTCTGCATGTCAAGTTGTTTATCCGATAATAAGTAGAAGAGGTAGAACCTCCTTCCAAATTCTCTGGTGTCCAACCAACTCTAGATTAGGTGACATGGTAACCCATTTGTCCAAACAATTTGAGATTTATGGCGTAGCCGTTGCATGATTCTGCATCAGAGGTACCTGGTTACAATCAGATTTCTAGTCGGCCAACGATCGTGGTACACATTCACAAATTTCAGCACAATGAGAAAGTAACAGGAGCTGCTATTCTTCATAATGAAACAAAGCAAACTTTATTGACTCTCTTCTTAAATGTAATCAAACTTCCAAGGACAGGATGGGTTACAAGACAGTTTTACACAGCAAGTTAAGCCACACAGAAACCATTCAAAAACCTAAAACAATCTCAAAAGGCTGATCGACGATGATTATTCCAAGGTTTATGGATTTGAAACACAGCTGACATGATTACGCTGAAGAGAAGCACTTCATTTTCCAACATAGCATAAACCACACCCACCGAGATCATCTGACTCAGATATCTCAGCATCAGCATCTTCCAGTCGCTCAAGAAGCCTTCTCCATATCTGCAGGACAAGTAAGCTTGGACTCAATTCACTTGTCACCAAAGCTTGCAATACAGTTTTACAGGCTAAATCATGCAAAATATTAAAATACGCACTATGTTCCTACTGAATTTAATCACATCAATGCATACAATGAACCACAACACAAAAATCATATTTGATGTCACACACTCCGTCACAACATCAACCATCGGTGCCATGGAAAGTATTATTAACATCCATGCTTCATATTCTCCTTAAGACCTGTACAGCAGTCAATAATTTCGTACCACTTTCTTATTGGTAAAATGGCAGGTTTCCACCTTACGTTTAAGTAGTACTTGCGACATCTTTCAGCAGGATTAAACACCTGCCACACAAAAGGGGATGATATGAGCCTGTGTGATGCCAAGCTATTTCATTTAGGACGCATGGAGTAGACTGTGCAATGAATTGTCCAGAAAACAGCTGCCCTCTCCACGACACACAGCTGAAAATGAGCCTTGAGACGGGATGTGGACTTTCCTCATGCTACGGTTTCCTCAGGTCTGTTCCCAGGTTGCATTAAGGGAACATCCAAGTGATTATCTTCGCTGACGCAAAAGGGCTCACAAGGCGCAGAACAAGAATAACACCAATAGAGACTTCATTTGCTTGTCTACAACATATTATGGAATGTGTTCCCATCCATTCAATCCCACACAGATCAACTTAAATTCAACAAAACAAACATTATAGATTGTTAACATTGAAGGGTGCAACCCAAATGATACATATCGATAAACACAAAGAAGAATTTCAGTCACCAAAGTAAATTGTAATTATTAAAACATACAACCAATTAAAGCAAGCATACCATCATTTGTCACACATAAAATGGCAACTACTTGTCCAATACAGACCAGGAATTTATAAACCTCGTCTTAACCCAAAGTTAAATGAGACCCCAAAAAGATGTAAACTAAAGACCTAGAACTTAGTCAAGCTGACCAGAATACCTAATACTATTTTACCTGTATTTTCATACCAATTTTGATCATATATTCCTGATCACTACAACGTCGCAAAATTTGAAACAAGGCAACAAGAAATGCACAATAAACAACACAAATTATGCACCAAATTGCGTAAAAAATGCGATAGCATCTTCAATCATTGATAAAGAACTTAACTTCCTAATAATCATTGATTAAAAGCCCAAAGCAAAACATCACATATCATTGCATCAAACTAATTCATACCATGGATTGCAAATTACCATACAGAAAATTACACAAACAATCAAATAACAACATTTCCAATCAAAAAACAAAGTCCAATGACTTTCTTCTACCAACCACTGCTAAACAAAACCGAACAGTAACATCAAAAATCATTTCTTTTCAACAAAATTCATACCAATTTTCTAATCTAACCTGTACTTTTGTCCGACGCATCATGATACACCGGCTCCTCCTCCGGCACCGGATGCAACCCCACCCCCTCCCCCACATCACCGGAAACCTCACCACCACCATCTTTCTCATCAGGATACCTAACAACCACCACAGGACAAACACAGTGACGCACGCAGTAATCACTCACACTCCCAAGCCTTCCCTTCGCATTCCTCCTCGACGCCCCAAACCCTCGGCTACCCATTATCACCGCACTGAGCCCCAACCTCTCCACCTCCAAACACAGCCTCTCCTTCATATCGTGATCCTTCACAATATGAATCTTGAACGGAATTAGAGCTTCAACCAACGGCTGAGACAAATCGTTCGCCTTCGTAGTCGTGAAATTATCGAAATCGTCCTCCAATCTCTGCTGAGACTCTTCGTTTGTGGTGTCGACGGGGACGTCTACGGCGCCCCAATCGGCGCCGTATAGGACAGAGGTGGGGCGGACGTGGAGGAGGATTACAGCGTCGCCGGGACGTAGGTAGTTTTGGACGGCCCATTTGACGGCGTGGGAGCTCTCGTCGCTTAGATCGACAGCGATTGCGATTTTTCTCTGGGCACCGGAGATTGGGGTCCCAGTTGGGAAGCGTGGGGAAGCTGGTTGGTGTAAAATCGCCGACGGAGGGCGCTCAGATTCCGGCGGCTTTTTGGGTGTCAACATGACGATGTAAATAAGTGTTTACGTGATGTTTATTTTTTCGAGAATTTTGATGTGGTACTTCTGTGTCTGTGTTGTCTGTGACGGTTCGAGTTTGTCGAGGACTTGGCGTCTGGGAAGAAGAAAGGTGAGGGTGGTGAACAGGTGGGATCGTGTTCATTGACTGTTTTATAAGGATATGGGCACATTAGCCCGTGACCCGGTGGACAGCCCGACGGCCCATCAGGCTCATGGACAACTTGACTTAGTAAGTGACTACTCAATGGGCCTATATCTTTCGGACTGGATACAGACGCTCTTTCCAATCTGCTTAACTGAAGACACGAGTGAACAGAAGAAATACAAGTGTATCGATTTGACTTTTATCTGTCCTACCTGAAAAAATAGATGAGCTGCTCCAGTTCGATTCGTTTTGGGCTCGGTTCCGTCTTGACTCGTACTTTTTAGACTTATTTAAAAAAACAAGTTTAATAGACTCAGCTCAAACTCGTAAAACTCAACTTAATTATCAGTCCTACTCGTTAATCATTACGATGACCTATCCATCCATATAACATACCGAGAGTTCGAGCTCAAGATTCAATTTTTCGTATTGAAAGGTAAGATTGAATGAAAAAACTAATTTTTCGGGAACCGTAAAAATGATACGTGAGGTGCAAATGCATTTCAGAGATGAGGATTTGAATTTTGATTTGAGCAACGGTTCTCATTTATTTATAACCCAAAATCAAACAGCTAGGAAAATGCCAGAAGTTGAAAAAGAAGATAGTGATATGAGGAATTAATTTTAAAAAAAATAATGATGGTTGGATTGTTTTTAGCTATGACAAAAGAATTCCTTAATAATGGAGGTCTGATCAGGACCCCTGGAGGTGATGTTGACTACTAGAAAATCTATGGTCTCACAGTAACTTGGAAGGAGTAGTAAAGTAGCTTCATCAATAAATCTGGACAGTTATGTAAAGTTAATGTACATAAATGCAGTAACTAAACTACATCACCACTTTAGAACCACTTAACTAGTTCACAATCCAGAACTGCTATGGAGAGAGGTCGTCTCCACGACTCGAATGAGTGATGAGAGATCACAATCTGTTGAGATGTCGAACAAGTTTCACATTAGTTGGTAATGAGGGGTCTTGGGGCATATAAGGAAACGGGTCACTCCACCTACTAGGTGTGTCTTTTGGGTTGAAAATTCATGCTCAAGTGGTATCAGAATCATGGCCCGAGCTGATTGTGGACTCAATTTGTTGTACTGGATGAGAGAATATTGATGGTCATCCATTGTAAGCCTCGTTCGAGAGGAAAATTATTGAGGTGTTGAACGAGTCTCACATCAGTTGGTGATGAGGGAGTCTTAGAGCATATAAGAGAACGAATTACTCCACCTACTAGGTGCACCTTTTGGACTGAAAACCCATGCCCAACACAACCTTATCACTGTGTTGAGAGTGAAAGGGCAGTTCAATGTAATGAGTGTTCAACAAAAACAAGTAAGAAAAATCTTGCCTTGTATTTGGAGTAGCAAAGCAAGCAATAGCCAGGAAAGGGCTTCATGGTCACTCATATGTGTAGTTTAAGGTTTAAACTATTGGGAAACTAATATGGTATCACATTCGGTAATTTAATGGAAGTTACGATTCAATAAGTGTATTATATATTACATTTTTTTTTTAACCGAGTCGATTATGATTCAATCGAGGTTAATTTATAACTAGATCAATCCTAAAATATTAGGACTACTTAGGTATGATACTGAAATAAAAACTGAGGAAAAATTGCACACTTAATTACCAAAGGGATAACTACAAGCAAAACTAGAATAATATGACACCAAAGAATTATATAGAAATTCACATAAAGAACGTATCAGTGTTCGAGACTCCCGTCATTGTGGAGTCTGGCGAGGGTTAGACCAAAGAAATTCACATACTGAAGCAAAACATGAAGAAGAAATCATGCTGCTCTCAAGGGTGTTGTCTACAGTTCATCTTGGTGAGTACCACTGCCATTAGAGTTTCCTTGGAAGTTTTCAAGCACAATTTGCCCCATTATTTTTGCAGTTAAAGGCAGCCCAGCACACTTGTTTACAATCTCATCTTTCAGATTTTCCATCTCCATGGGAAACTCTTTTCCATCTCTCTAAACTGAGTCTTTGAATATCTCCCAGCAGCTCTCTTTATCACTAAGTGACATTCGATGCAAATTCTCTTCCCCAACCATTTTCTTAGCTATTTCATCAGACCTGCTTGTGACAATTACTGTTCCACCATACCCTTTTGGTAACCCATAATCAAGTTTTTCATTCCAATTCTTGTCTTCAACCCAGAGACAAACCAACATTCGTCTAATAGTCCCTTTTCTATTGTCACAATCTTCATCGGTCTGTCTCAACATACCCAAATCCGAGGAAGGAAGTAGTCCTTCACCGATTCCTTGGCAAGTATCGACAGTGTTGTTTTGCCTATTCCTCCCATTCCAACAATCCCAATAGCCTTGAAAGTTTCATTTCTCTCTCTCTCTCTCCCAACAAGCAATCTTTTAAGGCTCATTGCTTCTTCCTCAAGCCCGTGAACCTTTTTCGGGTCTATGTGCCGAGAACTCCATCTGTAAGCTTCTACTTTTCCTGGTAAGCTTGCTTCTCCATTATTTTGCTGACTTACATTCCTCTCTGAATCTCCACTGCCATTTTTCTTTTCGAGTATTCCCTTGATCTTCTTTAACTTCTTGCTAACTTTATAAGTGCACGGGTGCTTTCCTTGCAATGGATTGAGATGGACTTGAAACAATCAAAGGGTTAGGAAAATGGCCGGGTGAACACCTGACTAATTTTATCTGAAGTTCAAGTCAGTCGGCATTGGAGTCATTAGGACAGTGTATTTTCTGGATTTAGTTTGTATACCTTTGTTCAGCTTCCTGAGGGATATTTATACTTGGACTAGCAATGATTAAAAGATCATTGAATTTCATCTCAGCATTTAATGGCTTGAACTCGTATCTAAGCACAATAAGTGTCATCCCATCAAATCTGCTCAATACTGATCCCTTCGGGTGAGTGGACCCTGTTGGAATTTAGAGGACTATCACACACTCACAAAAAATAATGGAAGAGACTATTGAAGATAAGAAGAACTCTTTCTATTCACTCATATTCAAATGGATGTATTACATAGGATATATATAGACACTCATATATAACACATGACATACAAAATAACCCCACTACATAATGCAATAATAAAGACCTCACTCCTCCATTACTTGGAGAATTAAAATACCACAATTATTTTGTCCTCCACTAATACCATATTGATGACCCACTAATACAAAAAAACTAAATGCATAAAAATAACTCCTAGAACATGAAAAGTCATGTTTATTATTTTCTTTCAACACCCCCCCTTAAACATGATTTTTCTTCTCAACTCCAATCAAACTTCTCAATTTGCAAAAGACATCCTCCTTGAGGGGCTTAGTGAAAATATCGGCAATTTGATCTTGAGACTTCACAAACTTGAGCTCCACCTCTTTCTTGGTCACATATTCTCTAATGAAATGGAACCTTGTGTCAATATGCTTACTACGATCATGAAACACCGGATTCTTTGTCAATGCTAGTGCCGATTTGTTGTCAATGAAGATCTCCGTCGATTCATCTTGAGGCAAATGAAGCTCCTTCAACAAATTTCTAAGCCAAATGGCTTGACAAACACATGATGTAGCCGCCACATACTCGGCTTCACAAGTCGAAAGAGTCACAATGGGTTGCTTCTTTGAACTCCAAGCAAATGCGGTATCTCCCATGAAGAAAACATACACAGTAGTACTTTTTCTATCATCCATATCTCCGGTCCAATCACTATCACAATAACCCGCAAGCTTGGAATTGTTAGAACAAGAATATAGTAATCCATAATCAAGTGTACCTTTGATGTATCTAATAATTCTTTTCGCCGCTTTCAAATGGGTCATGGTAGGAGCTTCCATATAGCGACTTACAAGACCAACACCAAAAAGAATATCCGGCCTTGTACATGTTAAGTACCTCAAGCTTCCCACTAGGCTCTTGAAATGGGTGGAATCCACATGCTCTCCATCTTCATATTTTGACAATTTTACACCACATTCAACGGGTGTGCATACCGGCTTACAATCTTGCATCTCGAATTTTGCCAAAATTTCTTTAGCATAACCTTCTTGAGAGATGAAAATACCTTCCTTCATTTGCTTCACTTCAATGCCAAGGTAGTATGACATAAGTCCAATATCGGTCATCTCAAATTCTTTAGCCATAGCTCTCTTGAAATCTTCAAACATTCTTGGACAATTTCCTGTGAAGATCAAGTCATCCACATACAAACAAGCATAGAGTATATCACCATTATCATTCACCTTGGCATAAAGAGCATGTTCATGGGGACACTTGGTGAAATTATTTGCTTGAAAGTACTTGTCAAGTCTACTATTCCAAGCCCTTGGTGCTTGCTTCAAACCATACAAAGCCTTTTTTAATTTCAAGACTTTCTCTCCTTGCCCTTTCACAACATAACCCAAGGGTTGTTCAACATACACTTCTTCATCAAGAAAACCATTCAAAAAAGCGGACTTTACATCCATTTGATGAATTTTCCAATCATTTAGAGCGGCTAAAGAAATAATCAATCTAATTGTTTCCAAACGAGCAACGGGTGCAAATACATCATCATAGTCAATACCCGGTCTTTGACTATAGCCTTTTGCAACCAATCTTGGTTTGTACCTCTCCACTTCACCATTGGCATTTTTCTTTGTCTTGTACACCCACTTCACTCCAATGGCCTTTTGTCCTCTAGGGAGTGTGGCAAGTTCCCATGTTCCATTTCTTTCAATTGTTTCAATTTCTTCATTCATGGCACTCCTCCACTTCTTGTCTTGTGCCGCTTTCTCATAGCCTATGGGATCACAATCGGCAAATAGGCAAAATAGTGTTAGATCACTAAATCTTTGAGTTACCTCTTCGGTTTCTTCATAGATATCTCGAAGACTCCTCATGCGAGGTGGCCTCTCACTTGAGCTTGCTTCGGATGATGATGGAGATGCTTGCACATTGGTGGGTATTGGTGGTGATGGTGGAGGAGAATAAATGGGCAGCTCCATGATCTCATTGGGCTCCTCCTCTTCTTCAAAGAATGGGAAAAAATCATAGTCTTCTTGTGGAGTGTTCCAATCCCATTCATCTTCTTCATCAAACTCAACATCTCTACTAATGATTATCTTGCCATTGATTGGGTTGTAAAGCTTATAACATTTGCTTCTTGAATCATAACCAATGAAGATAAACTTTTCACTCTTGTCATCTAGTTTGGTCCGTTTCTCATCCGGCACATGTGTATAGCATACACTTCCAAAGACCCGCAAATGAGAAACATTTGGTTTGATTCCTCCTCATGCTTCTTGTGGTGTTTTGTCTTGAACACTTCTAGTGGGACACCGATTTAACAAATAGATGGCACAATCAATAGCTTCCGCCCAAAACTCCTTGGGCATTTTTTTACTCTTCAACATACTCCGAGCCATGTCAAGAATGGTTCAGTTCTTCCTTTCGGCAACACCATTTTTTTGTGGTGATCTTGGAACCGTTAGAGGATGGTGAATTCCATTTTCTTCACAAAAAAATTTGAATTCACTTGATGTGAATTCACCTCCTCTATCGGATCTAATTGCCTTAACTTCATACCCACTTTGTTTTTCAATCAAAGCCTTAAACCTTTTGAAAACACCAAACACCTCCGATTTTTGTTTTAGAAAATAAACCCATGTTTTCCGGCTAAAATCATCAATAAAGAGAAGAAAATACCGGTTCTTACCAAATGATGGTGGGTCTATAGGGCCGCAAACATCCGAGTGAACAAGTTGAAGTGGTTTGGTTGCTCTTGAAATGGATTCTTTGGGAAAGCTCTTTCTAGCTTGCTTTCCAATTAGACATCCCTCACAAAGTTGATCCGGGTGGTTGATAGAAGGCAATCCTTTCACCATCTTCTTTCTAGACAACAAGGTTAGTCCTCCAAAATTCAAGTGTCCAAATCTCAAGTGCCATAACCAAGAAGAATCTTTAACACATGCTTTCAAGCATTTTGCCACATCACTTTGAATATTTAACAAAAACATTCTATTTCTTGTCATCGGCACTTTAGCAACCAAATTCCCGTTTCCATCTCTTATTGAAAGATTATGATTTTTCATGCAAATATCATAACCTTTCTCTAAGAGTTGTCACAAGCTCAAAATCTTAGAAATAACTTGATGCCTTCCATCCTTCAAACGAATCAAAATATTACATCTTCCCATTACTAGAATTTGAGAAGAATCTCCAAAAGTGACTTTTCCACTTACCGATTCATCAAGCTCCACAAACATCTCTTTGTTTCCACACATGTGATTACTAGCACCGGAGTCAAGGTACCACACGTTCTTGTCTCCCTTTTGCTCTTCTTTGTATGCCAACAACAAGGTCGGCTCCACCTCTTCGACTTTGTCTTCAACAAAGTGTGCTCTTTCTTCCATAAAATCATTTCTACACTCGGAAGCAAAATGGCCATATCGATGACAATTATAACATTGAATATGAGATTTGTCATACCTCCCTCCATATGACTTTGAATGGTTGCCTCTTCCACGTCCTCTTCCACGATGTGATTCTTGACCTCTTTCTTCTTTGTTGGACGCATTTTGGCCAAAGTTTCCCCTCTACCTCGACCACGTCCACCACGACCTCCACGTCCACGTCCACACCCTCTACCTCTTTGACTTCCATCTTGCCTTCTTTCTTTTTCTTTGAAAGAAAGCTTGGTTTGTAGCACTTGTTCCAACGAATCTTGCTTCTTCTTGCCTAGCCGTTCTTCATGGGCTAACAACGATCCCATGAGTTTGTCAATCGTCATTGTGTCTAAATCTTTAGACTCTCCAATGGCTACGACAATGTAGTCAAACTTGGGGTCCAATGAACGGAGGATTTTTTCTATCACCCGGGTATCATCATAGTGATCATCACCATAAGTTCTCAAATTATTCACAACCACCAAGATTCTTGTGAAATAATCTGAAATTAATTCGGATTCCTTCATACGTAAAGCCTCAAATTCACCTCGTAGAGTTTGGAGGCGAACTTTCTTGACTTTTTCCACTCCACTATGAGCGGTTTTCAGAACATCTCATGTTTGCTTGGATGTGGTTGCACTAGCAACCTTCTGTAACATTGCATCATCCAAACATTGATGGATGAGTGAAAGAGCCTTTTGATCCTTCTTCTTTGTAGCTTGCAAGACTTCCTTTTGGGCTTGACTTAAGAAATCTTCATCTTGCGGTACTGTGTAACCAATTGTTACAATCTCCCATAAGTTTTGAGATCCAAGAATTGTCTTCATGCGGATACACCAATTATCATAGTTATCTTTGATGAATCGAGGCATTTGAAATGGAAGCATTCCATTCGCCATCTCTCTCTCACTCTCTCTTTTTCAACACTCAAGCCTAGCTCTGATACCACTTTGTTGGAATCTAGAGGACTATCACACACTCACAAAAAATAATGGAAGAGACTATTGAAGATAGGAAGAACTCTTTCTATTCACTCATATTCAAATGGATGTATTACATAGGATATATATAGACACTCATATATAACACATGACATACAAAATAACCCCACTACATAATGCAATAATAAAGACCCCACTCCTCAATTACTTGGAGAATTAAAATACCACAATTACTTTGTCCCCCACTAATACCATATTGATGACCCACTAATACAAAAAAACTAAATGCATAAAAATAACTCCTAGAACATGAAAAGTCATGTTTATTATTTTCTTTCAACAGACCCTTGCTCGGGCAACGCCGTGCATTGATGGCACAATCTCCAGTCATTAACTACCTCTGCTCGGTGCTTGACACCTACGCTCAGACATTCACTGCTCGGGAATAAGTACCCTTGGGGCCGCTGAGGACAACGGATCGGCGTAATGACAATTAATGTCTTGTAATGATGACTGTCTTCACATCTCTCAAGGACCTGGATGTTCATTAATGACTCTTATAGCCACTAATGACCCTATTTAATGAGCTGTCATGTCCCCTTTAATGCTAAACTCTGAGGGGCGTACTCGGCCCTCCAGATTATGACTCCTTGGCGTCTCCATCAGACGCCCTTTGTGCTCCTTAACGGCTATAATAGTCCACGTGTCAATTTACAGCTGCTAAGCCGCTTAAAATTCCGTCAATAAACAAAACACAATATCTACTTCTCTGAAATCATCTGCCATTCAGACAGTACATTATTCAACTGGTAGAGCTTTTCTCTGTGCTTTGCTTCATCCGAAACTATGGAGGGGTTAGCTTTATTTTCAAGCAAGATGTTCAACTTTTCGAAGTCGGAGTGCAGATCAAACAGTTTGGCAGATAGAAAATGTTCAGTGGACTGTGTATCCTTGACGGCCTTCACTGAGTTTCTCCAGTAGGTATTTTTCAATCTCCTCAGCCATTTTCAGCATTCTCTGAGGTCTTCCTTGTCTACCATCTCAAGGTTGTGAAATAGAAGTTGTTTGGAGGAGATTTTCTGGACTTTGGGTTTTGTTCCTGTTGGAAATTTTAGGAATGGTTGAATGCCAAAATTTTCAACCCTTCTTTTAAACTTATCTTCTTCTTGTTTTAATTAGTTTTTTTGTCCATATAATTGGTTCTCTACTGTACAATAATTATCAATAAATACTTCTCTTATGAATGGTTATATATCAACCAACCCTTGTGGAGCAGCCACACCCGCTAGACAATTAGTGGGCTACACCGGAACCTACTACTAACTCAATGGTTCACATAAAGTTGCAAATAAAAAGGATGTTAGCAAAAATATTGATTCGTGTGCTAATCTATACACTATTAATTAGAGGAGAGAGAAAGGGTGTGGTGTCGTCATTGTGAAATATTTATATTACCCCTTACTCACCCATAATCTTTCATCCCGTTTCTTATGTATTAGTCTTTTCACATTCTTATATCTCATCTATATCAATCTTTTTATATTGTTGTATCGATCTCTCTCCGTCCATATTTCACTCTTTTGTAATTATGCAAATCAATGTTGCAATTGATCTAGTATTATTATAAAAACACGGTGTATATCTTAGTTGGCCTGATATTTTCAAGAAATGTAAATATAAAAGTTTAATCCTGCAATTTAGTCAATGGTAATTTTAAAGATAATGCCATTGCAACTAAAAATATTAGAAACATTTTTAGGCCAAAAAAGTCAGTTACTGAAGTTCTTGGTCCATGGTTCATTCCATCCTCCTATCTGATATGTTTCAATGTTTCCAGTGTTACAAATTTATTAGATGGTTTGACTGGTCTAAGATACCAAAAACATCATCTTATGATTATAGACATTTTTTGAAAAGATTAATGTTATTTAAATTTAATTTATTTATCTAATTATTTGTAATTATTAGATTGACACTGAACTCCAATAAACCTGTCAATTGTATTGAGTGAGACGGATTCGTGTCAAAAATCACTTAATTCATACATGATTTGTTTGTTATTTTGTGTTTAACGAATCGTGTCATATTGGGTTCGTGTTGTGTATGAATAGTTTATATCTAGTATATAAACGAGTCATGTCGTGTATTTCTTTTGATTGACCTGACTCATACCCGATTCGCTTATTAATCGTGTCGTGTCATGTCCACTCATTTACGGAACAGGTGGTTTGAAGAAGATCCAAACCTTCTAATCTCATGTCGTATTAACGAGTCGAACCATATTTTGACGCCTCCAGACCCAGTGTTTATTAGGACTCATAACCAATTCAATAGTTGTGATTAGAGGTGGCAATCTTAACTCATTACCCATTAATCCGCCCAACTCGCCGATAAATAAATTGGTTGGGTATCTATATTAATTAATATGAGTTCTAAATGGATTGGGTAATATAATTCATTTTAATTAAGCGGGTTAATATAGATTACAAATGGGTACCTATTGGGTTGAGTATTTATTTTTTTATTAAATAACACAAGTAATAAAATTAAATAAATATAATAATATACCAAAAAATACACACATATACACAAGTACACCAAAACATATACACACACTAGTACAAAAAAAACATACACTAACACACCACCCATGACCCACAGGTTGACCCGTGACCCAAACCATGGGTTGACCCATGACTCGTGATTCATGGGTTGACCCATAATTCATAAGTTGACTCACAATCCATGGATTGACCTATAACCCATGGGTCAACCATGACCCATGACCCACGACCCACGATCAACCCATAGTCCACAATTGACCCCGACCCATTATGTGTGTATTTTTTTTATTAAATGTGTTTTAATTTTTGTGTTAGTATATGTGTGTGCATTTTTGGTTTATTAGTGTATATTTTAGTGTATTAGTGTGTATATTTTTAATGTATTAGTTTGTGTGTGTTTTGGTGTATTAGTGTGTGTGTGTTTGTATTTTGGTGTACTACTAATGTGTGTGTGTGTGTGTGTTTTGGTGTACTAATGCGTCTATTAAGAATTTTAATTATTTTATGGGTTAATCGGTTTAACCCAATCCGTTATAAACTCAACCCATTATAACTCATTTATTAGGTGAGTGAAAAATGGATTGGATTTATTTTAGTCCAATCTAATTTAAGAGCAACTCCAAAGGGAATTGTCATTTGCAACTTTGAACAGTGTTTTGGCATCCATGAATTATAAATCTGCTTCAATGGCAGGTGTCAAAATGGGATGCTTTTTTCATTCATCAATCTATATTCATCGTTGAATCATTCAACAATTTAACGGATCTATATTTATCAACCCATTTGCAACCTCTCTCTTTCTCTCTCCAGAGTTGCCAAAATTGTCAACCCAAAAGTATTGTTGCCATTTTCCAACTCTTGATGCCACCCCCCTTGGAGTGAAAATTTTTGAATTTGGGGTGACATTTTGGCAGTTATGGAGTTGTCACCCCTGATGTCACTCCCCCTTGAAGTTCCTCTAACCCAACTCATAACCAATCTAACCCACCCATTTGCCACCCCTAGATGTGATGTATTAGATTAGAAAACTAGGTGATGTATTAGATTAGAAAACTAGGTAAAAAAAAATGTGTTTCAAAAACTTCTTATATGAGACAATTTCCAAATGTGATAATGTACTTGGATAAAATATTTTTTTTACTCACAAAAAAAAAAAGAAAGAAAAGAAAAAATATATGTACAAATCCAAACAGCATTGTCTCCCTTTACATTTTTCTTCAATAAAGCTTATTCATAGCCAAATCACATAGGCTGAAGAGCAAGGCACAGCTTAGTTACAACACCAGATATGATACAACCCTATCACCATCAAACAAACCTTATGTTGAAACAAAAACCCATATCAAGTTGTGTAACGAAGTTTTGCACATAACCAACAATTTTAATGTAACACATAGTTTGAACGATTCTCGATTACCAAAAAAACAAAAGTAAAAAAGAAAAAGAGCCATACCAAACAGCATTGTCTAGTGATGCAAGGCAAATTTTCAGGAACTAGGATTGGGAGACCCGACCCACCTTAGCCTCGGTTCCTGGACCCTGGAATTCATCCCCACCCTGCACCACCACCCCTGGATAAGCCGGAACCATGCCACCATTGCGAACACCGTAGTACACAGGCTGATTCACTCCATCCGGAACTACTCTAGCGGACATGTCATATGGATCCATCGTGGTGGCTGGCCTCATTCCTCCACCGTATACTTGACCCATACCCGGCACCGGCTGACAAAACCCAACCGGTACCTGACCCGGAGGTGGAGGAAATGGTTGAAGATATGGTGCTCCAATCGGAACTTGCTGGACTGGAACACTCCCGGGTTGAACCGGACTAGGAACATAATAAATGGGTATGTGTTGTATAGGTTGACCAGGAGGATACTGTGAATCCGAAACATACTGCCACATGGGATTACCCACAAACCTGGTATGCTGCTGAGCCACTGGCTCACCCGTCTCTACACCCTCAACTTGAGCCTCCTTTGACTCTACAATAAGAACCGGCTTATCGGGTTTGGTCTTCACGGGTGGAAGATCCGGAATCGGAGGAAAAGGTGGAGCCAGTGATGATGAGGCTGAACAAAATGGCGAAGAGATGACCGGATCAGGAGAATCCGGATCCGAACCAGGAATGTTCTCCCCCACTGTATTTCTATTCTTAAGTTTAGACTCACGGGGCGGGTCATCCGAGTTTTCTAACCCAAACAAATAGTCAGGCACTTCAGACACAATGGAGGATACCTCGGACCGGCCCCGCTCCAGAACCGAACCCGGACCCTGCCGGCCATTGAGAGCATCCAAAAACCAGTGCTCGCGCCGAGTCGAGCCATCAAGAAGCGAGCTGATACTACTGGTTCTTGAGTCAGACTCAGTGGTGAAGAGAAAAAGCCGAAGCCGAGCCGTTTTGTGATTGTGAGCCAGCCGATCATACTCTTCCATCATGTTCTCAACATCTTCATCGGCGGTGACAGTGATCAGAGCATCGAGGTCTTCGTTTGGAAGCTGGTACTTTATGCTTATAGTACTGGTTGTACCAGAGAGTTTCGAAAGCTTGTTGAGGAGAGATGAGAAGGTGGTGTGGCGGTTCACGGCGACGATACGGGTGTCTCCGCCGACGTAACGGAGCTGGTTGTCGTGTGGCCGGGGGAGGATTTTTCCGCCGAAGCTGCACATGAAGCGAACCCGTTGTTGGGTTTGGGATGTGTTGTCGTCTTGCATACGGTGGTGGTGGTAATCGGACCGAGGAGTGGACGTGACGGAGTCCACCTCTGTGGCATGGTGAGATGCCATTGCTGTCAAGAAAAGGCAAGTGGTCGTGGGTCAGATTTCCTTTCTATATATGTAGAGACAGTAGAGTTGTGTATGTAGATAGAGAGAGAGAGAGAGAGTGGAACGGTGTTTCTTTAATCAGAAAGGAAGAAGAATATTGGACAATTGTTAGCGTAGGTTCGAAACTATAAAGAATGTCTCTGGGTGGTGGGAAGTGGTTGGGTTCTATGTGCCTGTTATTAGTAAGTGTCACCAATGATGATACCCAAAATACACCCTAGACACGAGCTTAGAAAGAGAGCTCAGCTCAGGAGTTCCGGGAAAACAAGCAGAGCTCATCCAGCCAGGGACTGAGCTTTGCCAGCCGGTATTAAAACTCCCAGCTAAGGACACGAGATAAACAGTACCAAGGGGACAGCAAGATGACACCGGATACCATTATAAAGGAAGTAGAACCAATCCAATTCAAATAAGCTAAGAAAGCCCAAAGAAGAGTCCAATCCATTACCCAAGCCCAAGCCCACTAAAGAGGAAATTCTAGAGAATGTTAGATAAGAATTTGAATGTTAGATAAATATTTGAATGTTAGATAAGTATTAGAATGTTAGATTTGAATGTTAGATAGGTATTATTTAATTTGTGTGGTTTGGATTGATTCACGTTGTACGGCTAGGATTGATTCCCTACTACTATAAATAGACCACCCATTTGGGTGTTCTAGGATCAAGAAAGAAGCAAAGCTTCTAAGAGTGAGTTTAAGAGAGAGTTCTCTTGAGATTCTTAGTATGCTCTGTGGTTGCAGTTTAGACTGATCTGCCACATCAGAAAAGATTTCTAGAGATTGAGAGTGTAAGTTGTGAGCTTACTATTGAGTGTTTGTTTCTCTCTCTCTCTCCCTCTCAAGCATTGTAAAACTCTCCGGAGTACCATCATGATTGATCAATAAAACATCCAGGCCCCTGTCGCCGTTCGAAGAGTGGACGTAGGTCATCCGAGACCGAACCACTATAAATCTCTTGTGTTAATCTCCTTATTTACAGTTTCGCCATTGATTGCCTATTAATTGCTTATTAATTATACTCGTACACATACTTGACTGTTGATCTTGCACGAAGACCAATTTGTGCATCATCAGTTTGGCGCCGTCTGTGGGAATCGACTAGTTTTCCTACTCTCATCCAATCCATGGCAATCACTACCCGATCAATGAGCCAACAACCGGGAGAAAACAACCAGACTCACCGGGAGGAGGTCTCCCCTCCCATCGTGCCTGGGGAACCTTCTACTGTTACTCCCGCTACTGGACAACAACAACTCTTGCAGACCACACAACTGCTCCAAGGAGGCGTCACCTCACCCTGTGGGAAGAGCCCCACTCACCCCAACAGGAGAGGAACAACAACCTAATCATCCAGGGCACCAAGCAGCACCCTGCCATGGAGGCCTCGCCAGAGCGCCCGAAGGCCACACCAGGGTGCCCCTCGCCCAGTAGTCCCTCCTCAGCGTACAGGGAACTCACGTGTTCCCCCTCCTCATGTACCTGCGTAGGAGGACGAGAGAGAATGCCAACGACTCTCATACAGCTTACAGTCTGAACATGATCTAGCAACAAACAAGGTAGACAAAAGGCGATCATCGCCGGGCGTTCAGCAGCAGGCGCCCAATCTCAGGCGTCCAGCAGTAGTGGATGCCGACGAAGGGTCTCGCCCCCTCTCACTAGGCACTCAACAGCAGGTGCCCAGCACCAGACGCCCAATCTCAGGCGTCCAGCAGTAGGCGCCCTGCCTCAGGGCAAAACAACAGCCACCTATGGGCATTCAAAGCCAAAAATGTAAAGGAAGAAAGCCAAAGAGGAGTGCGGGACACACCTTGTAAGCCTCTGCTACAGCAGCCATCTACCGACACTATACGTAGTTCAGCCTCAGCTCATGCGGCCCTCTCTCAAGACGCCCACAGCTCTAACTTTGCTCTCATGCAAACAACCTGTCTCTCTCCAGGTAATCATATTAGATATTTTAATGTTGGGATAACATTGTTCTTGCCAGGTACACTTTTGAAACTCAAGTCAAAGAGTCACACCCCTACTGACCCTCACTGTCTCCACTCACGTAATCACCGTCGTCATCAGACTCAGGGGCCTCGTAAGGCTTGAGGTCAGAGAGATCATTATAAGGATATGATACTGATGCCCTCCTCCTCAGCTCCTCATAGCCATCAACAAAAGCACTAGCCCTAGCTCTCTCAGCGGCATCCCTCTGAGCCTCCGCTCTGACAGCTCTCTCAAGTGCAACTCGAAGGTCAGTCTCAAGCTGAATAACCTTCGTCTGTGACAGCCTCAACTGCTCAGCAGCACTCTCTCGTGTCTGCCGCTCGAGCTCAAGCTGCTTGTCGGCATCCTCTCGCGCCTGTAGAGCTAGCCCCACAGCATTCTCCCGCGCCTGCCGCTCTTGCCAAAGCTGATCCTCGGCAGTCTCACGTGCCTGTCTCTCAGCTGCTCGACCTTGGACTACATCCCTGATAGTCAGAGTATGATTGAAGAGGTAAGGTAAAGTAGCAGCCACCTGTTGACATTCAAAAGCGAAACAAAGAGAGATGAAAAACTAAGCCCGGGTATGCCGAAGAAAGCCATATACAAAGAAGGAATGTAAGACATACCAGAGCAAAGCCTTCCACGGCGGCGTCGACCACTCCCTGTGGACCTAGGGAGGCTATCTCTCGAGCCTCAGCGCCGGTCACGAAGGTACAGAATCTTTCCTTTGCCAACTCCACGTTACTAAGCATGGACGATGAGGCACCGCCCTGAGAAATAAGCAGACCCTTTGCCCTAGTAAAGCATAGAGTCGGAACCTCGGCCTCAACGGCGCTAGGACCGCCCCTCGGAGGTGACGGAATATCAGCTAGAGGGGAAGGAGGAGCATCGCCTGGCTCTGCCTCCGCAGGGCCATCCAAGCTAGCGGCGTCTGTCCTCGCCCTCTTGAGGGCAGGAGGAGAAGGAGAAGGAACTGTCCTGGAGACATACACTTCTTCCACAAAAGATCTGACAATTGGAGGGCCTAAAGAAAACAGTGTAAGCCAATGGATCCTACTACACGGACTATTCAAAGAGACTAGTCGATGGTCAAAATACCTTTCTTCTTCGGTCTCAAGGAAGCTGTGGAACAGCCAACTGCTGACATGATCTCGGAGTGCTCCCTGCATGGGCTGTTCAGGACCATCTCAAGTAGACTCTTCTGGTCCTCAGTAAGGGTTGGCGGAGCTGCAAGAAAACAATCATCGTAAGGATAGGCACATGGTTACACTTGATAATCAAAGCAAAAGTCAAAAGTTAGAATCCTTACCTTGCTTAGTTTTTGGAATCGTACTCCAACTGGTAGGCACCCTGTCGCGATCGGACTCGGAGGCCCACTCGCCTCCAATAAAAAAGAACTTCTTCTTCCAATTATGGTAATTGGAGGTGAGCCCAGTAATAAACTTCTTCCTCCCTAACCTCGGGGAAAATCGGTACCACCCCTGGTGTGAAACGGGGTTTTCCAGAAGTATATAGGTAACCAAGAATTCCTCGAACGGGGGAGGAGCACTAGATCCGTGGGTCAACCGCCACAGTGCAAAGAAAGCTAATAAAACTCGCCAGCCATTCGGAGCCAGCTTCCCAGGAACTAAGGAAAGACGCTCAAAGACCCGACATATAGGTCCGGGAATCGGGAATCTCAGACCCGCCTCCAAGGCCCCCTCATAAAGCACTATGTCATCCGAAGAGTCGCAGCAAGCTGACTCATCAGCCTCCGCATGACGGCACAGTACCGAGGGAGGAATACGGTACAAGGAAATCAACTCCAAAATATCCTCGTCATACTTAAAATAGCTAAAGAGAGTTGCTACCTCGGAAAGACTGCCTCCGTCATCAATCGGACCTTCTTCAGGATCCTTGGCAGTCTCCTGCTCGTCTGGGTAAAAATTCATCAAGAGAAAAAATTACACTCTGATCAAAAAAGAATACCCGTACCCATGAAAGAGAAAAGAAAGTACCGGGAACCTACCTTGAGAGCCAGGACCATCCGTGGCGTTGATCGGTCGCTTCCTAGACTTGATAGGAGGAGACTGAACCATGCCATGGGCGCCGCCCAGTGCATCCTGGACACCTCCTGAAGTACTTGTAGCACCACCCAGTCCAAAACGGACATTCTCGGCGTCACCTGGAGACCCACTCTGCCGCTCACTCAGGCGCAGCGTCCCTTTAAATACGCCAAAAGGATTATTTGAAATCCTCGTACTCGCGCCTGTCCCCCCACAGATGGTACCAAAGGGTCTCTCATGGGTCACCGGCACTGCGCCAAAGCCACCGCGAGAACAGGCGCCAAAATGGCCGAAGCCCAAAGGGGAGCCGCCCACAGGATTTGCGTCTGCCCATCCATTCCCACCGCCTACGCCACGAAGCACACCATCTGGGCTGCCACAATGGGCGCCGCCCACTTGTCCTTCGGCCTGAGCGCCGCCCGCTTCGCCTCTGTCGCCAACAGTGTCGCCTAGCAAGCCTCTATCGGCATGAGTGCCGCCGGCCAAGCTCCCTTCCCCATGGGAACCTTCAACGCGAAGACCCTTACGGATGAATGAGCCTCTAGTCCTCATTGATACTTGGATAGTGGAGGAAGGAAGAATGAATAAATGAAGTAGCCTTGAAGCCTCTTAAAAAGAGAGGGAAGCTCCTCCACATGCAAATAAAAAAAAAAAAAAATATATATATATATATATATATATATATATAAAAAGGGCCAGCCGCCCATGTGGGCGGCACCCAAAGAAGCAAAAAAAAAAAAAAAGAAGACAAAAAAAAGGGGGCCAGCCGCCCAGCTCTCCCTCTCCTAGCTGTACCCGAGCAGCTTACCAGATCTCTGCACTGTTCTCGCACAGACAGCCACCATATTCAACTTTACATTCTCTCAAGGGTCGCCCGATAAGCTTCAAAGCTTATAAATGAAAGATGAGCTCGTCAGCTCATAAATATACGATAAGCTTCAAAGCTTATAAATGAAAGATGAGTTCTTCAGCTCATAAATATACGATAAGCTTCAAAGCTTATAAATGAAAGATGAGCTCTTCAGCTCATAAATTTAAGATGAGCTCTTCAACTCATAAACTCAAGATGAGCTCTTCAGCTCATATACATCCGATGAGCTCTTCAGCTCATAAATTTGAGATGAGCTCTTCAGCTCATAAATTCAAGATGAGCTCTTCAGTTCATAACTTGAGCCAAGCAGCTCACGATGAACTATTCAATTCATAACTTGAGCCACGCAGCTCACGATGAACTATTCAGTTCATAACTTGAGCCAAGCAGCTCACGATGAACTCTTCAATTCATAACTTGAGCCACGCAGCTCACGATGAACTATTCAGTTCATAACTTGAGCCAAGCAGCTCACGCTGAACTCTTCAGCTCATAATATGAGCCACGTAGCTCGCGCTGAATTATTCAGTTCATAATATGAGCAACACAGCCCACGAAGAACTCCAATAGTTCAGAAAAGAGCCTAGGAGCTCGGAATGGGCCATTTAATTCCTTAAAAGAGCCCTGAAGCTCATGATGAGTTCCCTAGTTCATAAAAAGAGCCCGACAGCTCATAAAGTCAACAATTTTGCTTTAAGGAGCACTAAAGTACTTCTCGAAGCAATGGGAACTCGACAACCATAGGAAAAGCAGCAGCTCTCTGCACCTCGAGCTCATGCAAATCAAGGTCGATGTGTGGAAGTCTATCTCAATTCAGCATCGACTCAGCCCTTACCCAAGCTCGCTTGGGCCAAGGGCTGGGGGGCAACTGATGATACCCAAAATACACCCTAGACACGAGCTTAGAAAGAGAGCTCAGCTCAGGAGTTCCGGGAAAACAAGCAGAGCTCATCCAGCCAGGGACTGAGCTCTGCCAGCCGGTATTAAAACTCCCAGCTAAGGACACGAGATAAACAGTACCAAGGGGACAGCAAGATGACACCGGATACCATTATAAAGGAAGTAGAACCAATCCAATTCAAATAAGCTAAGAAAGCCCAAAGAAGAGTCCAATCCATTACCCAAGCCCAAGCCCACTAAAGAGGAAATTCTAGAGAATGTTAGATAAGAATTTGAATGTTAGATAAATATTTGAATGTTAGATAAGTATTAGAATGTTAGATTTGAATGTTAGATAGGTATTATTTAATTTGTGTGGTTTGGATTGATTCACGTTGTACGGCTAGGATTGATTCCCTACTACTATAAATAGACCACCCATTTGGGTGTTCTAGGATCAAGAAAGAAGCAAAGCTTCTAAGAGTGAGTTTAAGAGAGAGTTCTCTTGAGATTCTTAGTATGCTCTGTGGTTGCAGTTTAGACTGATCTGCCACATCAGAAAAGATTTCTAGAGATTGAGAGTGTAAGTTGTGAGCTTACTATTGAGTGTTTGTTTCTCTCTCTCTCTCCCTCTCAAGCATTGTAAAACTCTCCGGAGTACCATCATGATTGATCAATAAAACATCCAGGCCCCTGTCGCCGTTCGAAGAGTGGACGTAGGTCATCCGAGACCGAACCACTATAAATCTCTTGTGTTAATCTCCTTATTTACAGTTTCGCCATTGATTGCCTATTAATTGCTTATTAATTATACTCGTACACATACTTGACTGTTGATCTTGCACGAAGACCAATTTGTGCATCATCAACCAATATACCACAACTGTAATCTTCAATAACATATTCTCATTGCAGATTCTATACACAGTGAAATTCAATAAAACAAATAGAGAAATAATAACTATGTTTTTATGTTGAGTAAATTATCGGAATAAATCAAATTTAGATCTTTTTTAGTACATTTTTTTTTTAATTTCTTTAATCACCTATCATAAATTTTAGATGGAATCAGTGGAAGAGAGTCTTATATCCAACCGATTGGATCTTGTCCTATCCGACCTAACCCCGAAACTTAGAACAACTGACTTGTTTGGAGTCTGAACGGTTGAACAGGGAGTGGGGGAGTCGTGCCCATTCTCTCTCTAAGCATGAGGTAGGCGGTAGGATATATATAGAATTGAGAGACCCGAAAGGAAAAGCTTATTGAGGTAGATTTAATTTCAGATATAACAAATTTCACCATGTGAATAAACCCTAGCTAGTAGCACTAGTAAGAATCAACCAATTCAACCTAAAATTAATATAACTTTTACTCAAATCTACGAAATTTAGAAGTGATCTCAGCAAGATCCACTTGAAAATTTGGATTTTTTTTTTCTTTAAATGTGTGACTAACAATTACTAGTGTTATTCAATATGAGTGTGACATCTTTTTTTTTCCAAATGAATACTCAGTCTGAGTAAGATTCAACTCTCTTTATAAAAGCATCACTAAGGGACCAGTGGCTGTGGCTATCACAAAAAGGTCGGTGATTTTTCTATTGCCTTTATTTTGTGTTCACCTAATTGTGGCCACAGACCATGAGGTCTTCAACTTCTCATAGAAAATGAAGTTCAACTTTCTATACAGAGCTTAGCTGTTTTCAATGGCTATTATGCACTCAAAATTTGGCTGTGTGCTTACAGCTTCATGTGGGGGGTGATGTGGAACAGTGATGGACCCAATATAGTTTAAGTAGTAATAAAGATTAATTGTAAATTCAGATATTTTGAATTTAAATTTTGGTAATTTCTTGAGGTCAGGTCATATGAGTTTTATCCCTTATGAATACCCTAATCCTGACGTGGATAACTTGTCTTTGACCGAATCAATAAAGGAATTAGTCGAGATGCGCATAATCTAGCCCAGATACCATAGACCGTTGGAAAGAAAAAAAAAAAAAAAAAGTCATGGGCGGCATAATTGTTCTAGTACTTGATTGTCAGCAGATTATAACAAGATGAGAGGATTTCAAATATAATTAAACAATGGATATGTGTGTGTGTGTGAGAGAGAGAGAGAAGACCAAGATAACCAATTAGAAAGGCTCAAACAGCCGTCAAAGTTAAATATATAGGGTATAAGAACTTAGAAAAAATCAATTTGCCATGTATGGAATCATTCAACTGTATACTACCATTCTTTTTTACACAATAATGGTAGTTTACAGCTTGTCAATATCTACAAAACTTGAGCATATCTTGTTAAATTGTTACCAAGATTCCACCCCAAGTTGTGTCCGGTATTGTATTGTTAATATTCGAACTAATCTCACTATCGATACCATTGTCATCTAGATTCAATTTTAGATTACGATTGGGTCCTAATTCCTAAACTAACCCGACCCTTATCTAAATTATAACTATTTATGACAAAAGACAATTGAGGCTTCAAGTTTCCCTTGAAAAGAATTAGTAATTGTGCATTAAGACCACACAAGCAAGCCAAGCCAACACATAATTTTTTTTTTCTTTGTTTGATTAAGCAATAAGATCGAAACATTATCAAGGGAGGAAGACTAAGTTCGAACCCATATTAAAAATTTATATAGAACACTCGAAACGAAAAAACAAAAGCTTTTCTTTCCAAGTTACAAGTGTCACTTAAACCTAACTTCTGAGCTTATTCTTATTATGTTAAATAAGGGATTGTTGTTACCCTCCAATGACCCAATTCAAACAATTCATGAAAGTTGTACTATTATTAATCATAACAGCGCACAAAATTCTCGTTTATAATAAAATCTCGTGCTTCACAAGATTTGAAAGAAAGAAGTGATAAGTTTGCTCATTTTGGAGAGACTGATGTCTAAGAAATACAACCATTATATATAACAGTTCATTATTAACTAAATATTTCTCCTAGAAAATAGAATTATATAAATGAAATGCAAAATGAACAGAAAACAAAGCAAAACTAAAATGCACACCAACCAATAACAGTTCATTCTCTACACACACACTAAATTCTTACTTACATGACAGAAGCCTCACTGTAGATGTCTGCAGAGGAGTTTCTGTTCTCCAACCTTCCCTGAAAAGAGAGAGAAAACACACCCACCACAGAGAGAGAGAGAGAGAGAGAGAGGGAGGGGGGGGGGGGGTTGGGTGGAAGAGACTAAAGAGAGAGGTGAGACATTGAGCTGGCAAGTTGATGTGGGTCCCAAGTGTCCCAACATTTCTCTTCTTGGGGACGTGGCTTCCAATTGTTATTTGTCTGCTAGAGGAAAAGCTAGGATCCACAGCAGACAGGTGTTTGTCCATGGTGTAAGAGCAACTTACCACGTGAGACAATTGGATTTATATGGATATATAATAATATAAATACGAAATACACTGTACAAGTCCTATCATTACACAATTATTTCTTCCACGTAAAATTTGTTTGGTCTCTATAGGAGATTGTTTGCTTAATTGATATAACAATGAGAGAGAGAGGATTCGGTGGTTAATTTCGTAGATCTAATAGTTGTGGTGGGTTCTGGTTATGCCCAAATTAATTTTATATACCACATATCAAGTATTTAATATAGAAGTAAATAATGAGAAAGAACAAGTAAAATACAATTTAAGTGGTTCGGTCCAAGTGATTTACTTTACTACGAAAGGTTAAGATGACCTGAATGTTTTATTGTTTCAAGGAGCGTTGAATACTCAAGTGTGAGTAATAGACGAGATACAAGATATGAGAGATGTCTCCCATGTGTAGGTGGGACATACAATTTATAGGCATCTCCTAACAGATTGAGGCGTCCTAACAGCAACTGAAAAGCCGATTTGGTGGAGTTGGCGCCATCTATGCTACAGATGAGTAAGTTGCAGAGAGAGCGTGAAGATCTCCTCAGAACCAGGTCTCAGGATGGCCTGCCTGAATTCCTCACTCCAAGATGGTGTGGCTCTAGGATGGCATGGCCCCAAGATGGCGTGGTTGACTAGGTTCTTGGCGAGCTCGACTAGGTCCAGATCTCTTCTGGGCCAGACCCACTGAGCCTTATTTGGGTCGGACTCACTATTTGATTTAGGCCTGAGTCGAACCCATTACATGAGTTGGGTCGGATCTAATCGGGTCCATCAAATTCAAATGTCGTTGTTTCTTTTTATGTACATAAAAAAACATATGGATGAGAGTTGCTAAAAACGATTGAGAGGATCTGTTAGAATATTTTAACTAAAAGAGTGTTTTGTTTTGTGTGGGAGCTCAATCCCACATCGACTAAAAGACCAAAGATACTTGAGTATATATATAGACTAGTGTTATCTAGCCTTTGAATCAAAGAGAGGTCTTGGGACTCTCACGTGCGCAGGGGGGAGACTAGCGGAGGAGATACGGATTTCTAAAATCTACGAAACACATGATTGTAGACCCACTTTTTATTATTATTTTCTGTCATTACTTCAATATTAAAATTTCAGTTGCTGAATACTAAAAGCCTCCAACGGCTAGTATTCCAACAGTCATATTTTAATTTATTATCCAATTAAATATAGAAGTAATTACGGCCTATTAAACACATATATTATCAGTATATATATGTACATATATTCAGTATACAGAAATATCAGATCAGATATATTTTCTTAGATAAGTTTCTGGGCAATATTCAAAGGTGTGTGTGAAGCTTCTACTTCATTCGATTGTGCAGATTTGAGTGAAGCAACAGTCAATAGGCTGGGTTGTTGTATCCTGGGGACGACGCGTCTATACCTTCTGTGCTGTGATTCTTTCATAAAGGGGCGCGAATCGTCTAAAGAGAGCGACCTAGTCCGCGCCTCACCCTACCGTTCACTTTATTTTAATCCACTTTTCCAACAGGATCGAATTGCAATTTTAAACCTGGCACAAGAGTTCATGCCTTGACACCATAAACATGTTATGGAAGATTTGTACTGTTGACTTTTTATTGCGATCTGACTAAAAAATATTGTAATTCAAACTTTAAAAATTGTAATTTGATCCAAAAAATTGTAAATTTTTTTCGTTGTAAACAAACCACAAAACTTGTATCGAAACTTATAAAAATTATAAAATTTAAAAGTACGATATTATATTTTTTTTAATACTGTAATCTTATTTCTGTCGATACCATAATCTTATTCCACATAAAGAAAGAAGAAAGAAAATATTTAGAAAAATTTATTTTTGTTGTTAGAAGGCCAAGAAATAAAATGATGCATAAATTAGACCAAATGTTAAATGTGGTGATGAACTTGACCATATAGCTTTTTTTTTGTTCAACGGTTAGAGGTGTTTGGACTAACTTACGCACATCTCGACTAATCATCTTCTCAGTCCGGTCAAAGATATGTAGGTCATCTACGCTGGAACTAATATATTCATAAGAGATAAATCATTTTATAACTTGATCTCAAAAGATTGTCAAAATTCGAACTCATGATGCCTAAGTTTAAAATTCATCTTTATTACCACTTCAACTATCGATTAGATTAATTCATCATATAGCTTTTGATTTAAGATTAGAATAATACCAAAAAGTATCTTTAAGCAAGTTGCAAAGGTTTAAAGGGGCAGTCGTTATCATCTTTTATGTTGGTCGGTTACAAAAATCTAATATGTTGGTCGGTTACAAAAATCTAAAGGAACGTAAAATTAAAATTAAAAGTTCCAACTTATAAGTAGTGGATTCACTATTTCACCAGCACCTTAACAAGGTGTACGTTAAGGGTTTAAATATTTTACAAGTATGTGCACCTTTTAGGGTCACTGTCCTCAAATTTATCTTCTTATGTAAATAGGCGACTTTCCACAAAATTCAACATCAGTCCAATAAATTTTAATACGATAGTTGAGATATTAAAAAAAAATAATAATAATAATTCATTGTTATAAAAAAGTCATTTGTTTGGCGTATTTTCGGATTACAAGTGTGTCAAAATTTAATTGGACTTAACACCCAAAATGTACGACCTTACCTATTCGAACCGACGTGAGATTCTTAAATCGTGATTATTCAAACAATTATATTAAGACACAAGATTTACATATGAGTTCTTTTCTATACCTTAAAGATCAAGGACTTAAACAATTTCAAACTAATTGATGATGCACAAAATTGACTTTGTACACCACTAGTCAAGTAATGTGGAAATTAAGGTAGTAATTAAACTAGAGAGAGAGAATTTATAGTGGTTCGGCCAATATGGCCTACGTCCACTCTAGAATGGCAATGGGTTGCCAGTATTTTATTGATTCTGATGAGTAATGAGAACAGAGAGTTACAAATTGGAGAGGAAAATGAGTTTTATGCTCTGTAAGATGTGATCCCATCCGATCTGCTCTGATCTGGTCTGCCCCCCAAGTGTTGGTAGGGCTTACATTTTATAGTCGTCCCCTAACAGATTGGGGCGACTTAATAGCAACTGTCCAACTATTCTGGTGGGGCTTGCGACTTCTTCTCAACGGGCGAGACAATTGCGATGCTCTCCATGAGACTCGGTCTTCTCCATGAGACTCGGTCAAATGATGAGGTGAAGGTTGACTGTTCCCAAGGTGGTGGAGGTGAGGCTCTTGGGATGACCCTTACTCCATGGCAGCGAGGAGAAGGGCTGGGCGCCTGAGGAGGAGGGCTGGCGCCTGATAAGGAGACCTGGGCGCATGAGGAGGAGGGCAGGGCGCCTGGCATGATGGCCTGGGCGCCTGGGATGGTCTGGGCGCCCAGTTTGGGCGCCAGGGGGTCTTGGATGACCTTGTGTGCTCCTGCTAATGTAGCTCCTTGAACTTAACCTTATGTGCTCCCTACTAATGTAGCTCCTTGAGCTTCTTGAGCTTGACCATATTGGGCTTGGCTAGCTGGACCTCTTGAAGTTAGGCCATTGGGCTTGTAACATGAGTTGGGTCTTTGGGCTTAGCCCATCATTTGCCCCCCAATGCCCTGTGTCCAATGGAACTTTGAGAGGAGGGCATTCGGTTGAATTTTCGGCTGACCGTCATAACTGGAAAAACTTCAGGAGGCCAAAACCTGTGCTTTTAGGCATTTTTTGAGCTTTCAACATCATCAATCACAGCCAAGGGCTGTGAGTCTTGTAGGACTCGTCGAGAGCTTCGATTTGATATATTATAAGCCTTATTTCGAGTAACGGGGCAAAAGTTGCGGTCAAAACTTCGAGCAGAGAGCTGGGTGCACGGTTTTGGGCGACCAGGCAACTTTTGGGCAAGCTGGAGGTGTCCTGAGCAAGCTGGAAGTGTCCTGAGCGAGCAGGATTTTTTTTTTTTTCCCGAAAAAACTTCGGGAAGCCAAAACAGCTGTTTCTGTGCCTTTTTTTGACTTTTTACAGCATCAATTACTGCAATTGGCAGTGAGTTTTGTAGGGCTCGTCGAGAGCTTTGATTTGATATATTATAAGCCCCATTTTGAACACCTTGAGCAAGTCGGAGCTGTCTTGGGCAAGCCGGAGTTGCCTTGGGCGAGCCTGGGGGGTCTGGACGCCCGAGAGGTATTGGGCGCCTATGCTGGGCACCTAGGAGGTCTGGGCGCCTATGCTGGGCGCCAAAGAGGTGCTGGGGGCCTGTGCTGGGCTCCAAAGAGGTGCTGGGCGCCTGAGAGGTGCTGAGTGCCTGTGCTAGGCGCCTAAGAGGTGTTCGGCGCATGTGCTCGGCGCATGAGAGGTCTGGGCGCCTGTTCTGGGAGCCAAAGAGGTGCTGTAAGGTTTAGGCTACTCAGGCTGGGTGCCAATGGAGAGGCCCCGATTGTTGACATTCAATCTAATGTAGTCCCTCGGATTACAGACTACCTGAGTTTCAATATCCTGCCTAGAGATGGTAAAAATAATGTTATTCCAAACATTAAAATATTTAATATGATTACCTGGAGAGATAGGTAGGCTGCTTACGCGAGAGCAAATACAGAGTTTGAGGATTACTCGTGAGAGAGCTACACCTTTTGAGACTGAGTTTTTGGCGACCCGTGAGAGAGTCTTTAAGCTTGAGGTATAGGCTGCCTGTTTGAGAACAGTACAGAGGTAGGTGGGCTGCCTACTTGAGAGCAGTGCAGAGGTAGGCTGCCTGCTTAAGAGCAGTGTAGAGATAGGCTGCCTACTTAAGAGCAGAGCAGAGATATGTCGAGCTTTTTTGGCGACCCGCGAGAGAGCCGCTAAGCTGGAGATAGGCTGCCTGTTTGAGAATAGTGCAGAGGCCAAGCTTTTTGGCGACCCTCGAGAGAGCCCCTAAGCTGGAGATAGACTGCCTGTTTGAGAACAGTGCAAAGGCCACGCTTTTTGGCGACCCGCGAGAGAGCCGCTAAGCTGGATAGGCTGCCTGTTTGAGAACAGTGCAGATGCCAAGCTTTTTGGCGACCCGCGAGAGAGCCGCTAAACTGGAGTTAGGCTGCCTGTTTGAGAACAGTGCAGAGGCCAAGCTTTTTGGCGACCCGCGAGAGCCGCTAAGCTGGAGTTAGGCTGCCTGTTTGAGAACAGTGCAGAAGCAGATCAATCTTTTGACAATCCGCGGGATGATTCACCTCGCCTAGACTTGTTGATTTCCTCAGCCTTCATATATTTTTGAGCTTTTGCCAATAGTTCTGGCATGCTCTTTGGTGGTCGCTTCATCACGGAGAAAAGGAAGCTCGATGATCGGAGGCCTCCCAGGAAGGCGGTCATGCTGACTTTTTCATCGGGTTCTTAGACCTGAAGGACCCCCCTCGTTAAAACGAGTGAGGTAGTTTCTCAGGCTCTCATCTTGGTCCTGTTTTATGTTAAGCAGATGGGTGACAGGCTTCTGCTGGCGGTGTCCACCAATGAACTGTGTCACAAAAGATCTGCTCAATTCGGCGAAGGAGCCTATGGAGGCCGGGGTGAGTTTGGCGAACCATTGTCGCGCTGATCCTTTCAAGGTGGTCGGGAACGCTCTGCACATGATTTCGTCAGGGACGTTGTGCAGCTGCATCAAGGTCTTGTAAGTTTTCAGATGATCCAGTGGATCCTTCGTACCATCAAAGGTCTCTACGGATGACATTTTAAATTTTTTAGGGAGGGGGTAGTTCGCCACATCAAGTTTGAAAGGTGTGTCAGTTCGCCTAACAAGGTAGTCCACAGTCTCAAGTCCTTGTGCTTTCATGGCGTTGAAGATGTCACCCAGTTGATTTTGTACCTCTTTAATTTTCTCGTCCCAGTGATTGGGAGCTCTTCTTGAATTGTCGTGAAAATGGCTCCCATGTCCTATGCTTTGATTTTCACCCTCATCCTCATGGAGAGGAGAGTCTCCACCATGAGGAGCAGGAGCTGGAGGAGGAAGTTGGAGTCCCTCATGGGGAGGTCCCCCATGCTGGGCGCCCAAAGGAGCTCCCATAGGCTGGGCGCCTAAATGAGCTCCAAAAGTGGCGCCATGATAGGGGTGCCTCCATGTAGGGAGCCTCTTGACGCCCACGGCGTGGAGCTCCTCTCACTTGAGGTCCAAGTTGTGCTCCTCCCTGCGCAGCAAGCATTAATTGGAGGATCTGTTGGTTCTGGGCCACAAGCTCCTGCATGGTCTCCAACATCTGTTGCGCACTTGGGATAGGATTGGCCGGTGGAGGAGCAACCTCCTCTTCTCGTGGTTGGTTATCCTCAGGCTGGTTCATCGATCGGGTAGTGATTGTTGCTTCAACTTTAAAAGTGTAAACCCAAGCGCAAGTTGAGCAAAGTAATATAATCTCGGAAGTCCGAGATCGATCCCACGAGGAATTGTAACAAGAAACAATCACACGAACAATGAAAGTAATTTGAAAGGAAAAAGATTTGTTTGGAAAATTGTTGATTGGAGAAAAATGATTTTGGTAATTAAAATAGTAATAAATAAAATACTAGAGCATCAGGTACTCCCTCTCAACTTCATACAATAATAGTTAAAGACTCAAAGCTTGACTTGAAAGAGGAATTAAATGTCAGTTAAACCAATTAACAAATCAAGTGATAAATCCAATGGTTATAATCAAAAGACTACCAGGAACCTGAATAATCATTCAATCATATTATTTTATGAAATAATGTTAATCCTTCCAGCATGGAATAACCAGTGATTTACACGCAGGGAAAATCAAGCAATTGATGTACGTGGCACAACAACTCAAGAGTTTATACAGCATAAACACTTTGCTAAAAGATTTGGGACTAAATTAACACAATAACATAAATCCTTAAGTACAAGAGTCAATAAGAATACCGTACTCCGTTGAGAGGTTTTCCCCTAGCCCTAGCTTAGCCTTCTAGCCAGACATGGTAAAAAGATGCAGAAATAGACTAATGAAAAAAAAAAACTCTCTTTTACAAGATCCTAGGTTCGTATTTATAAATTACATTCTCAAGAGATTGCATCGCACTAGGATTCTAAATTCGGCAGCAGAAGCTTGACACGCGTCCGGACGCACATCTCTCAACCGTCCGGACGCAACTTCCAGAATGGTCCTTCCTCCGTTTATCAACTTTCTGCCAATCGCGTCCGGACGCGTACACTTCATCCGTCCGGACGCGTATTCCAGTGTGATCCGTCCTGAGCTATGCTTCCTTTCTTCTCATGACTTCACTCCAATTTTTGCACTATTAGCCTGCAAAACAACACAACTCATCTTTCATTCTCATAGCCTTAATCTTCAATTAAATCAACATAAATATCACACTTTCACAATAAAATGATCAATATTACCTCTGACAAATGTAAATATTAGACCTGAATCACACCCCCCCACTTAGACCTTGCTAGTCCCTAGTAAGGCAAGCAAATAAAAATATAATACTAACTATAAAAAAACATAACCACTTTCGTAGGTTTCACGATTGCATTTAGCATATGCAACAAGCCTTTAAACCCCTAGGTTCCCCCTAGTGGACGAGTATAGTCTCGTGAGGGTTTCCAGAGATGATACCCACAAACATCACCTTGTGCTCAAACATCTGAATAACATTTGTACATTATAAGTTGCTACCACATTATTGAAATTCTAAGACACAAATTTTTTATAAGCATATGCAAAACAACATATAGATCTATGCGGTATATATAACTGTATGCACTTATCATATTCTCATATAAACTCGTGTGTAGTGTGAGTTAACTATACCAAGTCAATAATTTATCTGGTAATCACCTCTACAACTATCAACTATTCGTCTCAATGCCAAATCTCACTAGATAATTCACTCATGAACAATTCTCTCAGATTATAGTGACTATACACTCAAGTATCACATGTGAGTGGAGGATATTTAAATCAACACAAAATACTGCTCACATGTTTCATTGAAATAATTGTAATCCAAAAGAAAATGATTTGACATAATCTCATGAAAGGAAATCAACACACAATAAATAAATAATCACCATTCTCTTCCTTATTCACACAAGTCATGCATCCATCAATACACTCTTGAGATCAAATAGGTCTTTATTTAAGGTTGTAATGGGGCCTTGGGATTAGGGTTTTGAAACGAAGGATATTCAGGAATTCAAAAAAATTATCCCGAGAGAGCATGTACATTACACAACCAAACTTCTTTCCATAGTCTTTCACTCTCCATCACTTAGAAGCACAATCTACATCACTTGCTTATATTTTTTTTTCTTTTCAAACACATGCTTGCTATTTTTTTTCAATTTTTTTTTTTTTTTTTAGCAAGACATCTAATGCAAATATTCACAAGTATGTAAAACTCTTTTTTTTTTTTTCTTAACCAACATCTCCCAAATTACATAAATAATAAAAGTTCAATCTCGGGATAACCAAGGGTAAACGATATATTTTTTTTTTTTATTTTTTTTTTTATTGGCTTGGTTATTATATGTTGGGCATAAGAAAAAAAAAATTTGCTTCAAAGGCTCAATCATGGCTTCTAGGGATAATAATAATCAAAGAATAAGGTTTAGGCTCAAATAATATCAAAGATGGCCTAAAATCATATCTCAAGAGTTTTTGATAACACACTTCCCATGCAAATAATTCAAAGTCAAGCCATCATTCACAATATTGGTGTTAACCAAAACAAAAATAATGAGACTATTGAAGGAGATTAGCTGAATAAAAATATTTCTTATTGAGTAAATGTAAATAACCCTTCAAGAAAGATTGGATCAAAACTTACTAGGGTTTCTATGCATCTCCACTATATGTTTCAAGTTCTCAAGGTAACATACCTAACAAATTTTCAACTTGGTAAAGTCTAAAGTGCACAAACTGTGAGTTTTTATAAGAACATGATATGAAATACAAAAATATATAATAAAGTTCTATATAATGCTTAAACAGTTGCAAATTTAAAGTCGAACAAATTATTTCAATATTGTGGTATTAACTTATTCATAACAACGTTATTTAGATATTTGATAACATACCAAACAAAATATGCATTTTATATAATACTGAGAATTCAAGTACAATGCATATTCAAAAGATAAAAGAAATCAAGCCTAACAAAAACTACCCAAAATAGGCTTTGATTTCTACATAAAACTGGAAAATAAAAGAAATGATTTTGAAACCACCGGGACCTAGAAGAAATCATCCTAAGATGAGGGGCCTGCCTGATCACGAGAACTATGTCCTAGCCCCCTCATCTCAGCCCTCAACTCTCTCATCTCCTTCCTCATCTCTCTCTGACCTCTCAACAACTCGAACAGAATCTGCCGGTCAGTCCTGGGATCAGTGTCTTCATCCACTGGCAAGTCAAAATCTTCATCGAAATTGAAGAGCTGATCCCAATCCTCTACCGGTACATCACCCTCAGCTGCAGCCTCCCCCTGCTGGCTTCTCATCCCCCCTGGCCTTGCCACACTCCGACTCTTTAGAAGAGACCCGGAGTTGAGTGCAACAACCTTCTTTGCCTTCTCCATCGTGGCGTCAATCTCCACCCCCGCATTTTCACAGAATGCGGTAGCCAGACTGGGAAATGGGAAATATGGCTTTTTAGGGTCAACAATGGCCCTACGCATTTCTGAGAAAATAAGAGAGGGGAGGTCTATGGTCTTGCCAGTGCCTATGGCATACAGAAGTCGGGCTCGGTCAGGGTATATGTGATTATTCCTCAGCAAAGGGAAGATGTTGGAGACTGAAATCAGATTGAGAATCTTGTACTTATTGGTCAAGTCCCCCTGCTGGAGGAATTTCACTCCGTTTGTCCACACGAAATCTTGATTACCCATTAACTCTCTACCCACCTCATTACCACCAAAATTCTGGGGATATTCAGGGATAGCTACCCGGGCTTGAGTCATTCCAGTCAATTGGGCAATGGCTGTGGCATCTACACTGATGTGCTTACCTCGGACATAGGTGGTCAGCTGACCATTCCCGAGGTCATCAGCGTTGCTGTAGAATTCCCTTGCCAGGATAGGAATGCAAGGCCAATCTTTACCCATAAACTCGGCCCACCCTCTAGATGTGATGATCTCTTGGACTCCTAATCGAGAGAAATCCGTGAGTTCAATCTTCCTCTCACAAACAAAGGGTTTGGAAGCGTAGTATTTCTCGAATTTTACCCGCTCCTCTAGTATTTGGAAACGGATCGGGTCAAATGTGGTGTCCTCCTCTTCTTGGGTGCTTGATCAGGCTCTCTTTGAGGAGGAGGCTCTTGGTGGTGCCATAGTTGTTAAAATAGAGAGGAGAGAGGAGAGAAGTGGAATGGATGGGAGTTGTTTGAAATTCGGTTTGGAATCGTGCAAAACAAGTTAACTGAAGTCCCTATTTATAGATTTGCACATGCGTCCGGACGCATTGGGTGTTTCCGTCCGGACGCGGTTCAACTACCGGCATTAATAAGCTTTGAATGACACGCGTCTGGACGCGTGGTGAGGTTCCGTCCGGACGCGTACTCTGAATTTGAAACGGTTAGCTTTCTCGTTCGGACGCATGACAATTCACCGTCCGGACGCGTGTTCCAGTAAGTTCAGCCTATTCTTCCCCGTCCGGACGCAAACTCCAGAAGATTTTATATTATAATTCATGCGTCCGGACACGAGTTCCAGTGAATTGATTCCTTTATACTTAGAAAAATTTTCATATTTTCACATTTTTAACACCTTTTCCTCCCAGATGGCTCCATTCTACTCATAAAAATTCCTAAATCCCCTAAAAAAAAACAATACTACTTGACTATCTAAAAAAATAAACACATAAACACAGTTGCATGTGCACACGGCTCAAATTCAAAATCCAATATACTTTGTATTATCAATTGAATGCTCCACCCCCCACTCAAAAATTTGCATTGTCCTCAATGTATGGATCCAGAGAGTAAGATCAAATAAGGGATAGAAAGACATACCGGATGCGCGTAAAGTGTGCCCATGCATCTGTTAGAAAATTAAAGAGAAAACAACATACACTAATATACAACAGTATACAACAGTATACAAAAAATGGTTAGAGATGGATCATTCATAGTGGGGATCCACCAATTCGATGGATTCCACTTCCACAATACCCTCCTCCAAGAATGGTTTCAATCTTTGCCCATTAACCTTAAAAATGTTCACATTACTTGGGTTTTCAATCTCCACTGTTCCATATGGGAATACTTCCTTGACAACGTACGGGCCACTCCATCTATTTCGAAGCTTTCCTTTGAAGATGTGAAGTCTAGAATTATAAAGAAGAACTTTCTGTGCAGGTGTAAAAGTTTTACGCACAATATTCTTATCATGAAACACCTTCATGCGTTCTTTACTGATTCTAGAGTTCTCATATGCCTCATTCCTAATCTCCTCAAGCTCATTTAATTGCAACTTTCGTAAGGCACCAGCTTTGTCAAAATTAAAATTGAACATCTTAATGGCCCAGTATGCTTTATGTTCTAATTCCACAGGCAAGTGACAAGTTTTTCCATAAATCAATCTGTACGGAGACATACCAATCGGGGTTTTATATGCAGTCCGGTATGCCCATAATGTATCGATTAGTCGTAATGACCAATCTTTACGATCTGGGTTCACCGTCTTTTCCAAAATGTAAGAAATTTCCCGATTGGCAAGCTCTGCTTGACCACTTGTCTGTGGGTGATAGGGGGTTGCAACTTTATGTGTTACACCATATTTCTTCATCAAATTTTCAAAAGGTCTATTACAAAAATGCAATCCCCCATCACTGATAACGGCTCGAGGTATACCAAATCTGGACAAAATATTTTCTTTTAAAAATTTCAGAACAACTTTATGATCATTTGTCCGACATGGTATAGCTTCAACCCACTTAGAGACATAATCTACTCCCACTAAAATGTACATATACCCGAAAGATGGAGGGAAAGGACCTATGAAATCTATTCCCCAGCAGTCAAAAATTTCTATTATCAAAATCGGGTTTAGGGGCATCATGTTCCTACGGGTTAATCCCCCCAGTTTTTGACATCGCTCACACACTTTACAAAAATTATGAGCATCCTTAAAAATTGTAGGCCAATAAAATCCGCACTGCAAAACTTTTGCAGCGGTCTTTTTCATAGAAAAATGGCCTCCACAAGCTCCCGCATGACAAAAAGATAGAATGCTATTTACCTCATCATCGGGTACACATCTCCGGATAATCTGATCTGGGCAATATTTGAAAAGGTATGGGTCATCCCAGAAGAAACTTTTTACTTCGACTAAAAATTCCCTCTTATCCAAAGCAGTCCAAGTCGGTGGCATGTTACCTGTAACACGAAAATTCACAATGTCAGCAAACCATGGTAATGAAGAAACTGTCAATAATTGTTCATCCGGGAAAGTATATTTGATCGGCACTGTCTCAATCGGCACATCACTCACAAGTCTAGACAAATGGTCAGCCACTACATTTCTACTCCTTTTTTATCCTTAATAGTGATATCAAATTCTTGGAATAATAGTATCCACCTCAACAGTCTCGGTTTTGCATCTTTCTTAGTTAATAAGTATTTGAGAGCTGCATGGTCTGTGAAGATAATAATGGGGAAACCTACTAAGTACGACCTGAATTTGTCTAGTGCAAATACTACAGCCAGTAATTCTTTTTCTGTTGTAGAATAGTTCATCTGGGCACTATTTAAAGTTCTACTGGCATAGTAGATGACATGAGGCTTTTTGTCATTTCTTTGTCCTAAAACCGCCCCTACAGCATAGTCACTGGCATCACACATGATTTCGAAAGGACTACTCCAATCTGGGGGTTGCATGATTGGAGCGGTGACAAGCATACCCTTTAACTTATCAAAAGCTTCTTGGCATGCATTATCCCACTCAAAAGGTGTGTCTTTCCCTAGGAGATTACAGAGTGGTCTAGATATGGAACTAAAATCTTTTATAAATCTCCTATAAAAACCAGCATGACCCAAGAAAGATCTAACATCCTTAAGGGCTTTCGGACTAGGTAAATTAGCATTTAATTCAATTTTGGCCTTATCTACCTGAATTCCCTCAGAAGAGACAATGTGACCAAGAACAATTCCCTTTCTAACCATGAAATGACATTTTTCCCAGTTAAGTACAAGGTTCTTTTCTTCACATCTTATAAGTACCTTCTCCAGATTAGCTAAGCAGTCATTATAGGAATCACCAAAAACAGTAAAATCATCCATAAAGACTTCAAGAAAACGCTCAACCATATCACTGAAAATACTAAGCATACACCTTTGAAAAGTCGCAGGTGCATTGCATAGTCCAAAAGGCATCCTTCTATAAGCAAAGGTGCCAAAAGGGCAAGTAAATGTGGTCTTCTCTTGGTCTTCTAGGGCAATTTCAATCTGGTTATATCCCGAATAACCATCTAAAAAACAATAGTACAAGTGTGATGCTACCCTTTCTAAAATTTGATCCATAAAAGGCAAAGGGAAGTGATCTTTTCTAGTAACAGCATTAAGTCTCCTGTAGTCTATGCACATTCTCCAACCAGTAACTGTCCTAGTTGGCACAAATTCATTATTCTCATTAGCAACTATAGTGACTCCAGATTTCTTAGGAACTACCTGTGTGGGACTTACCCATTTGCTGTCTGCAATAGGGTAAATAATTCCTACATCTAACAGTTTCAACACCTCTTTTTTCACAACTTCTTTCATATGTGGATTTAGCCTACGTTGCATCTCCCTAGATGTTTTAGCATTATCCTCCAAATAAATCTTGTGGGTGCAAACCAAAGGGCTAATTCCTTTTATATCAGCTAAAGTCCAACCAATTGCATTCTTATGTTCCTTAAGAAGGTGTAACAACATACCTTACTCTGCTGAATTCAATTGAGAAAAAATTATTACCGGATAAGTCTTATCATCTCCTAAAAATGCATACTTCAAATCCACCGGTAATTGCTTGAGGTCTAGCTTGGGAGCTTTATCCTTGGATGGTATTGGTGGATCAGTTCTTGGTGGGAGCTCCTCAAATCTCTGTCTCAACTCTCTCATTTCAAGTACCTGCAAAGAGTTTAACATATCAGTTGAAACAGAAATGTTAGCATTCTTTTCATCTATCTCTAACTCAGAATATTGTTCAAGCAAACATGCTTCAAGTGGATCAAACAAGGAAGAATCATATACTCTTCTTGGAACAATAGATTCAATCATGTTAACTTCATGCACATCTTCATCAACATTCCCAGGTTGTTTGCACACATTAAAAATGTTGAGCTCTAATGTCATATTCCCAAAGATCAATTTCATCACACCATTCCTGCAATTAATTAGAGCATTTGAAGTTGCTAGAAATGGTCTGCCTAAAATGACGGGAATTTGAGCACTAGTACTTAATACAGGTTGAGTGTCCAAAATTATGAAATCTACGGGAAAATAAAATTTATCAACCTGTACTAAAACATCCTCCACTATACCCCTTGGTATCTTTACTGATCGGTCAGCTAATTGAAGTGTAACCGAAGTGGGTTTTAACTCCCCCAACCCTAATTGTTCATATACTGAATAAGGAAGCAAATTCACACTAGCTCCTAAATCCAGTAATGCTTGTTCAATTTTATGGTTGCCTATAACACAAGAAATAGTAGGACAACCTGGGTCTTTATACTTTGGTGGAGTTCTGTGCTGTATAATGGAGGATACTTGCTCAGTTAAAAATGCCTTCTTTTGCACATTTAATTTCCTTTTAACAGTGCATAATTCTTTCAAAAATTTTGCATAAGAAGGTATTTGTTTAATGGCATCCAACAAGGGAATATTGATTTTCACCTGCTTGAAAATCTCTAACATATCACTATGCACAATAGGTCTAGTAGAAGTAAGCAATCTCTGTGGGAATGGTGCAGGTGGAACATACTTTTCAGACTTATTAATTTCAGGCAGGCTAATCTTATCATCACTCTCCGTGGGTTGAGAAATCTTTTCAGAATCTTGAGTTTCCAAAGGAATGATTTTATTGATTTCTTTCCCGCTGCGGAGTGTAGTGATAGACTTTACGTGCTCGTGGACAGTCTCAGAAGTGCAAGTCTCATTCACAACAAATTGACCATGTGGGTTCGGTTGTGGTTGTGCTGGAAGCCTACCTTTTTCTTGATGGCAAGGGTCAATGGTCAATTTAGTGATTGCACTCCTCATATCCTCAATAGCCTGAGTTGTTTGTCTATTGTATGTTTGCTGATTCTGCATAAATTGTGACAACACCTCCTCAATGTCTCTTTTCGGGCGTGGAATGTAAGGTGCAACATTTGAAGAGTTTTGTTGGGGTGGTTGTGATGCATGATTGTCATTCCTCCAACCAAAATTTGGATGATTCTTCCACCCCGGATTGTATGTGTTCGAGTATGGGTTATTGTAAGGCTTTGAAAAAGTGTTTACAGCATTTGCTTGGTCATACACTTCTTTTAATGCAGGTAATGATGGACACTCCGTCACAGGATGTCCAGGAATTTCACAGATACTGCACATCTCCTCAACCTGAACTGTGTCAACCTGGTTAACCTTTTTGTACTCCATAGCCTCTACCCGTCTTGTTAAGGTGGCAATCCTAGCTCCTAGGTCATCCTCCTCCCTCAACTGGTATTTACCCCCACTAGATGATGATGATTGTGCAGTTTTACCCTTAGATGGTTCATGGGATGTAGTATCCCAAGATTGTGCATTCTCGGCTAATTGGTCTAAATAGTCAAAAGCATCATCTAGTTCCTTATTCATAAAATCCCCATTACACATCATTTCAATAAATTGACGCAGTTGTGGGCCTAAACCCTCATAAAAGAAACTTATTATGCGTCAGCTTTCATAACCATGATGTGGGCAAGATGCAAGAAGGTCTTTAAATCTTTCCCAACTTTGATAAAAATTTTCAGACTCCTTTTGAGAAAAATTCATTATCTGTCTTTTCAATGAATTTGTGCGATGTGTGGGAAAAAATTTCTTTAAAAATTATTTCTGCATCTCTTGCCATGTTCCTATAGACCTAGATCTCAACGAATATAACCAAGTTTTAGCTTTTTCCTTTAATGAAAAAGGAAATAACTTCAGCCTGACTATATCCATTGCCACATTCTGATCATGGAACGTAGCACATACATCCCCAAATTCTCTGATGTGTAAATATGGGTTTTCCTCACCTATACCCAGGAATTTTGGAAGTAGTTGAATCATGCCAGGTTTAAAAACAAAATTAATGGCATTCAATGGAAAAATTATGCATGACGGTTCAGTGAGAAGTACGGGTTGTAGATACTCACGCAAAGTCCTACCCTGATTAACATTATCCACCTCATTCTCATCATGATTACTTATTCTATCAACATGATCCTCCCGTTCGGGAAGATCATTCTGCCTATGATCATTAGGATTAGCAGCCATTGTGTGCAAGAAGTGATTCGACACAGATAAATCAAATAAATTTCCAAACAGAGTATCTGAATCTTCTCTTGTTAAACGTCCACTTAAATCACAATGTCAAAAGCTCATAAAACAAATAAATAACCTAAATAAATTATAAATTTAACTAACAAGAAAAATAACTTAAATAAATGAACTAAAAAAAAATTAGAACGAAGTTACCGGATTTTCGAAGACTCGCAAATACCGCAAACCTCAATGATGTGATGGCTCCTTGTCCTTCAAGTTCCCCGGCAACGGCGCCAAAAACTTGCTTCAACTTTAAAATTGATCACCCAAGTGCAGGTTGTGCGAAGTAATATAATACTCGGAAGTCCGAGGTCGAACCACAAGGAATTATGAAAACAAGAAACACAAAACAAATAAAAAGAAATTGTTTGCAATTTGTTTGAGTAGGAATTTTGGAATCAGAAAATAATAAATTTGATTTTTAAAACAATAATTGAAATACTAAAGCATCGGGTACCCCCTCTCAACTTCATACAATAATAGTTAAAGACTCAAAGCTTGACTTGAAACATGAATTAAATGTCAATTAAACCAATTAACAAATCAAGTGATAAATCCAATGGTTATAATCAAAAGACTACCAGGAACTTGAATAATCATTCAATCATATTATTTTATGAAATAATGTTAATCCTTCCAGTATGGAATAACCAGTGATTTACACGCAGGGAAAATCAAGCAATTGATGTACGTGGCACAACAACTCAAGAGTTTATACAGCATAAACACTTTGCTAAAATATTAAGGATTAAATTAACACAATAACATAAATCCTTAAGTACAAGAGTCAATAAAAATACCGTACTCCATTGAGAGGTTCTCCCCTACCCCTAGCTTAGCCTTCTAGCCAGACATGGTAAAAAGATGTAGAAATAGACTAATGAAAAAAAAACTCTCTTTTACAAGGTCCTAGGTTCGTATTTATAAATTACATTCTCAAGAGATTGCATCCCACTAGGATTCTAAATTCGGCAGCAGAAGCTTGACACGCGTCCGGACGCACATCTCTCAACCGTCCGGACGCAACTTCCAGAATGGTCCTTCCTCCGTTTATCAACTTTCTGCCAATCGCGTCCGGACGCGTACACTTCATCCGTCCGGACGCGTATTCCAGTGTGATCCGTCCTGAGCTATGCTTCCTTTCTTCTCATGACTTCACTCCAATTTTTGCACTATTAGCCTGCAAAACAACACAACTCATCTTTCATTCTCATAGCCTTAATCTTCAATTAAATCAACATAAATATCACACTTTCACAATAAAATGATCAATATTACCTCTGACAAATGTAAATATTAGACCTGAATCAATTGTCATTGATTTAACAGAGAAAGTGTTTAGAAATGAGAATTTTGTCGATTCTCACAGACGGCGCCAAACTGATGATGCACAAAATTGACTTTGTACACCACTAGTCAAGTAATTTGGAAATTAAGGTAGTAATTAAGGTAGAGAAAGAGAATTTATAGTGGTTCGACCAATATGGCCTACGTCCACTCTGGAATGACAATGGGTTGCCGGTATTTTATTGATTTCGATGAGTAATGAGAACGGAGAGTTACAAATTGGAGAAGAAGAGGAGTTTTATGCTCTGTAGGATGTGATCCCATCCGATCTGCTCTGATCTGGTCTGCCCCCCAAGTGTTGGTAGGGCTTACATTTTATAGTCGTCCCCTAACAGATTGGGGCGACTTAATAACAACTGTCCAACTATTCTGGTGGGGCTTGCGACTTCTTCTCAACGGGCGAGACAATTGCGGTGCTCTCCATGAGACTCGGTCAAATGATGAGGTGAAGGTTGACTATTCCCAAGGTGGTGGAGGTGAGGCTCCTGGGATGACCCTTACTCTAGGGCGGCGAGGAGAAGGGCTGGGCACCTAAGGAGGAGGGCTGGCGCCTGATGAGGAGACCTGGGCACATGAGGAGGAGGGCAAGGCGCCTGGCATGATGGCCTGGGCGCCTGGGATGGTCTGGGTGCCCAGTTTGGGCGTCAGGGGGTCTTGGATGACCTTGTGTGCTCCTGCTAATGTAGCTCCTTGAACTTGACCTTATGTGCTCCCTGCTAATGTAGCTTCTTGAGCTTGACCATATTGGGCTTGGATAGCTGGACCTCTTGAAGTTGGGCCATTGGACTTGTAACATGAGTTGGGCCTTTGGGCTTGGCCCATCATTAATAATGTAATGGAGTAGAAAAAGACAAATATAATGTAAAATAACAGAAGGACTGATATTTGTAAATAAAAAGACTAATGTACTTAATCTATATTATTAATAAAAGTACATTAAAGTTAAAAACTTTTAATTCACTATTTTATCCTTATAAAGAATTTTAAATACCACATTATCTTTTTATAGTTAAATATATGAATTACAATCACAACTTTATATATTTAAATCTTTAAATTACTCTCTAATATCTCTTTTAATTCTCTATTATCTTTATATAAATATCAATATCTATGAAAAAAATTAATTGACTACGCAATCCTTACAAAATTATGTGCATAATTATAGTTTTTAATAACGTGTTCAAAAAGTCAATCAATAGATTATTACTCTTTTCAAATAAAATCATAAAAACACAACATTATATACAGGGGCGGAGCCAGAAATTTGGGGTAGTGGGGGCAAAATTTTTAGCAAGAACAATACTATATGTACTACATTGGAAAAGCTAATGCATTATTACCGTTGGATTAACAAATAAAATGCATTTAATGTTGATACCCTATGCTAATTCAACAATAATAATGCATTATATTATCAAATTAGGCCTTTCAATTATATGTTAGTAACATTTTTTTAACAAAAATAAAATTTAAAATTTTGAAGTAATAATAAATTAAACGAGGTGGCCCAACGTGTGACTTCTACTATTGCAAGGTCTGGAGTAAAATATACGTATTCTTATCCCGCATCTGAGAGAGTATTTTTTTTTTGCGACTTAAATCTTTGACATTCAAATCATAAAAGAGCAACGCATACCTTATCTTTATCATCTTATTGACTAATTTTTATATTATAAAAATATTACATAATAATATTATCATTCAATGTATCAAAATTTACAAAGATGAGAGTAAGAGGACTTTATATAGGGGAGAAAACGAAAAGCTCCAAAATTTCTTGAACACATGTTGAGAGATTCAACTAAATAATCAATAATCGAGTAAAAAAATTTAATCTTAATGTTAGAAATTATTAAGTAAATTAAAATGTATATGAATTTTTGTGGGGGCAAATTTAGAATATATTAATATTTATATAAAAAAATGTTTGGACAAAAAAATTGAGTGGGGGCAGTTGCCCCCACAAATGTATGTGTAGCTCCGCCCCTGATTATATATATATGCATATACATACATACTACTAATAATCTATATTACTAATAAAAGTATCTTAAAATGAAAATTTTTTGATTCATTATTTTACTGTTATAAAGAATTTTAAATACCACAAAATCCTTTCGTAGTTGAATATCTAAATTACCATCATATATTTATTTGTTTAAATTTCCAAATTACCCAGAATATTTCTTTTAATTCTCTATTCACTATGTACAAATATCAATGTCTATGAAATTTTGTAATTGACTATGTTACCCTTAAAAAATATATGCATTACTATAGTTTTCAATAAAATATTCAAAAACTTCATTAATCTAACATTACTCATTTCAAATATAAAGATAACATTATGCTTATATATGTGCATTTTTTTTTATCTAAAATTTCAACCATTTCATTTTTAAAATAAAAAATAATCTTTCATGTAGTTTTTTAAAAATAATTAACATAATTATTCGTAAACTTTTCATATTGTATTAAGAGTTTATATAAAAATAAAATTATAATGCATTTTAAAGTAAAATTTGAATTTTAGAATTTTAATATTCTTTTAAAATATATATTATAGAGTAGTATATTATATTTTAGGGTTAATAGCACTTTTTATCCATGAAATATGCATGTTTTATCAGTTTGATCCTCATTGTATTAATTTTATCAATTTGGTCTCTAAAATTTTTAGTTAATGTTTAAATGATCTATACAAAGGCAATCTGTTAAGTTTTTGACAGAAATGATTACATGTCTTCTGTCACGTACTGGTCACGTCATACTATCTGACGGAATGACACGTAGTTACTTCCGTTAAAAAACTTAATGGACCGTCTGATTTGGGACCATTTAAACAAAAATTAAATATTTTATGGACTAAATTAAAAAAATTCATATATTGAGGACGAAATTGACAAAAAACGCATACTTTAGAGACCTAAAGTGTTATTAACCTTATATTTTATCTCTATTGACCTAACTAATTCCTAATTATAGTAAGCATTGATTAGAATATTGACAATTATTGTTATTTTATTCAATGAATTTCGAATAAATTATTTTTATCTTTTTTCTTATAGTTCGAACAACGAATCGCTGAAAACAGACAATATTTTTTCGAATTTTATAGTATAATACGAGAGATAAAAATATAATTTTGATAAATTTGAAATGATATTTAATCTATGTACACATATATCTAATACTTTTTATTAATATTTTATAGCACGTGTTGCATTACTAGTATTAACAAAAGAAAAATCACTGTTGTGATGAATTACAAGTTAAAGAAAATTTGTGAGGAAATAAACTAAGTAAAAGATAAGCTAACTCAGTTTAGAGTTATTTTGTTGATCGATGAATCTATTTTATGTAGCTTTGTCCTTGGTATTTATGGGAGATGGCTCCTAAACGTCAAAACCACCTTTTTCAGTCATAAATGTAATAATGACCTCTTCTTTCGAGATATACAGTCTCCAATGAACTGTCTCTAACTGATAATTCATGATATCACGTTTCCTTTGATTCTTAAAGTCCTATTTCCTTAACCAACTTGTTAAGTTTGGACTTTCACCGACTTCTTCGTGGCCGTTAAATCACTTCCCCGCGTTGCACTTAGTTTTTTTTATTTTGGGTATATATACCATCACATATTTTACCAATCATATTGAAAGATCTTCAAAATTATTAACTCATCTTGAGCTAAGATCTTTGTTTCACATGCAACCAAGAATATAACCTTTTGAGTTGAGGCAATCCAACTTGCTTTGGATGGTCTCATTTTGTTGAAAATACACATGATCCAAAAGAACCCTGTTTTGGACTGGTATAAAGAGGCCAGTGCCATTGCATTAGATTCATTTTTTTTTCTATTCAAAACAACAAGAAAAGTTCAAAATTTCTCAATTCAGCATTGTGAAAGAGTCCACAAAAACAACTACTTTGGTGAAAGTGACTCCTACCCATTAAACGTCCATTTTTAAGTCCAAAAGAATTAGTAAGCACCTGGACGGTTATGACCACCACCAAATAAGTACACCTAGATAGGATTGGATTAAGGGTTGGCAGCAGGTGGTTCTTATCAAACTCGCAGCAGACTACTATCTCAAAAATGTCATCTCATCGCTTCTAGAAACTCACATGGACATTGGTTAGGATTTTTTCTAATGACCAAATATTTCCTAAATGATTTCAACAGATTGAGGGGACCACATAATCTTGAATAAGGACAAAAACCTTTGCTTGTATAAATAAGAGAGACCCCATAATAAAAAAGGGGATTGGACCTTCTACACTTTTTTCTCCTTCTTCAAGCAAATACGGCGAACACGAGAACAAGAGACTCCATTCATAGTAGACTAACCGAGTTGTTCAACTTGATAAAACCACTTAAACTCTTGTCTATTTTATTGATTTTTGGTAGATTATCGAGGTCACTTACACGCATCATAACATTACACTCCAATTCCTCTGTTTCTTGCACCATCACAAAGCAATGTTCTTGATAGGACTAGAACAGTTGCGTAACAGGGTATGCGAGATTTACCCTAAAAATTATCTAATACATAAAAAAATAAGGCTAATCTTAACTTACACTCCGAAAGATCACTCAAGTCTCAATTTATACCCTCAAAATTTAAAAATATTAATTTACACCTAGAAAGACATAAATTCGTATCAATGTGCACCTAAAGCTAACTTCGTCCATTTTGCCATTAAAAAAGTTTAGGCAAATTATAAATTATACCCCTCAAAGTTTAAATATTTCATATTTATGATCCAAAAAGAATTTCATCAATTAATACTCGTTAAATAGTTCTTAATTGTATCGTATCATAACATCTTTGTGTCATGTTCGAGTCAATAAAAAAATATTTTTTAAAATTTTAAAAAATTATAAAATGCCTATTTTTGGCCTACAATACTCGTTAAATAACTATTTTCTATCTACAATTAAACACAAATCTTTTAATTGTCTGATCAAATTAAAGTTAGATACGAATAACACAACTGTAGATAAAAAAATAGTTATTTAACGAATATTATAGACAAAAAAATAGATATTTTTTAATTTTTAAAAAATATTAAATAGTATTATATGAATTATCGTAAATGTGAAATATATGACACAATGTAATTGAATCAACATGAAAATATTTTTTGTGTTAAAAATATTTTTTTATTAACTCGAACACGACACAAAAAAATTATGGCACGATACAATTTGACAAATATTTAACGAGCATTAATGGATGAAATTCTTTTTGGAACATAAATGTGAAATATTTAAACTTTGAGGGGTACAATTTATAATTAACCTAAACTTTTTTAACGGCAAAATAGATGACAGTTAGTCTCAAGTGCACATTAATACGTATTTATATCTTTTAGGGTGTAAATTAATATTTTTAAGCATTGATGGTACAAATTAAAATTCGAGCGAACTTTTAAAGTACAAGTTAAGATTAGCCCGAAAAAATATCCAATCTATATAGGATGGGAAGACAATATTTGGTCAAGGGATTGATTGTTATTCTAAAAGACCCGGATACTTACGCCATTTGAAAAAAAAAAAAAAGGTGATGAAACATGGAAAGGAGCTGCCATTATATGGACAGATTCTTTTGTATCTTATATATGGATTTCTTCCCAAAAGTTATGCCATTGATTAGGATAACTTCACCACTTGTAGATATGACATATTTATTATATAAGATTCCAACAAGACATAAAAGATGGTATTTTGCCTTATTCTAATCATAAGCCCTTTCCATTTAATAGTTGTGATTTTGGATTTTCCCATCCTTTCTTCAAGAACACAAATAATGAAAGATGTCCAAATCAATGCCTTAGTATGCTTTATTGTTAAATTCCATGGAAAAATTATTATATTTTTTTCTTTCAATTTTTCTTTGGGTCGAAAAATCAATGCTACTCTACGATAAAAAAATTGGGTTCAATCATTTATCAAGGCAAAAATTGATTTCTCACGTCTTTAACTTTGGGAGCATTATACTTCTTCCCTTGCATGTCTTTCTCTCATTTATCTTACTAGGGGTAATCTGTGCTTAAAGATACGGTGCAATGTGAATGATTTTGATAGGGATATTGGTGGCCTTTAGATCAGTCTATTTGAGACTGTTGGATGAGCATATTAAAATCTGTTCTATTTTATATTATAGATTATAATTATAATCTTAATATGCTTTATTTTTATATATAAGGGTGACACATGCACAAATGTAATAGTGAATCAATAGCTAGCCACCATTAATACAGTTTCTATCAAATAAAACATGAGGGTCAATTTTTTTAAAAAAGAGATTGTAATAATAATTGATCCATTGCATATAAAAAAATCAAGAGTAAACTACATATATGGCTTTCAAATTATGACACTTGTTTCAATTAAGTCCCTAAATTTTTTTTTTGTGTCAATTGAGCACTTGAACTCTTTAATTGTGTCAATTGAGTCATTTTGTCTATCTTCATCAGAATGTGTCACTCATGTAACTATATGACATAAAAATACAAAAGGACTCAATTTACATAATTAAAGAGTTCATTGACTCAATTGACACACCAAAAAAAAATAATTAAAGACTTAATACAAGGGTCATTCTCTCATATTTCATACCTGACTCTTGAATTCTGTAACAAAATAAGAGAGATAGGCATCTATTATTGAGAATTAGTGGTTTAGCTGTATTGCTAAATCATTTCCTTCCCCCGACCCTCTACTCTAAGAGTTCATGGGCTCAATTGACACAAAAAAGACTTAATTGATACTAGGGTCATATGTGTAATTAATTCTAACTATTTATGTCACACTTTTCATTAGAAAATCTAATGGAGGCACACAAAGAAGATACAATTGACACAGTTGGAGAATTTAGGGACTTAATTGACACAAAAACAAATTTTAAAGGCTTAATTGACATAAAAAATATTGTTTAAAGGTCATATGTATAATTACTCAAAAATAATCAACTAATGCGTTTAATCATTAGTAATGATTCATTACTTTCCTGGTGAGAACCAGAAAAAGGAGATTCCGCAAGGAACGCTTTTTAAGATCTTTAGCATTCCCACATATTTTTCAACTTTTTTTTTTGGGGTCATCAATCAATTCATCAAAACAAAAACAGATTCCGTATATTTAAAGGCGAGATGAATCTTGGCTTTCTGTTAAATTTTGCAGTCAACAGAGGCTCCACTCCATACCCATCCTAGCAAAAGCTGGCTAATCTTTTCCTCTACTCTCGATAAGGTCTCTGTTCTTCATACATATTTTATTATCTTCTTTGGTACATATATATTAATGCTGCCCTGGTTGTTGCTTCATTCATTTGACTTGTTTCTTGGCATTTTTTTTTGACAAGTTCACAATTTATAGAGTGGGTGGTTTTTGATTTTTACATTCTTGCAAGACTTTGTATCTGTTTTGGAATTGCTATTGTTTGTGGTAAGTTCGTAGACGAAACCCAGTTCAAGTTAGTGTTGTATTGGGTATAATCAGTTTGCTAGCAACTCCATTATTGATAGTTTTGTTATAAACATTTTTCACAATATGATAGTTTTATGAATCTTTTTTGTTCTCTATGTATTATGTTTCTGGTTTATGTATAAGATTTTTCTGCATATCTGTTGTGTAATGTCATTTGTGTTGGGGATTTTTTATGCCTTGAAATTTAAAAACTTCCGGATATGGAGGAGGAGAATGGCAGATCTTTTAAGATGAATATGAATCGAAAAAAGAAATCTTTATTGGTTCTACCTCCTTTTTTTTTTATGAAGATAATGAATCTTTTTAGCGAAGCATTTGAAAAAAATGGGTATGGATTTCTGGTGGGAATGATTTGTTAACGTCACACAGAGATCACGTGTCCTTCACTCAAGTTAGGCTTATTCTTCTCCAAAAACAACTACCAAACCCTAACATACCTTTACTTCTTCTTCTTCTTCTTCAATAAATACTCTGTTTTTTGCTTTTCATTAAAAAATTATTTTTGAATCGAATGTGGGAACTGATTTTCTAAGTTTACATGTTCAAATCGGTATGAGTTTTTCCTATTTTAGTTTAACTTCATTGGTAGAAAAATAATAGCTATTTGTTGGTTAAAAATCAAGCATTTTCATCGTGGTCATTTTGAGGGAATGATTTATTATGTATTAAGAAAGAAGTAACAAAGGTATAAATTCAAGTGTAGGCTTTATAAAGATTTATAAAGTCTAGAATCTTTCCAATTAGACAACGTGATTATGTCAATACTGTCAATTGATTATTTACGATTTTTAATTCTCAAAGATTTCGATTCTCGATACGAATTTCGATTTGATACTATGGAGATTATAGTTAATATTCTCACTTGGGAATACCAACAGTCTCATAGGATCATTATGGGATTCTCTGGTTTTTTATTTCTTATTTTTCCTTCTGAAATTCCATAGGAGGAGTCAAATCTATAGACTGAGAATGATATTTATTATGGTACAAACTCTTATTACTTAGTTCCAGCCTGCGAGTGATACTTACAGACGAGCAGCCATGACTATTGCTGATTCAAGTGCAACTCCAGCCAGGCTAGAGGTTTGTGACTGCCTTTTTGACATTGTTCTTAACAAGAAAGGGTCCTTTTTTTTTTTTACAATAATATGGATTTGTGTTGTTCAATCTTCTTTAAATTTCAGGGAAAGTACAGCGCAATGGTAGTTTGCTGGATTCTTGGACTCGGATCCCTAATTTCATGGAACAGCATATTGACAATAGGAGACTACTACTATGCAGTGTTCCCAGTATGTTTCTTATTGTTAAAATTCCATTCTTGTTAAAGCTGCACATAAGTTACTTTACAACTCATCTAAAGTTGAGTCTATCAAGCAATTTTATCCTGTCTTTTTCTGACTTTTCAGACTCCAATTTAGTGAGCTTTTTATGGTTGATTAAATGTTAATTTTATCTATGGCTTCTCTGAATATTGACTTGTTTTAAGATTGGAGAACTGGTGTCCCTTTGTAGACCAAACCACTGCAAATAGGAGTAGTCTGTTTTGGAATCATGAATTTCACTTGAGTATGTTTAAGCTTCCTCTGGATTAGTTCATATGCCAACAATATGCTAGTGGATGCGAGATAATGACACAGTTTCCATCTTCTGTGAGAGCTGAAAATATATTTCGGATTCTGTAGCAATTAACTTTCTTATTTTCTGAACAATATAATGGAGAAAGTCCCAACCAACCACTACATTGATAAATTCCACAATGGTGTACTGTCCTCATTCTATCTTTGAGTCATCCATCAACAATTGAATGTCACTGCATCATACATTAAAGATAGAGAATGATGCCACAAATGGGGTTCGCAATATAAATTCATTGAAAAATGTCCTGAGCATTCATTTGTTTATTTTTTACTATGAAGCGGTACCATCCTGAAAGGGTACTCACCATCGTTTATCAACCTTTTGCACTTGGAACAATGGCAATGCTTGCACATTATGAGGCAAAGATTGACACTAGGCGACGTAATATATTTGGGTACATTCTTTTCTGCTTGGGTACTTTGGCACTGCTACTTGTAAGTATTGCCACTGCTCCATTTTCCACAATCTGGTTTTTGTGATTCCAATTGCTTCTTGGTTACAACCAATCTGACCTCATTCTGCTTCCAATTTTTTGAAAGTTGGATTTAGCCACATCAGGGAAAGGCGGGATTGGAAACTATATTGGTATATGTGTTCTTGTTGGTTCCTTTGGAGTTGCTGATGCCCATGTTCAAGGTGGTATGGTCGGAGATCTATCCTTCATGTGCCCTGAATTCATGCAGGTAAAGTTTTTCAAATGTTTTCCTCTTTCGTCTTGCTTGATAACCTCTTCCTTCATCACTAGATACTTGGATCACTTACTTGCCTTATGAATATTGATGTTGTGTTTTTGCAGTCCTTTTTAGCTGGTTTGGCCGCAGCAGGGGCCCTTACATCTGCTTTGAGGTTAATCACAAAAGCGGCCTTTGACAAATCTGATGATGGTCTTCGCAAAGGAGCTAGTATGTGTTCTCTCCAATAATCGATAAAATTTTAAATATCTGTCGTCTATTTGTCTTAACTGACACTGATGTTTAGCTCTTGGGTTAGTCTTCTCTTAGAAACCCATCCAAATTTCTGATTTCCTTGGAACTCCTTCTAAGCATGTCTTTAGTGTCATTTCAAAACATTTTGTTCTCTTAGTAGTTTACAATTGTTTACTATATAAGATTCCATAGGACTAGGATATATACACAAAATGTAATCCATCCATCCTGAACTTGAGACATTTGTCTATTAAATCCTCATCATTGTCTTTGCAGTGCTGTTCCTTGCCATCTCCACTTTTTTGGAGTTTCTATGCATTCTTCTGTATGCATTCTACTTCCCTCAATTACCAATCGTGAAGTATTACCGTACGAAGGCAGCCTCAGAAGGATCAAAAACTGTTTCAGCTGACCTTGCTGCTGCTGGCATCCAAACACAAGAAAGTGAAATAGTATGTCAATTTTTCCTGACTTCAGAAATCACTATGATCAAGAAGTTAATGTATTCCGGACTTTATAATAATTCTTTTGCTACCTTTTCAGGCTGATGCTAAAGACTCGGAAAACTTGAGCCACAAGCAATTATTTTTACAGAACATAGACTATGCGATAGCTCTGTTTTTGATATATGTCGTAACTTTATCAATCATCCCTGGGTTCTTATATGAAAACACTGGAACACATAATATGGGCACATGGTAAGTGCTCAACTGTGTTGAAAAACTCCTTAAAGAGTTTTTCCAGTTCAAATTCATAAGTATGTTCATTTTTTGTTGCATTCCTAATGTCACCTCAGGCACTTGGTGTTCGATAATTTTAGTTATTGTTGCAAAATTTCATGTATTGGTCTTTACTTGATCTCTATGTTCTCAATTAATTCTTAATGTAGAATTTCTACTTCAAAAACCCATGGCCGATGAAATAGGATCAACTTATTTCCTTGCTCTGTGCAACTGACCAGTACTATCGGTTGCTTAATAGAATTTGTAGTTCTTAATCATTTCTAGCTTAATTATTATTTTTTTGCAGTTCTTTTTGGCGATTTATGGCCTGCCATTTACTTATTCATTGCAGTTTGCTGATGTTATTTATAGTGGTAATGCTACCAGATTGCTCCAATATCAATACCCTTGTGACTTTCAATACCCTTGTGACTTTCAGGTATCCTATTGTTCTAATAGGGATGTACAATGTGTGGGATCTGATATCAAGATACATTCCTCTCGTGAAAAAGATCAAGTTGGAGTCACGAAAGGGCCTCATGCTTGCAACCATATCCCGTTTATTGCTTATTCCTTGTTTTTTCTTCACTGCAAAGTACGGTGATAAAGGCTGGATGATACTGCTGACATCCTTCTTGGGACTAACGAATGGTTACCTCACTGTTTGCGTCCTTACCTCAGCTCCCAAAGGCTACAAGGTTTGTTCACATCAAAGGCCCATGAAACGCAGTGAAATTAAATTTATTTTATCATAAAAATTCTGGTTATTGGTTTTGTAGGGACCGGAGCAAAATGCATTGGGCAACCTGCTAGTGTTATGTCTCCTAGGCGGCATATTTTCTGGGGTTGCTCTTGGTTGGTTATGGCTTATTGGTTCTAACCAGAAGTTCTTCGGATAACATCTTCTTGATCATGATGAATATAGTCAAGTCCTTGCACTCAAATACCGAACTTCTCAAGTCCAGATGGAGATGAAACAGGAGCCATGAACTGCCTTTAAGGAGGATTTTTTTTGCAATGCTTCAGCAAAAACTTTATACATCAGCAAATATACTGTTGAGACATATCCTTCCTTATAGCGGATAATTTCAGATTCCTGAATTTCATTTCTTGAACAAATCCTGTAATGTAATTAAAGTATCACCTTGTGAGGACTGATGATTAATCTGTGTTTTTGTGAACCCCCGTTTGTTAACCTTACTATCTTCGATCAATTACTATTCTTCTAAATGATTAACTATTCTAAAAGTGTGACATGCCACACATTTCAATCTATCAACCTTCACACCATGGGGGTAGCAATGGATAACAATGTTCTATAGTCATCATGGATCTTCATATAAAGCACAACTATTCTATCCTGTTAAAGATTCATCTCTCTACTTGTGAGGATACATTCATCTATGGGTTCACTGGTATGAGCTGGTGTGGTCTACTGTTGCAGTTCCTAGATGTGTGTGTGTGTGTGTGTGTGTGAGAGAGAGAGAGAGAGAGAGAGAGAGAGAGAGAGAGAGAGTGCCCCTAGTATGCATTGAGATCTCCTCTACTATGGAGCAGTTAGGTAGGGTATGCGATTTCCTCTAATATTTGTTTTATTGGTAGATTACCCACTGATGAATTCAAATAGAACCCATTTATATAAGTATGATCCTCATTCATTAATAGTTAATAATCCACCAAGGAGAGAAATAGAGAAAAAAGTACTAAAGCGGACCTCAATGCAATAGCCCTTCTGATTCTATTGTAAGCATTTAGGTCCAATAAAATTGGGCTGAACTTATAATTCTTGAATGCATACTATACACTCTGCTATTCGGCCCAACTTCTGAGTATCCAAATTCAATTTGAAGAAATGAAAAACTTTTGTTTGGAGACATTAATTGGGATTTTTTTTAACCCGAAAGGTAGCTTAAGTAGTAAAAGTGATGAGCTGTAAATTCTTAGTTCCGGCGTGGATGACCTGTCTTTGATCAGACTAAAGAAAAGATTAGCCAACACCTTTAACTGTTAAGCTGGCTCGAATACCTTTGACCGTTGAACAAAAAAAATAAAATTATTTGGGATTCTTTATTTCGTCCTGGGAACATCAACAGTCTCATAGGATCATTGTGGGATTATCTGGTTTTTTATTTCTTATTTTTCCTTCTGAAATTCCATAGAAGGAGCCAAATCTATAGACTGAGGATGATATTTATTAGGGAGAATTACACCCATATCCCTTGAGGTTTGTCACTTAATCACTTAGACCCCTGACATTTGAAATATTACACACAGATCCCCTGAAGTTTGTACACGCGTAACACTTAGACCCCTGCTGTAAATATATCCATTAATAAATTATACTCAGACCCCCTAAAGTTTGTAAATATATATTACTTAGACCCTTTAAGTTTAAAATATTATACTTAGACCAAAAATATTCAATCAAATATAAAATATCAAATATTTTAAAGTTTACAATTAAAATTCATGTTCTATTGAATCTTTTATTGAAATAAAATCAAAACTAAAAATTCAATTTTTTCTAAAAAAATCGTGATTAATATACAATTATATTGTCTATTGAAATTTAATTTGGTTGTTTAAATGACCAAATTAAAATACCAAACTACCTCAATTAAAGTTAAAAGATATTGTGTCCATTACTGTTTGATCCCTTATTTAATTTTTTAGTTTTATTCTAATAGATAATATAATTATATACTAATTATGATTTTTTTTTTTAAAAACTAGATTTTTATTTGTGATTTTATTTCAATAAATGACATAATAGAACATGAATTTTAGATGTAAAATTTATGTTCTATTATGAATGATTTAGACCCCTGTTTGATTTTTTAGCTTTATTCTAATAGATAGTATAATTGTATACTAATTACGATTTTTTAAGAAAAAAATTAAATTTTTATTTTTATTTTTATTTCAATAAATAATACAATAGAACATGAATTTTAGTTGTAAAATTAAAAATATTTAATATTTTTATCTTTGATTAGAGTATTTTTTGTCTAAGTATAACATTTTAAACTTAAGAAGTCTAAGTATTATATACCTACAAAATTTAAGGGGGTCTAAGTATAATTTATTAATTGATATATTTATAGCAGGGGTCTAAGTGTTACGCGCGTACAAACCTCAGAGGGTCTGTGTGTAATATTTCAAATGTCAGGGGGTCTAAGTGATTAAGTGACAAACTTCAGGGGGCCTAGATGTAATTCTCCCTATTTATTATGGTACAAACTCTAATTACTTAGTTCCTGCGTGCGAGTGACACTTACAGACGAGCAGCCATGACTATTGCTGATTCAAGTGCAACTCCAACCAGGCTAGAGGTTTGTGACTGCCTTTTTGACATTGTTCTTAACAAGAAAGGGTCCATTTTTTTTACAATAATATGGATTTGTGTTGTTCAATCTTCTTTAAATTTCAGGGAAAGTACAGCGCTATGGTAGTTTGTTGGATTCTTGGACTCGGATCCCTAATCTCATGGTTCAGCATATTGACAATAGGAGACTACTACTATGCAGTGTTCCCAGTATGTATCTTATTGTTAAAATTCCATTCTTGCTATAGCTGCACATAAGTTACCTTACAGCTCCTCTAAAGTTGAGTCCATTTCAACCAATTTGATACTGTTTTTTTGTGACTTTTCAGTCTCCAATTTACTGAACTTTTTATGGTTGATTAAATGTTAATTTTATGATATCTATGGCTTCTCTGAATATTGACTTGTTTTAGATTGGAGACCTAGTGTCCCTTTTTAGACCAAAGCATTGCAAGTAGGAGTAGTCAGTTTTGGAATCATGAATTTTGCTTGAGTATGTTTAAGCTTTCTGTGAATTAATTCATATGCCAACAATATGCTTCTGGATGCCAGATAATGATGCAGTTTCCATCTTCTGTGACAGCTGAAAATATATTTTGGATTCTGTAGCAATTATCTTTCTTATTTTCCCAACAATATAATGGAGAATGTCCCAACCATTATATTAGCAGGCTAAATTGATATACAATTGAATGTCACTGCATCATATATTAAATATAGAGAATGATTCCATAAATTGGGTTCGGAATATTCATTGGAAAATCTCCTCGGCATTCATTTGTTTATTTTTTTACTATGAAGCGGTACCATCCTGAAAGGGTACTCACCATCGTTTATCAACCTTTTGCACTTGGAACAATGGCAATGCTTGCACATTATGAGGCAAAGATTGACACGAGGCGACGTAATATATTTGGGTACATTCTTTTCTTCTTGGGTACTTTGGCACTGCTACTTGTAAGTATTGCCACTGCTCCATTTTCCACAATCTGGTTTTTGTGATTCCAAATGCTTCTTGGTTACAACCAATCTGACCTCATTCTGCTTCCAATTTTTTGAAAGTTGGATTTAGCCACATCAGGGAAAGGCGGGATTGGAACCTATATTGGTATATGTGTTATTGTTGGTTCCTTTGGAGTTGCTGATGCCCATGTTCAAGGTGGGATGGTCGGAGATCTATCCTTCATGTGCCCTGAATTCATGCAGGTAAAGTTTTTCAAATGTTTTCCTCTTTCGTTTTGCTTGATAACCTCTTCCTTCATTCCTAGATACTTGGATCACTTACTTGCCTTATGAATATTGATGTTGTGTTTTTGCAGTCCTTTTTAGCTGGTTTGGCCGCAGGAGGGGCCCTTACATCTGCTTTGAGGTTAATCACAAAAGCGGCCTTTGACAAATCTGATGATGGTCTTCGCAAAGGAGCTAGTATGTGTTCTTTCCAATAATCGATAAAATTTTAAATATCTGTCGTCTATTTGTCTTAACTGACACTGATGTTTAGCTCTTGGGTTAGTCTTCTCTTAGAAACCCATCCAAATTTCTGATTTCCTTGGAACTCCTTCTAAGCATGTCTTTAGTGTCATTTCTAAACATTATGTTCTCTTAGTAGTTTACATTTGTTTACTATATAAGATTCCATAGGACTAGTATCTATACACAAAATGTAATCCATCCTGAACTTAAGACTTTTGTCTATTAAAGCCTCATCATGGTCTTTGCAGTGCTGTTCCTTGCCAGCTCCACTTTTGTGGAGTTTCTATGCATTCTTCTGTATGCATTCTACTTCCCTCGATTACCAATCGTGAAGTATTACCGTACGAAGGCAGCCTCAGAAGGATCAAAAACTGTTTCAGCTGACCTTGCTGCTGCTGGCATCCAAACACAAGAAAGTGAAATAGTATGTCAATTTTTCCTGACTTCATAAATCACTGTGTTCAAGAAGTTAATGTATTCCGGACTTTATAATAATTCTTTTGCTACCTTTTCAGGCTGATGCTAAAGACTCGGAAAACTTGAGCCACAAGCAATTATTTTTACAGAACATTGACTATGCGATAGCTCTGTTTTTGATATTCGTCGTAACTTTATCAATCATCCCTGGGTTCTTATATGAAAACAGTGGAACACATAATATGGGCACATGGTAAGTGCTCAACTGTGATGAATTTTCCAGTTCAAATTCATAAGTATGTTCATTTTTTGTTGCATTCCTATTGTCACCTCGGGCACTTGGTGTTAGATAATTTAGTTATTGTTGCAAAATTTCATCTATTTGTCTTTACTTAATCTTTATGTTCTCAATTAATTCTTATTGTAGAATTTCTACTTCAAAAACCCATGGCCGATGAAATAGGATAAACTTATTTCCTTGCTCTGTGCAACTGACCAGTACTATCGGTTGCTTAATAGAATTTGTAGTTCTTAATCATTTCTAGCTTAATTATTATTTTTTTGCAGTTCTTTTTGGCGATTTATGGGCTGCCATTTACTTATTCATTGCTGTTTGCTGATGTTATTTATAGTGGTAATGCCACCCAGATTGCTCCAATATCATACCCTTGTGACTTTCAGGTATCCTATTGTTCTAATAGGGATGTTCAATGTGTGGGATCTGATATCAAGATACATTCCTCTTGTGAAAAAGATCAAGTTGGAGTCACGAAAGGGCCTCATGCTTGCAACCATATCGCGTTTTTTCCTTATCCCTTGTTTTTTCTTCACTGCAAAGTACGGTGATAAAGGATGGATGATACTGCTGACATCCTTCTTTGGACTAACGAATGGTTACCTCACTGTTTGCGTCCTTACCTCAGCTCCCAAAGGCTACAAGGTTTGTTCACATCAAAGGCCCATGAAACACAGGGAAATTAAATTTATTTTATCATAAACATTCTTGTTATTGGTTTTGTAGGGACCGGAGCAAAATGCATTGGGCAACTTGCTAGTGTTATGTGTCCTAGGCGGCGTAGTTTCTGGGGTTGCTCTTGGTTGGTTATGGCTTATTGGTTCTAACCAGAAGTTCTTCGGATAACATTTTCTTGATCATGATGAATATAGTCAAAGTCCTTGCACTCAAATACCGAACTTCTCAAGTCCAGATGGAGATGAAGCAGGAACCATGAACCGCCTTTAAGGAAGAATTTTTTTTTTTTTTTTGCAATGCTTCAGCAAAAACTTTATACATCAGCAAATATACTGTTGAGACATATCCTTCCTTAATAGCAGACAATTTCAGATTCCTGAATTTCATTTCTTGAACAAATCCTGTAATGTAATTAAAAGATCAGTTTGTGAGGACTGATGATTAATCTGTGTTTTTGTGAACCCCGTGTTTGTTAACCTTACTATCTTCGATCAATTACTATTCTTTTAAATCATTAACTATTCTAAAAGTGTGACAAACCAAACACTTCAATCAATCAACCTTCACACCATGAGGGTAGCAATGGATAACAATGTTCTATAGTCCATGGACCTTCATATAAAGCATAACTATTCTATCCTGTTAAAGATGCATCTCTCTACTTGTGATTCGCTAGGGATACATTCATCTATGGTTCACTGGTATGAGCTGATGTAGTCTAATGTTGCAGTTTCTAGATGTGTGTATGTGTGTCAGAGAGAGAGAGAGAGAGAGAGAGAGAGAGTGCCCCTAGTATGCATTGAGATCTCCTCTAGTATGCATAATCTCAAATCATCATGTGGGCTACCAGTTAGTAGTACCAGTTATGGGGCTGATAAGGCAGGGTATGAGATTTCCTCTATTTTTTTTTTATTGGTAGATTACCCACTGATGAATTCAAATAGAACCCATTTATATAAGTATGATCCTCATTCATTAATAGTTAATAATCCACCAAGAAGAGAAATAAAGAAAAAGGTACTAAAGTGGACCTCAATGCAATAGCCCTTCTGATTCTATCGTAATCATTTAGGTCCAATAAATTGGGCTGAACTTATAATTCTTGAATGCATACTATACCCTCTGCAATTTGGCCCAACTTCTGAGTATCCAAATTCAATTTGAAGACATGAAAAACTTTTGTTTGGAGACATTAATTGGGATTCTTTTTTAATCCGAATGATAGTTTAAGTGATAACAGTAATGAGCTGTAAATCTCTAGTTCCGGAGTGGATGGTCTGCTTTTGATTGGATTGAAGAGAAGATTAGCCAACACCTTTAACTGTTAAGTTGGCTCGGACACCCTTCACCGTTGAACCAAAAAAAAAAAAAAATTAATTGGAATTCTTTTCCAACAGTGAACCCTTAACTAGAATCTCATTTCTTCATGAACAAATATTTGTCTCCATTTGATAATATCAGCCACTTGAACTTAGAAACATATTATATTGTCTCAACCAAGAAAACAAGAAACATAGTACTTCAGCCACTTGGGCATGGATTTTTATTTTTGGACATTGTTTACATTCAAATATTTAAAATACAAAAAAATATTCATTGTAACGGTGATACTACTTCAGCATTATCATGTGGTATTATCAACTAATAATATGTAGATAAATAAGGAAGTGGACCTCACACAAGTCAATAACTACATGTCCATGTAATCAGATAACTACTCACTCTTCTTCCATGTAATCTCTGATATGATATCACCGTTGTATTAAATATTCTCTCCTAAAATACGTCAAACGGACATGTACTTCAAATTAATTGTATGTAATTTATTACCCAAAAAAAAAAAAGGAATCGAGAGAATCAAGCACTTAGGTGGATTTAGATTTGGAACCACAAACCCTCTTACTATAAAGATCTTTCATTTGATCGACAAATGAATATTTGGAAATAAGTGGACAAAAGAACATTTGGAAATAAGTGGACAAAAGACTACCCTTAAGGTCAGGGCAAGCTTTGTGCATTTATAAGAAGAAAGGAACAAGTTAGAGTTAGCTGTATATAATGGACTAGTTGATCGGTCCCTAGCATTTGCTTGGTCATTTGCTTGGTGTTCTAAGATTGATCGGTCAGAAACATCATAGTCTCTTAATTTTTCCACTTGTTACGTCTTTCAAAGTGTTGACTTGTCGTTTTCTTATTAAACGGTAACATCATATAAACGATGATATTTTCTCGTCCTGTTGTCCCTCTATTTATATTAAAGCGAATGACACTTTGCTCCTATAAGATTTTAAAATTTTACTTCGTCCCTTCGAGCATTAAAAATTTCACATTGTCTTGAATTTCTTTAGATGGAAGCAATGTGCCCCTTTTTGTCCTAAGAATAATGCTATCATTTAAAGAAATTCATGACATCTTTGAAGGATCGAAAATAAAGGTTTTGAAATAGACGAAGTTTTGTTACTCCGTTATATAAATTAAAAAAAGAATGCAATCAATGCCCCGAAAGAGACGAGACCAATTGTGCAACCTAGCAAATTGGATATTTTGGATTGACTGTAAGTCTCATCAACCATTAGAGTTTGACGTTAATTTAACGATTACAATGAAGTTACATCATTAAGTTAGCATATTGTCTATCCTTAACCTCAATAGACTTTGTTAGAATTTGACCTAAACTCTCTAATTATAACGAATGAGAGTTAGTTGGGTAATCAATTTAAGAGTCCTAATAAATCGGTATATTAGATATGTAATAAAAAATATAAAGATCAAATTGTATATGAATAGGTATAGGTTATAGTATTTTATCCCTATAAATAGGGTTGAGTATTATATAATCAATTACCAGATGACCAGTTTTTCAGTTAATAATATATCGATATAGGTTTTTGGTCCTTGAATGTGGGTACGGTGTACTAAAGTGGGTACGTTGTATCAAATCACGTTATATATTTGTGTCATGTTTTTATTATTTTCCTTTATTTGAATTTCTATTTTTTAACAAGTATTATTTGTATTAATTATTCGTTGTGCAAAACCAACAAGTGGTATCAGAGCTATATTCCAACAAGTGATATCAGAGTTATGTTTCAACAAGTGGTATCAAAGTTAGATTGATGATCCTGGTAGAACAATCAGAGTTAGATTGACGATCCAGGTGCAACAATCACAGCAAGTTGTTGGTGATTTAATGATCAAGTTGGTGTTCATGTTAAAGAATACTCATTTGTCATGTATGTACGACGTGGTGTGAAGATCAATTTGTCATGCGTACATTAAAGACGTAATCTTGAAAAATTTATTGTTATGTATTTTTGTTTGGATCCACAAGAAAAAATTTAAGTTGCTCCCTGATTGTTAGATTTCAAGAACTACCACATGTGCTGTTGAATATGTTTCTTCAAGGTTTTGGGCTCATAGAGTTGAAGTCGCAGTATTCCAATGGTTTGGGAGCTATTAAGCTAACATAAACCCAATCTCATGGGCTACGAGTCATTGGGCCATTGAAACCTCCCAAGAATAGGTAAGACGCTGGTAGATATGCACAGATGATGTAAGCCAAGACACAGGTTCTTAAAAGATAGAGAGGATTGTGGTGACTTAAAATAGCAAATTTGTACGTGGTGCTTAAAAAAATTAGTGGATCAGAATCAAGAGTGCTAAACCGATGTTGAGTATGACCAAATTTGAAGAGTTTGGTTTAAGGAAGACTGTTGGAATTTGACTCAAACTTTCTAATTGTCACGAATAAGAGTTTGTTGGATAATCAATTTAAAAGTCCTAATAAACCATTGATAGGTTTATTAGTGACCTAATCAAATAGGAAACAAATTGGAAGAGTTTTAGTATACTAGACATGTGATAAGAAACATAAAGATCAAATTGTATCTGAATATGTATGAGTTATAGTATTTTATCCCTATAAATAGGTAAGGGTGTTCAAATTTATGATTAATCCTACCCTATCCTACCTGACCTTACTAATCGGCTACCCTAAAGAATCGGGTAGGCCAACGGAAGATCTTTTCGTATTTCGCAAAAAATCGGATAGGAATGTGAAATACCTACAAAATTTCTGTATTCCTACCATACTCTACCCGATTTTTATATAATCCCTAAAAATTAAATCCAAAAATCTAGAAACTCTAATGTTTTAGTGATGTTTATGACTTTCTTATTGTGTTTTATTGTAATTGTTTATATATTATTGTATTTTCTTTAGTGTTATTGGTTTATTGTGTTAGTAAATTAGTGCAGGTTACTTAATTAAATTGTTAAAATAATCCAAAAATTAATAACTAAAAAATATTTGTTCACTCGATTTTCTACCCGATTGTTTTGGATGAAATTCGGGTAGGAATAATACATTTGATCGGGTAGGGCAGACCAAGAAAAAATTATTTCACAAAGTAACAGATAGGAAGATGAAATATCATAATTCCTACCCATAGGGTAGGGTGAACACCCTTATAAATAGGGTTGAGTATTATATAATCAGTTACCAAATGACCAGTTTTCAGTAAATAATACATTGATGTAAGTTTTTTGTCTGTAGATGTAGGTACGATGTACCAAGGTGAGTAAATTATATCGAACCACATTATATCTTTGTGTCGTGTTTTTATTATTTTTTTATCTTTGAATTTTTATTTTTCAACAAATATTATTTGTGCTAACTATCCACTATGCAAACCAAACAAATTTGAAGAATGTTGTTTTAAAGATTTTCTATTCATCCAAGATTCCTAGGTGTTTTTTCAGCTCTCTGTCATCAATCATTCATCAAGCAGAATATATTCCATAAGGTTTCTTGGCTTTTTACATATTTTAATAACTGCATTGTGGGTATGCAAATCTCACCCTAAAAATATTCATTTTCATCCAATTGTATTTCTTAGCATACAACTATTATTCCCAACCCACCTCATTAACATTTTAAATATGTTTTCTTTTTGTCTTATTATATACACTTGAAGCATATATCTGGTAATTTTCACATTCTAAGGATTTCTTTGTCTACCCATCTCACATGCCCTGCACAAAACAAGTCTCACACTAGTATCTATCCTATTGTTTTAGATATTTTTTTTTCTCTCCCACCAAAAGGCTTTAAAGGATTTGAGAAAAAAATTAGAGCAATTCGGACTTCAACACCGTTGTCATCTATATATGTCTCGTGGTGTTGTGTATGTGAGACAAAAGAAAAGACATTGTATGGAATGTGGTTTTGTATGTGAAGAGAGGGGGGGGGGGGGGGGGGGGGGGGGGAATTTATAATTTATTTATCTTCTAATGGGTGTGGGTTGGTGAATAACACAATATGTTGACATGATTCAAACTTATCACAAAATTAACATTTAATTAATTAATGGCAAAACTCAAAAATTAATGACACGGTGTACTAACATGAATAATAAATAAATCATGTTAATGACCAGATTTTGACCTGACAAAATTATTTTTTGAATGATATTGTGGCTAGTACTCAAACCTGAATAAGAACAACATAACTTGGTTGTCGCCCTTATATATACAGGGGTGAAGCTGAAAAATCTTTCTAGGGTAGGCAATTTAACAAGTTTTATTTATTTTTTTCCTTCTAAACAATAAAATGAAGATGATATGTTTACAATTATTTACATAATATTTAATACAAAAATTTTCTAGACATGAAAGTGTAACGCCCCGATTTTTCCCCTCTTTTCGGAGAAATTAATTGATATAAAAACATCCAAATAAAAATAACAGAGCGCTAATTGTCCCAATAAAATTTCATTTATCAAAATTATCTCCCAATACAAATAAATCTCTCAATATAAATAAATCTCCCAATACGATTAAAACATCAATTATACCGACATCTTCTCGTCTTTAATACTCTGATTATCTCGTTCCGATATTTTCTCTAAAATGAACCTGAAAATATTAAATAAAGAGTGGAAATATACAATATGACGAGGAAAAATATGTTCAAGGATATTAAATACCAAATAATCGAGTATCACAAAATATTTCAATCAACAGATACAAATATCATATTTGCATATCACACGTCATGCAGAATCTTAATACAGATCTGACACCTCACCAATCATCCCACCTCAACCCGATCTCACGGGTCTCTTGGCTGGCGATACATCGGCTATTGGCTGCCACGATCCAGTCTCAATGTCCGCAGAACACGATCAATGAGATCAAAATATTCAACGATATTCAATCAAAATTCTAAAATAACGATAGCACAAGTTAGAATACAAATCAGAGGATAATCAAAGAAATACTCTTTGCAAAGAGATTTAAGGAGAGCATATTGCATATCACCCCGTACCTCAGAATCATTATTTGAATTCGATAACTCTGATTTCCGTTTCATTCTTCTTCCTCTCAGTTTAAACTAAAAGCACCCACCAAGATTTGTTTTCTCTCTCCCTCTCTTCCTCCTTGTTCTCGGCTCAAATGGATACTCACACCTATATTTTTTTTCCTTTCTCTTTTACTCTCCCTCACTCTCGGTTTCCAGCAAGCAAGAACACACACACACACTGTTTTATGAATTAAACACACACACACACATTTCTACACCATTAATTACACACACCCACATTTTTTACGATGTATTCAATGCTAGCTAAATTTCCTTTATTTTTATTCTTTCTCTCTCTTTCTTTTTCTTTACTTGTCTTGTCTCTTTTCTTTTTTTTCAAAGTTTTCACGCGGGTGAAGACCAAAACATCATAAGAGTTAAAATATTTATACTTTGCTCCCCTTTATTTCACTTATTATATATATCAACCACAAAACTTAAATATTCCTTATATTTTCCCATCAAAACTCATAATATTTTATACTTAAACTACTTTTAAAAATTTGGGATCTCACATGAAAGTGTAGATGTGAATTTTTTAAAATCCAAATGATTTTGTAATTTCAAGTTGTGACTTTGATTCTTTTATTGATTCATATAATGATCCTAATTTTTGTAAAATATAATAATAATTCATAATTTTTGCTTAAATTTACAAAATAATCTCAATATGTCCAAAATTTATGTTAATGTTTCCGTAATGTGTTCAAAGTATTCTGAAGGTTCACAGTCGTTTGGATATTCATACCCATTGATATTGCAAAAAATAATATAGGTGGGCAGATCCAAATATAGGGTGTCCACCCCCTAGGCCTAACCTGGCTTCGCGTATGCCTATATAGAGTGCGAGTCAAAATTGTGACATTAAAGAATTTGATGGGAGGGCGCATGAATATTTTTGCGGTGGAAATAACCTCGCCCTACCAGCTCTATATATTATAGGGTGCCAATCCTAAGCTTAACTTGGCTCTGCCTATGCCTATATAGAGTGCGGCTCAAAATAGTACCATTAAAGAGTTTAATGCATGGGAGGTGCATGAATATTTTGGGGGTGAGAACTGGGGGCTGAGCCAGGATTAGGGGGTTAGGGTGGCAAAATATAGTAAAAACAATTCATTATTTGATTCAAAAAAAAAAGATTAAGTTCAAAGGTTGAAGATCAAATTACTACATGAAACATCAAAACCAGTTTTCATCTCGCCTAAACAAAAAATAAATAAAATATTTTTTTCTTAATACATTTCAACTGAAACATATCTTAAAGTAAGAATAAATATTGAATACAACGGTGATACCATGTCACTATTGATGACATGGTATCACCAACAAATAATAAAATCTTAAACGGGCAAAGTGAATTCCACTTGAACTTACATGACAGAAAGGTGGGGAGTTATTTGCTTACATGACAGACTAGTTATTAACTTTTGTGAGGTTCATCTGCTTATTTGTTTTAGTATTATTAGTTGGTGATATCACAACACCTTACCACGTGGTATCACCGTTGTAATGAATATTTCCTCCTTAAAGTAGAACACAATGTTCTTAAAAATCTTCTATGATTGATTAATTTATAAACTAAATTTGTCACAAAATTTCTTTCAATGTATACAATTATAGATGCCATAACAAAATCATCCTTTATTATCTAATTTGTTCAGAAATTGATTATTTGAAATAACAAAGTATTTTGGTCAATATATATACAAGTGGGGATATATTACGCTGGTTTTACTCAATCAAAAAACTAGACATTTGTTTTAGGGGCCATTATGGGGAAAAAAAAATTTAGGATTACTATACAAATTTTTAAAAATTTAGGGGGGGCAAATGTTATAAGTTGAACAAAATTATGTTCTTAAACAATACATATACCAAGGTGGCAAGGTGATCCAAAAGTGAGGGGGCAAGTTCCCCCAGCCTAAGATGGCTCAGCCACTGGTTGGGAATAGCCCCCACCCCACCCTCCATATTTATTGATGCAGCCCTGCTAGCTGCTTCATTTCATCTGGCTTATTTCTTGGCATATTCTCAGGTACATCGTTATTTTCTACGACAAGTTCACAAATTACAACGTGGGTTGTTTTTCAATATCCTTACAAGACTTAAGAGTCTGTGTTTTGCATTGTTATTGTTTGTGGGAAGTTGTCAGAAGAAACTCAGATCGTCACATACTGTTCCGAGTTAGTTAGTTAGTCACATACTGAAGATAATCATTTGCAGAATAGCTAGCAACTTAACCAGTTTCCGTTGGGTGATAGTTTTTTTTTTGTTAACATTGACACGATGTGATAGTCTTATATATGTTTTTTGCATTTCTATATTGTGTTTCTTTATAATAAACACGATTTTTCTGCATACCTGTTCTTCTATAATGTCATTTCATTTCTGTGGGTATTTTATATGCCAAACTGCTGAATATGAGGATATTTCATGCAAAATAGGGGGCTGAAGTACATAATAAATTGCAATTTTTCTTCACAGTTAGCAGCATTTTTATATTTTTCGACTGATGTGGCTGCCACTTTGGGGGCTGTTCTTGATGCTCCACAGCCACTTTGATTGATACTCTTGCATAAGACCAGTAAACAATTTCGTTGTCTCATAAGGGACAAAATTATCATAGAATTCTTTAGACTTTTTACTTATTTTATCTTGTAAAAGTTCATATAAGTAGTTAAATCTATACCCTGAGGAAGATATATATCACTGCACAAACTCTAAACTCTATACCGCCACTGCTATTTACAGACGAGAAGCCATGAATGTTGATGATGCAATTGAAAATCCAACCAGGCTAGAGGTTTGTGACTCCACCCTTGTTTCATTGCTTTTGATAAGAAAAGGTGGAATTTTGTCACTATAGTTTTAATTTGTGTTGTTCAATCTTCTTTAACTTTCAGGGAAGGTATGGCGCAATGGTAACTTGTTGGATTCTTGGACTCGGCTCCCTTGTCTCCTGGAATACTCTGTTGACAATAGGAGACTACTACTATGCATTGTTCCCGGTAGATATACTACTGCATATCGAAAGTTTATTAAGTCCATTACAAGCTGTTTGATCCTCTGTCACTTCAATTTATGACCCTTGAGAGTTGAGACTCCATGTTAGTATGCTTTCCTAGGGGGATATTAAATGTTTGGTTTATCAATGGCTTCTCTGCATAGAGATTTCATCTTCCCACAATATGCTTGGATCCCAGATAATGACAGAGTTTCCAGTTCCATGAGAGCTGAAAGTAATATAGGATTCCATAACAAGTATCTTTCCCATTTTTTGAAAAATATCAAGGACAAATTCCCGACCACAATATCAACAGAATAAATTCAAAGCTTCCTGAATGGTGTTTCCAATTTCATTGGCTTCTCTACTGTCTTCATCCTCTCTTTGAGGCATCCATTGCATCGGCAATTGAATGTCACAGATTCATATATCAAATGCAAAGTGTTATGTCATAAATTGGGTGTACAAAATAAATTCATGTGAACAAGTCCTCAGCATTCATATATTTATTTTTATTCTGAAGGAATACCATCCTGCAAGGGTTCTCACCATGGTTTATCAACCATTTGCACTTGGAACAATGGCAACACTTGCACATTTTGAGGCAAAGGTTGATACTAGGCGACGGAATTTATTTGGATACATTGTTTTCTTCTTAGGTACTTTGGCACTCCTAGTTGTAAGTACTGACTCTGCTCCATTTTCCACCATCTGGTTTTTGTGCCATGAATTTGTAGCTTCCAATCAATCTCACCGCATTCTACTTTGAATTTTTACAGTTGGATTTAGCCTCATCAGGGAAAGGTGGGATTGGAAATTATATAGGTATATGTGTCATTATCGCTTCCCTTGGAGTGGCAGATGCCTATGTTCAAGGTGGGATGGTCGGAGACCTATCCTTCATGTGTCCTGAGTTCTTGCAGGTGAAGTTTTCCAATTAAATGTTTTCGCCTCATTTTGCTTAATAACTTTGTCCTTCACATTCCTGGCAATTCGAATCAATTACTCAGCTATATGATTTTTTTTGCTGTGAGTTTTGCAGTCCTTTTTAGCTGGTGTAGCTGCATCAGGGGCTCTCACTTCTGCTTTGAGGCTAGTCACAAAAGCGGCCTTTGAAAAATCTGATAATGGTCTTCGCAAAGGGGCTAGTATGTGTTTTTATTTTCAGTAATAAACAGAATGATAATACTACTTTTTGGTCTGAACAAAATTGTTAATATCCAAAACTTACGTTTGTTGACTGATTTTTTATCCGAAACTGCTGTTTAGCTCTTGGGTTAGTCCAAACTTTATGCTGATTATTGAATCCTTATTACCCTCGTTTGCAGTTCTATTCCTTTCCATCTCCACACTTCTGGTGTTTCTATGCATTCTTCTGTACGCATTCTACTTCCCTAAATTGCCAATCGTGAAGCACTACCGCTCAAAAGCAGCCTCAGAAGGATCGAAAACTGTTTCAGCTGACCTTGCTGCTGCTGGCATCCAAACACAAGAAAGCAAAATAGTATGTCAAATTTTCGACTTCATAGCACACCATGCTCAAGAAACTCATAAATACTTGTCTTAATAATATTCTTTTGCTACCTTTTCAGACTGATGCTACATACTCAAAGCAATTGAGCCATAAACAATTGTTGTTACAGAACATAGACTATGCCATAGATCTGTTTTTGATAGCTTCCGTATCTTTATCAATTATGCCAGGGTTCTTATATGAAAACACTGGAATGCATCATCTGGGCTCATGGTACGTTAGTGCTTTTCGCTGCATTCCTAAAGTCAGCTTCATACTGTATGTGACATTTTATTTTGAGCTCTAACGAACATTGTGTTCGATAACTGCTCATTAAGTCTTCAATCATTGGTTCCTATTTATTGTCTATTTTCTTGTTCATTCATTATATAGGAGTTCTTGCTAAAAAGACCCCAATTGTATTAACTATAGAATAGGATTTGTCACAAGCTTAGTCCTCTGGTTTTATAGTTCTCTTCATTCTAATATCATTACTCTTTCACTACTGGTGACTTGCAGGTATGCTATTGTTCTAATAGCAATGTACAATGTGGGGAATCTGATATCAAGATACATTCCTTTCGTGAAAAAGCTCAAGTTGGAATCTCGAAAGGGCCTTATGTTTGCAACCCTATCGCGTCTCTTGCTTATCCCTTGTTTTTACTTCACTGCAAAATATGGTGATCAAGGACCAATGACAATGCTAACATTCTTCCTGGGACTGACCAATGGTTACCTAACTGTTTGTGTCCTTACAGCAGCTCCCAAAGGCTACAAGGTTTGTTCACATCACAAAGGCCTATGAAACAAAGGTGAAATTACAAGCATTTTCTCATAAAATTTATGGGTAATTTGTTTTGTAGGGTCCGGAGCAAAATGCATTGGGGAACCTGCTAATACTATGCCTTATAGGGGGCATACTTTCAGGGGTTTCTCTTGATTGGTTATGGCTCATTGGCTCAAAACAAAAAATCATTTGAGAGTATTTTCTTGTTCATGATCTATATAGTTAAGTCATTTCAATCAATTACAGAATTTCTTAAGTTCAATGGAGATGAAATCGGTACCATGAACCGCCATTGGTGAAGATTATTGGCAAGACAGAAGCGAAAACTTACTGCATCAGCAATATACTGCTTGAGACAATTTCCATCTCTCAGAGTACATCATTCAATACGCTGAATGCTAATGTTTTTTTCTCATATATTCTGTAAGGTAATTCAAAAATTAGCTTGTGAAGTCATGGTGATTAACAAAGCCAAGGATCAATGTTTTATGACCATGCACAGTGGAAGATTGTGAACTAACAGAACATTATGTTCACTGTATTATATTCAATATGAATATGACATGTTGGTTTCTAATAATTCACAAAAGTGATTATTATATTCCCACAATTTAAATAGATGCGAGATTTAGAAATCCATTTTCATAGTTATAGAGGCGGTTTTTGTTGGAGTTTTTTTTTTTTATTAGTGAATAACAAGAAATAGTAGTAAATCATATTCGATGAAAGAAAGAGAATAAAATATAGAATAATTGTAATCAATGGTTGTTGATGATGCACAAATTGGTCTTCGTGCAAGATCAACAGTTAAGAATGTGTACGAATATGATTAATAAGCAATCAATGGCAAAACAGTAAATAGTAGATCAACACAGAGATTTATAGTGGTTCGGTCCGGTTGACCTACGTCCACTCTCGGGAACGGCAGCGGTGGCCTGGTGTTCTTTATTGATGAATAATGGTACTCCGGAGAGTTTTACAATGCTTGAGAGGGAGAGAGAGAGAGAAGCAAACACTCAATAGGAAGCTCACAACTTACACTCTCAATCTTTAGAAATCTTTTCTGATGTGGCAGATCAGTCTAAACTGCAACCACAGAGCATACTAGGAATCTCAAGAGAACTCTCTCTTAAACTCACTCTTAGAAGCTTTGCTTCTTTCTTGATGATAGAATACCCAAATGGGTGGTCTATTTATAGTAGTAGGGAATCAATCCTAGCCGTACAACGTGAATCAATTCGAACCACACAAATTAAATAATACCTATCTAACATTCAAATCTAACATTCTAATACAAATCTAACATTCAAATTCTTATCTAACATTCTCTAGAATTTTCTCTTTAGTGGGCTTGGGCTTGGGTAATGGATTGGACTCTTCTTTGGGCTTTCTTGGCTTATTTGAATTGGGTTTTTTATATAGATTGGGCCATTTGGGCTTGACCCATCATTTGCCCCCCAATGCCCTGTGTCCAATGAAACTTGGAGAGGAGGGCATTTGGTTAAACTCGAATTTTTGGCTGACCGGCATAACAGTGCGGAGGTAGGTAGGCTACCTGCTTGAGAGCAGTGCAGAGGTAGGCTGCTGCTTAAGAGCAGAGCAGATATATGTCAAGCTTTTTTGGCGACCCGCGAGAGAGCCGCTAAGCTAGAGATAGGCTGCCTGTTTGAGAACAGTGCAGAGGCCAAGCTTTTTGGCGACCCTTGAGAGAGCCGCTAAGCTGGAGATAGATTGCCTGTTTGAGAACAGTGCAGAGGTCTGGTAAGCTGCTCGGGTACAGCTGGGAGAGGGAGAGCTGGGCGACTGGCCCCTTTTTTTTTTTTTTTTTTTTTTTTTTTTTTTTTTTTTTTTTGGGCGCCGCCCACATGGGCGGCTGGCCCTTTTTATATATATATATATATATATTTTTTTTTTATTTGCATGTGGAGGAGCTTCCCTCTCTTTTTAAGAGGCTTCAAGGCTACTTCATTTATTCATTCTTCCTTCCTCCACTATCCAAGTATCAATGAGGACTAGAGGCTCATTCATCCGTAAGGGTCTTCGCGTTGAAGGTTCCCATGGGGAAGGGAGCTTGGCCGGCGGCACTCATGCCGATAGAGGCTTGCTAGGCGACACTGTTGGCGACAGAGGCGAAGCGGGCGGCGCTCAGGCCGAAGGACAAGTGGGCGGCGCCCATTGTGGCAGCCCAGATGGTGTGCTTCGTGGCGCAGGCGGTGGGAATGGATGGGCAGACGCAAATCCTGTGGGCGGCTCCCCTTTGGGCTTCGGCCATTTTGGCGCCTGTTCTCGCGGTGGCTTTGGCGCAGTGCCGGTGACCCATGAGAGACCCTTTGGTACCATCTGTGGGGGGACAGGCGCGAGTACGAGGATTTCAAATAATCCTTTTGGCGTATTTAAAGGGACGCTGCGCCTGAGTGAGCGGCAGAGTGGGTCTCCAGGTGACGCCGAGAATGTCCGTTTTGGACTGGGTGGTGCTACAAGTACTTCAGGAGGTGTCCAGGATGCACTGGGCGGCGCCCATGGCATGGTTCAGTCTCCTCCTATCAAGTCTAGGAAGCGACCGATCAACGCCACGGATGGTCCTGGCTCTCAAGGTAGGTTCCCGGTACTTTCTTTTCTCTTTCATGGGTACGGGTATTCTTTTTTGATCAGAGTGTAATTTTTTCTCTTGATGAATTTTTACCCAGACGAGCAGGAGACTGCCAAGGATCCTGAAGAAGGTCCGATTGATGACGGAGGCAGTCTTTCCGAGGTAGCCTCTCTCTTTAGCTATTTTAAGTATGACGAGGATATTTTGGAGTTGATTTCCTTGTACCGTATTCCTCCCTCGGTACTGTGCCGTCATGCGGAGGCTGATGAGTCAGCTTGCTGCGACTCTTCGGATGACATAGTGCTTTATGAGGGGGCCTTGGAGGCGGGTCTGAGATTCCCGATTCCCGGACCTATATGTCGGGTCTTTGAGCGTCTTTCCTTAGTTCCTGGGAAGCTGGCTCCGAATGGCTGGCGAGTTTTATTAGCTTTCTTTGCACTGTGGCGGTTGACCCACGGATCTAGTGTTCCTCCCCCGTTCGAGGAATTCTTGGTTACCTATATACTTCTGGAAAACCCCGTTTCACACCAGGGGTGGTACCGATTTTCCCCGAGGTTAGGGAGGAAGAAGTTTATTACTGGGCTCACCTCCAATTACCATAATTGGAAGAAGAAGTTCTTTTTTATTGGAGGCGAGTGGGCCTCCGAGTCCGATCGCGACAGGGTGCCTACCAGTTGGAGTACGATTCCAAAAACTAAGCAAGGTAAGGATTCTAACTTTTGACTTTTGCTTTGATTATCAAGTGTAACCATGTGCCTATCCTTACGATGATTGTTTTCTTGCAGCTCCGCCAACCCTTACTGAGGACCAGAAGAGTCTACTTGAGATGGTCCTGAACAGCCCATGCAGGGAGCACTCCGAGATCATGTCAACAGTTGGCTGTTCCACAGCTTCCTTGAGACCGAAGAAGAAAGGTATTTTGACCATCGACTAGTCTCTTTGAATAGTCCGTGTAGTAGGATCCATTGGCTTACACTGTTTTCTTTAGGCCCTCCAATTGTCAGATCTTTTGTGGAAGAAGTGTATGTCTCCAGGACAGTTCCTTCTCCTTCTCCTCCTGCCCTCAAGAGGGCGAGGACAGACGCGGCTAGCTTTGATGGCCCTGCGGAGGTAGAGCCAGGCGATGCTCCTCCTTCCCCTCTAGCTGATATTCCGCCACCTCCGAGGGGCGGTCCTAGCGCCGTTGAGGCCGAGGTTCCGACTCCATGCTCTACTAGGGCAAAGGGTCCGTTTTTTTCTCAGGGCGTTGTCTCATTATCCATGCTTAGTAACGTGGAGTTGGCAAAGAAAAGATTCTGTACCTTCGTGACTGGTGCTGAGGCTCGAGAGATAGCCTCCCTAGGTCCACAGGGAGTGGTCGACGCTGCCGTGGAAGGCTTTGCTCTGGTATGTCTTACATTCCTTCTTTGTATATGGCTTTCTTCAGCATACCCGGGCTCAGTTTTTCATCTCTCTTTGTTTTGCCTTTGAATGTCAACAGGTGGCTGCTACTTTGCCTTACCTCTTCAATCATACTCTGACTATCGGGGATGTAGTCCAAGGTCGAGCAGCTGAGAGGCAGGCACGTGAGACTGCCGAGGACCAGCTTCGGCAAGAGCGGCAGGCACTGGAGAATGCTGTGGGGCTAGCTCGACAGGCGCGAGAGGATGCCGAGAAGCAGCTTGAGCTCGAGCGGCAGACACGAGAGAGTGCTGCTGAGCAGTTGAGGCTGTCACAGGCGAAGGTTATTCAGCTTGAGACTGACCTTCGAGTTGCACTTGAGAGAGCTGTCAGAGCGGAGGCTCAGAGGGATGCCGCTGAGAGAGCTAGGGCTAGTGCTTTTATTGATGGCTATGAGGAGCTGAGGAGGAGGGCATCAGTATCATATCCTTATAATGATCTATCTGACCTCAAGCCTTACGAGGCCCCTGAGTCTGATGACGACGGTGATTACGTGAGTGGAGACAGTGAGGGTCAGTAGGGGTGTGACTCTTTGTATTTTTTTTTTTTTTTTTTTGACAGGACTATGTTTTTACCCCTTTTGTAGAAGCTTCTAGAATATTCTTTTGTAAAAGCTTCTAGAATTTTGAATGAAACACAATCCTTTTGAGCAAATACTAAGAAACTTTATTTCATAATCCAAAGTGGATATTCGGACTAAGCAGTGGACACCACCTCATGACCTACTGCCCCCAGTTACTGATAGTATTTTTTCAAATGTTCTGCATTCCAGGGGTGGAGTAAGGCCTTTCCTTCAAAGTTCTGGATCTTGTAGGTGCCCGGCCTCACTACTTCTGTTATGAGGTAAGGTCCTTCCCAATTTGGTCCCAGTTTCCCTTCGCGTGCATCCTTTGTGGCGAGGATCACTTTTTTGAGGACCTGGTCCCCTGGTTGGAAGGAGCGAGGCTTCACCCTCGAATTGTAATACTTCGCCATGCGTCTTTTATACTCTGCGTTGCGAACCGTAGCCATCTCCCTTGCCTCCTCCACTAAGTCGAGGTTGATGCGGAGTCCTTCTTCGTTGGTGATGGGGTTGTGGTGTTGGACCCTTAGAGAGTGTACTCCTATCTCGACTGGGATGACTGCCTCAGTTCCAAAGGCGAGGGAGAAAGGGGTCTCCCCAGTAGGAGCTCTTGGCGTGGTTCTGTAGGCCCACAATACGCCTGGTAGCTCGTCCACCCAAAGACCCTTCGCTCTTTCGAGCCTTGTCTTTAAGTTACGGAGCACCGTTCTCACCATGACCTCTGCTTGTCCATTTGCCTGCGGGTGTGCTGGGCTGGAGTGAGGTTGTTTTATCTGAAGATCGGAGCAGAAAGAGTTGAGTAGTTTATTGTCGAATTGCTTCGCGTTGTCACTGACGATGGCGTGGGGTATCCCGAAGCGGCAGACCAGGTTCTTCCAGATGAAGTCTTTCACCTTTACCTCTGTTATTCTTGCTAAAGGTTCGGCTTCTGCCCATTTGGTGAAGTAGTCGACTGCCACCACCACAAATTTGCACTGTCCCTTGCTTAGAGGTAAGGGGCCTAGTATATCAATGCCCCATCTGGAGAAGGGCCATGGACTTATGATAGCTGTTAGCTCCTCCGGTGGTTGTCTAGACACAGTTGCGAAGCGTTGGCACTTGTCGCACTTTTTGGAGAACTCTTGGGCGTCCCTTGCCATGGAAGGCCAGAAGTAGCCTTGTCTGAGTGCCTTGTAGGCAAGGGAGCGCCCTCCAGAGTGGTTCCCGCAGATCCCTTCGTGAATCTCTCGCAGGGCATATTGAGCTTCTTCCGGTGCAAGGCACCTTAGCAAAGGTAAGGAATATCCTTTCTTATATAAGGTATCCTGCAGGATGGTGAACTTGGAGGCTCTCATCCTTAGTTTCCTGGCCTCTAACGGATCATCTGGTAGTACACCTTCTTGGAGGTATGCCCTTACTGGGGTCATCCAACTCGACTCGATTGATGCACAGTTGACATTTGTGGTCACTATGTCCAACTTGCTTGGCTCGAGTTGGTGACCAATGAATGCTGGTTCCTCTTGTGAGGCTTGCAAGGTTGAGGCGAGTCTTGCAAGTGCATCGGCTGCCATGTTGTCTTCTCTGGGGATATGGCTAATCTGAAAGTAGTGGAACTTTGCCGTTAAACTTTTTGCTATAGCAAGGTACTCCTGCATCCTTGCTCCCTTTGCTTCGAACTCGCCGTTCACTTGGTTAACTACCAGCTGGGAGTCACTGTATGTGGCAAGTTGTTGGGCTTCCATTTCGGCTGCCAACCTTAATCCCGAGAGGAGGGCTTCATATTCCGCTTCATTGTTGGAGGCGAGAAAATGAAGTTTTACCGCATACTTGAGAGTGGTGCTATCTGGGCTGATCAAGACTAGGCCTGCTCCTCCTCCCTCGTTGGTTGAGGAGCCATCAACGTAGAGTTTCCAGAGTGATGAAGAAGGCTGGGCGTCATCAAGGGTGGCTGAGGAGGCTTGGGCGCCATCAGGGGTGGCTGAGGAGGCTTGGGCGCCATCAGGGGTGGCTGAAGAGACTTGTGCGCCATCAGGGGTGGCTGAGCGAGTCTCCTCCTTTGCTGGTGTAAGCTCGGCAATGAAATCCGCCAACACTTGTGCTTTGATGGCCGCCCTTGGTTGATATTGAATGTCAAATTCACCAAGTTCCACTGCCCACTTAAGGAGTCTTCCGGATAAGTCAGGCTTTCCCAGAATTCTCTTCAGAGGCTGGTCTGTGACAACAACGACACTGTGACTCTGAAAGTAGTGTCGTAGGCGTCTTGCTGCTGAGATCAGGGCGAGTGCTAGCTTCTCAAGTTCAGAATATCTCACTTCTGCCCCCCTATATGCTCTGCTCACATAGTAGACTGGCCTCTGCACTCCATTACTGTTCCTGACTAGAACTGAGCTCACTGCCGATGAGGAGGCAGACAAGTACAAATACAAGATTTCTCCTGAAGTGGCATGCGAGAGGAGGGGAGGTATAACTAAGTAAGCCTTGAGCCTCTGGAAGGCTTCCTCTGCTTCAGGTCCCCATTCAAAGGCTTTTCTGAGTATCTTGAAGAAAGGCAGACACTTGTCTGCGAATTTGGAGACGAATCTGTTAAGTGCTGCAATTCTTCCATTGAGGCGTTGGAGCTCCTTGGTTGAGGTTGGCGACTTCATGTCAAGGATTGCCTTGATCTTGTCAGGGTTCGCCTCAATTCCCCTTTGGTTGACCATAAAGCCTAAGAACTTTCCTGACCCCACGCCAAAAGCGCATTTCTCAGGATTTAGCTTCATGTGGTATGACCGTAGGACACTGAAGGTCTCTTGGAGATGGTTAACATGTTCTGCTGCAGCAAGACTCTTCACCAGCATATCATCAACGTAAACTTCCATCGTTCGCCCAATCTGGGACTGGAACATTTTGTTTACCAGCCGCTGGTAGGTTGCCCCCGCATTCTTTAGCCCGAAGGGCATCACCCTATAGCAGTAGGTACCCTTTGGAGTAATAAAGGAAGTCTTCTCTTGGTCAGGGGGGTGCATGCTGATTTGGTTGTATCCAGAATAGGCATCCAGGAATGTGAGCAGTTCATGTCCTGCTGTGGCGTCGATGAGGAGATCGATCCGTGGTAACGGGTAGCTGTCTTTTGGGCACGCCTTGTTAAGGTCTGAGAAATCGACGCAAAGGCGCCACTTCCCATTAGTCTTAGTGACCATCACTACGTTGGAGAGCCACTCAGGATACGTTACTTCCCTGACGGCCCCGTTGTCTACTAGTTTCCCCACCTCTTTGTCCATAGCTTGGGCCCTTTCAGTGGATGCGCCCCTTAGCTTTTGGCGAATAGGCTTGTGGCGTGGGTCAACATTGAGTCGGTGTGTGACCACTTCTGGGTCGATGCCCTCAAGGTCTGCATGTGACCATGCAAAGACGTCCATGTTTCTTTTCAAAAAATCTATCAGCGGGCTAACCAGATTTTCAGAAAGGGAAGAGCCAACGTATACTCTTCTGTCTGGGTGATCTTCATTCAGAACCACGGGGGTGAGCTCTTCCACCGGTTCTCCTCTTTCTATGGTGGAGTCATCCCTTGGGTCCAGGATTTCAACTTGCAAAGCTTCCTGTGGCTTCCTGGTCTTCATGGAGGAGACATAGCATTCCCTAGCTGCTACCTGGTCTCCTCTGACCTCTCCAACTCCGTTAGGGGTTGGAAATCGGAGAATGAGGTGGTAGGTGGAGGGCACGGCTCTTAATGTGTTGAGAGCAGGTCGCCCTAATATGATGTTATAAGCTGATGGACAGTCTATCACCAGAAAGTTGACCATGACTGAGGAGCTTCGGGGCGCTGCTCCGGCTGTGACTGGTAGGGTGATGGACCCTAGGGGGTACACCTTTTCCCCCGAGAACCCAATGAGGGGAGATCTGATGGATTGCAGTCTCTCCCTGCCCAGGTTGAGCTTGTCAAAAGCTTCTGCAAATAGGATGTCGGCAGAGCTGCCGCTGTCCACTAGGATTCTGCGTACTTTGAAATTGGCAATTGTCATGGTGAGCACCAGGGGGTCGTCATGGGGGTGCTGAATTCCTTCTAGGTCCTTATCTGAGAAAGATATAACCTCCTTGGTGCCTTGCCTGGGCGCTTTGGACGGGCGTCCTTCGTCAAGGTGTTTTGCCTTCCTGGCATGGGCCTTCATGGCAGAGAGGGACTCTCCACCTCCTGCTAATCCTCCCGAGATGGTGTGAATTTCCCCAACGGGGTGTTGCTCTTCCTGGTTATGGGGTGGTGGCGGCGCCTGTCCTCTACCAGCAACATAATGGCGTAGGTGGCCGCGTTGAATAAGATCCTCAATTTGCCTTTTGAGTTCATAGCAGTCGTCGGTGTCGTGCCCGTGGTCGTTGTGGAAGCGGCAATGCTTGTTAGGATTTCTGCGATTGGGAGGGGACTTCATCTTCCCTGGCCACTTCACTGCGGGGTCACCCTGGATTTGGAATAGGATATGCCCGAGGTCGGCATTGAGGGGTGTGAAGGCTTGTCGATCCCTCTGAGGGGTTGGACCAAACCGGTCTCTGACGGGAACCTTCTCTGTTCTACCGTGCTTGTTGCTAGCCTCCTTCTTATCGTCCCTCTCTCTTTCCTTCCTCTTGTCTCCAGATCTGGAGGACTCACCTCGCCTGGCCCTTGTGATGTCCTCCGCGTTTATATATTTCTGGGCTTTCGCTAGCAGCTCTGGCATGCTCTTTGGTGGGCGCTTCATCACCGAGAAGAGGAAGCTTGATGAGCGGAGACCTCCCAGGAAGGCAGTCATCGTCACTTTGTCATCGGGCTCATCAACCTCAAGTACCTCCTCGTTAAAACGAGTGAGGTAGCTCCTCAGGCTCTCCTCACGGTCCTGTTTTATGCTAAGCAGGTGGGTGACTGGCTTCTGGTGGCGACGCCCCCCGATGAAATGGGACACGAATGACCTGCTTAGCTCATCAAAGGAGGCAATGGATGCAGGGGAGAGCCTAGCAAACCATTGTCGGGCGGATCCCTTTAGTGTGGTTGGGAACGCCCTGCACATGATTTCGTCTGGGACGTTGTGCAACTGCATCAGAGTTTTGTAGGTGTCGAGATGGTCCAGCGGGTCCTTTGCTTTTGTTCCATCAAAGACCTCAACAGAAGGCATTTTAAACTTTTGAGGGAGGGGGTAGTTCGACACGTCCGGCTTGAAAGGTGTGTCAGTTCGCCTAACAAGATAGTCCACAGTCTCAGGTCCTTGTGCTTTCATGGCGTTGAAGACGTCACCTAGCTGGTTTTGCACTTCCTTGATTTTCTTATCCCAAAGGTTGGGAGCTCCTCTGGGATGGTCATGAAAGTGACTCCCATGCTCCACGCTTTGGTTTTCGCCCTCGTCCTCTTGGAGAGGAGGGCCCTCACCATGGGAAGCAGGAGGAGGGGGTAGAGGTCCTTCATGACGAGCCTCCCTGTATAGAGCCTCCCTGTGCATGGCGCCTGGGGGGACTCCAATGGGGGCGTCCAATCTTACGGGGGCACCTATATGTGGAGCATCAGGGCGTGGAGCTCCTGGACCCCCAGGACGTGGGACTCCTCCAAGCTGTGCTCCATCGAGTTGTGCTCCTCCTCGTCCGGCGAGCATAAGTTGTAACATCTGCTGGTTTTGGGCCACCAGCTGCTGCATGGTCTCCAGCATTTGTTGAGGATTCGGAGCTGGAGCATTTGGCACATGGTTGACAGGCGGAGGAACCTCCTCCTCTCGTGGAGGATTGCCTTCATGCTGGTTCATGGATCTGGTAGGGATCGCCATTGTTTCAGTAGAGAACTGGATTGTGTTTAGGAATGAGAATTCTGTTGTTTCCCACAGACGGCGCCAAACTGATGATGCACAAATTGGTCTTCGTGCAAGATCAACAGTTAAGAATGTGTACGAATATGATTAATAAGCAATCAATGGCAAAACAGTAAATAGTAGATCAACACAGAGATTTATAGTGGTTCGGTCCGGTTGACCTACGTCCACTCTCGGGAACGGCAGCGGTGGCCTGGTGTTCTTTATTGATGAATAATGGTACTCCGGAGAGTTTTACAATGCTTGAGAGGGAGAGAGAGAGAGAAGCAAACACTCAATAGGAAGCTCACAACTTACACTCTCAATCTTTAGAAATCTTTTCTGATGTGGCAGATCAGTCTAAACTGCAACCACAGAGCATACTAGGAATCTCAAGAGAACTCTCTCTTAAACTCACTCTTAGAAGCTTTGCTTCTTTCTTGATGATAGAATACCCAAATGGGTGGTCTATTTATAGTAGTAGGGAATCAATCCTAGCCGTACAACGTGAATCAATCCGAACCACACAAATTAAATAATACCTATCTAACATTCAAATCTAACATTCTAATACAAATCTAACATTCAAATTCTTATCTAACATTCTCTAGAATTTTCTCTTTAGTGGGCTTGGGCTTGGGTAATGGATTGGACTCTTCTTTGGGCTTTCTTGGCTTATTTGAATTGGGTTTTTTATATAGATTGGGCCATTTGGGCTTGACCCATCAGTTGTGATGCGTTGAATATTGTTGTATTAGATTGAGATTCAAAAGTTCTTTCTTGGCCTAACTACAAGGATGCGGCTATGGGACCTGTAAAAGAAAGATAATCGAAATTGTTAATCTTAGAATTTAATTGGACCAAAATAAAGATTTGATTTTTTTGAGTGATCGTCTGGAGATGATCATTGTATTATATTGTCAGGAGAGTAGAAACTTTTTATACTGTCTCAGAAAATGGTAACCGTATGACTTGGATGAGATGTATTTTATTTTCGAAGTCATTTGATTTGGTACTTTACCGTTTTGAGACCAAAACGCGTTTTGTATAAATCACGAGTCTCACTTGACTCAGTCAAGTTGTCTCCAAGTCAATGCCGAATCGCCCGAGATCAAATCAGTTAATACTATTTTTTGTAATGTCACGATATAGGCTAAATCTCTCAATAATGTGCAATTTCTTTTATATTTAGCATTTCGTGTGTATCTTTCAATACTTTTCTGCAATGTCATGAATCCAAGGTTGAACCATGACCCCAAACAAAATAATAACGAAACGAAAATAGAGAAAATGAAACACACAAATTTACATAGTTCGGCTCGATAGAAACTTACGTCCACAAGCAAAGTGTAGCGATAAGATTTCACTATCAAAAGTTGAAGATTACAAAACTTTCTCCTAAACAAAGACGAGAGAATGAATCACCACTCTATCACCCAATTACAATATTTGTTGTCCTTTTCCAAAAGAACCCAAAGAATAGAGCAATCGCCAATATTCGCAACAAAAGAATTTGACGGCTTCGAATCTTAAGTCGAATGAACACTGTCTTTTCCTTATGTATATCCTCTGGACCTTTTTTCTTCTTTTTCTGTACCTTGGCAGTAGAATCCAAGTCCAAGTCTATGTTAGACAAAAAGTCACATTAAGTAGGTTCTACCTAATGCACGAGATTCTCGTTTTTATGGGGTCTAAAGAGAGTTAAGTGTGCGTAATCTTACCCCTGCAAGTGGAAAAACTATTTCCACGACTCATACTCATGACCTTCAAATCACAGTAAAACAATCTTATGATTGCGTCAAGACCCGCTCTCACAAAAAGTAGCATTAAGTCGATGAAGAAAAAGTTTCTTCACCAATAAAGCGACGTGCATAGAGTTTTTTTACCAAAAGAAACTCTTAATGCCAACTTAATTGTATTCTATGGACTGCTCAACCAAGAAATCGGATCCAACAATTAATTTTATGTTTGGATCGAATATTAATTCGGGTGGAATAGAAGATACAAATATCAATAGTCTTTGTCTATGTTTGTACATATCTTTTTATCTCTTCATGTGAATTGAGATTGCTCAGTCAAACCCTTCACGTCAACCTCTATGTCATTTGATTATCTTTTTTGGTCCTTAATTCGGTCAATGTAACATTATTGATATACATATATTAGTAGTCAGTCCCATGCGATGCACGGGATAATAATTCGTATTTTTTTTAATTTTTTTTATGAGAAGTTAAATAAATAATTATATTTTAGTTCTTGGGTTATAAAAAGTAATTTTTTTGAATTTTTTTTTAAAATAATAGTTAGTTATTGAAGAGTTGGTGGATAGTTATCGATGACACATGTTACGTCTGATTAGAGAGAGCCTTAAGTTTTGAATTAAAAAATTCTAAATTCTAAGAAAAAAAGAAAAGTAATAGGGAATGATTCTCAAGCCACCTCCTATCTAATTTGACTGTTTTATATATTTAGATAGATATATATTAATACTAGTAGTCGGCACCGTGCGATGCATGAGATAATAATTTGTATTTTTTTATGAGAAATTAAATAAATAATTATATTTAAGTTCTAAGAAAAAAGGAAAGTAGGACGGAAAGTTTTTCAAGCCACCTCTCACCTAATTTGATTATTTTATATATATATATATTTAATGTATTTGTTTGTATGTAGAAAAGATATCTTCCTTCGTTTAGGGTATACCTAGGGTGGTTATGACAGCAGAAAAGAAAATGCTTGAGTGTGGTTTTTTTTTCGGTACCTTACTTCTAAATTTTACTATTTTAATGAGTGTTTTATAAATTTTGTGGGTCATTTTATAACAAAAAAATTTATCACTATTGTGATAACTATTTTTACCACTTTTGTGGTAATTGCAATCGATCCTAAGACCCCAGATCTTGTGTTTTTATCACTTTTGGATGTTTTTACCTCAGAAAAGTGATAAAAACAGTTATCACAAGTGATAAAAATACAAACAATAATTAATAGTAAAAGCACCCACACCAGTACAATTGTAAATGGTACTGATTTTTTTTTTCAATATCGTAGACAACAATCAGGGTCGGCCCGAGCCAAACGGAGGCCCTAGGCGAAATTCTTGGATGAGGTCTCATTAATTATAATTATTATGATAATATATAATTTTTTATTAAAATATATTTTTTTATAAATAAATTTCTTGTTATTTGAAATGCCAACTTAATATTTAAATTTCTATATTCAAATATTTTAGTATATTATTTAGATTTAAAAAATTCATTCAAGGACATTAATAATCAACAGAATAGTAAAATAGTATATTTGAAGTTAAATATTATACAATAAACACTCTAGTGATGTTTATGCTGTCATGGCAACAAAAAGAAGCTATTAACAAATTCAATTTAAATTTAAATAAATTTAACTTTTTAAAAGACTATCAAATTCTAAAAAAAAAAAAAACCCAAAATACATACTTTTCAAGTTGATCAAAAGTAGTTATAAACACTATAAGAAAGAAACAATCACATTGTTTTGTTATACATGGTAGGCTCCAAGACATAAATTGTATTGTCATTAATATAATGAATCTCATATTAATATAAAACTCATAAAAGTAAATTTGATTTCATCGAATATGCGTCTATAAAAAAAAATTTAGGGGCTCTAAAAACAAAAGGGTGGGGGCTATTCTAGGAGTGCAACTTGGGCAGGCCAACCCGAATTCAACCCGAGCCCAACCCAAAAAAAAACAGGGCTTGGATTAGAACTCTTAATACTTGGGTTGGACCTGGGCAAAAAAACTCCAACTCGAATTGAATTTGGACAAGCCTCGGGTTGTTGGGTTCAACCCGGATATTAAAATCGAGTTGAACCCGATTATTAAATCGGGTTGAACCCGAATATACATAAATATATAAATATATTTAACTAGAGTTAGTATTTATCTTCACTCTTTCGAGTCCAAACTTTCACTTCACTTCAAGATTTCATCCATGCGCCTCCATCACTCGCAGATCCCTCTCTTACTCGTCACTCTTCTCTCTTCCCTCTCTCAGTCTCCCTCTCTCAATCGTCACTCGTTTGAGTCGTCTCAGACTCTCAACCTCCCTCTCTCACTCGTCACTCCTCCCTCTTTCACTCCCTCTCTCTTCATCTGCACATCGCCCTTCATCTCAGATCACTTGAAAAAGTTAAATCTACACTTCAAAAAATCAACCTGAATTAAGTAACCCAAGCCCAACCCAATTTTTAACCTGAAATTAGCTCCAATTAAATAACCTGAATTCAACCCGAGCCCACCCGAATTAAACATGGACAATACTCGGGTTGAGTACCTCGAGTTGAGATAGGATTAGAGTTAAGGTTGAAAATTATATACCTAGCGTTGACCGCCCGAGTTGCAACCCTAGGCTATTCTCACACCACAAATCTCTATTCTCACCCCATTTAATTTCTCATTCTCAAACTACTAAACTCACTCATTCTATACTCACTCCATTTGTAACTTAAGCTCAATCAATGTTACATACATCTCATTAATGTTAAGCTCACTCATTCTATGTATACTCTTTTAATGAAAGAAATCATCATAAGGAAAAAATAATGAAAGAAGATAATTAGTTTGAATGCATAAATATATTTACGAAACAAGGAAAAAAAACGAAACAAATAAAAAAAACCAAGCATGCTGAAATAAGAAAAAATAAAAGAACTAAACAAGAAAAAGAAAAAGGAAAGAAAGAAGCAGACCGAAACAAGAAAAAAGAAAAGAACAAAATAAGGAAAAAACATAAAGAAATAAACAAACCGAAACAAGAAGGGAAAAAAAACCAAACAAAGATTAAAAGAACAAGCAAATTACAAAACGCAAAACCGAATATGAAAAAAAAAATAAGCACAGATACAAAATCGAACAAGAAAAAAAATAACAAACATAGATACAAAACCTTAACAAGATAAAAAAGAACAAATAATATGAAAATATACATATATATATACACACATATAAATTCTAAATAAAAAATTATTAAACTTGACAAAGATATCAAATCATACCGAAAATAATGAAAATTCATATAACAAACATGAAATCAAACATAGAATTAAATTGAGAAGTAACACTAACTTGTATCTCACTGAAAAAATTCATATTGAAAAAGTGTTTTTGTGAGTGCATGAGAAGAGATAGAGAATGAAATCTTAATTATAACAAAATATAAAGTGGGTTTACTTATTAAAAATGGTGAATGTAGCATGGGATGAGCTTAGCTACTAATGGGGTGGATATAGAAGATGTGGGGTTAGTAGTTTAATAATGAGAAATTAAATGGGGTGAGAATGAAAATTTGTAAGTGTGGGAAAAGTCCCACCCAAAACAAAATTTGATTTGATTGAACATTGATCTAATAATTTTATTTGGGACCTTGAAAATAAATCTAGATTTTATTAAACTTGAATCTAAAATTTTTAAAAATAATTTAAAATTGAGTAAATTTAAATAAAAAAAAATACTTGAGGCCCCATATTTTTTAGGCTCTAGGCGACGACTTCAATTGCGCAGGCTAAGTGCCGGCCCTGACAACTATATACAACTGTATATGTAAGACAAAAGAATATACATTGTATGGAATGTGGTTTGCTATGTGTGGGGTACGTGAGATGGGGGTGGGGTAAGAATCAAGATACTCTGGCAGTCACAAGATATGAGCATATGCTTTGGTAGCATATTGTGACGGGGAGAATTTTTTTTATCATTTTAATGGGTGGGTTGGTAATATCCAACATGATATGTTGACATGATTCAAATTCATCACAAAATTAACATTAACTAATTCAAAATGACACGACGTACTAACATGAATGGTAAACAAGTGAGATTAATGTCAAACAGGGGTAATCTGATTTTAACATGACAAAGCTGTTTAAGAGATACTGTAGTAAGAAAGTATACATATTTCTTTTTGTTTCTTTACAATGTACCCATATTGATTGAGTGTATTTTTAATTTTTGTGCAATTGTGGTGGTGGGTTTGGTCGAGAGAATAGGGAATTCTACCCGAAGTTGTTGATTTACGACTTTAGATTAGGATTGACTAGTACTCGATTCGAATATGAACAACACGACTTGATTATCACCCTTATATACAACGTGGGTTGTTTGTCAATATCCTTATAAGACATAGAATCTGTGTTTTGCATTACTATTGTTTGTAGTAAGTTGGCAAAAGAAACTCAGTTAGTCGCAATCTGAATATAATCATTTGCAGATAGAATTGCTAGAAACTTAACCATTTTCCAGTGAGTGATAGTTTTTTTTGTTAACATTGTCACGATGTGCTAGTCTTATATATGTTTTTCGCGTTTCTATATTGCGTTTCTTTATAGTAAACACGATTTATCTGCATACCTGTTCTTCTATAATGTCATTTCTGTGGGTATTTTATATGCCAAACTGCTGAATATGAGGATATTTCATGCAAAATAAGGAGCTGAAGTATATCATAAATTGCAATTTTCTTCACTGTTAGCAGCATTTTTTATTTTTCGACTGGTGTGGCTGCCACTTTGGGGATGTTCTTGTTGCTTCACGGCCACTTTGGTTGATACTCTCGCATAGGACCAGTAAACAATTTCTTTGAGTCATAAGGGACAAAATTATTATAGAATTCTTTGTACTTTTTAGTTGTTACTTTATCTTGTAAAGTTCCATATAAGTAGTTAAATCTATACACTGCGGAAGATATATATCACTGCACAAACTCTAAACTCTATACCGGGACTGCTATTTGCAGACGAGAAGCCATGAATGTTGCTAATCCAATTGGAAATCCAACTAGGCTAGAGGTTTGTGACCCCACCTTTGTTTCATTGCTTTTGATAAGAAAGGGTGGAATTTTGTCACTATAGTATTGATTTGTGTTGTTCAATCTTCTCTAACTTTCAGGGAATGCATGGCGCAATGGTAACTTGTTGGATTCTTGGACTTGGCTCCCTTGTCTCCTGGAATACTCTGTTGACAATAGGAGACTACTACTATGCATTGTTCCCGGTAGTTATACTACTGCGTATCGAAAGTTTATTAAATCCATTTCAAGCAGTTTGATCCTCTGTCACTTCAATTTATGACTCTTGAGACTCCATGTTAGTATGCTTTCTTAGGGGGTTTGGTTTATCAATGGCTTCTCTGAGTATTCACTTGTTTAAACTCACAGAACTCTCCAGGCTCTCAAGTTAGCATACTTGAATTTAATTAAACTTTCTGCATAGAGATTTCATCTGCCCACAATATGCTTGGATCCCAGATAATGACAGTTTCTAGTTCCATGAGAGCTGAAAATAATATAGGATTCCGAAACAAGTATCTTTCCCATATTTCGAAAAATATCAAGGACAAATTCCCTACCACGATATCAATAGAATAAATTCGTAGCTTCCTGAATGGTGTTTCCAATTTCATTGGCTTCTCTACTGTCCTCATCCTCTCTTTGAGGCATCCATCGGTAATTGAATGTCACACACTCATATATCAAATGTACAGTGTTATGTCAAAAATAAATTCATGTGAAGAAGTCTTCAGCATTCATATATTTATTTTTACTCTGAAGGAATACCATCCTGCAAGGGTTCTCACCATGGTTTATCAACCATTTGCACTCGGAACAATGGCAACACTTGCACATTTTGAGGCAAAGGTAGATACTAGGCGACGGAATTTATTTGGATACATTGTTTTCTTCTTCGGTACTTTGGCACTCCTAGTTGTAAGTACTGCCTCTGCTCCATTTTCCACCATCTGGTTTTTGTAACTTAACCATGAATTTGTAGCTTCCAATCAATCTCACCACATTCTACTCTGAATTTTGACAGTTGGATTTAGCCTCATCAGGAAAAGGCGGGATTGGAAATTATATAGGTATATGTGTCATTGTCGCTTCCCTTGGAGTCGCAGATGCCTTTGTTCAAGGTGGGATGGTCGGAGACCTATCCTTCATGTGTCCTAAGTTCTTGCAGGTGAAGTTTTCCAATTAAATGTTTTCGCCTCATTTTGCTTGATAACTTTGTCCTTCATTCCTCACAATTCGAATCAATTACTTAGCTATATGATTTTTCTTGCTGTGAGTTTTGCAGTCCTTTTTAGCTGGTGTAGCTGCATCAGGAGCTCTCACTTCTGCTTTGAGGCTAGTGACAAAAGCGGCCTTTGAAAAATCTGATAATGGTCTTCGCAAAGGGGCTAGTACGTGTTTTTATTTTCAGTAATAAGAAGAATGATAATACTATTTTTTGGCCTGAACAAAATTGTTAATATCCAAAACTTACGTTTGTTGACTAACTGTTTTATCCGAAACTTCTGTTTAGCTCTTGGGTTAGTCCAAACTTTATGCTGATAATTGAATCCTTATTACCGTCATTTGCAGTTCTATTCCTTGCCATCTCCACACTTTTGGTGTTTTTATGCATTCTTCTGTACGCATTCTACTTCCCTAAATTACCAATCGTGAAGCACTACCGCTCAAAAGCAGCTTCAGAAGGATCGAAAACTGTTTCAGCTGACCTTGCTGCTGCTGGCATCCAAACACAAGAAAGCAAAATAGTATGTCAACCAATTGTTGTTACAGAACATAGACTATGCCATAGATCTGTTTTTGATAGCTGCCATATCTTTATCAATTATGCCTGGGTTCTTATATGAAAACACTGGAATGCATCATCTGGGCTCATGGTACGTAAGTGCTTTTCACTGCATTCCTAAATTCAGCTTCATGCTGTATGTGACATTTTATTTAGAGCTCTGATGAACATTGTGTTTGATAGCTGCTCATAAGACTTCAATCATTGGTTTCTATTTATTGTCTATTTTCTTAATTCATTCATTATATAGGAGTTCTTGCTAAAAAGACCCAAATTTCTCCTTGCTGAATGCAACTGACCAATTGTATTAACTATAGAATAGGATTTGTCACAAGCTTAGTCCTCTGGTTTTATAGTTCTCTTCATTCTAATATCATTACTCTTTCACAACTGGTGACTTGCAGGTATGCTATTGTTCTAATAGCAATGTACAATGTGGGGAATCTGATATCAAGATACATTCCTCTCGTGAAAAAGATCAAGTTGGAGTCTCGAAAGGGCCTTATGTTTGCAACACTATCGCGTCTCTTGCTTATCCCTTGTTTTTACTTCGCTGCAAAATACGGTGATCAAGGACCAATGACAATGCTAACATCCTTCTGGGGACTGACCAATGGTTACCTAACTGTTTGTGTCCTTACAGCAGCTTCCAAAGGCTACAAGGTTTGTTCACATCACAGGCCTGTGAAACAAAGGTCAAATTACAAGCATTTCCTATAAAATTTTCGGGTAATTTGTTTTGTAGGGTCCGGAGCAAAATGCATTGGGGAACCTGCTAATACTATGCCTTATAGGTGGCATAATTTCAGGGGTTTCTCTTGATTGGTTATGGCTCATTGGCTCAAAAGAAAAGATCTTTTGAGAGTATTTTCTTGTTCATGATCTATATAGTTAAGTCATTGCAATCAATTAGTGAACTTCTTAAGTTCACATGGAGATGGAATCGGAACCATGAATCACCATTGGTGAGGATTACTAGCAAGGTAGAGGCGAAAACATACTGCATTAGCAATATACTGCTTGAGACAATTTCCATCTCTCAAAGTAGATTATTCAATATCCTGAATGCTACTGTTTTTTTTCTCATATATTCTGTAAGGTAATTCAAAAATTAGCTTGTGAAGTCATGGTGATTAACAAAGCCAAGGATCAATGTCTTATGACCATGCAGAGTGGAAGATTGTGAACTAATAGAACAGTCAATCTGAAAAGTTGGTTTCTAATAATTCACCAAAAAGATTATTACATTCCCACAATTTAAGTAAATGTGAGATTTAGAAATCCGTTTTCGTAGTTGTAAAAACAGTTTTTGTCGGAGTTTTTGTTTTTGTTGTTTTCTTTGAGGAATTGATTAGTGGGCCAATAACAAGAAAGATTAGTAAATCGTATTCGATGAAAGAAAGAGAAAAAAGAATAAAATAATTGTAATCAATGGTTGTGATGCATGCGTTGTTGTGTTAGATTGAGATCCAAAAGTTCTTTCTTGGCCCAACTACAAGGATGAGGCTGTGGAACCTATAAAGGAAAGATAATCGAAATTACGAATCTTAGAATCTAGGTGAACCAAAACAAAGATTTGATTTTTTCGAGTGATCGTCTGGAGATGATCATCGCATTATACTGTTAGGAGAGTTGAAACTTTTTATAGTGTGTCATAAAATGGTAACCATATGACTTGGATGAAAAGTATTTGATTTGGTACTTTCCGTTTCGAGACAAACACGCGTTTTGTATAAATCATGAGTTGTCTCCAAATCAATGCCAAATTGCCCGAGATCGAATCGGTTAATATCATTTTTTGTAATGTCGCGATATAGACTAAATCTCTTAGTAATGTGCAATTTCTTTTCTATTTAGCATTTCATGTGTATCTTTCCATACTATTCTGCAATATCATGATTTGAAGGTTGAACCATGAACCGTGATCAGGGAAGCCCCCGGGAGGAACCCAGATAAGGACCCACAAACACTCCTTATAAACTGCCTAATAACCATAGTTACACTTAGTCTCACCAACCTGTCAAAGCAAATCACCAATCTATTATGTACTAGTGTTGGTCCCATGCGACGTACGGTCAAATGTAAAATTGGAATCTACTCTTTCTTTCGACCCAAACTCTCCTTCTGATAGATTTATCAATAACAATAGACTCTTCATCACTTCTTATGATCGTGTGTGTGAGATAGGAGTAAATATTGAGTGTAACGGTAACACTATGTTATCATTGATACGTATTGTCACCATTCAATAATAAAAAACTTACAAATGAGTAAGGTGAACCCCACTTGGGTGGTTATTAAATGATTTAGTATGTAGTTACTAGAATACGTAGGATCCACCTATTCATATATTATTTTTTTATTGGACAATTATACCATAGCATGATGACATGGTATAACAGTTACATCTAATATTTCACGGGGAGGGAGAGAGAGAGAGGGGGGCGGATGAGTTAGTTTGGGTGTGGTAACTTATCATCTCTTATGAACGTGTGTGAGAAAAAGAGAGAAGCAAATGAGCTAGTTTGGGTGAGGTAACTTGAAAGGTGGGATAATGGGTAAGTGGCAGTGCATTATCAAGTAATGTCCACATGGCAATAGTTCATCGGAAGATAAGTAATTAAATAAATAGAAAATATGAGAATTAAGGAAAATAGGAGGGAAGCCACCGGATTAAATCTCAACCAAAAATTAATTGTTTTATAGTATAATAAGATGAATCGAACTTGAAACATAACCGTTCTGAGTAGCATGATCAACCTTGAAAGGGCGTTCAGAATGACCTTAGACGAAACACTAAACGCCACAAAATCACATGGTCCGGTGGTTATGAAATATTTTCATTTGATCAGCCGCTAAATTATCCCTAAATATGTGGATAAACTACCTATTTTCAGTTGAAAAAAGGCGGTTAATTTTCTATTTTAAGTTATCCACTTAATAATTGGTGTTGCTGACGGTTATTTTAAGGATTGAATAATGACTGTTATTTTGGCGGTTAAAGTCCAATGGTCAGCATGTGTGTTGAAACAAGTCCACACAGTCTTCCCATGCAAACCCTTCACTATAAACTCTCTTTCTTGAATTATTCCAATGTTTTTTTCAAAGGGTTTCCTTCCATTTTCTCTCTCTCTCTCTCTCTGGGTATAAAGAATCTTCCCTTCTTGGTCTGCAATTCTCAAACTACCTTGCTTTCTGTCTACTCCAAAGTGCTTTTTGAATTCAAAACTACATGAAGAACTAGAGATTCTTATGATTATTATTAGATTGCTAGTTTGAAATCCTCATTTCATGCAGAAATGTATTCACTTCGTTTCTAATATTTTTATCTTCGTACTTGCTCGTACATACGAATTATATATGTTTGTTTCGTTGTCATCATCATGAGCAATTTCGTAAATGTCTTCTTCTTGTATTTCCATGGAAGTATCCTTAAGATCGGTCCAAGGTTGTGCATTCTTCCCATTTTCTTAATTTTTATGTAAAATATAACTGTTGGGGTTGAATATTTCTCTTCTTGTAATCAAGTTTCAGTTTATTTTCCTCTTGGAGTATTTATTTTAGAAGAGACAATGCTGACCATTTCTGAGATTTTGAGATGTGAAAGGCTAATGCAAAAGCCAATTCGAGTTTTACTTAGGAATTGGCACAAGGAACCGATCCAAGTGGCGTGGGAGAAACCCGAATTTGGTTGGACTAAACTGAATTTCGATGGATCTTGTAAATGTAAGACAGGAAAATCGAGCATTGGAGGGGTTTTTAGGAACCACAAGGCTGAATTTCTACTCGGATACGCCGAATCCATTGGAAGAACAAACAGTACAATCGCAGAATTAGCTGCACTCCGAAGAGGCCTTGAGTTGGTAATGGAAAATGGTTGGAACCATGTATGGCTTGAAGGTGATTCCAAGACATTAGTTGAAATTATTGCACAAAAGAGACAAGTTAAATGTGCAGAAGTTAAAGAGCATGTAAACTATATAAATTTAATTATACCCGAACTTAAAAATTGTATCGTTACTCATGTTTATAGGGAAGGAAACCGGGCTGCTGATAAATTAGCCCAAATCGCGCACCGTTTGAAGAATCCTCATATTTATCATCTTCCTCCTCATGAATTGTTACAGATTATGCATGAAGATGCAGAAGGTAAGACTTTTTTTCGTAGAAGATAAGCAAATTCGAGATATTCTTCGATTTTTTTTATGGGATTCTCCCTTCTTGTTGAATATAGTTGCACCTTACGTATGTAAATGAATTTGATCGATATTTGTGAAGTGAACAATTTGTCTGTGGAATCCATTACTTTTTTTGTGTTTCATGTTGCATGGAAAGTTTTGGCCCCATAATTTCCATGAGGATTACATTGTCAAGTGAATAAATATGATAATAACTGAATGAGTCTTATCACATTTTGCCATTTATAATCTTTGGTAGGTAATTACAATGATATTCAATAACAATAGAATCTAGTGTTTCGACTTTTCTAACTGTTAATTTTGTAACTTCTTGACAACATATATAACTTCAATAGCAGCCTGTTTAACGACGAAAAGGGATAAGGGGAGAGAGAGAGAGAGAGAGAGAGAGAGAGAGAGAGGGGGGGTCGCCCCTACAATCTCTTGACTCTTGTGGGCTACGTTCAAACTAATCGAGAGTAAGGTTTTTCCCCGAGAGAACGGACTGACTACTAGGAGGAGGAAGTACCCTCCACCAAGTTGATAAAACAGTACAATCAATCAGTAAGGCTCACATTTAAACTTTCTTTCAAATTATAATTTGGTCAGCAGGCAACTAAAGAGTGGCAATGTCACTTGATCTAACAACTAAAATGGAAGTATAAACAAATACTCTATAGTTTCGTGCTTTTGATGAAATGAACAATCAAATCAATCCACCTGTGTACTTTTAAGCTGCAAATCAAGATTGACCCAGAAAAAATTGGACAAAGAATCAGTAATCCGATACGGCAATAATCGCCAAATTGTTTAAAAAATTTCATAAAATGGAAAATCTTTAACACACTTTTTTTGGACTTTCGAAATCGTTCCAACCACGTGTCTTTTGGATTTGCGGCCACAATACAAAACTCGGACATACGCAATCACCCACGTCCCACTCACATGGTTTAAATCTGGGTTTTATGCGTGCATGATCTTGCATTTTAGTCCAAGGTGTTCCAAGTGAATTCCGTTGAAACTTTTGGAGATGAGACATCTTAATGTTTGGCTTGAAATCTTCTGACACCAAACACTACTTTCTGCTGCAATGCAATAAGAAAGTTTACTCAACCTAATGAAGGGATTAAATTGATATGTAATATTGTGTAGCCAAAAAAGGACTGCTAAGCACTACATTCTTAATGGTACTTCAATTCTTTTTCTTTTATTGGCAACATCTATCAATTCCTTGAGATTTTCATTAATACTTATTACTCAAGTGAAAAGCTCATTTTAGGTGTTTTTTTTTTATATTTAAACTCTTCCAAAAAAATAATTTTTTTCACAATCCCGAATCCTATTTCTGTTCCTTACACCCAACATATTCAATATTGTATGTTGAATCAAGATGTATGACAAGTTGTTGTCAAGTCTACGTGGACTTTCTTCGTTGCGGGACAATAGTATCAGACGTTAAGGAGAGAGAAGTGAGTTGGTCTCGATGAGAGCCCAAGCAAGTCTCGTATGTGATAGGCTAACCCGGATTAAGTATACAGTTCCCTTCCTAGTTTGGGTTAGGATTCTAAACCTCCTATCCCTTAAAACCCCATAGCTCTAGGTCTACTACCTAGATACATACAGCTTGCCTTACCACCATTTTAGAGCTAAGCCTCCTTTTCCGATAGAGGGAAGTGAGAAAGAAATGGATTTTTGGATTGCCTAATTCAATAGCTCAAAAATAGGTGGAGTTCGCCCTTTAAATACGTGACTTAGTGTGGAGTCTTTGGAACTCGTATTCATAACCGTTAAATTTAGTCTACGTCCCCGGAGAAAAAAGCAGTAGATGAAGAAACAGCATCCAGAATCAAGTCTCTTCTACATGCACCAAACCTGAACATGAAAAATTGATACTGTCTTCATTCCAAACCTACTGTTAATGGATATCAGAACACAAACAATTTGTAGTTTTGTCCCAAAATGAAAGCCATTTACCACCAGCAACAGCATTTCTGTGATCATCACTAGATGCCATGCCTGAAAACTTGTATCATTACAAACATATTAATGGGTACATTAAATACAATATCATCCATCATTATCCATAATCTTTGCTTTATCAGATTACAGAGTAAAAGTTTCATATATTTTCATATTACATTTCCTAAAGTTAATACTGTTTATACTCAATAGTTTCTTCTTTTTTGAGGAAATCAACACCAAATTTAATTCACCCTGCTCATTTTTAATCTGAAAATTGAGATTAACCCGGAAAAAACCGACGAAAACCCAATAATTCACAATGAACATCACCACAAAATTGTTCAAAACATCTCACATAGACCCGTGTAGCTAAAAAGACAGACTGATAAACAAAAAACAGATGCATGTATACAATTTTTTTGTGAGTGGATTGCATTTATAGTGACCATTAATATGCTTGTAAGGATACATTTTCATAAAGTTATACTTTTTATACTCAAATAGTTTCTTTCTTTGGAGAAAAACAACTACAAATTCAATCCACATACTCACTTTTAATCCGAAAATCAAGATTAACCCGAAAAACCGACGAAAAATGAGTAATCCACTATGAACATCAACCCCCAAATTGTTCAAAACATATCATTTAGACCCATGTAGCTAAAAACCCAATCTAATTAACAAAATGTTAATGCATGAATTGAAATTGTTATGATATAGTATATATATATATATATCAGCAGATACAGAGACCATATGGGTACTGAAATGATCTTGTTTACTCAATTTTCTCTCAAAATTGCTATGAATGTATAGATACATTGATCTATATCTATAAATGTAAAAATGCTGTAGAAATTATAATCATAATTTGACAAATTCTTATCAGATTCCAAGAAAAAGACTGGACTTTTCCGAGATTCTCAGCAATCCCAACTGCTATATATAGATAGAGACTCCCACACCCAATCTCCTCCCGGCTTTTACCATTCCCAACTGTAACTCTCTCTCACACTCCATAAATGCACAAACCCACAAAAACCCTAGCTCAAAATCCACAGCTTATTATACCAACTTTTTCTCTCATTTTCCGATCAATTTTCCCAATAAAATTTTGCTTTCAGGAGGATCGAAAGAAGATAGAGGCCAATGGAGGGAAATGAGACTCTGCCGGATCATCTACGGTGCAAAAGAACAGACGGTCGACAATGGCGGTGCAATCGGCGAGTCATGGAAGATAAAAAGCTCTGCGAAATTCACTATATCCAAGGTCGTCACCGTCAGAATAAGGAAAAAGTCCCTGACTCCCTCAAACTCGAAAGAAAGAAACCCAATAAAAAGCCGCAAAATCTACACTCTCAGCTTCACAATCTCGAAATTAGGGCCAAAAAAATTGTGAAGAAGTCGAAAAAATCTAAGCGAAAGCGATGTGTTTCGGAGGCGCTGGACGAGGCATTGAAGAAGATGAAGTTGAAGAGAGGTGATTTGCAGTTGGAGTTGATAAGGGTGTTCTTGAAAAGGCAAGTGGAGAAGAAGAAGGAAAGAGAATTTGAGAGAGACAATGAGAGAGAGTTGAGGAGAAAGTTGCCTAATGGAGTACTGGAGATTTCGTCATCGCCATCCCCTAACAAGTTTAACAATGTAGGCTGTTATAATGTCAAATTAGGGCTAAATTCCAGTTCCAATTTGTTTTCGCGGCGGTCTTTTCGGTCCAAGAATATCGAAAGGTTTCCCTTCGATACAATGCAGGTTGTTTTTTTGTTTTACACAAATTGTTTTGTGTGTTTTAAGTGCTTGTTTTGTTATTTATTTTGTTATAGAAGTGCTTGTTTTGTGCTTAGGCTATGCCACATGCACAGAGTGTTGGGAATTTGAAGAAAGGGAAGAGGAAGAAATGCCATTGCTGTAGGAGAAGTAATCAGTGGGGTTTAACTAAATGTTCAAGTAGTCAGAAACATTTCTTTTGTCGGGATTGCATCGGACGGTATGTTTTATTAATTTTAGTTTTACTTTGTGTAGTTTGACTCTTCTTTTCTGTATTAATGACTTGATGAATTAATCTGTATTATCACTTGCTGTTATCTGTTGAATGTGTAAATAGAAATTGCAGCTTTATTCAAATTTAGGAGTTGAAGTTAGATAATTGTCTCTAGATCCAGTTAACATCATGTTGATTAGGATGTTTGACTGTCCTAGGATGTTTGACTGTTACACCAAGCGACACAAAGTATAGGCCTATGTATTAGACCTCGAGTTAAGGAGTAATATAATTGAAGAAGTTTATTGGTACAATTTCATTAATTCCTTTTCACTCTGATTGACTCAAGGAGAGGCTAAAGCTAAAATATCTGAAGAAAGCATTATGGCATTGGGCGACGAAGGCTTCTGTTGTGAGATTGGTGACTAGTATCAATTCTGTAGTAGAAAACTATGAAGTTTTATGTAATTTATGGGCACTTTTATTCATCTCAGTCCCCTGCATGCTGTTGAGTGCTTTCTTTAAATCCATGCCATACTAATTGTACAAACTCATACAAATGAATTATCAATTTTAGAGATATCCAGAACAAAGTGGAAGTTGATATTCTACCTTCATCTTACCATTAAATTTTGAAACCTATTTTTTGGCAGTGGTTAACTTTCTTGGGATTAAAATCACTGGTGATCTATAATTTTTTGGCATTTTCTTGTGCTTAGATATGTTGATAAGCAAGAAGTAAAGATGGCATGCCCTGTTTGTCGTGGAACTTGCATCTGTAGGGCCTGCTCAAAAAAGCAATCTAAAGACGACGAACATGAGGTCTGACATCAGAGTTTCTGCATTCTGTACTAAAGTTGTGCTTATAGGTAGTGGATACTAATGTGTCTGTTCATGTACAAACCCTCTTTCAGGAATTGTATAGGGATAAAAACAAGGTTGAGAAAATCCAATTACTTCACTATCTGATCTGTAGGCTTCTTCCTGTGCTGGAACAAGTAAACCGGGAACAGAGCATTGAGCTGGATATAGAAGCTAAAATAACAGGTATAGATGATGATTTCACATTGATATTTAAAGCAATGAGTCATCCTTTCTTCAAACATTATTTTGGAGATTGAGCTTTTACTCTCATGTTCTCTGCACATGTTCTCTCCTTTTTTTCATTCTCTTTTTTCTTTCCATCCTTTAAATTTATCTATGCATAACAGGAAAAATACCGTCAGAAGTTCAGATTCAGCAGGCTGAATTAGGCTGGCAGACTTTAATTTGCTGGTAAGTGCACTATTCTTTGGAAGTTCTAGTGTAATTAAGAGTATTTTTGTGACTTTCTTGTGGTGCCCTTCGGGTTCGTGATCATTTAAATTCTGGATCAACAGTAACTGCAAGAATTCAATTGTCGATTTCCATAGAAGCTGCACAAACTGTTCCTATACTCTTTGCTTAAGTTGTTGTTGGGAGTTTTGTCGGGGGAGATTACCTGTTGGTATTAAAGCATTTCAGTTCAAATACCCAAGTACAAGGAAATGTGGTACGTCTGAAGGCGAGCTGCTCTCAGAGATGAAGCAGACTAGCATATCTAGGCAAAGTTCTGGCAGGGCACACATCGTTTCTCCCATGTTATTGCAAAAATGGAAAGCTTGTGCCGATGGCAGTATATCTTGCCCACCCGAGGCTCTTGGTGGTTGTGGGGATAGCCTTCTGGATTTGAGATGTGTCTTACCCTTCAGTTGGACCAAAGAGCTAGAAGTAATAGCAGAAGAAATAGTTTGCAGCTATGACTATCCAGAAACTTCAGATGCTTCTTCCTGCTGTTCACTTTGTGGCAGCACAGATTATAAAGCAGGTGGAATCAAGCTATTGCAAGAAGTGGCTAGGCGAAAAAATTCGAATGACAACTTTCTATATTGCCCCACCATGAAAAGTCTTCATGAGGAAAACCTTGAACACTTTCAGAAGCACTGGGGCAAAGGTCATCCTGTTATAGTTCGGAATGTGGTTCAGAACTCATTGGATCTGAGTTGGGATCCTTTAATCATGTTCTGTGCTTACCTTGAGAAAAGCAGTGCAAAATCCCAGAGTGATAAGGAAACAGTCAAAGCTACCAATTGCTTGGACTGGTGTGAGGTCAGTGTTTTGTACCCATATCTGCCAAGCTCTCTCTCTCTTTCTCTCTCCCCCGTCCACTCTCTCCCAGAGTATGAATACTCATCCATTGTTGGAATGGCGAGTGCTTAGAGAAATAAGGTCCTTGATTTGATAATTCAGGAGGGTAATCCATAAAATACCAAAGTTTTTTGTGGTCTAAATGATCAGTATTCAGGTTTTCTCCTTGATGCCGTCAGGGTCAATATGTTGGGTATCCTTGATCATAGAAATCATGCAGTTCTAATCAGATGGGTACATTTTAAAACAAGGAAACACTGCATATTTAAGACTACGTTGCAAATATCCTGCAGTTCTAGTTTTAAAAGGCTTCCTTTTTCTTTTTCTTTCTTCGTTCTTTTTTTTTTAATTTTTATTTTATACACTTCTTTCTGAGTTTTTTTTTTTTTTGGAGGGGGGGGGGGGGGGAGGGACTACCATAATATGACATAATAATGTTCTGTAGTTCATTTATTAGAAAAGACTAAGTTGTCAAGGCACAGAATGCTTATGGGGTGTTTTGTTCAACTGTCTTTCTGAGATATCACTGCTGTTGAATTGAAAGATCATGGTACTTATTGGAGGATTTAAGATTGTTGGTTATTGTGCATGTACTGTGCTACTTCTATGTATCATTTTCATTATGTATCCTTATATGGGATGGGATTCGTGTATGTCTTCTTTCAGGTAGAAATTGGTATGAAACAAGTATTTATGGGGTCTCTAGAGGGACAGACTCATGCAAATATGAAGCGCGAGATGCTGAAACTGAAAGCTTGGCTTTCTTCTCGTTTATTTCAAGAACAGTTTCCTGCCCATTATGCTGAGATCATGCACTCTCTGCCACTTCAAGAGTACATGAATCCTATATCTGGTATTCTAAACCTAGATGTGAAGTTGCCGCAAGAAATGCGAAGGTCTGACTTAGGACCTTGTATCTATATCTCATATGCTGGACCAGACGAACTTATGCAGGCTGATTTTGTGACGAAACTATGTTATGAATCATATGATATGGTATGCCTACTTCCCTTTAATAGTTTTTTAGTTACTTTTTTTTGGGGGTGGATTTAAGTTCATTGGGGTTCATACATTGTTGTTGATGAATCTGCACTCTCATAGTTAGTATTCCTTTGCAACGTATACTATACAATACAAGTAGGCATATTAGGTATGTCTAATATATAGATATGTGCTTTCAAATAATTTTTACTACAGAACACTCATACTTGGGAGACAGGCGAGGTTTATGCTTATTTGTTACTGATTATATTAACACTTTACCCTTTACTCGTGTAACAGCATCCATAATATGCCTACCATGCCATACCATCTTGTACAGTGCACTTGACTAGTGCATAGAATACCATTGTTGTAGGACCCCCATAAGTTTTTCTCCAGGGATAAACTGTCAAGTAGTAGCAAGAGTCATTTGAAAGCTCCTTTGCAGCCATATAGTTAGAGGTAGAAAAAAATAAGTTGAGGGGATTCCTGATACTTGGCTTTGCATATTTTCCTATGGAAGATAGGTGAATGAGGTCTCACAACAGGTAGGAAAATCCCATTTGACTACGCATGAAGTGAAGATCAGCGGTGGCCTAATGGCTCCGCAGCCCGTTGTTGGATTGTTAGGTTGCGGGTTCGAATTTCACCAAGCCCCCTCCCCTGTAAAAGTTTCTGCGCATGAGGTCCTTCATTCGAAGTACTTGGTAGAGATCAATGGAGCTGCCATCTCATTATACTTGTCAAGTTCTTTGCACAATCGAAAGAGGAAGTAGTGGCATAACTAAAATCCATCCACTTGTATACATGAACACGTTTTTTCTTTTCTTTTTTTTTTTCCATAATTTCATAGAAAAACCCAAAGCATCACAAGTTCATGAATCTTCATTCTCGTGACACCCTTTTATGTATAAATTGGGGTTGTCCTTTTGCTTGCTGATACAGGGATTACTGTTAGATGACATGCATGGGGAATATTTTTTCTTTTCTGAAAAAGCGGGAGGTATTTACCACATTCTAATTGTTCGTTGGCCTCAGGTCAATATTCTTGCACATGCTACAGATGTTCCAGCTTCCACAGAGCAGCTGACTAATATCAAAAAGTCAATTAAATCGCACAAAGTTCAAGATAATAAGGAGTCTAACACTAACATTACTGATCAGAAAATAACGAATGATGTGAAAGGAAAATCATCTTCGCAGAGTGAAGTCACTGAAGAGTCAAGCTTGCAGGATATGGTTGGAGAAGGCTTGCACCTAGCCAATGGAACTGCTAAAGTATCTGTGCGTTCTTGTGACTCACATAAGAACTGTGCTTTAAGTGCGGAAGATGGAAATATGTCCCATTCCAGTGACCATGATTCTGAATTTGATTTTGAGGCCACAATACATTGCTCTGGAATCATTCAAAGCTCTGGAGATTCAGACGATCAGAACTTCGATGATGATATAGAAAGCTGTAGTTGTTCTGGAGAGAACTTAGTGGCTGACTCTTGTGGTGCCCAATGGGATATATTTCGCAGACAAGATGTCCCAAAGCTTTTAGAATACCTGAAGAGGCACTGTAACGAGTTCAGCTATACGCACTGCCCTCCAAAACATGTAAGATAACTCTAGAGCAACACAATATCTCTCTTATGAGGTATGGAGCCTCTGGATATCGAATTCATTTCTTATTTATTTGTGAATTTGCCCCCAGGTGGTTCATCCAATTCTTGATCGGGAATTCTTCCTTGATGCATATCACAAATTGAGGCTTAAGGAGGAGTTTGGTAAGCATTATGTGGAGGCTTTTTATCTCTTGGGGCAATTAAGAATAGTCTCCCTAACATGGATCTGCATTCTCTGCTTGTAGATATTGAACCATGGACGTTTGAACAACACCTTGGGGAAGCTGTCATCATTCCTGCTGGATGTCCATATCAAACTAGAAAACTTAAGGTAGCATGTTATGACAGTTTCTTTTGACTTGTGCAACGTGTGTGTGCGCGCGCATGCATGTGTCTTTCTTTGCTTGCGTGGAAGGTCTGAACTGTACCCGATTTTTCCTTTGGGTGTTATAACCCGAAGTATATAGTATTAATTTGACTAATGGGTGAGACTATCTATCTATCTATCTATTGGCACAATTGTCATAGATTCATAATCTACTATGCATGGATACCTACAAGACAGTACATGAACATGCCAACACAGAAAATGCTGAACATAGCAAAGGGACTTCAGCAGAATGTGTTTATATGTCATATACGACATAAATTACCTTCCGAATAAATATAGAACAATCATAGGTTGTGAAAATGAAAATTCTAACTTATGAAGCATATTAGCAATAGTTATAGTTGTCACATGCATAAAACAACAGGAAAGGACAAGTATATGGAAAAGCACACTCAGTCACACGAAACGGTGATTATTATTACTTTTCTTTCATGCCCATTTTCCTTCGCCAGTGCCTTCATTTTCTTACTTTTGTTTTTTAAAATAGTAAAAAAATGTCTAAGTAAATAGTGTATAAACCTTTTAAAGTTTGATTTCTTTCATTGATGTGCACTTTTTTCTGACCACTAAAACAAAGTTATGTTTCAGTGTCCAAGGTTTATCGATTGCAAGTTGAACAATTTCCAAGTAGCATAAATCACATTTTCTGAATTACACACTTTCTTAAGAATTGTAAACACATCCATGGTGCACCTTACACTGCAGCAGGAGAGCCTAGAAAGTGTCCATGTCCCACGTGTCTGACACAGACAAGGATCCTTCTTAGAAATGTCCTTACTTTTTCATATCATAATACTGGAACAAATAGTTTCAAATACTCCTCTAACTGTAGAAATCATGAATGTATCAGTGAATTCCACTTGTGTCTAAAAGCCAATATTGTAGTTATCATGACCTTATCTGCCATTAATCCCTGATGATGGTTGTTTCACCATCCGATTGATCTATTCATTGCTCAAACCGGCTGGCCCACCTTGTTTGCACATAATTTAAACATAAAAGGCTGCAATAATTTCCGGAATTCTGATATTTGTTTCCTGGATGAGCCTTAATGCTAATTATTTAAGTGATCCTATTTTCAAGCTTCCCATCCTTATACCTTAGGGTGTTTTTTCATACATTAAATGTAGTTGCCCAGTCTACCATCTGATCCACACCGGTAGATTGGTGAATTAGGGTCCAACTGATTGGTCTAGTCAAGTTCAAAAAACAATGGATAATACAACTGTGTTTTCTCATTTCCAATCCTTGATTTCTCCTTTTGTAAGTAATTTTCATTTGAAGGTTGTTTAACTTCAGTTCCTTCAGGTGAAAGAAGAGATTTCTTGTTTTGCAAACCTGATAATATTGTACACCTAATGATTGATTTGCAGTCCTCTGTTAATGTTGTGTTGGACTTCATTTCACCTGAAAATGCTGCCGAGTGCATCAATTTAAATGATGAACTCCGTCTACTTCCCCTACTCCACAAAGCAAAAGAAAAAATGTTTGAGGTAAAAGTGGAAGCTATCTTAATTTTTAAGTTGTACTTTCCTAAACGTCCATATGGATCACATGAACTATAGGAAAATGGTCGAAACAGGTGAAGAAAATGAGCCTCTACGGAGTCAGTGCAGCAATAGAAGAAATCCGTAACCTTACACATGCAGAGTAAGTAGCCCTCTTGAAACATGAAATTTTTGTGCTGTGCCTATGTTGTTTTCTTTCATGTGTGCTTGTAAGTTTGTGTCAATTGTACTGATACCTGTTTAAAAGAGAATTTTGAAGGGCTTAAACTTTATAAAATGCGGCATCTCCAAATTAAGGACATGCAATTGCAAAATCGTTGGTGATTCATGTTCCCAACCCCCCGCCCCCAACTTTACATGTAAAATATGAAAAAATAGTTCGTCTCATGGTCGCTGCAGAGCTCGGTGGTCATCTTTTCTTCTAGCATGGGAAGTGGTTTGAATGCTTCAATTATACTATTATTTAATAGGTGGGCCATTTTTTATTCCATAGATTTGGCGAAATTTAGAAGCACATATTTTATTAGATTTAGCAAATGGTTTTTATGCCCAGTCATTTACTTTCACATGCACAATCCAGGACCAGTATTGAGCATATGGGGTCAGGCTGACAACAATTCAAAGGAAATCAAATCTAATCAGCAGCAGTTTCATTGGGTAGCTTATGTTTTTTCATATTCACCTGTTGCTCTTTTTGTTCTACAGGTGGTATGAATATTTTGCAAAAATTTCATTCATGCCTCCCCTCGTATATGAGAGTAATTTTTGTATCAATTGCAGTGATAGTGTGTGTGTGTGTGTGTGTGTTTGTGTGTGTACTAACCCATACGAATCCAGCCTTTGCGATCTGGTTTTGTGTAGCATGTGTTTGGCATCTGTGGTCCTCATATATCATCGTATGAAATACTGAATTGAAATTTGAGACATTTTTTTGGTTTGTGTTGCTATGACCATTATTATTGTGAAGGCTTGGAAGATAATGAAATATCCAGAGCAGCTACAAATTTGACTGAATGGTTCATTCATTGGTCTCTCTATCTATCCGATACTCGAGAAAATGCTTGATTGAGATACTTTGCACATGAATTAAGGTAATTGAACTCATATTGATTCTCTCACTTGTTGTTTAGCTTTTACAACATGATTGTGACTACCTGTGGGTTAAGGATGGGCTCTAATCCAACAATCTTAACAACTTATCCCTCACAGGTGAGTTTGGCTGACATTTGCAGTTATATTTTGTGTAGGTTTATAGCATGATGGGATGTTTATACAATGACCAAACCAGTTGCATATTGTCCATAAATCATGAGAGGTCTAAACTTGTTCCAATTAAGTACTCATTTCTTCATTTTCTTTCTTTCTTAGTTTAGAATTTTGATGAAATTGCAGTTCGTCATGTCTCGGGAAAAGCCGATGGACCAACTGATGAGGCCTTACCAGGCACCAGAGAAAGAAAAGTACAAGGCATAGAAAAGGAAATTATGAGAGACTGAGTTTGAGATTCTTTTTAGGTATTTCTGAGAAGAAACAATTGTAGGGTTGGTTAATATATACCAATAATCAGGTGTTTATCTTTTCGTTTAAGAATTTTAGTCCAACAGCATTGCATAAAAAAGGATTGTTTGCACTCCACAGGCCCCATAGCCCAGAGGAGGCTGTTACCATTTCATAGGTTCGAGTGTTCAAAATATCTCTGTGGTGCATCTCAATACTTCCTGGTTAGTCCTTTGTATGAAAATTGGGGTATTAATCGAACCGAGCTTTAGAAACTTGAACCTGAGCTTGTTTTTCCTAAAAAATGAGCCGAATCCAAGCTCAAACTGAACCCAAGTAGTTCGATTATTTTACATATAAACGAATTGAGTTTTATAAATTTGAGCCGATCTTTTAAAGCTTATTTTTTAGACGAGTTTAAAAAATTATTCAAAATTAGTTTGTTTAGGATACGAGTCGAGCTTGAGCCAAATTCTATTCGAGCCGATTAACTTTTCTTAATTAACACCCTTATGTGAAGAATGCGGAGTTTTTCGGTCTTATGTCAGATTCACGTCTTACATAATCTTGAGATACGCACTCCACAGACAAGTATGTGCATGAGCACGTGCGCACATTGAGAGAGAGGGGGGGGGGGAAAAATACCCACCTCTAGTACTGAACACTAAAAAAAGTAATACTATTGGGACCTAATTTACTGACATAATTTGCTGACGTAATTCACTATGACCTTTGGATTCACTATAAATCCCATCAAACATTGAAACTTAATTTTGATTCAATGATTCCTATAAAACCACATCATTATGTAAACAAATTAGGTCAAATTCTTAAATTCAAATAGTATTACTCCACTAAAAAATGAGGATTGATGAGCAATCCAATTCACAATACCAAGGCCATCATTCGATTGCAGGGTCAGGATTCATGAGGCAAAGAAATTAAAACAAGAATTTTTCATCATACCATTGAGAATAATCAATCTTATTATACATTAGTCCAAAAAGAAAGAAAAACAAAAATGAACCCAGACGCCAAAAGCACAGGGAAGCAAAGAATGCCATGGTTTTAGCTGTTTGGTTGGTCCATTCTTCGACGTCTTTGCTTGCAATTGCTGAGGCACACTATTTCTCACTGAGAGAGAACTAATACAGCACAAAACTTTCCAAAACAAAATTTCCTGACAAGGAACATGTAAAGAGCAGCTATAAACGGTTAAAAAAATTATACCTAAAGGACTTAAATGTTATTCCGTGAACTGATATATATATTTTTGTTCTCTATCATCAAAAATTGTTTTGCATTACCAGCAGCTACAGTCAAGGACTTTCTCATGGGGCCATCAGCCCTTCGATCGTGTAGGACAGCGACTTTGCCCAGTCAGCTTTGAGTAATAGTGTTTGTAGCGTGTGCATTACATCATAATCTGGATCAAGCTTCCGCTGCCAACCCTACAAACGTGAAACAGGCATCAAGAAGAACGCAAATGCAAATCATACTCGTTATCAAATCACTTTAACCACATAAAATATAGCGAATTGAATACATAAGTAAGATAAGAAGAGCTATATAATTTGGAAACTTTCATAAAGAAAATCATCGTGTTACATACTAACAAACATGATGACTATATTAATTTAAAACAAATGTGAAGAAGCACTGTCAAATGAAACTAAATATGTAGAGTAGTTACTAGCATTGTCAAACGAAACTACCTCAAGAACCAAAGTTGTAACCATCGCAGTACAGACATTGCCATCAATGTTGACTTTATGACGCCTAACTTGCTCAAGCAAATGATGCATGCAGTCAGCAGGATGGACCAGATCACCTTCTGGGGTACCCCAAAAATCGAATGACTCTTTCACTTCCTGCTAAAGCAAGGTGATTAAACAGCTAGACACAAAAAATTTGTCAATAGAAATATTCTATGTAAAAATGCACAGTGAGGGACAAAAATTTCCCCTCTACAAGAAGCAATCACCTGGAGCATGTATGAATGGTACCAGTATCTACTACAACCACAACATATATCCCAAACAAGAAAATATATAACCTCAGCAACTCATGAAGTTTATACCTAGTATGGTCTAGAATACATTACATAAGCAAAAGAACATTCAAAGTCACAAATTTAATACCAGAAACATACATCTGCCTATTGCAAACTGGAAACTTGCATCCTGTGTTTGAGGGTAAGAAACTAATATTTAAGAATACTCGTCAGAAACAATTGAGGTCTTGGGCAATCCACACATGAGAAGTCTCTCTGCCACGTTGCAAAAGATGAGGCCAATGTGCTGGCAAACACATATTCTCAGGTCTCAGCTCAATTACATTTTTTTGAAGTCCTCAGTGTATTTGTTAAACAATTATTGGAAGGCACAAGTTTATGTAGTGCTGCAACAACTTTATGCATAGCAAGATTCCAGGCATAGTAAGGATGCTGTTTGATCAACAAATGAATAAATCATTAGTGAAACATCTGGTAAAAGTACATTGGTCCAAGGCAAGGGATGTTCTTGTTGGTGCTGAACTAACAACACAAACCAACAATGAAGGGAAAAAAGATAACCCTAATCGGCAACATGTCAGTATATGTCCCAAAAAAAAAGCACCTATCACATTACCTTAATGAAAGCCTCTGGATTAGGGCAATTCTGTTGCTTCGATAATTTCAGCGTGGACTCTGCTGCAGTGCGGCCATCTCGTCGGGCAACAGCCTTAAAAAATTCCAATAAATTTACTCGATCGTTCTTAGAAAGTTCAGCAGTCATGCCCACATCAAGGAAGATAACATGAGGCTTCGATTTAAAGAGCCGTTTCCGAGAAGATTTGCTCTGAGCTACCCGGACAAGGATGTTTCCAGGATGCATATCAGCATGAATAAAGTTGTCCACCTGAAGGAGACAAATCACATCTCAGAAGTCAGGACTATTTCTTATTGATATCAAATACTATATGTCAAAGTTAAAAACTGGAAGAGAAAACAGTTACAAGAAATCAAGCACATTAGAATACAACATGGTATCAAGTAGATGCCACAATCCATATTTTTGCGCACACAGAGAGAGAGAGAGAGAGAGGGAGCTCAAAAATCAGCAAGGAATGAGTTAGCTTCCACAAAAGATGATTTCAGTCCATTGGCTTTTACATAATGATCAGAAATATAAAACAGGAATTACATTGAGCTCCTTGTCACGACATAATATACAACATAGTTGAATAGAAGTCACTGAGGCCCTTGGGCATAGCATGAATCATTTTGTCAGAAGCACAAAGCTTATTTAACAACACAGCCATACAAGCATGCTAGCACCCATTGCTAGAATGCAAAAAATAAGCCAAGCATACAGAAAATTAGATAATAAATAGGTTACCAGAAGCATCTTCAGAAGTGCATGAGTCCCAATGTGGGCAAGTGCACTTTTAATTCGCTCATGTCCTTCAAGGTCATCAACATAACGTGAGACACATTCCCCTTGCTCGAAAGTTTCCACCAAAACAGCAGGATGCACAAGTGGATATACAGGCTTTGGAAATGAAACATCCCTCCATCTGCGAAAATTATAAATGAAACGGCTCAAATGTGCAGCTTCCCTTGCAAGGTCAACTTGAGACATCATAAAAACTGCAAACTGCTGAACACTTTCATCCAATCTCAACCACTTCAGCGTAGGTATGAACTTTGAGATCTTTGCTACTATGTCTATTATCTCAAAATCTCTTTTTATTGACTCACCAACTCCAGGATGTCTAACCTTTACCGCTACTAACATAGGCTTTATCTCTCGACCACGGTATCGGTACCTCAAAGAAGCTCGATGCACTTGGGCAATACTTCCAGATGCTACAGGTGCCTCTTCAAAATCATCAAAAATTTCAGAAAGCTTACGACCAAACGCTTTTTCAATGGTCCTTTTTGTATATGCAAAGCTATGTTCAGGAGCTTGGGTATGAAGCTTGGAAAGCTCAGTACATAAATCTCTAGGGAAGAGATCAGGCCGTGTAGCTGCCCACTGGCCCCATTTAATAAATGCTGGACCTGCTCTTTCCAACGTCTGATGCACAACATGAAGCCACATTTTCCGAAACTGAGGTCCAAAACAATCAGCAAATGGAGCCATTGCTATGCTGGGTGAGAACAAAACTGCTAAATAAAGAGCTCTCAGTAACAGGAGAACCCCTTCCAATGTTGAAAGAATTAATGAGATAAAGAACGCATGCCCGTCTTCTGCACGCATATACAAAGTATTCCTTGGATGTATCAGATCCGTGTCTGCAGATGCTTGTGCCCATGCTACATTTCCGCATGTTAAGGCAAACACACCAGGAACAACCACATAAGAGCGGCTCAATGCCAAGCTAACTGCTTGAGCAATCCTACCAATAGGAGAAAAAGTTTGGCCATTAGGAGACCTCTGAGAAAGCCTCTTCCAAGCAACTTGGGCCTGATGTGCTACAGAGTTACTCACGGGTATGAAAGAAAAATTCTTGCGAAAGGTACTGTTGCAAAAGCCACCCTTGATTTTGCAATCTGTGAACGAAGAATGTCTCCTACTTGGGAACATGTTTTGTGAGTACAACCTGTATTGAGGGGAGTATAGCCCACCTGTAACCAGTCGCCCATATTTCCTTTTCTCCAAAGAAATGCTTTTCTGGTTTATGCACACGGATTGTGCAACTCTCCTAATAATTCCAAATGTCCAATATCTGCATTTCCAACAATGCCTTCAGTCACCCCCATAAGATTATTTTGGTATTGTTACCAAGTCCTAATTTTTAATAAATCGAATCAGGGAACAGAATATGGACAATATCCAAACATTATAGCAACTTGTTTCACTCACATAGTCACAATGATAAACGCCTTTATATTAGGACACAAAGGCATATAATAGAAGACCCAAGAAGAATAAAGCTATTCGATCTAAGATAGTGCATAGTATATATTGCTATCACTGCTGTTCCCTTTTGAGATAAATCCTTTTAGCTTCAATGAACTTAAACTCAAGCCATCATCCCATAACCTCAATCCACCCTGTTCTAGACATGCCACCCTAATATCCAGACTATAAATGCCCTTTTTTTTAAATTTCAAATGATCATTTTCAAATAAAATCTAACATTGCTGAATTGAATTGGAGCTGCAGCCCTGTAAGAGGAAATTTCCCATTTATACATGAAGATCTTAAGACACATTCCAAGGTAAAGATGGGTCTCGTTCTAAATGAAATTTCCAAAAAAAGTATATCTGCCCTTATCAAAAACTGCCTACACCGTAGATAAGGAAATTCTATATAGCTCGTTTAAATCATGCAAAATTCGACCAAACCCAAGAATCAAAAGGCAATTACAGTTCAACAGGAAGAAGCAAGAAAAATTAAGACCCAAAAAAGTAGAAAAACAGACGGAAATCATAACGAAGATGAAAAGAATAGCTACGGACCTTGACATGGCCATGATTCGGTTTCACAGGGATCAATAGGGACTAACGTGCGCAAGAGGTCTATGGCTTTTCTTGCAAGCATTTTCTACGGCTTGTCGATGAAGACCAAGAATGGACCATATGGGTCGTACAAATAAATACAAAAACTTTAATATTTGCCTTCTCCACCGTCTCTGTTCAGCTTCATCGATCGTTCGTTGGTTTAACGTGAGACCTAGGCGGCGAGAGAGAGAGAGCGAGACAGAGAGAGAGAAGAAGTCGTTGGTTCGACCACTGAGCCACCGTGGGTATGCTATTGGGCTAACTCAGGGCAAGGTGGTCATGTGTGGTTCTCTCACGATGCTTACGCTATGCAATTTTGGCCGCTTATTCTTTAAGCACCACAAAGCAAATGTCTTGTCCTCTCAATTAATCAGGCGTTTTGAGTACGAAACTTAACAATTTTATAAAATTAGATCATAATAATTTATTTATTTTTCTTAATTTTTTTTATTTTAGTGTAAATGACCCAACTTTGATCAGAAAAAAAAAAATTAAAGAATTAATTGAGATACACATAAATTGGTCCAAATACCATTAACCGTTCTAAAAAACAAAACTTTCTACCCAAGTTTTAGTTTATTTTGATTGTTAATTGTGATGATGCACAAAAATAGATTTATGTACCACTTCTCGAGTACTTAATATTGGTAATAAGTGCAATAAATATAAAGATGAGATCAACACAAACAACACATAGAATGATTCAATTTGAGTGATCTACTCCACTTTGAAGGCGACGACAGTAGCCGTAGGACTTTATTGATAAAATAGTCGGTGGGAGAAAGAAAGAGAGCAAGAGTAATCTCTAGGTGTGGAGAGATAGCTCTGAAAGATGGAGAAGTGTGTTGTGTGTCCCTCATATGTAGAAATATTATAATTTATAGGCACAGAGCCTTAATTAAGGCGGTGGCGTAAGGAATAGGTTACTAGTCTTTCAGAGAGGATGACTACAGCTAAAGATAGCTACAATTAAAGAGAGTCTTATTTTTGAGTAGTGGTTATCCCGGTAATTATTCCCCACGTGCGTTGATCTTCGTGAACTTTAAACTGGGTCTAATCTATGAGCTAGGTTTGACCATTTAATAGCTAATTTGGACTTCCTCCACGAATTGGACCTAACTCAGTTAGATATGGGCTCATCAGATTGGTCCAAGACCTTTCTTCGTATAGTATTGGGCCCAATAACCCAAAACTAGCCCAAATTTTTTTTTTTGGCTGGGGGGGGGTTGGATCAGCTGATCCACGGTTGTCCCTAATTACAATTTCCTAAAGTAGAAGCTGGTTGCTTCATCTAATGATGAAAACGACTAAGTCCTTAAAATATTTCATGTTATTCAACCTTGGATCATCAACAGCTTTGTTAAAAGTCCCATTTTGCATCAAAAGCCACATTTTTTTATGCTTCTTTTATATTTATTAATGTCAATTAAACATAAAAGTGGCAATATTCGGAATTGCATGTCTCCAAAGAGAACATAATACCATAAATTGAGATTTGAGTCATGAGAAATTTATCAGGTTTGATCATTTCTGAGCCGAAAATTGTACACCAATAATACGATTGTATACATACTAGTTAGTGCAAACGTGCGTTGCACGTGGATTATTTCGAGTTATTATAATTTTTATTTACTACTTTTATAATAAAAATATTACTTGGTTGAATTATTGTTAAATGACCATACTGGAATTTCTAAGAATGCAATGATCATGTGTGATGTATATGAACTATTTTAAATTAATATAATAATTTGTAGTTTTTTTTTTTTTTGTTTGTAGGCATCTTACAAATATCAAAACCTATATTTATTGTAGATCCGATAACTGATAGCTCAGTTGCATAGTAAAGGTCATACCAAATACAAGTAATTGATTATCACAATACAAATTAAAACAATCAAGGATAACAATTCATATGTATAACAAATAAATAATGATGCATAAATCTAAAATTCTTGAAAATTTTGGATAGGCCCAGACCAATAGTTTAACCTGCAAATTGGCTGATGAAAAGTGAAATTCTCTTCTTTAAATTAAAAATTAGCACACATACCTAACTTTGAGGAAACTATTTATGTAAAACCCGAGAAAAAAAAATTTATTAAAATCCTAATTAAAGGGGTAAAATAGTAATTAATTGTTAAAGTACGGGTCAAAAACGTAAATTTTTATAAAATTCAGATGACGAAATGAACCTCCCCGTTGGATTCATCTCGGAAAATCTAGCTACCCAGTAAATTTTTGTAAAATTATGAGACAGTTGAATTTTTCACGTGTTACAAAGCGATCAGGTATCGTGCGACTAAAATAATTGCGATCAGATTTTATTTGCGGGACCCAAAAAATAATTTAAAATTAGTTCAATAAAAATATATTAAACTTAACATGAGATGAGATTTAATTGACTCTGAATAAAATTGAACCCGTTAAAAAGAAGACGTGTGGCGCTATGTGTGCCACACATTTAGACTATATAAAGTGGAAGACTTAGTCTTCCACTTTATTTTTCATCTCTAGCAACCTGCCGAGAGAGTGAGAGAGAGAAAATTGAGTTTTTTATTTTTTTTATCCTCCTTCCTTCCTTCCTTCATTCCTTCTCAGATCTACGAAAGATCAAACAGTTTAATTGCTTCGGGCCAAAAATTAAAGTTTTTCTACGCAACCACACCAAATATCGCATTTTTCTCTAAAAATATCAAAGACGAGAATCTAGGCCTAAGATTTGGGAAGGTAAATTCAGGCTTTTCTTGGAGTTCTACTACGTGGGCTCACGCTACGAGAGATAGAGTTTCCCCTATTTAGATGTAATTTCAACCTAAAATATGGCATATGAAATGAGTAAGCTAAGGGTATATATCACATGTTAAGTCTTGACTAGTATAACTATTGGATAAAATATAGGATTTATAATTAACCTTGTAATTAGTAAAATCCTATTATAATTAACTTGGCGTAAGTTAATGTTAGTGGTTTAAAACATGTTAATTGTACATTAGCATGACTTGATGTTTTAATGGCATATTAAGTTTAATAAAATTATTAGCTTGTTATGTGATTATGAAATAATATGTATGTTAAATGATTATTTTGCATATGATTAGTATGTCGAACTTGTACTTATGTTTATAAAATTAATAAACATGTTCCCATGTTGGAAGTCATAAGCATACTAGTTGTATAAATTGATGTGCCATTTAAGTGTTTGTTTAAATGCCTAGGTGAATATAAGTATGTTAGTTGAGTTGATTATCTTACATAACATGCTTGAGATAGTGCTAAAAATGTCATTATATTGCATTCATTATATAATGGACATTACAAATGGTACCAAAGACAATTGCACATTATATTGCATTATGCATGGGTTGCACTACATTCATAAGCATTAATATAGGTGGGAGTGTGTGCATGGTATGAAATCAATCACCACATAGGTGGTTGATCGTGGGCTCGGGAAAGTCGCACCAATGTCCGACTGAGTCGCACATGAAATTAAATGGATAAACGTGTCAGGTAGGCCTGTCAAAATTCGACACGACACGATTAATCAACACGAATCGATACGAATAAAGCGGGTTTGGGTGAGACCTTAACGGATTCGGATGGTAAATGGGTTAACCCATTAAACACGTTTAATAAACGGATCGTGTTCGTGTGAGACCTGTCAACCCGTTTATCATCCGTTTACCCGTTTAAAAAATTAATAATTATTTTAAAAAATTTAGTCAGCATTTCTTGTTTCTCTCTTTGTGTTTCTCTAGCATTTCTTGCTTCTTTGTTCTCTCTGTCTGGCTTCTGCAGATGAGATGGAGCTTGGTCTGAGCTTGGGAGGCTACGGTGGTGGTGCTGGAGGCTGCAGTGGTCTAAGCTTGGTCTGAGCATTGCTGGAGGGTCTGCACAGTGAACACAATGAATGAAGGAGAACACAGTGAAAGCTTTTGGGTCTGCACAATGAACACAATGAAAGCTTTTGCCTTGAATCCCACATCGACAAATTTAAATGAAGGAGACCTCTCATGCCTATAAATGGCTACAACCCTTTTCTTTAGTCATTCAACCTTCTCACTTGCTTTTGCAAGTGGCAACCAACTGGAAATTTTTTAATTAAGAGAGTTCAGTTGTTATGGGTAATTAATGGAGTTTAAAATTTTAATAGAATAGTTTTTTGGTGTGGGTTAAAATTTTAATAAAATTAAACGTGTGAAACGAGTCGTGTTATGTTACTCATTTATTAAACGGTTCGTGTTCGTGTTTAAATTTTTTATCCGTTTATTAAGTGTGTCGTGTACGGATTTACATGTTTTTCACCCGTTTAACCTGACACGTAACTGTTTAATCCAACACGTTTGACACCCCTTGTGAAAACCCGCTATTTATAATTATATCTATTGAGTTATCAAAATTTCGACTTTTAATAGAAAACTCGAATGAAGAAATGGACTTCATCGTTGAATTCCTCTCATGAAAACGAGTCCGACTAGTATAATATTGACTATGTTTAGTACCGAGGACAAATTAGCTTAAGTTAAATTAATTAAATAAATTAATTGAATTAAAATAAATAAATAAATAAAATGATGATGAATAGCTCAGTCATGGCAGCCTGCCATGACTATTTAGCTGACATTAATCATTTTAGGAAGGCAAGGAAGCATAATTGCCTGCCATTGCCGCCCATGACCATAGATTACTATTTGACTGAAGACTGAAGCCATCCCTCTTTAGTGTATAAATACAGGCAAAATAAATGAAAATGGGGGAGAAAGAAATCGGGCAGCCTTGCTACTGAAAAGAAAATAGAGAGAGAGAGAGAGAGAGAGAGAGAGAGAGAAAGAGGGAGGACCTCATTGTTGGAAGAGGAGAAGCTTAAGGACTGAAATTTTGAACCTACAACTACTAGCTTTAGACAAAAGTAGGAATTACAACTCCTTTGTTTTCTTCCATATCTCTCTACTGTTTTAATTTTCTTTTTTTGCTTTGTAAATTGTTGATCTAGTATATGTGGTGTTCATGTTAATGAATAATATATGTGGATGAGCTATATATATATATATATATATATGTATACATGCATATAAATGAAATTGGTCAAATGAGTCTTCGAATTTCATCAAGGAATGAGGTGAAAATTTGTGAAAGAAATGAATAAAAGAAACAATTTATGGAAAAAAAAAAATATATGGGAGAAGAAGTCTTACCGATGCAGAGTCTGGATGTTGAAGAAGATGAATGAAGTGTTGACTTAAATTCAGAAACTTCCCCCTTATTTTTTAGATACATCATATACCTACTTGCAGAAATTACAAAGTTAAGTTCAAGGTTTGGTTCAGTTACAGAAAGCCCCCTTTATGTTTCATGAGTAACAAATAGGTACCTGTTGAAATTACACAATGACCCCAGAAAATCATAAAATACTACTAAAGCAACAAATCAGTATTTTTAGTAGTTAGGCAATGTTTCTGAAATTATACATTGATCCCAATAAGTATAAAATACTTTTGAATATTACAAAGTGACCTCTAATTGCAATGAAGTTCCTAAAGATTCATAAATGAATCCAAAAGATTATAACCATGTGGAAAGACCACCAAATCACATGTGACCTTTAAGGTGGTATTTTCTTGGAGTTGTAAACTACCCCCATGGTGATAAAAAAAATAAAAATAAATAAATAAAATTTATGTATATATATATATATTTATCATTCAAGTAAAAGTGGAATTACTTGTGAAAGTTATATATGTAAATTTACAAGAGTAGTATTATGTGTGAAGGGTGGCACACTTCCACATAGTTAGAATGTTAATCATGATATATATATTGATTTGAGTTGCATATACTCATATACAATAGCATGTTGAAAGGCATATTCATGATTATATTATTTGCATTTTGGTTGTTATCATGATGGCAAATACATCATTTGTGATTATTCTTGTTAGTGTGCTCAACCGACTTTGAGACACATAAAATGATAATTCTCGAAATGAAATTGGGACAAGCAAGCAGGGATGACTCCTCCCTTGGGTGAAACACCCGAAACAAGTCTTGATCAAGCGTAGCATCTGTCACGGTGCGGGGTCACTCGCGCCCTGAATGAAAGCATCTAAAGACGAGGGGGTGGGGTACACCCGAGGTTAGAGCCCTCTAAGGGACTCGGAGTTCCCAAGGTTTTTGTGCATAACAAACGGTGTAGTGATTTAAATGGATAAAGAGTAAGAATGAAAGTTTAGGGCGACCCATGACTTGAATGGGTACGATTGATTACATGCTTAATTGAAATTTTTCATCATTCGTAGTTTTCGTGTTTATTGGTAATGTTTATATAATGTCTCGTGCTATGTTTTAAGCAGGTTGTTACGGTAAATATTATTTGATATGAACTTATAGGTATTGACACATATTTTACGGGATGGGATTAAAATTTAGTAGTTGTTTTTCCTGCTGGGCTTTGGCTTACCCTAACATTTTGCAGGGACTAGACCAAGAGATGACGGGGGTTTCCTCCCAGAGCTATCTTGAACAGCTGTGCTCAGTTGACTTTTGAGATATTATATTTCATGTTAACGCTCGGGAAAATTTTAAATTTGTGACTTGTGTTTTGTTGCTTTGGTGTGTTTTCAAAACCGATGGGATGTAATAGTGTCGATTATGGACGACTTTTGGGATGAATGTATAATTTGGGTACTTAGACTATGTTATTAAATGAATGCCTAAATTACAAATCATTTGTACTTAAGTTACTTGAAAGTACGTTAAATGCTCTAATTGTCTAGTCTAAACCGAAGTACATGAACTATTCAATTCATTTGATGAATTGTGTCTATTTGTCACATAAATCACATAAAACATACTAAATCACCTTGGAAAAACTGGGGCGTCACACCCCTAGTGTCGGGGTATAGCAAGAAGGGCTAGATTCTCCATCGGGTGCAAGACCCGCTTACTTGGTTTATACACTTTTCGGCGGTACAATTCCAGAAAAGTGTAACGGCGAAAATGGAGCGCGCGGGTGGGATGTCCTGAAAATTCGTTGATGGTGTGGTGTCCCATTAGTGAAATATCATAAATCATCTCATCGCAAAGATATAAGAAAATGAATTAATTAGTCATTGAGTGTACATAACACCAATGACGGGGGCTTGGAATGCCCGGATACATACGCATGGCATTACATGTGTTGTGGGAGCTCGGGATGGGACTCGGTGTTGGTATTGCTTGCGTGAGTCTCATCTCATGGCATGACATGATTTATGACATTTGTTCATAATAGGCATATTTGAATGAATGCATGAAATGATTGTTGCATGTGATATTTCATGTGCATTTGGGTTAAAAGGTATTCTCTATAGGAGTTACCTTATTGAGCGTTGACTCACCCTTTATGGGAACAATTTTTAGGTATACCACAGGCTTTCACCGAAGGCCCTCCTACTGGTCTGCTTTGACAACAGAGCAGGACTGTGGCTCTTAGTTTACGTTGTGGTCCCTTATATATGTTTACTTTTGGCCTTGTATAATTTTTCGTAACAAAAACTTGTTTATATTGAAAATGCATGTATATGAGACTCTTTTGAGACATTTATTCTTTTATGAATGAATGTACGTAGTGTTGATGATTATGGTAGTATCCGCTACTATATAATTGAGTATGGATGAATGGACACAGTGTGATCAATGTTGTATGATTACACATGTTGCGTTTTGGATAGAGCTCCCCGTACAAATGAGACTCTGCCCGAATTTTGTTAAGTTATGGATCCCGGTAAATAGGGCATAACAACATGGTATCGAGTTACACGGTATTCACGGGTATTCCGCGGGTTGATGGGTGATCAACGGGGTAATTACGGACACCCGAATTTTGGGGCGTCACAGCTTATTATCAGAGCCTAAATTCACGATTTACCTAGGGCTGGCAGGGCATGGGTCTAGACCATTGCATCCATTGTGCATTACATGTTATGTGTTTTACATGCTATATGTTATGTGTTATATGTTATGTGAATAATATGCTTGGTTAAATATGTATGGAAAAGAGACACTAGAGTTACAGAACATAACCTTGGGTGTCGAAAAGATAAGGAATGAGACGTTCATGGTATAAATGTCTACTAGTGGGCGGCCCACACCCTACTAGTGAGAAAAGGAGAGAAATCTCAAAGTTTCGACTTGATCCCTACCTTGGGATAATAAGTTAGTGTTCTATTGCTATTTGAAAAGTCATTGCATGTAAGTTCGCCCCTAGGAGCAAGGGTATGTATTCATCAGATATGTCAGGGTTATGATCTAAAGATCTCGAGTATTCTACTCACCGTAGATCTTAAGGTCATGGACATGTCAGAGTTTGATGTCATCATTGGGATGGGATTGGTTGACGGCACACCGAGTCATCATTGATTGTGATCGGAAGAGGGTCACTGCTTGTACATCGGAGGGTGTTTGTTTTAAGTTTCGGGGGGAGAAACATGATGTTTTACCCTAAGTAGTGTATGATTTTTGTTGGCATGGGCAGTTGATGGGTTGGCTAGCAAGCCTTACCCTAGAGGACGAGGCGAGACAAGAGTTGGGTCTACCTCGGGTGGTTTGTGAGTATGAGGTCCTTTTTTCAGACAGATTACCGGGATTACCTTCATATCGGGATATAGACTTCACTATTAAGTTGCACCCCAGTACATCGCCCATTTCTATGACTCCGTATAGAATGGCACCTGCCGAATTGCAAGAACTCAATGTCCAATTGCAAGAATTGATGGATAGAGGGCTTCATTAGACCAAGTACCTCACCTTGGGGTGCTCCAGTGTTATTTGTCAAGAAGAATGACAAGACTCTTCGGCTATGTATAGATTACCAGTAGTTGAATCGGGTTACTATCAAGAATAGGTACCATTTGCCGCTAATTGATGACTTGTTTGATCAGTTGAGAGGGGCGCGAGTCTACTCCAAGATAGATCTACGCACATGGTACCATCAGTTGAGGATTAGGGAGGTAGATATCCTTGAGATGACATTTAGGACTAGGTATGGGCATTTCGAGTTCACTGTGATGCCTTTTGGATTGACGAATTCCCCGGCGGCATTCATAGATCTCATGTATAGGGTGTTTCAACCCTACCTAGATCAGTTTGTCATGGTCTTTGTTGACTACATTTTAATCTACTCCAAGTCTGAGGAGGAGCATAATGGTCACTTGAGGGTTGTTCTCCAGACCTTGAGGGACCATCAGTTGTACGCCAAGTTCAGCAAGTGTGAATTTTGGCTAACAGAAGTGAAATTTTTGGGACACGTGGTGTCTTCTTCGAGTGTGTTAGTCGACTCGGAGAAAGTTGAGACAGTCATGAGTTGGGAGAGGCCGAAGTTAGTCTCTGAGATACTTAGCTACTTGGGATTGGCGGGGTATTACAGGAGGTTCATTGAGGACTTCTCCCGACTAACTGCACCTATGACTAGATTGACCAGAAAGGAGGTCAAGTTTCAGTGGGATGATTCGTGTGAGAGGGTATTCTAAGAGTTGAAGAAGAGGCTTACTTCAGCTCCGATTTTGATAGTTCCAGAGAAGGGACAGAGGTATACAGTATATTGTGATGCCTCCAAGGACGGACTTGGGTTTGTTTTGATGCAATCCGAGAAGGTGGTAGCTTATGGTTCTCGACAGTTGAAGTGCCACGAGTAGAACTACCCCACACATGATATGGAGTTGGCAGCTATTCTCTTTGCCTTGAAGGCATGGTGTCACTATCTATATGAAGAGCAGTTTGAGGTATTATCGGACCATAAAAGTATTAAGTACATCTTCACGCAACAGGACCTCAATATGAGGTAGCGTAGGTGGATGGAGTACCAGGAGGATTATGACTTCACTTTGCATTACCATCCCGAAAAGGCAAACGTGGTGTCTGATGCACTAAGCTGAAAGTCACAGGGAGTCTTAGCCAGTATAGCTTCCCGGGAGTGGCTGATGCTCGACACTGTGGGACAGTTCGGGCTACACTACAGGGATCAGACTCTGGGCACTTTAGGGAGTCTAGTGGCTATGTTTTCCCTACTGAGCAGGGTGATCGAGTCCCAGGGACAGGATACTGAGATATTATCCATCAGGGATGGGGTGCAGTTGGGTACATGTGACGAGGGTTGGACCATTCACACGGATGGTGGTTTCGGTTTAAGGGAAGGGTTATGGTTCCCTAGTCTGTGGATTTAAGAGAGGAGATCCTTAGGGAGTTTCATTGCTCCCATTTTGATGTGCATCTAAGTGACACGAAGATGTATCATGATCTTCGCTGCCAGTATTATTGGAGTGGGATGAAAAGGCACGTTGAAGATTTTATTAGTCGATGTCTCACGTGTCAGTAGGTCAAGGCTGAGCACCAGAGACCAGTAGGGTTGCTCCAACCTTTGGAGGTGGTTGAGTGGAAGTGGGAGCACATCACGATGGATTTTGTGACCCACTTGCCATGGACATCGCAGGGGCATGACGCAGTATGGGTGATAGTGGACCGGCTTATGAAGTCGACACACTTTTTGGCAGTGCGAATGACCTTCACACTGAAGAAATTCTGTAGATTGTACATACGAGAGATAGTCCGGTTACATGGGGTGCCTGTATCTATAGTATCAGATCGGGACCCTAGGTTCACGGCCCATTTTTGGGAGAGTTTCCAGCAGGCCATGGGAATGCAGTTGATGATGAACACCGTTTTTCATCCCCAGAAGGACGGTCAGTCAGAGAGGATCATCCAGACTATAGAGGACATGCTACGAGCATGTATTCTTGATCTCAAGGGTGGCTGGGATGAGCATTTACCCTTAGTGGAGTTCGCCTACGACAACAGTTATCAGACGAGTATACAGATGACACCCTATGAGACACTTTATGGGAGGCCGTGCCGTTTTTCGATTTGTTGGACGGAGGTTGAAAAGAGACCCTCCACGGGTCCGGATTTGATTAGAGACACCTCGGAGTAGGTGGACTTGATACGGAAACGTCTTCTCACAAATCAGAGCAGGCAGAAGAGCTACGCCGACAGATGATGACGACCTCTGGAGTTCAAGGTCGGAGATCATATCTTCTTGAAGGTGATGCATAAGAGGGGAATTGTCAGGTTCAGAAAGCGGGAAAAACTGTCGCCGAGGTATATTGGGCTCTTCGAGGTACTCGAGAGGGTTGGTACAATTACTTACCAGTTGGCGTTGCCTTCAAATTTATCTGGTATTCACGCGGTGTTCCATGTCTCCATGCTCCGGAAGTACACTCCAGAACCTACACACGTGGTGGATTGTGGTGAGTTGATGGTTGATGCGGATGAGATCTTGGAGGAAGGATCGGTGCGTATCATGGACAACCGATAGCAGGTTTTGCGTGGCAAGGCTGTGAGGCTGGTGAAGGTGTTGTGGCAGCACCGTGAGGTGGAGGAGGCGACATGGGAACGTGAGGACACTATTCGAGCTACCTATCTGTTTCTGTTCGGGGATGGAAATACATCTCTTATAATTATAGAGTATTGAATGACTTTTTGCATGTGCATGTGGGTGTAATTTCGGGGACGAAATTCCCTTAAGGGGGGAGAATGTAAAGCCCGAGAATTTTTTTTTATTAAAATCCTAATTAAATGGGTAAAATAATAATTAATTGTTAAAGCACGGGGTAAAAACGTGAATTTTTATAAAATTTGGATGACGAAATGGACCTCACCGTTTGATTCATCTCGCGAAATCTAGCTACCCAGTAAATTTTTGTAAAATTATGAGACAGTTGGATTTTTCACGTGTTACAAAGCAATCGAGTGTCATGCGATTAAAATAATTGCGATCAGATTTTATTCGCGGGACCTGAAAAATAATTTAAATTTAGTTCAATAAAAATATACTAAACATGATACGAGATTTAATTGACTCGGAATAAAATTGGACCCGTTAAAAAGAAGACATGTGGCGCAATGTGGGCCACACATTTAGACTATATAAAGTGGAAGACTAAAAGTCTTCCACTTTGTTTTTCTTCTCCAGCAACCCGCCGAGATAGTGAGAGAGAGAAAAGTGAGTTTTTATTTTTTTTTCTCCTTCCTTCCTTTATTCTCAGATCTACAAAGATCAAACAGTTTAATCGCTTGAGGCCAAGAATAAAAGTTGTTATATGCAACGAGAGCTACACAACCACACCAAAGATCGAATTTTTCTCAAAAAAATATAAAAAACGAGAATATAGGCCTAAGGCTTGGAAAGGTAAATTCGGGCTTTCCTTGAAGTTCTACTACGTGGGCTCACGCTACGAGAGATAGGGTTTCCCCTATTTAGATGTAATTTCAACCTAAAATATGGTATATGAAATAGGTAGGTTAAGGGTGTATATCACATGTTAGGTATATGTTAAATGATTATTTAGCATATGATTAGTGTGTCGGACATGTGCTTATGTTTATAGAATTAATAAACATGTAGTCATGTTGGAAGTAATAAGAATGCTAGTTGTGTAAATTGATGTGTCATCTAGGTGTTTGTTTAAATGTCTAGGTGAATACAAGTATGTTAATTGAGTTGATTATCTTACATAACATGCTTGAGATAGTGTTGAAAATGTCATTATATTGCATTCATTATATAATGGACATTACAAATGGTACCAAATGTAATTGCACATTATATTGCATTATGCATGAATTGCACTACATTTATAGACATTGACATGGATGGGAGTATGTGCATGGTATGAAATCAATCACCACATAGGTGGTTGATCGTGGGCTCGGGAAAGTCGCACCAAGGTCCGGTTGAGTCGCATGGAAAATTAAATGGATAAACGTGTCGGGGTATAGTAAGAAGGGCTAGATTTTCCCTCGGGTGCAAGACCCGCTTACTTGGTTTATACACTTTTCGACGGTGCAATTCCAGAAAAGTGTAACGGCGAAAATGGAGCCGTAGGTGGGATGTCCTGAAAATTTGATGATGGAGTGGTGTCCCATTGGTGAAATACCATAAATCATCTCCCCACAAATATACAAGAAAATGAATTAATTAGTCATTGAGTGTACATAACACCAATGACGGGGGCTTGGAATGCTCGGATACATACGCATAACATTACATGTGTTGCGGGAGCTCGTGATGGGACTCGGTGTTGGTATTGCTTGCGTGAGTCTCATCTCATGGCATGACATGATTTATGTCATTTGTTCATAATAGACATATTTGAATGAATGCATGAAATGATTGTTACATGTGACATTTCATATGCATTTGGGTTGAGATGTATTCTTTATAGGAGTTTACCCTGTTGAGCGTTGACTCACCCTTTATGGGAATAATTTTCAGGTATACCACAGGCTTTCACCGAAGACCCTCTTACTGGTCTGCTTTGACGACAGAGCCGGACTGTGGCTCTTAGTTTGACGTTGTGGTCTCTTATATATGTCTACTTTTGACCTTGTATAATTTTTCGTAACAAAAACTTGTTTTTATTTAAAAGACATGTATATGGGACTCTTTTGAGACATTTATTCTTTTATGAATGAATGTACGCAGTGATGATGATTATGGTAGTATCAGATACTATGCAATTGAGTATGGATAAATGAAACCAGTGTGGTCAATGTTGTATGATTGCACATGTTGCATTTTAGATAGAGCTCCCCGTACAAAAGAGACTCAGCCCGAATTTTGTTAAGTTATAGATCCCGGTAAATCGGGCATAACAACGTGGTATCGAGTTACACGGTATCCACGGGGTATTCTGTGGGTTAATGGGTGATTAACGGGGTAATTACGGACACCCGGATATTGGGGCGTCACAATTTAAGTCCCCTTCTTCAAATTATGTACCACAACTATACATGTGAAAGTCAACCAAAGTTAATTAAAATGTCCAACAAACATTTCCACTAAAATATTTGGTTGTAATTCATATTCGTGATAATTATAACACAATTTTTTTATTATTATTACTCTAAACAAGTAATTTATTAAACTTTTTAACAGTAACCAAATTCCAACTATTCTTCAGGATGCTAATACACACGGTGTGTTTGTGCTTGATTTCTCCGTGAAAGTTCAATTTTGTTGGTATCATAAAATTTGGGATGAATTCGCAAAAAAAAAAAGAAAAAACTTATAATAGATATCAGTGGAAGAACAATACCACAAAAAGTAGAGATGCACCAAACGTTGAGATGAAAAGAGAATTGAATGCGTGGAGTAACGCATGCTGAGGGCAGTAGAGAAAGAGTGGGAGAAAGAGGGGAACATCGAGGATTTTTGGAAGAGGTAAAAAAGAGAGAGAACGAGGTTTATTTGGAGTGGGGAAACATGAAGATGAAAACGACAGGAGAGAGAGAAGATTGGGAAGCGTATGTCTTTTTTTGGGAACATGAGGAGGCTTAGTTTATTTTGGCTTTAATGTTGAGGGATAAAAATGAGATAATTGCGATTTTGGAGGATAAAAGTGGAAAAAAAATGTTTTTCAAATATGCTCACTTTTTAAAGTAGTATAGAATAGATAATAGCCCAACAACTCTAATCCTCAACAAATGGCCTATGGACTGATCTGAAAAGGTTTATAGCCTATCGGGACATAAGCCCAGAGGCCCATGGGCTCAATGAAGAGGGTCAATGGTTGGTTTTTTGTCCACCTTGTACCAATGGCCTTTCAGGCCCATCTATCCCTGCAAAAATTCAAAACATAAATTTTATTACTTCAAGCTTAAATAGTTAACTCAATTATGGCTCATTTAAAGACCTATTATAATCAATCTAATGGATGGCTCCCCAAAGGCATATAAGGGCCAACCTCAAGTCTGACTGGCCCATCCCAACCCGTCGAGCAGTTGGCAGCCCAGCCCATGCTGATACACGATTGCTGGTTTTTTTTTTTGTTCAGTTGGCGGCTCGGCTCCAACTACTTCTTCAAGTTCAACGACTATCACCATATGATTCCTCGTTTGACTTCAACGAGAAGGGTAGAGTTTTAGGGACCGAAGTTCCCTCCGAAATTTCTTTACTTCTACTTTTCTTTTTAGCTGATCATTTATATTATTAATGAGCGATAGACCCACTAACGTACAATGGATCCCATTTAAATTCGTGATAGGTGATCAACCAAGAATTATAGTATTAGAGGGGATCTCGCACTCCAAGTTTTAGGTAGATCTCTTTAGTTGAATATATTTTAAATAATGTTATTTGAACCTAATTTATTGACCTAGTCATAGTTTTTAAACCCGGCCCGGACACCAACCCGGTAAAGGGACCGGGTCAATGGGTTACTGGTTTAACCGTGGGTCAATCGGTCGAACCGGTCATATAAATAATAATAAATAAATAAATAATAATAAATATGCTAGAAAATTATATTAGCTACAAAAATAACATATTTTATGTTATAGTAAATGAAATAAAAAGACAAAAAATATCCTCAATTCATTAATTTGCTTACATAATTGATATAATTTGACAGAGCATAAAACAATTCACTAAGAAATATTGAATATTTAGTATAAATAGTAATAATATGATGCCTAAAAAACCAAAAGAAAAATAAATAGAAAAAACAATGACAGTTTAAGTGCACTACCTATCCCACATCGGAAACTCACAGGGAGTTATGAGGATTGTGTGCCTATAAAAGTGATGCACTTATTTATTTATTGTTGATGATGCACAAATTGACTTTGCACACCACCTATCAAGTATGAGTAATAAATGCAGTAATTAAGGTAGAGAGAGAAGACGAGAATTATAGTGGTTCGGTCAATGTGACATACGTCCACTTCTCAATGGCTAGGGTCACCGGGTGCTTTATTAATTCAAGAGTGTAGGGAGAGCAGATAGTACAAACTTAGAGAAGGAGATGAGCTATGTGCTCAGTTGAGTGTGTTCTGCCCCCCAAGTGTTGGTGGAGCTTACAATTTATAGTCGTCTCCTAACAGATTGGGGCGACTTAATAGCAACTAAATAACTATTCTGGCGGAGATGATGACTTCTTCTCAACCGGCGAGGCGATTGAGGTGCTCTCCATGAGACTCGGTCAAAGGATGTGGTGAAGGTTGACTCTTTTCAAGGCGGCGAGAGTGAGGCTTCTTGGATGACCCTTACTCCAAGGTGGATAGGAGGAGACTCTTGGATGACTCTTACTCTAAGGTGATTAGGAGAAGACTCTTGGATGACCTTGTGTGCTCCCTGTTGAGGTAGCTCCTTAAGCTAAATTAGTTTGACCAAGTTGACCACATTGGGCTAGACTTGGTAGATCTCTCGGAGTTGAGCTATAAACTCGGACCAGGCTTATAATTTGAGCTGGGCTCTTGGGTTTAGCCCATCATTTGCCCCCCAATGCCCTGCGTCTAACGAAACTTGGAAAGGAGGGTATTCAGTTTGAGTTTGAATTTTCGGCTGACGGGTATAACCGAAAAAACTTCGGGAGGCCAAAACATGTGCTTCTAGACCTTTTTTGGGATTTTAACAGCATCAAGTGCAGCCAAAGGCTGTGAGTCTTGTAGGGCTCGCCGAGAGCTTCGATTTGATATCTTATAAGCCTCATTTCGAGTAACGGAGCAAAAGTTACGGTCAAAACTTAAAGCAGATAGCTGGGTGCACGGATTTGGGCGACCAGGCAGTTTTTGGGCAAACACAGTGTGTCTTGGGCAAGCAGAAATTTTTTTTTTTTTTAAAAAACTTCGAGAGGCCAAAACAACTGTTTCTGAGCCTTTTTTGGACTTTTTACAGCATCAATCACAGCCAAAGGCTGTGAATCTTGTAAAGCTCGTCGAGAGCTTCAATTTGATATATTATAAGCCCCATTTGGAGCACCTTGGGCGAGTCTGGGACTTGGGAAGCTTTCTTAGGCAAGCAGGAGGCTTTGGTTGAGCAGCTTCGGTGCGCTATCCGCGCGATGGAGAAAACCGACGAGCAAAGGGATGACTTGGGCGCCAATTCACGCAGTCCAGGCGAGCAGCCTACTCATGCAATGGGGGAGGTCTGACATGGAGATGGGCGAGCAGCCCAAGTGGCCTGGAGAGGAGATGGACGAGCAGCCCAAAGGTGCACAACACTAGGCGGTTTGGGCGCTGCTGTCTGCGCGAGGCGCTAGGTGAGGCGCCCTTGGCACTGGGCAGGACGCGACTGGGCGCTGAGGACTTGCTGGGAGTCATTGGTCAAACAACCCAGCTACTAGGTGCCAATGGAGAGGCCCCGATTGACATTCAATCTAATGTAGTCCCTCGGGTTGCAGACGACCTGAGTTTCAAGATTCTGCTTGGAGATGGCAAAAGTAATGTTATTCCAAACATTAAAATATCTAACACAATTACCTGGAGAGAGAGGTAGGCTACTTGCGCGAGAGCAAAGACAGAGTTTGAGGATTGCTCGTGAGAGAGCTACGTCTTTTGAGACCGAGTTTTTGGGGACCCATGAGAGAGTCCTCAAGCTTGAGGTATAGACTGCTTAAGCAGAGTAGAGGCCAAGCTTTTGGCGACCCACGAGAGAGCCGCTCAGCTGAAGATATAGGCTGTCTGTTTGAGAACAGTGCAGAGGCCAAGTTTTTGGCGACCCGCGAGAGAGCCGCTTAGCTGGAGATATAGGCTGTCTGTTTGAGAACAGTGCAGAGCCGCTAAGCTGGAGGTATAAGTTGTCAGTTTAAGAACAGTGCAGAGGCTAAGCTTTTGGCGACCCGCGGGAAAGCCGCTAAGCTAGAGATATAGGTTGCCTGTTTGAGAGCAGTGCAGAGGCCAAGCTTTTGGCGACCCGCGAGAGAGCCGCTAAGTTGGAGATATAGGTTGCCTGTTTGAGAACAGAGCAGAGGTAGACCAAGCTTGTAGCTACCGATGAGATAATTCACCTCACCTGGACCTGTTGATGTCCTCAGCATTCATATATTTTTGAGCTTTTGCCAATAGTTCTGGCATGCTCTTTGGTGGTTGCTTTATTACTGAAAAGAGGAAACTCGATGAGTAGAGGCCTCCCAGGAAGGCGGTCATGGTGACTTTGTCATTGGGTTCTTCGATTTGGAGGACCTCCTCGTTAAAACGAGTGAGGTAACTCCTTAGACTTTCATCTCGATCTTGTTTTATGCTGAGCAGATGGGTGACAGGCTTTTGCTGGCGACGTCCACCAATGAACTGTGTCACAAAGGATCTGCTCAGTTCGACGAAGGAGCCTATGGAGGCCGAGGTGAGTTTGGCGAACCATTGTCGTGCGGATCCCTTCAAGGTGGTCGGGAACGCTCTACACATGATTTCTTCAGGGACGTTGTGCAGTTGCATCAAGGTCTTGTAAGTTTCCAGATGGTCCAGTGGATCATTCGTACCATCAAAGGTCTCCACAGATGGCATTTTAAATTTTTTAGGGAGGGGGTAGTTCGCCACTTCAGGTTTGAAAGGCGTGTCAGTTTGCCTAACAAGGTAGTCCACAGTCTCAGGTCCTTGTGCCTTCATAGCGTTGAAGACGTCACCCAGTTGATTTTGCACCTCTTTTATTTTTTCGTCCCACTGGTTGGGAGCTCCTTTGGAATTATCATGGAAATGGCTTCCATGCTCCATGCTCTAGTTCTCCCCCTCGTCCTCTTGAAAATGAAGGTTTTCACCATGGAAAGCAGGAGCTGGAGGATGTGGAGGTCCCTCACGGGGAGCTCCCCCATGCTGGGCGCCCAAGGGGGCTCCCATGGGTGGGGCGCCCAAATGGGCTCCAAAGGTGGCGCCCAGATGGGTGGCACCCATGTGGGGAGCTCCTTGACGCCTAAGGCGTGGAGCTCCTCTCACTTGAGGTCCAAGTTGTGCTCCTCCTTGCGCAACGAATATTAGTTGAAGGATCTGCTGGTTCTGGGCCACAAGCTCCTTCATGGTCTCCAGCATCTGCTGCGTACTTGAGACATGATTGGTTGGGGGAGGAGCAACCTCCTCTTCTCTTGGTTGGTTATCCTCAGGCTAGTTCATCGATCGGGTAGTGACCGCCATTTATTCAACAGAGAAAGTGTTTAGAAATGAGAATTTTATCGTTTCCCACAGACGGCGCCAAACTGATGATGCACAAATTGGTTTTGCACACCACCTGTCAAGTATGAGTAATAAATGCATTAATTAAGGTAGATAGAGAAGACGAGAATTATAGTGGTTCGGTCAATGTGACGTACGTCCACTCTCAATGGCTAGGGTCGTCGGGTGCTTTATTAATTCAAGAGTGTAGGGAGAGCAGAAAGTACAAGCTTAGAGAATGAGAGGAGCTATGTGCTCAGTTGAGTGTGTTCTTCCCCCCAAATGTTAGTGGGGCTTACAATTTATAGTCGTCTCCTAACAGATTGGGGCGACTTAATAGCAACTAAATAACTATTATGGTTGAGCTGACGACTTCTTCTCAACGGGCGAGGCGATTGAGGTGCTCTCCATGAGACTCGGTCAAAGGATGTGGTGAAGGTTGACTCTTTCCAAGGCGGCGAGGGTGAGGCTCCTTGGATGACCCTTATTCCAAGGTGGCTAGGAGGAGGCTCTTGGATGGCTCTTACTCCAAGGTGGTTAGGAAGAAGCTCTTTGATGACCTTGTGTTCTCCCTGTTGAGGTAGCTTCTTAAGCTTAATGAGTTTGACAGGGTTGACCACATTGAGCTAGACTTGATGGATCTCTCGGAGTTGAGCTATAAACTCGGACCGGACTTATAATTTGAGCTGGGCCCTTGGGCTCGGCCATCAGCTGTTATCAATGGTCAAGACTTGATGGCTTAACGTCAGCTCCTTATGATGAGATGTGCTAAGTATCAGCTTGAGCCTTGAAGTTAAGTTTTAATATTTTATGTTTGAGTTCCAATATAAAAATGAATTTGTGCAAATTGGACCAGTTTTCGCGGGTTCATGAAAAGTGACCGATTTAGGCCAGTTTGAACGATTCTCCAATTTAATGATTATGAGTGATTAGATCAATAAATTAGAGTAAAATAATATTGATTATACATTTTTTTCTTCAAGAAATTTACCTTAGTGGGTGATAAAGAAAGCTTCAAATTGTCAACTCCAAAGTCATAGAGCCCTTAGGAAAATTAATAATGATATTTATGGCTGTCGCCATGGGTGACCATTGAATCTTTGTAACAACAGTAAATACTACTTACTGCACAAACATGGAAATTCTAATGGGCAGAGAGTCAGGGAATTTGATGGGATCGATGATAGTGATGAAAGGAGTAGAAAACTGAAACTTTTGGTCTTTTTTTTTTTTTTTTTGACCTTTTAAATGAATCAAGCTATAGTTACATGAATCTTTAGAGATAATTCATTGGTTAGACTTATTATTTGATAATTAAGAGGTTTTAAGTTTAATTTTTTCTCACACTCTTTAAAAATTAGTCACCCTTATTCTTTTGAAGAATCAAGCTAAGATAACTAACCGCTGAATTCGAGAAAGTGGTCGACATACACCTAAATATCTTTAACCGAAAAAAGAAAAAAGAAAAAGCTATAGCTGCATGTGGAGGTAGTTTGTTCTTCCATTGTAGAAGTCATCTCCAGTCATTATCTAAAGGGCTATGATCATAGACTTGTGCATTGAGCCTGAGATGAATTAATCCATTGACGAAAATCTCACTGATGGAAAGATCCGACAGCAATACATGAGTGACATTTATGATTGATACATTTGGTTTGTCGACTTAGACAAATCTACGGTATCGAAAAAAAAAAAAATTTGGTATCGTACCATTATTTATTATTTTTATCATTGTTGTGGTAATTATTTTTATTATTTTTATTGTAAAAGTTGTAAATCACCCACAAAAATTATAATTTTTTTTGTTGTAAAATAACCCACAAAATTATAAAAATACCCATTAAAATAATAAAATTTAAGGGTAAGATCGTAAAAAGAGTATATTAGAGATTTTCATTGTATATCTAGTAGCATAGTTTTACCAAGATTATTAGAACTAAGTATTTTAATTGGATCAGGATTAAAGTTATTAAGAAGTGTCTATAAATGTGTTTTTACCCTACGGGTTTCTGACATGTCGTAAAAAACAATCACTCTCGTGGATGTAGGTATAATTTTACCTAGTCATGTAAATTTGTGTTATTGTTCTTGATTATTTTCGCTCTTAATTATTCACCGCACTGTCAATTCATAACAAATATTAGGTTGGTCTATGATTAATTTAGGCTCGTACTATGTCTTGATGCTCAAACCAAACTTACCCAATTATATTTCCTAGGATCTTGCCTAACTTTACAATAAAAACAGATAAATTGAAAAGGTCATCAAAAGCCAATTATTCCCAGCTGAAAACTTATATCCTAAGTCAGAGATGGCTCCAAAATAGTAATAGGAGTAGGTAAAGATTTGACCACATTAATGGGGTTATATTCCTTAGTTTCTCATCCGAGAACTAATATGAAAAGAATAATGTTACTGAAACTTAAAAAAATTGAATTAATTTGTTGACCTAATGATATGTCACGTGATATAATCATAATAAAAAAAAGTGTAACAGTTATAGGCACAATAATTTTATTCGATTATGTCACGAACGCATCATTAGATAAACAAATTAAGTCAAATTTTTAGATTTTAATAGCATTACTCATTCAAAAATTTTGTTTGCACCAAATAATGTGATACAACTATAAATATAATATGTTTAGTGGGAGCCAATGAGACTCACTAATTCAATAGACTACATTGATTTGGTGTGAAATATTTGATAAAAAAATTTGGGGAGGTGTGTAGTAATTACAAAAACTAATATCCTAATAATTTAGTGTCTTCAAAAGAGAAATGTCAGTCAATAGGGATATAAACCAAGAATCGAGAAAAAAACAGATTCATATCTCTTTCGGTACGTTTTTTTTTTATGTTTTACTTTATGATAAATCACCCACTAGATATTAATGTTGGATCCAATTTTTAGATAATGAGTCACATTCAAATTCACAATAAAAGATTTAATAAGGAAAAAGAGGAGGAAAAGTATATTGAAAAAATTTCACCACACAAACAAAACAAAACAAAATTGGCAGGTGGGAGTTTCTTTTGTACTCAATTTCCTTATTGTGTGCATATTTTCTTCTTCTTCTTCTTTTATTGTGTCTAAATTTGTATCGATTATTTCTTTGAGTTCAACAGTTGACAACTATGACTTGAACTGAATTAAAACATGTTCCTAAAATGATAATTGTGACTAACCCTTACAAAGTGTAAGAAATAATTGAATTTGAGTCTTTAAATGATCAAAATAAAAGCTTAAACACTGAACCACCCGTAAAAGTCATGAGCATATTTTCTTGAGATGGTGTAATGACTTCCAAAGCCAAAGAGTGAAAGATAGAAATAAATAAAAGATGATACACAACTAATGGATGCAGAGGCAAAAGACAGAGACCCACTTTCGGACTCTACTAATTCAAACCCTTTTTCTTTGGGCGGTCGAAGAGACAAGAGAAAGAGAGAGAGTGTCTCTTTCACGATGGTCGGCTGATAAAGAAACAATGCGGCCGTACCCCTTTTACTTCGACATTGCATGAATCTTTTGACACGTTCATCTCTTTCGTTTGACCTTTGAGCTTTTTCCATGAGAAAAATGAATATGAGAGAGAGAGAGAGAGAGAGAGAGAGATTGTATGTATTCATTTTACGTATGGGTGACGGACTGCTTACATATACGGGATTAAAATGGAGGCAGGGTTTGACTCTAAATTGTGAATTTATTTTACTTGGAATAATTTTAATCCTCGTAGTAGGTGATAAAATTTCAAACCGAGAAAGAGAAGTAAACAAAGTATAAAGCATACACCCAGTTCGTCACATTGTGCTTATATTTATAATATAAAATAGGGTAGATTTTATTAAATCTATCGGACGATCTCAAATAGAATCATTCAACGACCACCAACATCTTTTTCAAAATCATTCACATTGTATCATATTTTCAACCATGAGTTACTTCTAATCTATTACTATTTCATAACTCTTGACATGAAATTCAAACTCATTTTTATCACCCAACTTATTTGGACAATTTAAATATTGTTGGATCTTGTCGTATGATGAAATTAACAATTTCTATATATGTATATTCTCATTATATTATTTTATTATAGTTAGAATTTAATTAATAATATTTCAGAGTCATAGTTGTCTATATCATGTCAATTATTTTAAACTGTCAAATGACGCGTGTTTCTATTCTTTTATCAGCTTTTGTATAATAAGAGATTTTGTTTCGGTTTTAGAAACGTTTATAGTTTTGAGCATTACTATAAATTACCCATATATACGATTAGTTTTATTTCATCTATTCTATCAATAGTATTTCAAAGAATTTTTCTTTTTTCGTGGATTTGGGTTTTATAGTCAGATGGTACAACTAGAACAAGCTTCAAGTTGGCAATTAGTTGACGTAAAAGATAAATGTTGTTGATCTTTGCTTTGTTTTTTTGGAATTGACTCCATTTGTAATGTGCACATGCAATTCGTGAGGTCGCAGTTTCATCAATTTCAGCATTTTGTAGCCTTGTAGGGTCTCCATTCATTCATTTGGATGGTTCTGATGAGTCACCTAAAAAACCACTACGCTTTCCAGAAAAGAAGACAGAACCCGAACCCACTTTATCGATACGATAAACATGCGCTAAAAAATACATCTTAATCCCCTATCAAGTGATCGTGTTTAATTTGAATTTGACTTCCAAATTTCTCCCACTCTTTGAATGTTTGCTATTTTCCTTCTTTTTTTTTCCTTGATAGAGAAGTTGAAGGTTAGGATAGCAAAATTTAGGATTAATTGCACTAGAGGTTCTCAAATTATGAGATTTGTCTCATTTTGGTCCCTAAAGTATTGTATATGTTTCTATATGGTCCTTTAAGCAAATAACGTCCAAATTGCTAACGATTTTTTATCATAATCTTGTCACATAATAGCTAAATATGAATAAAAAATAATTTTGATAGCTCTTAAACAAAATTTGGGTAGCTTTTAACAAAAAAATGTGTAATATGGGTAGCTTTTGACCAAAATTTGAATAGCTCGTGATCAAAACTATGTAATTTAGGTAGATATTTAACCAAAATTTGAGTAGAAATTTGATCAAGAATTATCCAAATTATTTTTTTATTTATATTTAGGTATCACGTGACAACTTTATGATAAAAAATATTAGCAATTTGGACACTGTCTGCATAAGGGACCATATAAAAACATATTTAATACTTCAAGAACCAAAATGATGCAATTGAAACATTAGAGAACAAAATGAGACAAATTCTATACTTTGGGAACTTACAGTACAATTAACCCCAAAATTTATTTCATGATGACATCAAGAGAACTTTTTCATCAATGATCAAATGATTACGAGTTTGCTATGATGGCTTCATATGTTGAATATATTAGTTTTTTTTTTTTTTTTTTGCGTCATTGAAATGTGAAAATTCTACTAGTTCTAGATCATGTATTCATGTTTGTCAAGTAAAGTTTGTATTTTTCTTTTTTTAAAAAAAATATATAATTTATTGATTATTATCATTAAACTTTAGTTCAAATATTTTTAAATTTTTGTGGGCCACACCATGCAATAATTGATACAACTCAATCATTTGTAGTAAGTTTCTACCACAATATTCTTGGTTGTCGATTTTCTCAATCGTTTGTTTTTTTCTTAGTTGTCAATGGAAACTATGCAGCTTTCGTGACTGATCAAGTTACCGCCATTGGACACTAATAAATGTCATCCAAAATTTTTGTATTCCTAATCTCTTACGTCTAGTCTGGGTGTTACCGTCAATCAAGTTATTATTTTTTTTGTTTAGCAGTAGCGGATGTTCGGATTAACTTACGTTCATCTCGATTAATTTTCTCTTCAGGTTGGTCAAAGACAAGTCATCCACGCCGAAACTAGGATATTCATGAAAGATAACTCGAGATTTGAACTCAGAACGTCAGAGTTTACAACTCATTCATGTTACCACTTGAGTTATTCTTATGCTCCGTTTGGTACGATGGAAAAGTGGAAGAATGGAAAGTTGGAAGGATGGAAAGTGGGATGGATAAATAAAACATCATGTTTGGTAAGGAAGGAAAGTAGGAAGGATGGAAAAGTGGATGGATTAACTTTCCTTCCAACTCACCAAAATCAATCCCTCCAAAATCGGAAGGAAAGTGGATGGAAAATTAATTATTTGTGTTGAGATGTATCTTATTTGCCTATATATCTTTTAATATATACATATATATACATTAATTTCATATAAAAATACAATGATAAAATATGTATTTATATATATATTTTTTAAAAAATTTAAAAAAAAAAATAAAAAATAAAAAAAAATAAAAAAAAATAAAAAAATAAAAAAAATAAAAAAAATAAACAATAAAAAAAATAAAAAATAAAAAATAAAAATAATAAACAGTCCAACTCGTAACTTATCACGACAAAATTAATTAAATGAGTTGAGGTAGATTTTAGTAATGTTCGACATAAATCCGTAATGACTCAACACGAATCTGCCACGATATGACTCGATTGTCACCCCTAATCTTATCCAGCACAAAAAAAAAAAAAAAAAAATTAGTCATTTTTATTTTCCATCCATCCAACCAAACACGAAGGAAGGAAAGTGTATCCATTCTACTTTCCTTCCTTGAAGGATAGAAAGTGTATCCTTCCTACTTTCCATCCTTCCTACCAAACAGAGCATTAGGATTGCTATCAATAAAGTTACGACTTGTGCCTATTGAGTGTATATATTTTATATAAAATTTTGTGTGGTTCACATGATATTATTCGATAGTAAATGAGATCTAATAATGATAAGTTTATCAATTTTTTTTGGATACCATACCTCTAAATTTGACTATTTTAATATGTATTTTTATTATTTTTGTGAATCATTTTATGACAACATTAATGGGGTACCGTCGACATGTCTATGTTTCTTTTGTTTCTAGTGACTCACATACTTCGTCGTCGATTTTGGCTATTGTTTGTTGTTGGAGGGAGGATGAAAAGAAACACACACTCTCTCTCTCTCTCTCTCTTTTTTGTCAATGGAAACTATGCAGCTTTCGTGATTGTTGAGGTGACCCCCCCCCCCCCCCCCCCCACCCATTGATTAATGATAAATGTGATTCAAATTTTTTAAGTTAGTAGTGGGAACCACTCAATTATTCGTTTGGTTTATCGAAGTGCTATGTTGACTAATATATAGACCTAGCAATAATTTATAATACATAGAATCTAGGCATATAATCTCAAAACTTAGGGGAACTAACCAAGAGTACCATGTTGAAAATCAGTGCTAAATTAAAGGGTTAATTTTTCGTTATTCATTCTATCAACGTTAATAGAGTAATTTTTAATGGATAAGAAACGAGAGCTAATAAAAACGTCACATTACAACATTTTATATTACATTAAACGTACAATGTGAAAATTTTAATATTTAAAGATATAAAATAAAAAAATATTAAAATTTTCAATGTATAAAGTGCGATTCCCCTAATACACAATCTAGCAACCGTTCTTTAACGAGTAATCAGTACGCTTTCACTCGAGTTTCTTTAGCATGTCGCGCTTTAGAAACTGGATGGAAAGTGTTATCCCGAGTGAAAGTAGGTCTTTGAGGTCTCGTCACTTAAAAGGACAGGCCTCGCCGCTTGAGAGGACACCTCACTCGGAAGGATTCCTAGTTAGTGATCAGTTTTTTCTTTTCTATTTTAGTGGGAATGAAAGAACGAACTCAAAGCTCTCCCTTTTACGTGAGGGCTACATCGACATAGACATATCCCGAGCTATCTGACAAGAAAACTCGTTTTTGCACCTATTTGCTAGTGAGCAAAGTCTCTTTCAAGCACATTAAGAGCAAGAAAATGCTTATCTCAGAGTTTCAATTCAATTTGTTTATCTAAATTCTTGAAGAACTTCCCTCGAAACTCAAAAAATTATAACTCAAGTGTATATTATTCTTTGGATTAGTGGATCTCATCAACTTTTTTAATTAGGCACGCTCATCAAACATTCATCCAAAAGATGATATGCATTTAGATTATTTTTATTGTTTTGTGATATTTTTTTAATTTTATTTAAGTTATGTTGTATTTTCCTCTTTTAAAAGCGGATAAGAGCACATTTTACCCCTAGGTAGAGACCCACTTGTGTATTATTGAGTCCACGTGTCCTCAATGATGACGTCACCCATTAGATATATGGGTTTGACCCTGTGAAATAATCGCAGATAAGAACGAAAAGGACAAAAAATAGCACAAGAGCCACGCCATGAGGAAAATCCCTTTTCCCAAGTGGTCCCCAACGCCGTATCATTCTTTTGTAACATCGACACGTGTCTTTCATAGTCAAACCTTCCATTACATTTAGAGCAATTTTATGCCCCCCCCCCTCTCTTTTTCATAGTTATTGTCCCATGCAAAAATGTTACTTTATTAGTACGTGAAAATGATAGTCACCTTACAGATGGCAGGTACACGTGTCGAACTCACCCACCACCGGTCTCTGTCGGCGGCGAGGTCACCGGAAAATAACGGTTGGGATCCATGAAACAGTTTTGGATGACTTTCTCATACTGTGTCTTCTTTCTTCTTCTTATTTTTATAACTTTGATTTTATCTTTCTAAAAATAGTTTTTAAAATTACCCATTATAGTAAATTAAGGAAAAATGTGTCCTTTTTTGTAAGACATGAGACATATTATTATTTAGTAATGACCTTGCCACCAACATGTATAGCAAATTTAAAACTTTGATGAGTTGTTGATAATAGATGATCAATCATACAAAATGAGCTCAGTACGAACATGACTAATCTCCATGCAATTTTTTTATATGTTTTATTGTTTTGTGTATTCATTTGGTGTCAAATGATTTCAATATGTATAATTTTATATCGATTACAAAAAATTCAAATGATGCGACGCTGAAATTGAATACTTCTTAGTCCATTTTCACTAATTTAGAGAATGAATTTTAATCAAGAGAAAATAACAAAGGGGTGGTTCTTTGTTCTTATGTAGTAAACCTTAGGAATTGGAAACAAAATCTTAACAACAGTACAAGAAACAACAGAGAGAGAAGAAAATAAGGGTAGGAGGATTTAAAAACCTCTCTGATCAGTTGGGTTTTTGTTAATTTACAAGAATTCATTAACATCAAAGACACTTGGAATTTCAAACTTCATCATGTTGCTGCCATAGCTTTCTCTCTCATCTTCATTATTGCTGCAACTGTTGATACACGTCGAGTTCGAATTCAGTGGCGCCGGACTTGATGAAGGAGTAGACAAAACAGATTGGAAGCTGAAATTGTTGCTGTTGTTGGATTGAAAAGTCGAGTTCTCAGATGGAAGATAATCAACAGTGGATTGATCAGAGGTGTAGAAACTGTAGTCTTGTTGTACAGCTCCATAATCTTCATTTTCTGTCACAAGAGATGAAATTCCATTGCTTTCCCACTCATTTAGTTGGTAACTTTGGGGATTAAAGTTGGTAAAACTTGAAGAGAATTGCTCTACATTGGGTTGCATGAATTGGGTTTCATCAGAGTATGAAACATAAGCTGTGTTCGACGCTGAACAAGGTAGAATTTCTTGGTCCGAGTTTTGAAGATGACCATGTTGGACTAATGGTGGCAATTGGCTTTGGACTAGATCAGGGTTACAGATCTGATTTTGTTGAACATTTTGTGGAAAAAGGTTTGAATTTTCGGGGTGGGATGAGAAGAGAGAGGAGGCTAGTCTTAGCAGTTCTGGGTTAAGTTGGGGTTGTAATTGGACACCCAACAACCTTGAAATGTTCATTTGAGATGAATTGTAGAGAGATGTGTTTAAAATGGAGGAAAGATCAAGGAGATCAAGGCGAGGACTGTGAGTCACAGGATCAATTCCCATTCTCAGAAGCCTTTTCCTAATGTGGGTGTTCCAATAGTTCTTGATTTCATTGTCGGTTCTTCCTGGCAAGCGAGCAGCAATGGCAGACCACCTATGGTCAAACAAACACACAAAAAGAGAACACAACAAAATCAAACTTTTGAACATCACAAAAGCCCTTTTGAACTCAATTCAAAGTCGAGGTTAAGAAGTTGTTTTAGAACTTCTCTCGAATTGCACATTAAAAAAAAAAAAAAAAAGACAATCCAGTGGACGACACTATTGTGTAGGGGTGTAAACCACTAAACCGTAGGTAATTTTTGTTACCGATACTGTTTTTGTGACTTGAAACTTGGTCGTAAAATAGTTTATTCGAAGGAAAAGAAGAGCTTACTTGTTCCCCAATATGCTGTGAAGTTGAATGATTGTCTCCTCCTCTTCAAAAGAAAATCTACCTCTCTTGATGTCGGGCCTGAGATAGTTAGTCCAACGAAGACGGCAACTCTTTCCACACCTTTGGAGCCCTATACATACATTAATTTATGATAACAAAATGCTCATCAGCACAGCAAACCCATAAAAACAGTAGCAACTCAACCTGCTAAAATAACTATAGAGACCAAAATGGTTTAGGGGAGAGAGAGAGAGAGAGTACCAGCATTCTTGGGAAGTGTCCTCCAATTTCCATACCCATTTTTCTGAATGTAATCAAGCAGCTTCTGATCCTCTTCTGGGGTCCAGGGCCCTTTTTTCAGGCCATTTTTGTCACAACAAGGTGCTCTTACCATCTTGTCCTGCAACTATTCCTATTACGATCCTTCTTTTGGGGTTAACTGTACTAAGTGCAGATTGAACTTTGTGGGTGGGTGTGTGTGTTAGAGAGAGAGAGAGAGAGAGAGAGAGATGTGGAACAGAAGTGAAGACAGAAGATGTAGGTCCGTATGTAGAGTACTTGTGCATATATATATAGTTGATAAGAAGCGTAAAAGAAGAAGAAGAAAAGAGTAGTCAAAGGGATTCGGTGCCGCCTCTGTTTATCACAAGGGGCGACGTGTCCCCTCTGTTTTGGAGAAATGAGTAGTGCTAATCACCACAGGTATAGACAGCCATATAATTTAAAATTTTATTTAAGATTTAATAATATTATTGAACCTTGTGTATTATAACATTATTCTTACAGTCAGCAATGGTATTGAGACCTAATTTTAGTATTTAATTCTTACCGATATTTGGATTAACTATGAGTTTTAGCAATTAAGAAAATCAACTGTCAATTCAATAGTTATAATGTATTAAAAAAGAGATGTGAATATACAATCAATTTTACCTGTCTTTTATTCATCATTTACAAAGGAACTACCTAAGAGTGTACTGACTAAAAACCGAGTTCTCTCCAAACTGTAGGAGATAGTTGTCCATCATACGACTCACCAACTTCACTTGCTTTTAGGGGGGGGGGGGGGAACGGGTTTAGTTTACAATACATGAGTATCAATTTGTAATTGTTATATACGAATTCATGTTTACTCATTTATATATTGAATAGTTATAACATATTAATCAGATTATAATTCGAATTTTTGAAAGGTAGATTTTCATTGATTCAATGTTACAAGTAATTGTAGGCAATCCACTAAAACTGAAACTCAAAAAAGTCTCTGCTTTATGGTAAATACAATCATCATTAAGAAAATTGACACATTAAGTTTTGTTTTTGTGTAGTTTTTCTTCTCCTCCTTGCCAAAGATACTACTGTTATCGTATGCTTTTCCTTTCAATGTACACAAACTCTCTCTCTCTCTCTCTCTCTCTCTCTCTCTCTCAATTATCAAAAGACAAATGACACATTAATTAGTCCACTTCTCTTTATCAGACCCTAGTTTTGTCTCTCTGTATCATATCACACATCACATATATCATTTTCCGGGTGGTGACTCTCCTTGCTTTCTATATGCACATTAGCTGTCTTCAACTTTAAAATGCCACGTACCCCCCCCCCCCCCCCCCCTTGATCATTGACTTTCCCCCAAGAACTTTGTGTTAAACAACTTCACGATCTCTAACCTTTCATGCATGGCTCCATGTGATAAGCCGACTTGAGCTTAGCCATGAAGAGGCAAAAGCGTAATAACCCAAAATATTGTTGAAAAGCCTCATGAGCCACAATTCTGCAAGCCAACTGAGATCATTGTGCATTAACTTGAAATTATAGTTAATTCGGGTTCAATCTAAATTATAAAATACTCGATTTTTGAGTTAGCTCAAACTTGAAAATGGTCAACTTGATTCTTCCAATTTCAAGTGTTATTCATGTTTACCTTTTTCAACTCGAGTTAGCTTTGAGTTAAAAAGCTCGAGCTGGAATTTAAGTTCATTTTTAATTTGATTCTCAAGCCTACTAGTGATTCTTAGTTGGAATTCAAGTTGAACTTGAATTCGATTATATTATAACACAAATCGGGCTAAAAGTCATATTGAAACTGAAATTTTCAATTAGTAATTGCGTTGAGTTGGATAAGAAAAACTTGAGACTGAAATGTTGCCCGAGCCTAATTATACGTATTAAAAATCACTGCTCTCAAGTATAGATTATTTTAGTCGGGTTGGAATTTTTTCACCCCGAGTACACGTGGCAATATATCTCGGGCATGAAACATTGTAGGGCATCCACGCAAGTATACACAGTCACACAAAAGTGACCTTAATGTGTGTGGTCCTATCTCATAGTAGTATAATAAAGGCCTGTGTGGACTTGAAGATGAGCATTTAATTCACCCAACAATAATAGAGCTCGGTGTTTGCCGAAATATTGGAGCAGCATTTATTATACATGTGGGTATTGAAAGCACAAGGGTTCACTAAATATCAAGATAAGGTTTTGTGAGAGTTTCTTAGGAAGAAGCAATGACGATTATGAGAATGAAATTACTCCTATTCATGCATGGCGGTATTCGGGTCTCTTAAAACACTCGATTTAATAACTAATTCTAAGTTTCGATCTAATAGAACGATGTATTATATCATGTTTGCACGCTTGGACATGTTCTTCACGTACGATTCAGTCTTTAGATTAAACACGTACAAGTATTATAATCATTAGGAAAATACTCGAAGAATGCCAAACTTCCTACTATGTTAAACCATATATGCTATAGTAGCCATGTTATTCTGTTAAACCCACCTAAATTGTTTCCTGAGGAATCCCAGAGGACACCACAGGTAAAGTAACAAAAGAGGGCATTTTCACATTCTTCAACCCACAACTCTACCACATTCAAAACACACACACACACACACATATATATGTATATGTATATATGTATATCTCCCTGGACGTGGCATCATGTAAAAGGTTAACAATATGTTTGGTTTGAAGGAAAATGGGGTGGATGGAAAATGGAGGAAGGGAAATGGGGTGGATGGAAAAACTTTCCATTGTTTGGTATTAAAGGAAAGAATAATGGAAAGGAAAATTGGAGGGAGGGCTTTTCCCTCCGGCCACAATAATTTTCTTTCTTTCATAGATGGAAAGCTTATTTCTTTCACTTTTTTTTCCTTCCGTCTTTCCATCTTCCATCGTACCAAATGGATCATAACTCCCTATTACGAGGACAAGTCAAGGGAAAGCACTGGCCTATGAAAGAGTATACACGTCTCAACATGTGACACTGAGGCCTGCTTTCTATACCTCTTTAGCCGTACAATTTGATGTGAGAGTCTCTGCGATTAATTAAGTTAATTATATCAGACTTTTTGGCTATGATCAAGTGTTTAATTATTGTTAATTAATCATTCTTTGTGGTAAATTTTGTTTGCACGACAGCATGTGTCATGAGACCTTCAAACCTGCAATTTCTTAGAAGTTTTAATTGCTTCTTTGACGGGGAGCCTGTCTTCGTACAAGCATCTTCATCATTTCACATGGAGTTATGGGGACGGATCGAGAAATTTAGCGTTAGTATGGCAAACCCTTTGAACGACTCTCTAGAGAGAGAAAGAGAGAGAGAGAGTCATACGGAACGACGTTGTATATAATTGTATCACTTAGTAAATATTAAGTGATGTTCAAAACTCCAACGCGCCCTTATCGAAATATATCAAAACACATGTACGGCCTACCCTGACCCCCCCCCCCCCCCCCCCCCCCCCCCCCCCCTCTCTCTCTCTCTCTCTCTCTCTGAAATAATGAAGCTGATTAAATGACTAGTAAACAGACTGAGACAGGTACAAGTGAGTTCATGTGAAGGCTAATTCAAAGACATTGAAAATCATGTGTAAAAGTGTCTCACTATCATCCACCTTTTATCTATCAGATAAAGGGTGTTTGGTCAAATAATTGTTTATTCATCTACTACTACTATGATATGTTCTATGTTCTTTTCCATTTCAAATTCATCATTATTTTTACCACCTCTACACCCTCCTCTACCAGCTCAGTTGTTTCCATACCTTTCTCACCCTTAATTAGTATTAACATTTCTATAATTCTAGAACTCACCTACATGGAATGAAACCATAATCTACACCTTTAAATATAAATATCCATATACTATATAGTTTTAGATTAATATAACCATAATCTTAGGCTAATGTCCCCGTGCTCGGTGTCACAAAGACATCCATATCCTATATTATATCAAAACAACCAAGTATGAGGACTTGTATCAAAGTTTTTTTTTAAGGAATGCATCAATCTTAGACCTGATTGCATAATTACTTGTCAAAAATCTAGGGTTTGCTTGTGCATGGTTACCCAAATAGAGTTGACCAACAGACGTACATATATATTAGGTAGATTAGCTATAAATATGTTGTTAGTTTCCATTCTGAGCTGTTGGATTGCTCCAACAAACGTTGAATATTGAGGGAGAGAGTTTTATTTATTGTCTCTAAGCCATATCTTTAAGAGGGTTTTCACATAGTTTATGGCTATTTTTGGATACGAGATCCAAAGCATGTTGTGGAGGGTGTGTCATGTTGCTATTACAAGCAACTCTATTCATATTGTTTAAGGATTTGTGGATGTTGTGTGTTTGTAGTACATAGTATTATAAGCAAATCACATGCACATTGTTTATTGCTATGCAGTCCATGCATACTAACTCCTAACTCTATGCTGAAGACTGTAATACCATGATGAGGATAACCGTTACGAGTTATCTCGGGTGGTCAGAATTCCAAAATTTCACTCAAAGTTTGAGTAGTTCAAGTATTGTCAAAAGCAAGATTTCAATAGTTAGGAGTGGGTAACTGGTTGAGCCTCCTCTTTGGTAATTTAGATGTCTCAAGTTCAATCTCTTCCGACATTTCTTAAAGGCTAACCACTTTTGTTTTTTTAGAGACATGTTCTAACACAGCTCAAGCCACAATAGCCAATTTTTGAGCTCGAGGGAATAATCGACGCAAACTTGGACACCTTGTATTAAAAAAAAAGGGCAAGATTTCTATGTGAATATAAGACAGTCTTTACCATGTCAATAACTTGAATTTAACTTCAAGAAGTAGTTCAAGTGATAACAGAGACAAAGACGAGCTGTAAACTCAGATGTCTTAAGTTTGAATTTTTACAACCTATTGAGGTCAGACTATGAGAAACTTATTTCTCATGAATACACTAGTTTCAGCGTGGATAACCTATTTTTGACCGAACCAAAATAGAATTAATCGAGGTGCGCCTAAACTGACCCGACCCCTAACCCAAAAAATAAACTTGAATTTGATCTCCACATATCGCAAAAATTGGGTCATTTGAGATATAAAATCTCAAAAACATAATTTTATAAAGTTGTAACTTGACTTGATTGTCTCCTAACTTTGGATATGGTACTCAACACGAAACTATAGTCGTTCTCATTAGTATATGTGTGTGTGTGTGTGTGTTGGTGTATTCTCAGGGGTTGGTTATTGTGGAGGAGAAGAAGAACACCTGGCTATTGTTGGACATCGAGAACTCTCCAACAAAATAGGTAAAAGAGATTGGGGACACGTGGGGGGCATCTAGGAACATGATGGATAGTTGAATGCTTATCTCCAATGCAGATCAGACGGACAGTATTAATTCTCGATTTCAAAACGTGTCACCAGAAGATTAGTTAAAAACCCAAAGGTTGATATACTTCCACAACTGTTTTCTTAATTTAAATTTGCCATATGGACCAGTAATTTTTTGACACGTTCAGAGCTTGTGGTGGGTTTGACTTCATCAATGCAAAAACCGAGAATTATCTCAGTATCAATGTCGATCGCTTGTTTTTAACTGAATCAAAGAGAGAATTAATCGAAGTGCGCATAAACTGATCCGATTGTAGTGGGTTTGAATTGATCAATGCAAGAATCGAGAATATCTCAGTCTCGACGTTAATTGTCTGCCTTTAACCGAATCGAATAGAGAATTAATTGAAGTGTGCATAAACTGACCCGAATACCCCTCATCCTTGAACTAAAAAAAAGAACAGAGAAGGAAACCTTTTAAACAAACAAACAAAACCTACTGGAAGATTCACCACCTGAGAAGGAGACAACTGGAAGATTTTGCCGTTAAAATTTAGGATTTAATAGGCCACACAGCATGAATGTAAATTGATAATTAATCATTGCTTACATACTAAATTGAGGGCATTGACTGCTCTATCATTGTTTAACCCATAATAATAAGAGAATTCAAACTGCTTACAGAATGAGGTGTTCAGACCAACAACTTTGATGTGAAAAAAAAAAAAATGGTACACGTAGGGATGATGTATTAGAGATAGTATTTAGTTATGGGTGTCAAAATACGATATAACTCGTTAACACGATACGAAATTAGAGAATTTGTATATTTTTTAAGTCATCTATTTTATAAATGAGTGGACCCGACACGACACGATTAATAAACGAATCGTACATGAGTAAAACCGATCAAAAGACATACACGACACAATCGCTTATATACCGGTTATACACGATTTATACGCGACACAAACCCGATATGATATGATTCATTAGACACGAATTAATAATCGAATAGAGTATAAGTAAAGAGTTTTTTGATACGAACTCATTAAAATTCGATACGAACCCACCTCACCCGACAAACCTAATTATTAGGGATAGTACTTAGTAGTGGGAGAATTACGAAATCCAGGAGGCATTATCAAGGTGGGATACTCAAGTTGTTCAAAGCTTTGGTGTGGTTAGGCTCGGTTCGTGCTAACTAGCTGAGTTCAAATTCGAACAAGTCCAAACAATATTGATGATGCACAAAATTGTCTTTGTGCAAGATCAACAGTCAAGTATGAATAATGATGCAGTTAATGAGTAATTAATGAACAATCAATGACAATCAATGAATCAAAACAGTAAACAGAGAATCAACACGGGAATTTATAGTGGTTCGGTCTCAGATGACCTACGTCCACTCTCGGGAATGGCAGCGATGGCCGGTGTTCTTTATTGATGAATAAGAGTCACCGAAGTGTTACAAAGCTCTAAGAGAGATAGGGGAAGAGAGAGAGAGAGAGCAAGTGTGTAGTGAGGCTTGCCTCTGGGTGTTTGAGATGTATCCAAGTGTATTCAGCTTGTCTTTACCCTTGAGAGGGCTTACATTATATAGCTATGTTGAGGCGGTGAGGCGGTGCCGTGAGGAAGAGGTCTTCCACTATTTAGGTAAGTACAATCATGGTAAGAGTGGACCTCTTTGGCAAACACAATTAAGGTAGGAGTTGATCTCCGTATCCCGTCATTCTCTCCCTCGTGCTCCTATTTAGTCGGAGGATAGTCCTAGTTGGATTGGACTTTAGGCTGGGCCTTGAGTTGGAGTAGGAGTACCAGAGTCCCAAGGTAAGTGGGCACCAAGGGGTAGGCGCCCAATGGGCGGCGCCCCATGGTTGGCGCCCTATGGGTGCCGCCCAAGGGTGGTCATCCCTTTTGGTGTCTTCTTGGACTTAGGTGTTGACCTTCTAGCGACTTCCTTCTTGGACTTGAAGCATCATGCATGAGGAGAGAACAAGTGAGAGGTTGAGGAGGAGTGGGGAGCTCAACCATTGGGCGGCGCCCATATGATGAGGTCCAAGTGATGAGTCCAGGTGATGAGTCAAGTGATGAGCTCCTAGTGGGCGGCGCTCATATGGCTTGGGTGACCTCTCTTGATGCCTTCACCTCTTCTCCATTCTCCTTAGATGGGATGACCCGGCTTGACAGGCTTTGGCGACTTGGGCTATTTCAGGGGCCCATTAGTATTTGGGCCCTTTCCCGACTTATTTTTATCGGGCTTAACACTGTTAATTTCGGGCTCATCATTTACCCCCCATGCCCCAAGCCTCTGATTTTTGCGAGAGTAAGGGGTTGAGGGCATGTGCTCCGTCTTCGTCTGAGTGAGTCGGAATTTTCTTGCTTCCCATGGTATTTTTTTATTCTCGGGCACTCACTGAATTTTTTGATATTAGATAAATTATCTATACATATACATATATATATATGCATTTTGGTGGCTTAGCCCACCATTGTTGACTTTTGCCCCCTCAAAAAAAAAAATTTTTTTTTTTTTGCCTTCTTCTTCTTGGCGCCACATGGGCGCTGGCCTCTTAAAAAAATTTTTTTTTTTTTTTTCTCCTTGGCGCCACATGGGCACTGGCCTCTCCTAAATTTTTTTTTTTTTTTTTTCTTCTCCTTGGCGCCACATGGGCGCTGGCCTCTTCAAATTTTTTTTGTTTTTTCCTTCTTCTTGGCGCCACATGGGCGCAGGCTCTCATCTCCCTTCAAAAATTTTTTTTTTCTTCTTGGCGCCACATGGGCGCAGGCTCTCATCTCCCTTCAAATTTTTTTTTTTTTTTGGGCGCCACATAGGCGCAGGCTCTCATCTCCCTTCAAAATTTTTTTTTTCTTCTTTCTTGGCGTCTCATGGGCACAGACTCCTTTCCAAATTTTTTTTTTTTTTTTTTTTTCTCTTGGCGCCACATGGGCGCAGACTCCTTTCCAAAATTTTTTTTTTTTTTGAGTCAGATGGTGGATCCTTGATGCAAAGTAAGAAGAGACTTTGGCGAGGAGTCCATAGGCAGTGTGGGCGACACCTTGTCACGTGCTGGCAACTTGGGTCTTGCACTAGGCGGTTGTGAATGTGAGATGAGAGACTGGGCGAGATGAGAGGACCCATCCCTATGGGCGACGCTAGCGTCTTGCTGGGCGACGCCTTCTTTGCTGTGGACCCTTGTATGGCATCAAATGTGGGGGGAGACTTGGTGGACAACGCCAGCTTGACAGGCGAGGCAGGAGCATTGCAGACAGTTTTTGGGCGACACCAAGAGGTTGGCAGGGTGCCTTGAGTGACACCATGAGTCTTGCCCCCACTCCTCCGTTATGTGTGTCTTTGTACTACTGTCGAAGTTGGGACTCAAGTGTAGACGACTTGAGTTCCAAAAGTGTGCCTGAAAAAGACAATGTTATCTCAACATTAAAATATCTAACATGATTACCTGGAGAGAGAGGCAGGTTATTTGCATGAGAGTAAAGTTAGAGTTGTGTGCGTCTTGAGAGAGGGCTGAGCTGAGGTCGAACTACGTATAGTGTCGGTAGATGACTGCCGTAGTAGAGGTGACTACTTGCGCGAGAGCAGACACATAGAGGCCGAGCTACGTATAGTCTCGGAAGATGGCTGCCGTAGCAGAGGTGACTACTTGCGCGAGAGCAGAGTCATAGAGGCCGAGCTACGTATAGTCTCGGGGGTGGCTGCCGTAGCAGAGGTGACTACTTGCACGAGAGCAGAGTCATAGAGGTCGAGCTACGTATAGTCTCGGGAGATAGCTGTCGTAGCAGAGGTGACTACTTGCGCGAGAGCAGAGTCATAGAGGCCGAGCTACGTACAGTCTCGGAAGATGGCTGCCGTAGCAGAGGTGACTACTTGCGCGAGAGCAGAGTCATTTAGACCGAGATACGTATAGTCTCGGGAGATGGCTGCCGTAGCAGAGGCTCATTCCATTGAGATGGAGATGAGGAGGCCGCTGAGGAGCTGGGCGCCTGAGGTGCGCCTGGTGAGATGGGACGAGACTCATCGTCTAGGCGGCATCATTAGAGGTGTCCAAGGTGGAGAGGGCGAGACCCCTCGTCTGGGCGACTGCTCTGCTGGGAGCTGTTTGTAAATTTTAGGAAAGCAAAATAATTCTGGACACAATAACCTTGGCAGGATTTTATTTCATCAAATAACAAATAACAAAATAAATTAACTAATGAAGGATAGATAAAATCTTTAGGTGCTTGGTGTCCCGTAGGTGGGCCAAGACTTCCCTGGTAAAATTGGAGTCACCTCCTCCTAGCCCTTAGGCGATCGTCTGGATTTCTCCGAGGGGTTGCTGGCGTTCTCTATCATCTTGGTCCCGACCAGGTGGCGGGACTTGTCCTCTGCCAGCAACGTACTGCCTCAAGTGGCCACGCTGTATGAGCTCCTCGATCTGCCTTTTAAGATCAAAGCAGTCGTCAGTGTCGTGGCCATGGTCGCGGTGGAAACGACAGTACCTGCTGGGATTTCTGCGATTTGGGGCGGACTTCATTTTTTTCAGGCCAACAGAGCGTGGGGTCATCCTGTATCTGGAATAGGATGTGCTCCACCGAGGCATTGAGTGGTGTGAGAGCTTGTCGCTCTCTCAGAGGTGGGGGACCAAGGCGGTCCTTGACAGAGATTCCCTCTGTCCTATTCCTCTTGTTCTCTGCTTCTCTCATGTCTTCGCGTGTATCCTTTCTTTTTTCACCCCCGTAAGAGGACTCACCTCGTCTGGCCTTGGTGACATCCTCGGCGTTTATGTACTTCTGTGCCCTTGACAGCAGCTCGGGCATACTGTAGGGCGGTTTTTTGAGTACGGAGAGCATGAAACTGGATGAGCAAAGTCCAACAATAAAAGCGGCTAAGGCCACCTTATCATCCGGCTCCTCAATCTGGAGGACCTCCTCGTTGAAGCGGGCAAGGTAGCCCCTAAGGCTTTCATCCCTGTCCTGCTTGATAGTGAGCAGGTGGGTTATTGGTTTCTGATGGCGGCATCCCCCAATAAAGTGGGAGACGAAGGACCTACTCAGCTCTGCAAAAGAGTGGATGGATGAAGGCTTGATCTTGGAGAACCACTGGCGAGCAGACCCCTTCAAGGTGATAGGGAAAGCTCTGCACATAATCTCCTCAGGAACGTTGTGGAGTTGCATGAGGGATTTGTAGGTGTCCAGGTGGTCGAGGGGGTCTTTGGTACCGTCGAAGATCTCGATGGTAGGCATCTTGAACTTTGAGGGTAGGGGATAGTTGACTATATCAGCAACAAAAGGTGTGTCGGTACGTCTTACCAGGTAGTCCACTGTCTCGGGCGCCTGTGCCTTCATGGCGTTGAGGGCGTCGCCTAGTTGGTTCTGTACCTCCCTGATCTTTTCGTCCCACTGGTTGGGGACATCCTCCGTCGGGTGGTGGTACTGGCTTCCATGATCGTCATACTGGCTCTCGCCCTCGTCCTCCTGTGCAGGTACATGAGGAGGGACTGCTGGGCGAGGGACACCCGGGCGTGGTCCTGGGGCGCTCTGGCGAGGGACCCCATGGCGGGGTGCTGCTTGGCGCCCAGAAGGGATAGGCTGTTGCTCTTCTCCAGTTGGAGGGAGTGGGACTCCTCCCACGGGGTGAGGGGCGATGCCCCCTTGGGCGAGCATCAGTTGGATGATCTGTTGGTTTTGGTTCACCAGCAGCTCCATGGTTTGGAGGAGCTGTTGTCCGACGATGGGAGTCGCCGTAGCAGATGGTTCCGATGGTGCGAGGGGAGGCGGAGCCTCATCCCGGGGAGCCGGGTTGTTGTCTCCTGGTTGTTGACTCATTGACCTGGTCGTAATGGCCATGGAATAGCAAGGTGGTAGAACACTTAGTCGTTCCCACAGACGGCGCCAAACTGATGATGCACAAAATTGTCTTTGTACAAGATCAACAGTCAAGTATGAATAATGATGCAGTTAATGAGTAATTAATGAACAATCAATGGCAATCAATGAATCAAAACAGTAAACAGAGAATCAACACGGGAATTTATAGTGGTTCGGTCTCAGATGACCTACGTCCACTCTCGGGAATGGCAGCGATGGCCGGTGTTCTTTATTGATGAATAAGGGTCACCGAAGTGTTACAAAGCTCTGAGAGAGGGAGAGAGAGAGAGAGAGAGAGAGCAAGTGTGTAGTGAGGCTTGCCTCTGGGTGTTTGAGATGTATCCAAGTGTATTCAGCTTGTCTTTACACTTGAGAGGGCTTACATTATATAGCTATGTTGAGGTGGTGAGGCGGTGCCATGAGGAAGAGGTCTTCCACTATTTAGGTAAGTACAATCATGATAAGAGTGGACCTCTTTGACAAGCACAATTAAGGTAGGAGTTGATCTCCGTATCCCGTCATTCTCTCCCTCGTGCTCCTATTTAGTCGGAGGAGAGTCCTAGTTGGATTGGACTTTAGGCTGGGCCTTGAGTTGGAGTAGGAGTACCGGAGTCCCAAGGTAAGTGGGCACCAAGGAGTAGGCGCCCAATGGGCGGCGCCCCATGGTTGGCGCCCAAGGGTGATCATCCCTTTTGGTGTCTTCTTGGGCTTAGGTGTTGACCTTCTGACGACTTCCTTCTTGGACTTGAAGCATCATGGATGAGGAGAGAACAAGTGAGAGGTTGAGGAGGAGTGGGGAGCTCAACCATTGGGCGGCGCCCATATGATAAGGTCCAAGTGATGAGTCCAGGTGATGAGTCAAGTGATGAGCTCCTAGTGGGCGGCGCTCATATGGCTTGGGTGACCTCTCTTGATGCCTTCACCTCTTCTCCATTCTCCTTAGATGGGATGACCCGGCTTGACAGGCTTTGGCGACTTGGGCTATTTCAGGGGCCCATTAGTATTTGAGCCCTTTCCCGACTTATTTTTATCGGGCTTAACACTGCTAATTTCGGGCTCATCAAATATAATCCCCAATTTCACAATGAAAATTTGTTATATACTATAGTAGAAGGATTATAAATTGCTCAAACTCGGCTTAAATATTAAACGAACTTTTAATCATATGTGGTTCATTTTACAATAAAAGAGAGTGGAGAGCGAATCAAACTCAAGTCATTTAACAGCCCATCCCTTGGCAATGGTATCATAAACACCCACAAGACCTGCTGCTATGGAGAATTCTGCGAGGACAATTACTAATGAAAACTCCACTATCAAGTAAGGGTGCAATTTGGACAGACTAATCCGAACTCAACCCGAAAAAAATAAGACCTAGGTTGAAGTTTGTAAAACTTGAGTTGGGTTCAGACTAAAAAACTCAATCTGAATTGAAGTCAAATCACACTCGTGTTTGAGCAGCTTCATATTCATGAGTTCAACCCAAACCTAACCTAAATTACTAAAATCAGGCTCAACCCAAATTTACAATTCGGTTCAATCTGAAATTAGGTCAAGTCATTGTGTTATGCCCAAAATTGAGCTCAAAATTGAACCCAAATCACAAACTAAATTCAACCCAAATTAGTTAACCCGAAGCAACCCAAATTGAGCCCGAAATTAACTTAGACAATACTCGGATTGAGTACGGACTCGAGTTGGATTAAGGTTGAAAGTTTTGTAACTTGGGTTAAACCAGGCCCGCCCAAGTTGCACCCCTACTATCAATGAAGAAGGAGACCAAGTGCATCAGAAAAAACCAACGAAGCCATTCCAAGAAAACCATATTAGATTTGGAAACTGTACAGTAAAATACAACTTGTCAAACCCTAGAAGTGCTTTCATGTTTCTCAACCGGATCAGGAATCGAAATACCGATAATGAGCGCCACAGATGAAAATGAAGTCAAAAGGGTTCCATATATGCAACAAAGGTATTAGAATCACTTTTAACAGTTGAGGTGGCCATGCTAATTGCTTTCGGGATGATACAACACATTGATGAAGAAAATGGCAAGCCATGCCAAATTGAGAATGAATTAAGCCACTCAAAAATAGAAGACAAATGAATTTAAACAATGTATATACTGAAGATGACGACGATGATCGAGAAAACAGGATTGCACATACCACTAAACGACTGACGAACTAGAAGAGATCATCCCTAGTATCTGATTACGTAAGCTGCCATTAGTCACAAGAACCCCACCTGAAGGAAATAGGACCCTCCGCTCAACTTGATCTGCTGCAAGATCAAGTTGACTCCCTCTCCAGTCAGTGACCTGAAAACGATTAACAGGTTAGACCCTTCATGATCACAAGAAAAAAAAAAACCAGATTTGTTCACAAAGGCTGTGCTCAAATTTGTTCACAATATCTATGCTAAGCATCACCCAAGCAATGGCTACGGTTAGCATTATTGTGAGTATGATGTGTATGGTTTTCTTGGCATATTTGACCTCATTAAACAAATTTCAGCTATCTCATTAGTTTTACCCTCTGAATAACAGACCCAAACCACATTATAACCATTCTCGACTCTACCATAAATCTCTGCTTCAAGTTTCACAATACATTGCCCTTTTTATTGATCTACTGAGGTAAGGCTATTTGGCATACAAGCAGAAATAACAGAAAAACGAGATGCATACCTTCCCCCCTGCTTCACGCACACATATAATTCCAACAGCATGATCCCAAGCCTACATTTCAAATGAGATGAGTTATCAAGTCATGCCATTGTGTTTACTGATGGATCATGATGGTATGATACCTTGATAATTGTCTGAGTCCTTGCGCGAAGAATGAAAACAGATGCCCTACCAGAGGCCACCATTAAATACTTACACAAACTGCACAGTGAAAACAGAAAACTAATCATGTACCGTGTATAAGAACTATCAATCAGAAATGACACCATAATTTGTTACCTGATTTGAATAAATCGTAAATACGATCTCTAAGAAAACTAAAAAAAATTGTTATTGCACTTGCAAGCAGTGTTACGAGAGCCTCAACCATGCATTGCCTCTTAAAAACATGTTCTTTATGCCTGCCTTACGACTTACATGGATGGTAATTATTGGGTAGCCCAACCAAGGTCACCTACAGATCACCTAGATGTAAAGGGTGGGTATTGTGTGAACATACTAAAGTGCATCGGAAATGACTATCCTAGATGCTTATTTGGCTGATTATCTTATTGCGTGTAAAGATACCAAATCAGTTGACATCCAGGAGAAGAAGAAGAGGAACAACACAACAGAATCTAAAAGACCTAGAAAGGCTTTACGGATCTGCTAACCTGCTTGGTTTAGTTTGTGTTTTGTTCCTTGTAGTATGCTGCCAGTTAAGTAGTAGTCTCTTTGTCTTCGTTCACTAGTAAAGTCATGTGTTTGCCATAAGTTCGTGTAAGTGAAGTCACATGATAAAACTCCACGAGATGTGGGCACAACAAATTGGTCATCTCAGAATGGAACAATTCTGACCATCAATGAGCACTATTTCACAGCAAGCAATCACAAAAACTGGAAAATGCACACTAATAAAGCACTTCTTTAATACATGGCCTAAGAGTAAACCTTCCGCAACAAGTGGGCAAAAGATGAATTTGTTTCTTCCCAACATTCTCAGTCTCAGTTGTTGCATCATATACAGCTGATAGTGGCAATGTTTCCCATGTTTGACTCTCTGGAATACAAAAACGTGCCTCATCAACTATGTGACACACATCTACAAAACATCTGGTCCAATAATGAGGCATTTTGGCCTTGCTACTCTGAATGTCAGATAGTCTCTTTTTCCAAGTTCCATAGCCAACATGAGAAACCATAATGGTTCCTGGTCCAGACAGGATGTTTTCATATTTCTGGACTTCAGTGGTGGATGGTTGGGAATAATCCTCCTGCCAGTTAGGGCAGCCCATAACTCCTAAAACAATCTCTCCTTCAACCACTAGAGCCAAACCCACCTGAAATTTGGGGCATGCTCTTAGCTAAACAAGGTGAGCAAGAGACAATAAAAAACCTCTATATACTGAACCAAAATCCATTTACTAGGGATATTATAGCTAGCAAGGACAACAAGAACCAATTAGAAATAAAAAAGAATATTTGATGGAAAAATCAAGTTTGAAACTTGTTGCTAATGCCATAGAAATGTTGTTCAGCCTGTTTCTTCCAGAACCAGAGGCTCCATTTTCTTCTTACTTCCTTCATATATGCTCAAAGACTCAGATTATGTACAGTGAAATGCATACACAATTACACCGTACCAAAATATAGGACCACAGAGCCTATGAGGCATTGTTTTCTTTTCCTTGGTTATTTATTGTCTCATACTCTTGGTCATTGTACTTCGAATTCTTAGCTCTATCTGCTGGGTAGAAAATAGTTTCTTCTTTTTTTCCTGTTGAAAATACATATTCTGGAGAGAAGTTATAGAAAATTAGTTCAGCAGACCTAGGGGTGTCAAACGTGTCGGGTTAAACGGTTACATGTCGTGTTAAACGGGTGACGGATGAAAAATATGTAAACCCGTACACGACACGTTTAATAAACTGGTGAAAAATCTCAGAACGAACACGACCCGTTTAATAAACGGGTAACACGACATGACTCGTTTAACCCGTTTAATTTTAAAAAAATTATATCAACAAATTTTAATATTCCATTTTTTTTTATTGCCAATTGTACTTATCTCAAAAAAGATGATTTTTTAACCAAATCTCATAAAAATCAGACTTGAAGGCTTAAAAAAAAATGAAAGATGCCATTGTTTTTTATAGGCAACTCAACCCTCCCCATCTCCCCTCATTTTCCAATGTGGGACAAAAACAAAAGGCATTGGTTTGCTTTGTCTTTGAAGTGTTCTCCATCTCCCCTCCTTTGTCTTTGAACTCCTACTTTACTTCTTTGTTTTTTTTGTATTGATTTATTTACTTCTTTTTTTCTTGCTAATTTTTTAAAATAATTATTAATTTATTATTATATTAATTTTATTTAAACGGGTAAACGTGTGATAAACGGTTTGACAGGTCTCACTCGAACACGGCCCATTTATTAAACGTGTTTGGCGTGTCAACCCGTTAATCACCCCAACCCGTTAAGATCTCACCCAAACCCGTTTAATTAGTGTCGGTTAATCGTGTCGTGTCGGATTTTGACAGCCCTAAGCAGACCTCATAATGATGCATTTAAAGATTCTTTTCTCAAAATTTCCAGGCATTTTAGCAATGATATTTTATCTCAACTCATAAATAAACTCTAATAGCTCATCAAGTGAATCCTAATTGGACACCTTCCAAGATTTCCTAGACCTTTCTCTAGTCCAAATCCTCGTTGAGTTTTAAAACTATGCCAAAATTTTAACTGACCTCTCCCAAAAGAGACAGAAATATCACCTCTTGATGAATAAACTTTGATGGTCACAAGAAGCAATGTCCAGGAGTCAGTCATGGTCATATATACTGTTTTACAGACAAATTAGTTATGGCTCCAGCCCATCAATTTGTGAACTCTCTCTTAATGTCCTTTGAAGTCACCACACTAAAGTAACCCAAAAATGAATAAAAAATGGCAAAACAAGCAGAACATACCACATATAAGGCCTCGCAACCTTTTAGAAACCCTCGTGTGCCATCAATTGGATCCAAGACCTGTATCAAATATATGAGATTTCTAAGCACAATACAAAGTCCATACACCAAATTTAAGGCAAACAATGAAAGTAAAAATGGGGTTTTCCCCCTCTTCTCTCATATGCAACTTAACAAGCCTATATGGCATTAACTTACAAGAGTTACAGGTCCATCGCCATAGATAGCACCTATTAGAAATGTGAAGGGAGCTATACCACATCTGAAAATCAAGTAGACCCAAGGTTGGTTTATATACTTGAGGCTACTCTACCCATAGCCAATTTGGTTTTAGGTTGGACGCCTTAGGTAGTTGGTAGACTATGTCTCTCACCTAGTTCAATTCACCCAGTTCTCTGGTCTGTTTTGAGTCTGTTTCGATTCAGTCGGGTCGCCAAGTTTGGTTGGTTAGCCCACGTGCGAGTCTGAGTCGCACATAAGGAAGGGTGTGAAGAGAGCTATCTTATATCGGAAATTTAAGTAGACCCAAAGTTGGTTTATACACTTAAAAGGCCACTGCACCTATAGTTAATTGGTTTTAGATTGGATGGTCTAACAAGAAATAATAATTTCATAGAATGAGAGATTGTTGGGCAAGTGCACCATAACACACACATATTCAGAAAATAACCAGTTAACATACACATACAGAAATTGCTATCGGATGCATGAATTCTAGTACATTTATCTAGCAATACATGTGGATTATTAGTTGGCGGCAACATTCTAAACAAAAAGAACAATAGTGAAGCAAAAAGAGGAGTTATCATAGAACAATTATGTAAAGGGCATATGTCCCCCGTTGAGTAATCTTTCTTTTTGTTTCTTTTTTTTTTCTTTTTCATTTCCATCTTTTGTTTCCTATATCTTCCTCGGCCCTGCATGCTCGCATGAGGCAATCCCAAAAAACTAAGAAAAAGTAACTAAAATTGCAATTCTATTTTTTAACTGCATTATGTTCATCAAGCACAAGTTGACGACCAAGATAAACTCACCCAATAAGTGGCTGGGTTTGGTCCAAACACAAAGGCATCCTTTCCTCCTCTGTCAATTGCTTCCAATACATCAGCTTCAGTTAGTTGTTTATCTCCCAACCTTGCTTTATCAGTTACCGCATTAACAACAGAGTTTACCAGATTATTTGCACGAACGGATGCTGAGTCCTCTTCCGCCACCAAGGGAATAGAGGGAAAGAGATTACGCAACTCTGCCACAACATAGCAAAAAAAATAAAAACAAGCTAATTTTCATGCTTCTGTCAGATATTTATAGAGAAATCTGCTAGTTAGAGCTATTGGGATAGCAACTAAATGACACTTTTTATCCAATGGTTTACTCGGCGTTCCATGCTCAAAAGACAAGATACTAATTGAAAGAGATGTGAACTAACGTAAGGAAGGTGCTTCTGAAAATCATGCTTCTTTCCTATCTATCTGAATTTACAACTCTTAGCAAGTCTTTGAGTAAAGATTTGTTGAATAAATTTACAAGACTTCTTAACTCTTACGATTATGTGCAGCAGTGGAGATGAATGTCAGATGAGTAGGATTGGCTTAAGGAATTTAGGCAGTGTCATCACGATATTTATCCATTTGGTGAGGTATAAATTGCAAAACATAGTATTTAGTTGTTTCACATATCAAAAAATAATATATAGTTTGATTTTTTTCCTAATTCTTGTGAACTAAAAATAATGCCTATGAATCTCTAATGTTTCTTTGGTCTTGCTACACATGGTCATAATGCTTACAAGGACATATTTGATATTGGGCATGATGTTAAGGCGAGGTTCTCAAATTATACAACCATGTTTGATTGAAAATATTTCAGATTGCTATAAATACAGCTTGAAGTGTCATGGCTTTAGTTCTGGTCTGCTTTTTATGATTTTTTTGGATTAGTGGTGTTTTAACTGAGTCGGGGGAACTTGGTTAGCCCTTTTTGATAGGTTTACCTTTGTATATCATTGATGTCCTCAATAAAAGTTAATCCTCATACCAATCAGCATGAAACAAAAGATTCTTCATGGATTGGATTGAATTGGGGTTTGATGGGATTGGCATAGAACAATCAGATTTCTTTGTGAGCTTCACAAACATAGAGTAGTTTGAATAAAAGGTTAGGTCAATTTGGAATTCAAGCAAAAAAATGATCATGTCAAAATAAAACAAATTACCCAAGCTCACTAGAGCCTGAACCCCGAAATCTGCGACCGTCACCGGTGTCTGGTCAATCTTTTCAAGAATCTGGCCATTGCTTGAGAACAATGACTTCTTGACCTATCAATAATCAACAAACCAAAAAAAATTAAAAATAGTCCTGAGTTGTACTATTTAAAGAATGAACAATGAATCAACAGGAAATGTTCTGTATACTTGCTCATAAAAAATGGGACATATAAAACTTATATTTTGGGTCACATGTTTGATTCTAAGATATTAAACATTTCCCAGAACGCCCGGGGGGGGGGAGCAGATGACTGGGAAAAGATACAATGGGCCAATTGGAAGTTTTGTGTAGGTATGGGTCTCTAGGGTGTGAAAGCTTTCAGTTCGGGCCTTCCTTGCCAAACGGGCTTGGGCGACTTTTCAAAAACCAAAGTCTTTACTCCATAAGGTCTTTAAAGCTAAGTATATTCCTGCCTGTTCTTTTTCTCAAACTACCCAAGGTTATCAGCCATGTAGAGGGCTCAGAATCTTGGAAGCTAGGAAAGCAGCAACTGATTCTGGTTCAAGGAGGATGATTGGAAATAGAATCATAGTATTGAATCGAGAACACAGATGGTTTCCTACACCAGCCAGTTTTCAGTGAAATAAAGCTGGTTTATACAATTTTTGGGTCAAATGAAGCTGATACTTTTAATCAAAATCCTTTAGAATCATGAGCCATTTAGAGCAGTTGTTTTGGCACTACTCTAAGCAAGGTAATGACACTGTTTCAGTGCTTCTTACTTAATTATTGACCTATAAAATTATGATAGGGTGAAGCTAACTCTTTTGCCAACTCTGGGTATAGATGTTTATTTGGAACCAAAGATTACCAGATTAAATCAATGCTTTTGCTTGGAGCGTTAGTCTGCATGCTTTGCCCCCAATCACTAACTACACGTTAAGTAAAATCTCAGATTATTATTATTATTATTACTACATTGAAGCTCTTCAATCAGTTAGCACCTCTTCCCAACAGATTCCCATAAGATGCCACTACATTCACCATGTGGGGTAAAAATTAACTACTATGTTGCTTGTTTCACAGATGATAATCAGTGGGTATGGGAGATGTCGTCCGAAAATGCCAATGTGAGTTTATGGTTGGTTCTATGAGACTCTCCAATTAATTATGCCTCTTCTAATTTCAGATATGTAAAATTAATGAACTTTTCTACTGTTCTAATTTCAGATATGCGTGACACTCAGTTTTGGTAGATATTTATTTTCAATTGCCCAAAATTCAAAATGTCATTTATCATTAGATTTTCCCCCATTTTCCAGGAAACCAAACGTAAAAATAAAAGCATTGGAACAGAATGTAGAGAGGAATTACGTCAACACAGAGACGACAAGCTCTCTCGACGACATCGACAGCTGCTTGGAGCTCTCTGTAATACTTCGCTTTCTCCTCTGGAAACGGAAGGTCCAAGCTCGACCTGAAAAATTCCAAATTCAACTCAAAAACACAAATACAAAAACAAAAACCCTAGATTTTTAGTGGACGAATGAGATTGCCGGAATCAAGCTTAAGAGACCTCACTGTGAAGCTCCGGAGAAGAGATGTACTGACGGGACGGTGAGGGTAAGTGCAGCGAAATGGAGGGAGACGAGAGGTTGGGTAGTGTAGGAGATCCATGGCGGGAACGAACGGGCTGTTTGGGTTCAGGTGATTGGATTTGTCAACGGTCGAGATTGTTTTTGAGAGCACTATGGAGCTGCAATGGGGGCCACTTGGTGCCTAGGCAACCAACAAAAAATTAATTTGTACTCTAAAAAATTTATTTTTACACATTATACCCTAAATATTATAAATAATTACAATATGACCCTCACATAATTTTTGTTTTTTATTTTAGTCAAATTCACATGCATCGGGTGCAGTAGGATTTGACGGACATAACAACGGAAGTTAGTGTGAGAGATGCATTGTAATTATTTTATGACATTAAGGGTTCAGTATGAAAAAAAAAAAAATCTTTTAAGGTGGAAATTGAGAATTATAAAAAATTTCAGGATGCAAAATATGGTTATCCCTTTTTTAATTTTTATTTTTTTATTCTAAGATTGATAATTTAATTGTAGATGGTATATTAGTGTGACTCAAAAGCAAAATAACTCCTGAATTAGTATTAGCAAAAATTAATTTTAAAATAATATTATACACAAATAATTTACAAAAATATCCTGCTAGTTTTAAACAACTCATTGGGCTTCTTATATTTTCTTTTTTTTTTTAAAAAAAAATCTAGTTAGTTTTAAAAATGGAGTTTGTCTCATTTTAGTTTCTAATATTTCAATTGCATCATTTTGGTCATTAAAATATTAAATATGTTTCTATATAGTTCCTCAAGCAAACAACGTCTAGATTGTTAACGATTTTTTATCATAAATTTGTCTGTGATACTTAAATATGGACAAAAAGATAATTTGGATAATTCTTAACCAAATTTCTACTCAAATTTTTATTAAATAGCTGCCCAAATTACACAATTTTGATCAGAAGCTATCCAAATTTTGGTCAAAAACTACTCATATTACACATTTTTTGTCAAGAACTATCCAAATTTTGTTTAAGAGCTATTAACATTATTTTTCGTCCATATTTTAGGTATTACGTTACAAGTATATGATAAAAAAATTGTTAGTAATCTACATGTTGTCTGCTTGAGGGACCATATAAAAACATATTTGATACTTCAAGGACCAAAATGATGCAATTGAAACATTAAGGACCAAAATGAAACAAACCTCATACTTTGGGGACCTCCAGTGCAATTAATCCTAAATTTTCACTAACTTTTTGTGTATAAGGAATATTAAGAACTCATCTAGGGATAATAACATCATTATGGATGAAGAAATAATTAGCTGTTAATTGACATAAAACCCTTGTTTTTGAAAGATATTCTTGGAATTTTAAGATACAATTCGTTACCATTCATATAAATTAATTTACACAAATTCAATTAAATACGATATGAATAAACTAAACACGGTTTATTTTTACTATTAGGCATATGATTTGACAAAATATTAATGGTTAATAGTATTTTTAGTCCATAAATATGTATTTTTTTATCAATTTAATTTTCATTGAATCAATGTTGTAATTTGATTCTTAAAGTATTCAATTCATATTATTTTAATCTGTACATAGACAGAACGTTAAATTTTTAATGGAATGATCACGTGTTAGACACATGATACCGTCTAAAAAAATGACACCTAGTCACTTCCATCAAAAAACTTGATGAATTATCTGATTAGGAACCAAAATGATACAAATTAAATACTTCAGGAATTAAATTAAAAAAATATACATATTTTAGCCACCAAAAATAGTATTAACCCAAATATCAAGATAACATTATCATAAGGAGGTCATGAATCTGAGGCACAGAAAGTTCCAAAATCCTACGTAGACTGCCTTGTCCTTATCCACTTTCCATGTCATGCGACCGACACGTGTCCATCAGCCAGAGAACCAGACACCGCAGCCTTGAAAGCCCCCAGTTTTCCTCGCAAATTCCGCCGGTTACACCTCTCACAGCCGGTTGTTTCCTACCATTATCTCCCTGAATAGTCTCCCGGTTTCCATATACAATTCCACAACCCCATCTCTCTCCACCTCCCTATATATACACATGTGTGTATGTGTGTGTATATACTATCTTAAACCTTGGTATATCTCTAACATTGCTAGATTTCTTGTTTTTGCAAGTGTTTTTGCAATCTGGGTATTGTGGGTTTTGTTGTGTATGGGCTTGAAGGTGGTGTTTCAGGCGGGTATGAGGGTGGTGCAGGGGATGAAAGACCAGGGTTTGAAGTGCGACTCCGCCGTCAACACTCTGAAAGACTCTTCAAGTGGTTCATCTTCGCGGCAGGCCAGGCGGTTCTCTGGTGGTGCTCTTGATCATTCCACAGCTTGCAGGGCTGCTGTCGCCAAGGGTGAGAAGCTAAAGAGAGCAGAAGAGTCTCTACGAACTGTCATGTACTTGAGCTGTTGGGGTCCCAACTCATAGATCTTCTTCTTCTTCACAAATCACAATAGTACTGCAACTTAGATATAGTTCAATTCACCAAGCTGTTTTGCTTTTTTTCTTTAAGAAGGAAAAAAGAAAACTGAGATTTTGTAGTTCTCTTGTGTACATATCATATCAATATCGTTTGTATATAAATATATGCAATCAATCTATGTTTCCGAGCTTGATTATCTAGTGATCATGTTCTTCAATTCATTTTCTTTACCAGAAGAAATTCACTTGGCAAACTTTGGTTGATTATCTTTCTAGGAAAATGCTAATTAGATTTACAATACTGACTTGATTTGTTAACTTCATCAATCATAATTATTGAATAGGTAATGAGTTCTAATAAATACTGGGACTCAAAGTTAAATCAATGACGGTGATTGATCAAATCAACAAATGAAGTCAACATTTTAAATCTATGTAACATTGCTCATCCTTCTGTTCATTTGTTATAGGAACCTAATTTGGAGATATTTAGAGTATCTTCGAGAGAGATGTTAAGTTTAAATTTGAAGGTTTATGTAGCAATTTAACATATAACATTTGACATCTTCGTCTTACATTTCAACCGGATATGTCAAATGTTGATGCAATTGAGATATGTTAAGATTTGACATGAGAGATGAGATATTTGACAATATATCAAATTTGGTTGACATAGCTGTTAGAGGAGGAGGGAATACCAAAAAGAACCGTTGAAATTGTCCAGCTGGAATTTGACAATTCGGTTGAAATTGCTCTAAAGAGATCTAATTTAATATAATTATTATAAATTAGTTGTGAATTTCAATATAAAAAAAAATATTATGTTAATAGGTGTTATCATTTATTGGTTTCTTAGTGAATTTGTAAGTCTTGTGATGTTACAATTTGCTCTATACATATCTGATTCAATTATAATTTTATATAATCAACTTTATCTTCTTATCGTGTGGAGATTATTTCATCTATACATGATGTTTAGTTTGTGTTTGTCTCATGTGGTGACATATTTTGTAAATGGAGGAAACATATTCTTTTATTTACTATCCGAACTCACAAAAATCAAAACTAAAATCATTGAATCCATGTTTCCCTTAAAAAACAACCCAACACCCATTAAAGAAAATATTCGACTTAACGATGATACCATATTAGAATTGTCATGTAATATCGTCAATCAATAATTTATAATATAAAACAAGACAAATTTCAGTAAATTTATCCGACGGTCTCAAATAGATTCATCCAACGATCACCAACATCTTTTGTAAAACCATTCAAGTTGAATTTTTCCCTTCTCAAATCACTCACTTCTCACTTACGTTACACTGTACTTTCAGGCACGGGTTACTCCTAGTATGTAAATAAGTAAGGAAATAGATTCAACATAAACCAATAACTATCCGTCCATATAAGACAATAACTATTCACTCTTCTTTCATGGAATCTCGATCTTATGCATATACTTTTTCTTCAATTTCCTTCTTGATACTTGATACAACATTCACCATTAATGAGTGATGGACTTATTTATATACAATAGGTCTCACTTGAATACATAGTACATAACGGGAGGTTCATCTTACCTATTTAATATTTTATTATTAATTGATGATACTATGTGATAATGCTCGTATAGCTCCATCTCCGCCACAAACAAAATAGGCCCATAAAACAATCCATTTGCATAGCTCCATCTCCACCACAAACAAACAAGACTACAAGAGGCTCAACAGGTAGAGATAGAACTCTCAGTTATCTTCTACTTCTTCCACAGTCCTTGGCTCCAAGAAACAAACTAAAAAATCTTCACGAATATGAATGCAATCAAACCTTGTAAAGCCAACTATCAATCACCATATCTCTTTAACCATCTAAATAATCTTCAGAAAAATATAAAGACAAAGCCAGCTTGTATCATCACACCAAGCATGGTTGCTCGTAAAAGAATGGCAAGAATGGCTTCTGTGAGAGCATGTAGTGGTGAAGGAGGAGAGAGAAAGACCGAAAGACAAAGCTTCTTGAGCTTAGAAGAAGCTGGTCTAGTCGAAGTATCTGGTCTAAGCAGTCATGAAAGGTTTCTATGCCGACTAACGGTATGTGCCTCTGCCTGTGCCAAATTATATGCATATATACTTATTCAACATTGTGGTATTTTTTCAGAGAGAGAGAGAGAGAGAGAGTTCTTGATTGGAATAGGATAGAATTCATATGTAATGACAGAAGTGATTATTTTTTATTTTTTTGATTTAAACGGTAGAAAATGGATTAATTAGAAATATTTGAGAGAAGGAAAGGTATTAAGGAATCCGGTACCTCGTCCTCTCATACATCAACATATTTGATAGAAGAAGCATTTCTAGCCAAATTTTGTGCTACCTTATTACTAAAACGACTTACAGTAGATACTTTAAAGAATCTAAAATCATGAGAAATAATCCTAATATCTGGTAGAACATGACCCAAAAGCTCGAAATTATCACTCAGATTTGAAATCAAGTTCATTATATTCACTGAATCACCTTCTAAAATAATATTATCATATTCTTGTTGTCAAGCGAAAAGATCTGCTTTCCTGATGATTTTTTTTACAAGACCCAACTTTTGATCAGTACTTTCTACGTACCCAGATGGGCTATAGGTACCTAATTTAACTAACTAATCAGTGAATTAATTCAATGTACTCGTTACATTAATTATGAGTTTCTACATTAGACGAAACAAACTTTTAATCCAACCTTTCTCCGAATTAGGTTCATATAACATTTTTCTCGTTCAATTTGAGAGAATTATATCGGTTTTCGACAGGCTTTGAGGCCTAATGTATATTATGCTGCTCATTGTGTATACAGATATCATCGCTAAATCTACTAAGAGTTATATCAGAGCAAGAAGGTTGTTCGATTGAGGAATTAAATGCTGGGAGGGTATGTGATTGGTTTTTGAAAGATAAGCTGAAGAGAGAGCAGAATTTGGGGTCTGCAGTCCTTCAATGGGATGATTCTGAGCTCCCATTTTGAACCCTTTTGTTCCAAGACCATTATTGTCTTTTCTTTTCTTTTTTTTCAATAATCAAGTATGTTCGGGTCAATTTATTCATACCTCGACTAATTTATTCTCTGATCCGATCAAAGATAGTTCATCCACGTGCCAAGAGCATTATTCTCATACATGTGCTCTTTGTCCTCCATTTTTTTTTAAGTTTGAGCCTTTTGATCATTATCTTGGGAGTTTAATTATATTATCGAAAAATTACTTTTGAGTATCATATTTTTAATTTTTCGTCTAATGAAAATTTTGATATTTATAAAGTTTTTATTTTATTTTGTTTATCATTTTTATATTCTAATGGCTACAAATACACCACACAAAAATGTGTGGTTCCTAATTAATTCCGATAATGTACAACATTTTTTTTGTTTTGAAGTATCGTAGCCTCATCCTTATCTTGGACTTTGTTGATGCAAAGGTAGCATTTTCGATATAAATCATCACACGATTCGAAAGGTATATAAACACACAAAAAATGACTAGTCGTTGACATAATAATAACACGTTTTGATCCTTAAAGTATGCATATTTTATTAAGTTGGTCTTTAAAATATTAATTTTGTCAATTTGATCCATAAAATATTAAATTCGTGTTTAAATAGTCTTTACAAAGACAGACGATTAAGTTTTTTAAGGAATGATCGCGTGACCACTTTCTGTAAAAAACCTAGACGAATTGTTTGATTAGAGACTAAAGCGAGAGAAATTGAAACTTTAGGGATCAAATTAATAAAATTAGTACAATAAGGACAAAACTGGTTAAACAGACGTATTTTAATTTTAGGGACCAAAAGTATTATTAACTTTTATATCAAATACAAATAATTTAATTTCTATGACATAATTATTGTCTCAAGAAAATTCTTCATTAGCTGGACTTCAAAAAATTGTAAAAATTCAAATTTAACACGTTCGAATTTATAGTTCGTCCTTAAATGGAGCCTGCCATCTCCTTTGAGGGAGAGGTTAAAAATGTCATTTCGTTTAAGAATGTTGGAAATGGAATTATTACATTGAGATAAACATTGTTGATAATAAGTGGCAAGCATTGATGATGATTGATGACAGCTTAAAAGAGCCCAACAAACATTCTTTTCTTATTTCTTTTTTTTTTAAATCTTTTCTCTCTCCCTTTTAAATTGAATAACATGGATTTAATTTAAAGTTTTAATTCATTGTTGGTATTGGATTATTAATAAATTACAGTATTAAATAAAATTCACTACTAATTTAATAGTTATAATATATTAGGCCTTTAAATTAAATATAAATAATATTATTGTCTTGAATTGGCCTTTTGAAAAGATGGTATTTCTTACTTTTGTTTTGGGTTCTTTTGTTTTGTGTCGTGTCTATTCTTCTTAACAATGATTTTCAAAACAGTAAAACCTCATTAGATCAGGGTTCATTGTCAATATAATACTTCAAAATTGAAAATTGATTTTATGCTTTTGATATACTATCAAAAGCATAAAGGAGGGCCGCATCTCCTTGATCCATAAATGAAGTGTTAGCACTTTATTCCTGTATTCCTAAACTCTTTTTATACGAGATAATTTCAGAGCTGAACAACCAATATTCTTTCTTATTAGTGCTCTTTCCCTTCCTTCTTGAGTCAAGTACCTAAGTTAAGTATTGATTGACTCTTTCGTAGCATTCAAGTCTTACTCATACCTATTCCGGACCATATCTCCCTTTTAGCTTGACTTAAGTATTAGGGCAATCCCTCCATTCACTTCTGTATTCTCGTCTAATACACTACAAAGTTACTATAAAGTTATAGGTTACAACACAAACTCGATTATAAATAATTTATATATGATAAGTATTTGAGTATGGTCACCTACAAAGGGATTGTACATTTATTTAACCAATTTTCCTCAACATAATGTGGTATAGACACAACATAATTTTAATACGGCACTATTGTCAATCCTATCTTAACTTATCCTCATGGATTTACCATTAAGGATTAAATTTGTTTTTTAGGGATATAGTTTCGGTTAATTTGCAAATAAAAACGTTTTAAAAATATTTCATAAACATATTGAAAAAAGAATAGAAAAAGATAAAAAAAATTAAATATTTATTCTAAAACATTCCAAAAATATTTTGAAAACATCTAATATTTCAAAATACTCCAAAACATAATTTTGAAATTGTTTTAGTTTCTGATGGTGTTAAAACTCAAAAGCGTGAGCTGAATGCTTAAACTGAGAAGCCCAAAACTATAGAACAGTGATGGATGTGTAAACAATGATCAAATATGGATGAAGGACTAGCGAATGACAGGGAAGCGTAAAATAGAGGTAAGAGCTAGAAAATTAGGGAGAATATAGAGAATACATTTGTTCATCGGTTGAAGAGTTTGACTAGTCCACTCTAATGCAATCTCTTGTTCCTTGAAGGATTTTATATTACTTAGGAAATAAGATAGAGATTATGACTTTTTGGATTACAATTAGTGTCTGTGTATATGGTGATTGCCTCATGTATTTATATCAACAGGTGGAGTAGTCATCACGTCATCATCACATGATTTTCTAATTTGTTAGGAAAATATTTAACCGTTAGAAACTACAATTCCTATATATGCCGTGATCTTCTTGAACATAATGAAGTATCATTGATACCCTTGTCCAAGCTTACATATGTTGTGATCATTCGCGTCTATGGGAGGTCATTATGCTTGGGGGGTGAGCTCTTGTTCTATTGGTCAACATGTGAATAAATGATTAAATTCCCTTGTGAGATGATATGAACGACCTGGCCATCCTTACTTAAGGTCATACCTAGACAACCAGACACTTTTGCCTATGTTTAAGTATGCGACTGGAGGTATATATGAACCAACAGGTCATATCACGGTAGTCCACAGGGGGTGGTTAGTGACTTGATTTAAATAAGAATATTGATTCTCCCAATTGTGGACTCCTCATAGATGTTCAAATGTTCCACTTTCCACTAATTAATCCGTTGAAACCTTCACAACAAATAAACAAATAATCCCACCACAAAGCCCCCCACCCCACCCCACCCCACCCCACCCCACCCCATACACACGCACCCACACATTTCTCACGTTAACACGTCTTGGTCACCTCTATTCCATTTTACCAAAAAAAAAATCATCGATAATCTCTGGCCATTACAACCGAACGGTTAGTCTAATGTTTTGATACACAAATTTTTTCGATCAATGTTCAAGTTTGAATCTCCGTAGCTATGACAGTTTGATAGAACTAAACTTATTTTTCAGTGTCCACAATATGTGATGGAACCTTAGTTTCGGTCCCGACGTAGATACGATGAGATCTCATACAGATAATTTGTGGTGTTTAAAAATAATACTCCTTGATAAATATATGGAATGACATATCTACGTATCCATTTCTGCACCTAAGGAAAAAAAAAACTATGGCCATTAAGATTGACCAAGCCATTAGCAAACCTTTCAAACAAGGCTACTATTCAACATAAAAAGTACAAGACCAAAACTAAAATAAATAACCAAAAAAATTATATTAATAATTGCTAATCTTTGGCCATTAAGATTGACTATTCAATTAGCGAATCCTCTTTACGCGACACCATTTCATCTCTCCCGCCCGCTAATTGCGTACTCGCAAACAAAACACAACGCGGACATCAACACCACCATTTAAATGCAGTTATATCTTCGCTTTTCACGTCCGAGTTGTCCGTTGCATATCCACAACTCAACTCAGTAAAAGCATTTTCCAAAACTCACTCAAAATCAAATAGATTTTGGGTCAGAGACTACGACGACGACGACCTCACCGGCCAACTGTCAGTTTTCTCCGGTGAAAGAATAACCACTGTAAATTAAAGCCTTCGGTTTGTGTGTGTGTGTGAGAGAGAGAGAGAGAGAGAGAGGGAGAGTGTTTCAGGCGAGTGAAAAAATGGCGATTGCTGACGAGAACTCACCGTCGGACGGTAAAGTTTGGGGATTGTTTAAGCTACCGTTTCGAAACTCAGGAAATTCGCATTCAACAACGTCATCGCACAGTACTCATCAACAGCAACAGAGTCAGAGTAATTCGCATGTGCAGGGATCGAATGTTCATAACAACAGTTCGAGCTCTGTATCTTCCGTTGCCAGATCTCTGCTCCCGACACGGCGTCGTTTGAGGCTTGATCCGTCAAATAAACTGTACTTTCCATGTATGCTCGCCTTCGTTCATCGTTTATTTATTATTTTTTCCCTATTGGTTTTAATTATTCGATATTTGTTTGATCTGATTGATTTTATGTCAACTTAGTTTGGTGATTTTACTAATTTCCGATCGCTTCACTCCAGTTTTGTTTAGGAGCCCTAAAATTGAATGATCTACGTTTATGTGATGAGTATTGGGAATTTAAGGGGTAATTGCTTGTGTTGATGTGATAAAGCATTGTAAATTCAACTATAATAAGCTTAATTGATGTCATAGGCTCGTCGCTGTGTTATTGTGTTTTGCTTTGGGCTTGAATGAATTAAGGATCGTCATCCAGCTTGGTTCTCTTTAAACAATGGTGATGCAAGGGTTAGAGTGGGTGTGATCTAAATTTTGCATAATATACATAAAGGGGCTGATGCACTGCAGTTGGTGAAAGAGAGAGTGTAAGGTTTGTGATTTAGTATATAAGGTTAAGACAAGTATTAGTGCAGAGATTTTACGATGATTGAGAAAATATATATGGAATATAATCCAAAGAGATTTTGTGTAGCTGGGCAAATCTATGGCCAAGCTTTTCAAATGAGAGCAACTGTATTTTTTTTTAAATCTTGAATCGGCTGTTTATAGGTAAAGAAGACGAAGCAGGGAATTGCTTGTAGGTGATGCGTGGTCGTTCAATGTCTAAATTGGCAAGATGCTGGCCAGTGAGAATTTATTTTGCAGAATGATTGGCACCAATAAATCTTCAAAAGTTGAAGTTGGCAGCCACTGTAAGCAACCTATGGGAAGCTAGGTTATGATAGTATCCTCATCGGAAACAGAGGCTGAAGTAATATGTGCTTACTGCTTACTGCTTAGAAATACACGGAAAGTTGGAAACATGGAAATTGAAATGTACTGAGGTTCCTGATTTCAGCCAATTCATATGTTCTAAGAGGACAACATGAAAATAGTGTATTTAGGATGAAAGAACATAAATTTATGGTCTACTAGATTTATCACCTTAAAAGTGAGATGATTTGAAGATATTTGATGACTACTATAACATTTTTGTCAGGAAGCACAAGTAGATTTAAAAGTGGTTTTGTGAGCCTGGTCCTTTCTTTCCACTTGCACTCCTTAAAGAAATAAATTCTCTCTCTCGATTCTCTTTTTTGCTTGTTCTCTTTGTTTTCTCTTATTTTTTCCATTCAAGTGTTGAAATAAACGGAGTGTAGTGTATACAGTAGCAAAGACGAGTGAGTTAATTCGAGTTGGATTCATTACCAGGAATAAAAGAGAATCTATGAAGAACGTGTATCAAGATAAAAAGAATTGGAGCTTTATTGTTTGAACTTTTGGCCTACAAAGGGCATTGAGGTGGCAATGGATCTGCAGGACCTAAACATTATGAATTCATGTTACTGCTAATTTTGATTTCCATTATTAATTTGCAGCTGTACCAAGAAATGTATTAAGTTTAAGAAGGTGCAAAATGGAAGGTCCACATAAAATGCTACTTTTGGTAATTTGATAACTGCTATGTGAAATTTTACTGACAAGTTAAAATTGTTGGATTCAACTTGTACTTTATACAAAACTGTAAACCAAAACTTGTGTTCAATCCAAACTTAAGTAAGTGGTGGTTATTATATTTGGTTGCCAAGATGCCAAAGATGGCATGGCTTATTCTTCCAATGGGGAAATGAATGAACTGCAACCAAGCAATTTGGAATTGCATTGCCAATTTAATATCCCCAGTGAAAGATGTTTCTCTCAAGCGTCCTAGTATCTTTACTTGTTCATCTGCGTCAGTTTGGTGTACGATCAGTTCACCAGGAGGATCACCCTCCCAATTCGAAGTTTTTTCTTTGAAGTTTCAACCTTGTTGACTATGACATGCAAGGGGACAAGAAGTGCATCCAAGCCATCTCTTTCTCTTTGTTATTCCTCCATTCGTTTTTTTGCTTGGCTGGCTGAGTACGGAATGCTAGCTCTCTCTACCTTAACACTTCGTTCACTGCTGGCCCAAAGTAAGAGATGCAACCTTAATGCACTAGCCAGTTAGAAGGATTTGGACTATTATTCAACTCACCTTAAAGAGGAAAGGAACACAAGCAGGCTACATGAGTATGCTACTTCCTGCGAGAATGCATTCTAATGGATTACTGACTCAGGAGTCATTTATCTGCTCCAAGGTTGATTGTCCCATTTTGATGCCCTTTTTTCTAAATATTATTTACACCTTTCAGTGGCTAAGCTTTGTCTGTATGTTTAGTTTAAGTTGTACGTCTTAACTGATATGGAGGAATAAGTTTGGCTGTCACTTTGCTTCACTTAATTGCTTATATGAAACAATGTTATATAAATGATTCTGTTGAGTTGTTTTTCTGGTCAACACCTGTTGGTGTTTGATTAATATCTCTGTGTCACTGTGTCTGTTTGTCTGTCACATTTATTTTTGTTATTTTTCTTTATTAATGCCAACCTCTTAGTGAAGAATATTGGATTACATTATTTTACTGGATTTCACATTGTGTGGCGTCCCATTAAGTTATTTCTTTCGCTTTTCCGTTACTTCCAGATGAACCTGGTAAGCAAGTCCGAAGTGCTATTAGGATTAAAAATTCAAGCAAGTCTCACGTAGCTTTCAAGGTATGGATGGCCATTGTACTATATTTTTACCCAGTTATAGCCTTATTTTTCCTTTTATCAGAATTGATAAGTTCTTGATAAAAGTTTCCAATTGTTTGCTGGTTCTTTTCTGTTTTTCCTTTCTTTGGGGCTGGGTTCAGTCATAATATTTCAGAGCCTATTTTTGTCATTACTTTTACCTGATTAGTGTTGTTTGCTTGTGTTCTTCAGTTCCAAACAACTGCACCAAAAAGCTGTTTCATGCGTCCTCCAGGGGCTATTCTTACTCCTGGTGAAAGTCTCATAGCGACTGGTAGAGATTCATACCTGTGGTTATGCAATTCATATTCATATATGTATATATCTAATGTTTGTGTATGTTTGTATTTTTATATATACTTGCTAATACATATATGTGCGTCAATTGACTGTTACAATTATTTGCTTTCTGTTTTGGATGGTTATTTTAGTTTTCAAGTTTGTGGAGCCTCCAGAAAACAATGAAAAACCAATGGATCAAAAGAGCAAGGTGAAGTTTAAAATCATGAGCCTAAAGGTGAAAGGACCGATGGATTATGTACCTGAGCTGGTGCGTCATATACTTGTTTGAATGCCCGCTGCTTTTTTTTTCTTATAGCATAGCTATCTATTAGCCTATTGTTTTGAGTTTTATGATCTTGATAATCATATTCTGTCAGTATGGGTTTGAACTGTCCATAAACACTCCAGCTTTATTAGTTATTGCTTTGTATTTAATGCTTGTGTTAGATTTACAATGACTACAGGGAAGCTTTAGATATGTAAAGTATTATGGGCTGAATTTGTCTCTAGAGAAAGGAATGAATTAGAAAAGTTGCCATCGCTACATCCAGACTACTGTTCTCAATTGAAAAGTGGTGTATGATTTTATCTTATAAGCTTTGACAGGCATAGTTAGTACATGACGAGTTGGTACATTGTAGTGGCAGCTTACTAATGTAGCAACCACATGTTTTCTTAGCTGCAGATATACTATCTGCTTTTAAATCAAGGCCATGAATCTTGTCAAGTTTCAGTTTGATAAAGAACTTATGGTCACTTGAATGATGTTGATGGATGCATACTCTGCTCCTTCAGCTCCCTTCCAGTATTCTATTCACATTACTCTCTGCCTTTTTGTTCAGTTTGATGAGCAGAAGGATCAAGTGGCTGTGGAGCAGATATTGCGGGTTGTTTTCTTGGATATTGAACGTCCTAGCCCGGTAAGTATAATGCTGCATGATAATTTGTTTTCTATGTAGGTCAATAATATGCATTTGCATGTGTGCCCTTGTTCTTGTAACGGTGATTGTGTGCATTTGCTTGTGGATGTATTTACCTGAGTGTTATGAGATTGTTCCTACTTCGTTTCTCAGGCTTTGGAGAAATTGAACCGCCAGTTGGCTGAAGCTGAGGCTGCTCTTGAGGCTCGCAAGAAGCCTCCAGAGGACACAGGTCCAAAGATTATTGGTGAAGGGCTCGTAATCGATGAATGGGTGAGCTATCTTTTAAACTTAAGGTTTCTTCTCATAGGATTTTCACTTTTCTGATTTTTTTTAGCTATCTTTTTTTACTATTTTCTGCTTTTCCAGAAAGAACGAAGAGAAAGATACCTGGCTCGACAGCAGGTTGAAGGGGAGGTGGACTCGGTATAAATTGGAGGTTTTCTATTTCTGTGAACTGTTTATTTTTGTATGGATATTTGAGTATATTACTATTGAATCATTGATGGATGTATGATCTTCTATCTTTCATGCTTTGATGTCTTCAAGAAGTTGGGTAGGAGACAAGTATTAAATCTGTTCCTGTAAAAATTGTGAGTTGTTTCTTGTGACTCGAGGTACTTCACATTTGGCTTGTTGCCACCAACCTGTAGATATGGAATTGGCTTGCGTGCTTAAGAGAGAAAAACTATTGGTTTCTTCGGGTTACAAACTACTCAGTTTTAGGTTTTTTGTCATGCATCGGATATGGTATGGTAATCATCTCCCTCCCCTCTCTCCTGAACTGGCAGGCGTTCATTATCGCTGACAGCGTGGTTACTGCGATATTTTGAGAACATATTGATGCTACCACAGGTTTTTAGTTTGTATTTGGATGTTCAGTGCTTTTGAAACTTTGATCAATGAACAGTTATCAAGCCCTATATTGTTGTGATCCCTCTCTCTCTCTCACACACACACACCCACACACACGTGTGCGTGACATTAGAATTTGACGAGATGTATATTTTTTCACTTGTGCTTTAGAGAGGTCACCCTGTATGTGGAAAACTCAGAATCACAAGAGTTTTCATGGGGTCGAGATTACATGCCTCCAACAAGGATAGAGTCTGACTTCTATGGAAAGTGAGGTTGGGTCATGAAAAGGAATAGATAATGTTCTTTATTGCCAAAAAAGAGCCTATTGGCATTCTATGAGCTGTTGCGAATTTCGGGTATAAAGTTAAGGTTGGTTAAAGTTCAGTAAGTTTTATTTAATTAAACTGGTGATCAAAATCACTTAAAAGATGGCAATAGTTGTGGCAGCCCTATCCTCATTCTTATTCTCTGGCTTATACATTATTCTCTGGCTTGATGCCATAATTTCCTCCTCTCATATTGTTTTTATCAAAATTTTGGTTGTTTTGTATCTCTTGCTTTTCGAAAATAAGAAAAAAAAAATGTAGAAAAAGAGGGTTCAAATTGATCCACGAAAATTTCACAAAAAAATTATGCCACTTTGCTTTTGATGCATTAAGTCATTACAAACGACGGTGTTCTTATGTCGTCTTAGTAGTTGAGTTTGGAATAGATAAATTTTCGGGATAATTTTAGTCACATTTTTTTTAGTTTATCATATCTTTAAAGATATTTTTTTTTATTTTCTGAATTTTCACCGACACTTCCAATCAGTGTGTCAAGTGACAGTTACGATGGAAATATATATTTTACCTTTATACTCTTATGTTTGAGATTGATTTACAAGTATCTCCGGCCGTTAGATATATTCAACGGACAAAAATAAATTCTACAATTTAAGAAAATTAATATTTTGTTAATTTTTTTTCCATCAAATATGCAAAAATTAACAAACAAAACAAATATATATTATACATAAATATATAGGTTCATTTATAAGTTCGTGTCAAACACTAGTCAACTCGAATCTAACTCACTTAACTAATCATGTCGTGCCAATTGACTTGTTTATTTTTCGTATCGTATGCGTATTGACTCATATAACCTGTGAATCAATATTTTAACACCAAAATTGAAGTTTAAAATTTTATTATCTCTTAATCGAACTCACGCTCATATTTTTTCATAAATTAAAAATTAATGATAACATAAAAATTACTTAAGTGTGTGATATTACTTAAGTGTGTGATATTGGACTTGAAATTTATTATTTACAAAATTTCTATTGTCAACGATTATAGGAACACAAATCTAATCATTCTTTTCCCATTATATCAACTATTAGACCTTGAAATGAAATTTATCAATTAAAATGATATGTAAAAAATAAAAATTGAGTACAAAAATTTAAATAGTAATTTACAATTTCAACTAATAAAATTTTAAACAAATTTATTTTAATATATAAATATATTTGTATATTATCATAATAATAATTGATAAGATCTCTTTCAAAATTTTACCTAGGGTCTCAATTTGGATGGGTGATGCATGACACATTCTATTTGCACATTTGGGTGTTTAAACTTGATATTGTGAGCTTGTGATCATGTCTATGGTGGCAAAGCATTTTACGTTGGTAATTGGATTCGGTTTGCAGTGATGGAATGGGTAGTGGGTGCAAAAGAGGGAGAATAAAATGACAAGGGTAATTTGGGTATTTTTGAGAAAAGCTTGCATGACTTCCCGACACTTTTGCATTAGTCAATAATGGTTAATCACAGTAAGAAGTGTGAATGATGTTGAAATATAAACTGAAAGGAGGTCAATAAAAATTTAAAAAATAAAGAGTGTCTGACGGGACTTAGGGTGGCTCTACAGCCGTAAGTTGACATGTGGATCATCGTAACTGTTATGAAGCGCAAAGAGCGCCTGGAGTAGGCGTCGAGGAGTTAAAGTTTCTAGGAAGCCGAGTACATCCATGAGGGCTAGACATTAAAGGAGATATGACAACTCATTAAATAGGGTCTTGAGTGGCTGCAAGTCATTAAACGCGTATCTAGGTCCTTGAGAAGTGTGAGGACAGTCATTATTACAAAGCATTAATTACCGTGACGTCGATTTCTTGTCCTTGGTGAAACCCGAGCGGTACTTATTCCCAAGCAGTAAACGCTCGGGCGTGGGTGTCAAACACCGAACAACGGTATTTAATGACCGGGGATAGGGCCATAAAGTCTCGGCGTGTCCCGAGCAAAGGTCCGATCGCCTGAGTGAATTAGTCGTGAGAGGATTTGATGGGATAACACTCATTATGCATAGATACGAGTTCAAGCCATTAAACGTTGAGATGAGACTCAAAAGTCCTTCAATACCCCCTCAGAAAGTTGAACAGATGTACGTAATTCAAATCTAGAAAATATACAACGCTAATGACTCCCCTGCTGACTAACTTGTGCTTCGGAGGGGATTAGCCGGGTGTTCGCCTGGCCCCTTTCGTAATCTTTTGATTGTTTTAGGTTCATCATCTAGCGGATCGCTATCTCAACATATTGCAGAAAAGCACCCGTGCAGTGTCCTTTGAAGATATGATTAAATTTTCTTATCTGTCTTAGTAGTTGAGTTTGGAACGGGTAAATTCTCACTTAGATAATTTTATATTTTATTTTAGAGAGATTGATTCTGAAAATGGTTATGAACTAAGTTATTCAGGCAATTAGATAATTATGGCCAAAAGCAATAATAATCAACGAACAAATACAAACAAAACCTAAGAACAAGGTGAAGTCAAATAAGAAGAGGGATGAGTATCTTTAGTGTCATGTTCTTTAGTTGTTGGGTGAAGAACTAGCCAGTGGCAAGACGCCAAGAGAGAGAGAGCATTTTTTTTTATAAACATTTTAGAGAGCATAAATAAATAGCGCAATTAGTCTTACAAATACTTTTAATAGATTTTACTTAATAAATCTTTTTTTTATATAGAAAAAAGGGGGAGGGGGAGGGGGAGGGGGAGGGGGAGGGGGAGAGGGGCGACTAGTAGGTAGTAACCATTGGGTATAACCATGAGGGTCCCCCTATTGTGGAATGTCCGGTTTGAGCCATAGTTATTAACCCGAGAGAGCAATCCGTCACTACAGTACCACTAAAACCAAACAACAAACCGTGTTATTTTCGTGAATTGAACCCTACTTGGTAATCACATGAGAATTAAGAATGACTCTAAATGGGTACAGTTTACCACTAGATCACTAACTCAAGTGATTTACCAAATCAATGTACAGTGTTGGATCAATGAGTCTCATTAGCAAGTGTGCCCAAACTTTCTGATTACATGTACCATGTCTCCAAAAAAAACTCATTAAAAAAAAAAAAAAAAGACAACTCAGTATGTGAAGTTTCTGTCATTACCGGACTTGAAACTGGTCGAATATATGCAGCTTTATTTTTACTTATGGAGAGATTGCTTTCATTACTTAAATCTTGATGTTTACGCTACAATAAATCAACCTTATTGTTTGCCTAATGCAAAACATATATTCAATAATAAATAATTCATCATGTACTTATAGAAAACTTATCTATATACGTTAGGGGTGCAACTCGGGCGGGTTGGGCTGATTGAGAGGTCAACTCTAGTCCAACCCTAGGTATATAATCTTCAACCCTAACCTTAACCCTAACCCTACCTCAACCCGAGATACTCAACCCGAGTACTGCCCGAGTTTAATTCGAGCGGATTCGGGTTAAATTCGGATTACTTAATTCGGGCTGATTTCGGGTTAAAAATTGGGTTGAGCTTGAGTTACTTAATCCGGGTTGATTTTTTGAAGTGTAGATTTGATTTTTTCAAGTGATCTGAGATGAAGGGCGAGACGCAGATGAAGAGAGAGGGAGGAGTGATGAGTGAGAGAGGGATTTGGGAGTGATGGAGGCACATAGGTGAAGACTTGAAGTGAAGTAAAAATCTGAACTCTTAAGAGTGAAGATAAATACTAACTCTAGTTAAATATATTTATATATTTATGTATATTTGGGTTCAACCTGGATTTAATAATCGGGTTCAACCCGATTTTAATATTCGGGTTGAACCAGACAACTTGAGGCCTCAACCCGAGGATTGCCCAAATTCAATTCGGATTGGGGTTTTTTTGCCCAGGCCCAACCCAAGTATGAAAAGTTTTAACCCAAACCCTGTTTTTTTCGGGTTGAATTAGGGTTGACCCGTCCAAGTTACACCTCTAATATAGGTACACTAGATCCCTCTCGAATTCATCGTGTGCTATTACCGAAGAAAATTAAGGAATAGGATATTGGAAAAGATCCGAATTTATATCTATTTCAACCAAACAAAGCATCTTCTCCAGTTTAAACTTCTTTGGTAAGTACAACACTAGTTCGAAAATCACAAGAAAATCCTACCTACTGTCCCTAGAGTCCGCTTCTATGTCTATGTGAATTTCAGATAACAATGGCTTCTAACTAATATTCTACTGGTGGCTCATTAGTGAAATTTTACTATAAATAGAAGGGGTTTGGAGGAATCATACCCTATAACAGAAAGAGAGATCAGTTTTGAGCAAATAGAAGAAAGAAAAAAGAAAGAACATGGCTAAGGTAAACAACAACAACAACAAAAAAATAGCCATGTTTCTAAACATGGTTCTGATTCTCTCTCTTATTCTCATGGTGGCTGAAAGCAGATCAATTCTTGGTGGTAAGTCCTAGATCATACTATTATTGGATTAATAAACACTTGAAATTCATACTTCTTGTCCAATAATTATGCTAAAACAATTTTGATATGACACATTAATAATATATGCGGAATCGGCATGAAATTAGGTTGATTATTTTTCGATATCATCCCAAAAATGATGTGAGCTGTTAATACAAATAGTAAAGAGTGCAACCCAGGGGTAGCTACTAGGGACGGACTCTAAACTTAAACGTTTTGAGTTCAAATCTTGACAATCTCTTGGGATCAAGTTATGAGGGATTTATCTCTCATGAATATCCTAGTCCCGGTGTGGATGACCAATTTTTTACCACACCAGGGAGAAGATTAGTCAAAATGCGCGTCAGTTGATCCGAATACCCCGGATAATTGAAACCAAAAAAAGAAGAAGGTAAAGAGTGCGGATTAGTATCGACCTTAGAAAGTGGGAATACACCACAACCACCTTGTTGAATAGTATTGTATGACAAAAATGTCTCATTTTTTTCCCACTCTTTTCATTTCTTAATATGGTATTGTATGAATTCCTGTAAAACTAAAACTATTTTACATTATTTGCTAGCATTTAAATCGATTGAATTTTTAATTTATGGAAAGCCAATGAGTCGTGGGTTTGAATTCTAAAGTTTCAATTCTTGGGTTTCGTGTGTCGACGTGTATACGATGCGATGATTCCTAGGGATAACAATCGACTGAGAAAAAACGGGTATTCGTTCAATCGACTCATTCCTATTTTACATTATTTGCTAGCATTTAAATCGATTGAATTTTTAATTTATGGAAAGCCAATGAGTCATGGGTTTGAATTCTAAAGTTTCAATTCTTGGGTTTCGTGTGTCGACGTGTATACGACGCGATGATTCCTAGGTATAACAATCGACTGAGAAAAAATGGGTATTCGTTCAAACCCGTTCTGTTTGGGCAGGGGATAAAATATACATATTGGACGGTGAATATATACGAAGATATCTGTATAAACCCGTGCGAGGATGGACTGAAGCTCATCCCCGCCCCGCCTCCGCCTGCTCTGGCTAAACTCGTAATATATATGAGGTTATATATATATATATATATAAAATAATTAAGTGAAACACATATTTGTTATATATATTATTTTTGTGAGCTTTTATGGTTGATTTATTTGTTATATAATGAATTTGTATCCTTCTTGTAAATCCATTTGTGAGGTTTTATAGTTTTTTTCCTTAAAATCATATAAATTAATTGTTATGGACAGGGACATGGACAGAGACGGGGATCAAAATTTACCCACGGGACGGGGATGGGGATTAAAATTTTTCTCGCTAACTGGGGTGGACCGGGAGTGAACGAATATCTTTGAAGTGGATACGGAGTTGGAGACTACTCCCCCCCGCCCCCGCCTCAGTCCACTGCTATGCCTTGACGCTATTAATAATTAGGGGAATTAGTCTTAAGATATCTAATGCGACTAATTAAAAAAAGTTGGGTTACGACTTAGCGACATTAAACACAAGCTTTAAAATAACATGAACTGAATAGTTTGATTTGATCACATAGTGACATCTTTTTTGTTTTCTTTTGATCTTGAAATGAGCAGTTAAGGTGAAATGTGATTCAGTGGTTGGTGTGATAAGTGGAGATACTTGCTATGGCATTACTCAGAGTTTCAACTTGACAATGAAATACTTCAATGGCATCAACCCCAACCTCAACTGTTCTGCTCTCTTTGTGGGTCAGTGGATTTGTATTAATGGCTCAGCTTAATTAAGCCCAGAAACTAAGCTTGAAAAGCATCCATTGAATAAGGAGCCAGAAATAGGCTTACCTTTGGCTCCATTTATGTTTTCTTTCCATGAAATGGCCTTTCGATGGATGAAACAATGGCCATTTGTTTTATTGTTGTTGGAATTTCAATAATGTTAGTTCCATATGTTAGATCATGTCCATGGGTCTATTGACTATTGGAAGAGTAATATATAAAGATGTTGTTTCAAAACCTGTTGTGATCGACCAAAGAATTTCAATCGATTGACAGGTTTTCAGACGATTGTTTGTGAATGGTTAAAATGTCTTGTTTTAGGACATCCTTTGATGAATTTAATGGACAAACACAGAGTACACGAAACAAATAAAATAAGATTCTTTTATTAATTCAATCGAAGGGATTTTGGTTGCAAAAAAGACTGAATAAACAACCTTGATTATAGTAGTAACATCTTCTTAAAACTAATCTAAAAACTACTCCTAAAAATTCCTAAATCGTGGATCTTGTGGGGGTTTGAATGTATCTTTTGTCTTCTCCACTACATACCCTTCTATAGCCATTGTCCTAAACGGTTTTGCTTTCATCAACGGTTACTGAACAATAACCTCTAATTAATTATTTCTTTTTTCAAATGTGGTTGTGGTTGTGGTTGATCATCTCATGCCTTTTTTCAGTTTTTACCATGTTGCGTCTTCTTAGTACATCCAGATTACAAGATGCCGATATACTGAATATTAATAAGATTTAATATTTTAAGTCCAAATACAAGATAAAGAAAGCAGAAGAGAAGTTACATCATAGGTGCAATAAAAGTGAAAAAAAGCTAGAGAATGATTGAAATATCAAGAACTTACTTATTGACAAATTCATAAATTTTAGTGCATGCCAAGTGCCTTATTAATAAGTGAAAATGTGTGTCAAATCTTCATATTCGTGTGACAAACTGACAAGGTAAAAACAGAGTGGGGAAAAAACTGGTAGGTAGCAAACTGAACAGGAACCAAACCCATCTCATAACAAGTCTCTTAGCCTTTTCCAAACTTTTTACTCTGTAAATCAATGTAGAAGAATCCTGGCATGAAAAAGAAACTTTATTGATGAACTTTTTGTGTGTGTGTATGTGTGAGTGAGTGAGTGAGTGAGAGAGAGAGAGAGAGAGGGAGAGAGGGAGGGAGGAACAAGTAGCAGAATAAGTACCACTTATCCAATGTTATCCAAAAACATATCCAAAAGGCATGTTAGCAGAGGCATAGGTGCCTTATTGAATTAAAGTTTTGCTTAGTCATGTGATTCTTATTTTCTCCATCATTTGATAGAGGCAAAAAAGTCATCCACTTGAATGAAACTATGGTGGTAATACATCACTTCCTTGGGTTCTTTTCCAAGAGCCTGACCAGTGTCATTGTTCTTTTGTGACCAGGAAGTGTTTAAATGTCATTATTCCCAACAGAACAAAAGGTGTGATTCGTACTCAAAAACATGTGAAATTCGATTGCCACTAACAGTAAAGTTGTGGATGTTAGAGTTGCTTATTCTTTGATCCTATGACTGCCTCTTTCTCATACAACATGCCTTTCAATGTTTCAACCTTATCGGTTTTGATGTTTATCAACAAGAATTGAATTTGTAGGATTGGGTTTATTAAGGATCTAAATTTGTCAAGATTATGACAACTAGAATACGATGAATCTGTTTCTAAATCGGGCTTTGAGTCGAGTGCTTAATCTTTTCAACCATGTCTCTTGTGGAGGGTAACTGCTTATAATCCAGAAGAATGAGAGAAAGAAGGAAGTAATACATACAGAATAGGATTCTTTCTCACTTCTAATGTTCTACATTGTCAAGTGATTTCTGTTTTAGGTATCGTCTCGCCCAGGGAAGTAAAAATATGAATTAATTTATAACATTATTGGTACAAGTTGAGAGTATTAGAGCTCTGAATTGTAGAAATGGAAGTGAATTCTTATGATTTTACACACAGCATTTGGAAATTGAGGGCCTTACAGGGGATATATTATCTTCCTTCTCATCTCATTATTGAGAGAAGTTTGCAAGTTCTTTGGACTCTTTTCACAGAAGTCAAACTGCCAAAATTTTCACTTATTAAGATTTTTGTCCAAAACCATTTGGAATTGTTTTTTGGACAGAGTTCCAAAAGTTTTTAGTTAAATTTAGCAGATCGTCTTCCTCCCAGTCTTCTTGCCTGTTGGGGGAGGAAGGCGGGTGGTACGTGCGACTAGATGATACTTATGGTAACAACAAAACTGAATTACCAAAACAAGGGACAACGCTCTAAAGGAAAGATGAATTAACCAACTTTAATGGTTCTTCGCCAATCCTTCTTTTAGGGAGCTAACCCCAGGGTTGGGGAAAGCATCCTCCCTTTAAAGTCACTCCACGAGGGAGAAACGCATATCATTACATCCTAAAGTCGGGAAGAGAGCACTCAGGGAGCTCATATTCATTTTGGAAAGGAAAGGAGCTTGGACCAGTCCTGTCTTCAATGGAGGGAAGGGGAAGCAGCCTACCTTATCGAGCTAACAGCGCACTTAAGGGATCACCCTTGTTTGTTAACCAAAAAACAAAAAAAGTAGCTCCAGCCCTTAGCCACCCTTGCGGTCGAAGAGAACAACCGTATGACTGGCTTCTCTAAAAGTTAGACCTTTCTTTAATATTCAAGGTTGCTTAGAACTTGAATCACTATATAAATTGATGGCAAACAGAGGGAGTCGAAACAAGATCATTTCGAAGGAGATAATTACAACAAAAAACCGAATTATAGGTCTTGATTTTTAGCATGTTAAGCTGTTCATAATACAAACTCCCACAACAAATATGTCAATTTCAGTTGAAACAACCAAAGGGCAAGCACAAATGAATTCATACATAAAAACTAGTTTATATAATTCTTGATATTGGAACCAATTTATGTACTGGTACTGAAAAATGCAAAAGAAACAGCAATTCAAAGCTACATATTAGCATCATCAATCAGTTACATGGGAGATGAACAGAAAAACAGAAGGTAGTAAATTATCCGCCCATCATCCTTTGACAACTCTGTATGTATGCAACAATATATAAGTTCATGGTAGATTACACTTCTTTGAGAGGCTTATCTCCCTTGCTGAATTCGATTGCGCCATTAGCCAGATAATCCTCATCACTCATGAACTTGGACCAGAACCAGTGTTGTTTCCACACAATCACCATCTCTTCAATTGGTATTCCCTTGGTCTCAGGCAAGAAGATGTATACAAAGATGGTCATAACTATCACGAAAAACCCGAAGAAGAGGAACGAACCAAACTTCAAGCGGCAAAGCATTGTCAGGTAGATTTGAGAAACGGCGAATGTGAAGATCATGTTGACTGAAACATTGATACTTTGTGCAGCAGATCGGATTTCGAGTGGGAAAATCTCACTAGGTACCAACCATCCAAGAGGACCCCATGACCATGAAAATCCAGCAACATAGATGCAGATGAATAGAACCACCACAATAGCATACCACTTTGGTAAGTCACCAGGGTTCCCATCTGTTCCAAATTTAGCAGCTATACAGATTGCAACAACTACCTACACTCATACAAAAATGAAAAATCAGTACCATAAAAAACTAAACAAACATGTTGTGTCACTTGATCTCGATGAACAATAGCAAATGACATACCTGGCAGATAAGCATTTGGACACCACCTTCAAGGAAGAGAAATCTCCTTCCCCACTTATCGACACCATAGATTGAAACTAAGGTTGCACCAACATTTACAACACCAATGATCACAGTAGACATGAGTGCAAAGTTGCTTCGAAAACCAATTGTTTTGAATAGAACCGGTGCATAAAACATAATCACATTAATCCCAGTAAGTTGCTGGAAGAATGGAATAACAATGGCCATTACAAGTTGGGGTCTGTACTTCCTTTGCAAAAGATTTCTCCAAGGGTCCTCCACTTTCTTAGATTCCTCACTAGCAGCAACTAAATCATTGAACTCCTCATCAACACTTTCAATACCTCGAATTCTCCTAAGCTTAGTTTTTGCCTCTTCTGTCTTGCCACGCTCAATGAGCGAGTTTGGTGTCTCGGGAAGGACTAGTGATCCGACTGTGATGATAAGGGCAGGTACCATTGCACCCCCTAAGCTCAAACGCCATCCCCATCCGCCCTTGATCTTAGCAAAGAAATAGTTCAAAATGTTTGCTACAAGGATACCAATTGTAATGGACAATTGGAAGCCAATGTTCAGGGAACCTCTGTACTTGTAAGGAGCCATCTCAGACAAGTAGAGTGGCACAGACTGTAATTACAAACCAAACAAGAACACATGAACACCATAATCAAAACATAGCCTTAATCCCAATAATTTGGAAAACCCATTACAAATTATAATCTACATGATAATTTTGAATTATACAATTGGAAATTAATTAAATAAAAGTCGTTATCCTGGGGTCAATTTTGGAATCAAACAAGGAAAACAGATCATTATGTGCATAATTTATACATAAATTAATGAAAGAGTTACTTTCAAAGTCAATTTGTTAGCTGTTTATATTCAACGCCGTTGCATTCACGAGTAAACGGATGAGGGGGTCCGGGGGCAACGCCCCTGGGAAAAATTTTTAGGGCCTGTTTTGGTGATTAGGGTTTATTGATACTGAACGGCTGTCATACTTACAGATTGTATTCTTCGTTCTTGAGAATAGTGAAATCTCTGCAGAGTCGTGGATGTAAGCAAATTGCCGAACCGCGTAAATATTGTCTTGTGCGTGTGCTTATTTTTTCTTTTTGGCATGTGTTTCTTATATTTTGTTTCTCACTGGTTTTGGGAAATTCGTAAATTTCCCTAACAACTGGTATCAGAGCCTGGTTTAGGTTTGAGTGGGAGCAATGGCAGAGGAAGCAGGAAAGGCGTCTGGAATAGAAAAGTTCGATGGCACAAATTTTGGATTCTGGAGGATGCAAATCGAGGATTATCTTTATGAGAAGAAGTTGCATCTGCCGCTTCTAGGGGAAAAACCTGAGACTATGAAGTATGACGAATGGACTCTTCTTGATAGAAAAGTACTGGGAGTTATCAGGTTGACTCTGTCTAGGTCTATTGCGCACAATGTTGTAAAGGAGAAGACGACAGCAGATCTGATGAAGGTTTTGTCTGGTATGTATGAAAAACCGTCAGCAAACAACAAAGTGCATCTGATGAAAAAATTATTCAATTTGAAGATGGCAGAGAACGCATCAGTAGCACAACATCTGAACAAGTTTAACACTATCACAAATCAATTGTCGTCTGTAGAAATTGATTTTGATGACGAGATTCGTGCACTGATCGTTTTAGCCTCCTTGCCAAACAGTTGGGAGGCAATGAGGATGGCAGTAAGCAATTCTACAGGAAAGGAAAAACTGAAGTACAATGACATACGAGATTTAATTCTGACTGAGGAGATTCGCAGAAAGGATGCAGGTGAAACCTCAGGATCTGGTTCTGCCCTAAATCTTGAGGCAAGAGGCAGAGGTAATGACAGAAATTCAAATCGGGGCACATCAAAATCCAGAAATTCTAATCGAAACGGAAGTAAATCTAGATCAGACCAGCAGGCAAAATGCTGGAATTGTGGAAAAACGGGTCACTTTAAGAGGCAATGCAAAAGTCTTAAGAAGAAGAATGAAGATGATTCTGCTAATGCTGTAACAGAAGAGGTACAAGATGCATTACTTCTTGCAGTAGACAGTCCACTTGATGATTGGGTTTTGGACTCAGGAGCTTCGTTTCATACCACTCCACACCAAGAAATCATACAAAACTATGTTGCAGGTGATTTTGGTAAGGTGTATTTGGCTGATGGTACAACCTTAGATATTATGGGTATGAGAAACATCCGAATATTGTTGCCCAATGGGTCTGATTGGTTACTGGAGAAGGTTCGGCATATTCCTGACTTGAGGAGGAATCTGATTTCTGTTGGTCAACTTGATGATGAAGGGCATGATATACTGTTTGTTAGTGGTACTTGGAAGTTCACAAAGGGTGCTAGAGTATTGGCTCGTGGAAAGAAGACTGGCACTCTATATATGACCTCAAGTCCAAGAAACTCAATTGCAGTAGCTGAAGCAAGTACTAATACAAGTTTATGTCATCGCAGACTTGGTCATATGAGTGAGAAAGGGATGAAGATGCTGTTGACAAAAAGATGCTGTTGACAAAGGGGAAACTACCAGAATTGAAATCCGTTGATTTTGACATGTGTGAAAGTTGCATCTTAGGAAAGCAGAAAAATGTGAGCTTCTTGAAAATTGGCAGGACACCGAAGGCTGAAAAATTGGAGTTAGTACACACGGATTTGTGGGGGCCTTTTCCGGTTGCATCCCTTGGGGGTTCAAGGTACTACATCACTTTCATTGATGACTCAAGCAGAAAGGTATGGGTTTATTTTCTGAAAAATAAATCTGATGTATTTGAGACTTTTAAGAAATGGAAGGTTATGGTTGAGACAAAAACATATTTGAAAGTAAAATGTTTGAGGTCAGACAATGGAGGAGAGTACATAGATGGAGGGTTCAGTGAGTATTGTGCTGCACATGGAATCAGGATGGAGAAAACCATTCCTGGGACACCACAGCAAAATGGTGTGGCTGAGCGTATGAACAGAACTCTCAACAAGCGTGCTAGGAGTATGAGGTTGCATGCTGGACTACCAAAGACTTTCTGGGCTGATGCTGTTAGTACTGCAGCTTATCTGATAAACCGAGGACCTTCAGTTCCCATGGAGTTCAAACTTCCTGAAGAGGTTTGGAGCGGTAAAGAGGTAAAGTTTTCCCATTTAAAAGTTTTTGGTTGTGTTTCTTATGTTCATATTGATTCTGATGCTCGCAGTAAACTTGATGCAAAGTCTAGAATATGTTTTTTCATTGGCTATGGTGATGAGAAATTTGGCTATCGGTTTTGGGATGAACAAACAGAAAAATCATCAGAAGTAGAAATGTGATATTTAATAAACAGGTTATGTACAAGGACAGGTCAGCTGTAGTGCCAGATGTCACAGAAGAAATCTGAGTTTGTTAACTTAGATGAATTGACTGAAAGTACTATCCAGAAAAGGGGTGAAGAAGATAAGGAGAATGTAGAATTACAGGCAGATCAGAGTACACCAGTACCTGAAGTCCGTAGATCTTCCAGGACCATTAGACCTCCACAGCGCTATTCACCCACTCTAAATTATCTCTTGTTGACTGATGCTGGTGAGCCAGAGTGTTATGATGAAGCTTTGCAAGATGAAAATTCAAGCAAGTGGGAGTTAGCCATGAAGGATGAGATGAATTCCTTGTTGGGGAATTAGACATGGGAACTGACTAAATTACCAGCAGGGAAGAAGGTTTGCACAACAAGTGGGTATACAGAATAAAGAATGAGCATGATGGTAGCAAACGGTATAAGACTAGATTAGTTTTCAAAGGGTTCCAGCAGAAGAAGGGCATTGGTTTCTCAGAAATATTTTCTCCAGTTGTAAAGATGTCAACAATTAGACTGGTATTGAGAATGGTGGCTGCACAAAACCTATATCTTGAGCAGTTAGATGTGAAGACGACATTCCTTCATGGTGACTTGGAGGAGGATATTTACATGATTCAGCCAGAAGGGTTTATTGTTCAGGGTCAAGAGAATCTAGTCTGCAAATTGAGAAAAAGCTTGTATGGCCTAAAACAAGCTCCAAGACAGTGGTACAAGAAATTTGACAGTTTTATGCATAGAACTGGGTTCAAGAGATGTGAAGCTGATCATTGTTGCTATGTTAAGTTCTTTGACAACTCTTATATTATTCTGTTGTTGTATGTAGATGATATGCTTGTTGCAGGGTCCAGCATTGAGGAGATTAAAAATCTGAAGAAGCAGTTGTCAAAACAATTTGCAATGAAGGATTTGGGAGCTGCAAAACAAATCCTTGGTATGAGAATCATTAGAGACAGAGTCAAGGGCACGTTGAAGCTGTCACAGGCTGAGTATGTGAAAAAGGTACTTAGTAGATTTAACATGGACCAAGCCAAACCAGTTGGCACACCGTTGGGTAGTCACTTCAAACTCAGCAAAGATCAGTCACCCAAGACAGATGAGGAACATGACTACATGGGTAAGGTTCCTTACGCTTCAGCTATTGGTTCACTTATGTATGCTATGGTCTGCACAAGACCGGACATTGCCCATGCAGTGAGAGTTGTGAGTAGATACATGAGCAATCCAGGAAGACAACATTGAGAGGCTGTGAAGTGGATTTTGAGGTACCTGAAAGGTTTTTTAGAAGCATATTTGTGTTTCACAGGAGATAGTTTGGAGTTACAGGGTTTTGTTGATGCTGATTTGGCCGGAGACATTGATAGTAGGAGGAGCACCACCGGTTTTGTTTACACCTTGGGTGGTATTGCCGCGTCTTGGGGTTCCAACCTGCAGAAGACAGTATCTATTTCTACTACAGAGGCCGAGTATGTTGCAATGTCAGAGGCTTCAAAGGAGATGATTTGGTTACAGAGTTTCTTGGAGGAACTGGGTAAAAAGAAACAGAAGGTCACTCTCTATAGTGATAGTCAGAGTGTCATATTCCTTGCCAAGAATCCAACATTTCATTCCAGGACGAAGCACATTCAAATTAGGTATCATTTCATATGGTCCTTACTTGATGATGGTCAGCTGATACTTGAGAAGATCTGTGGAACTAAGAACCCGGCAGACATGTTGACTAAGGGTGTCACTATTGAGAAGCTGAAGCTGTGTGCAGCTTCAGTTGGCCTTCTAGTTTGAGAACAAGAGGATGAGTTGCAGGGATGAGGGACTATTCTTGGAGGATTGCGGCTGATGTTTGTGATTAAACTAGTCTCCAAGTGGGAGATTTGTTGGGTTCTTTCTGTGGAGTCTAGTTTGTGTGTTGATTCGGATGATGACCTAACCCGGCCCAAAATAATTTTGCGTTTCTTTAATGAGATTTTTACTGAGGCTTAGTCCATGGAGCGGATAGGCCCAAGCCGGAGTGCTCATGGACAAGCCTCGTGGGGGTCTGGGGGCAACGCCCCTGGAAAAAAATTTTAGGGCCTGTTTTGGTGATTCGGGTTTATTGATATTGAACGGCCGTCATACTTACAGATTGTATTCTTCGTTCTTGAGAATAGTAAAATCCCTGCAGCGTCGTGGATATAGGCAAATTGCCGAACCACATAAATATTGTCTTGTGCGTGTGCTTGTTTTTTCTTTTTGGAGTGTGTTTCTTATATTTTGTTTCTCACTGGTTTGGGAAATTCGTAAATTTCCCTAACAACTTGTTTTAGAGAATGATACAAAAAACCCAGAAAGAAAATCACAGACACTGGACACAAAGATCAGTGACCAGAGAATTTAAGGATCAAAAAGATATGCAGAAGATCAGAACTGGTTCAGAGTCAACTTTACGGCAAAAAACACATCTGAGTACTTTGAAATACTCTTCTCTGACCACCTCTTTCGAACAACACTCAGATCTGGAAAAAAATTGAATTAGGTGGTGTTTTTGAAGTACTTTTCTTGTTCTGAAAATCAAATTTTCAGGCAGTTTTGCTTTTGAGTAATTAAGGGTATGATTCAAAACTGATAACAAGAACACAAAAGCAGGGGAAAACAAATACACAAGGACAAGGAACAAGACAAGAGAACAAGCAAAAATCTTTGAACAATCGTATGGAAAAAAAAAACTTGTAAATATTCCTTCTTGTGTTTCAAAAATCACCAAACTTGTACTCTACCAACAACTTGTAATGAGCCAACAAAAAAGTGGTATATTAAAACATTCAAATCTCTTGATCCAAAACAAAACAAACACCCTTTACACCAAACACAATTATGAGAAAAAAATCAGACAGATTTCATATGTTTTAGAGAGAGAGAGAGAGAGAGAGAGACCTGATTGGCAAACCCAATACCAAAACCAAGCAAAATACGCCCAACAATTAACATCCAGACAGCTTGAGCAAAGCCGTTGATCAAAGCCCCAATGCAGAAGAGTACACCACCAAAGAGCATTGACAACTTTCTTCCTAGTTTTCGGGTCACCCAAGAAGCTACAATAGATGATATAAGTGCAGCCAAGTACAATGAAGATGTGAACATGGTCAGTATTTGGCTGTCAAATTTACAGTACTGGTTCGTGGATGTATCAGCCTTTTGCTTCTTGTACACAGATGGAAAAAACTTCTTCAGAAATGAGTCCATGGTTGTCACTCCACCTACATATTTTCACATAAAACCCAGATCAATATCTAAACATAACCATTTTTACAAGATAAAAACCATATGGGTTTTAATTTAGGTGTACCTGAAATACCGAGATCGTAACCGAAGATCAAACCACCCATAGCAGCAACAATGCAAGTTACAGTCACATAGAGAGTAAGGTTGCCTGGATATTCTTTTCCATTACCGGGACCAGGACCAAAACCTCCACCTGCCATTGTTGTGGTTGTAAACACGAGAGAGAAAGTGGTTTGGGGTATGAATGAGGAGGAAGAAAGAAAAATTGAGACAGAGAAGTGTTAGACTATGGAAGATGTAGAGAGTATTTATAGCGGGAAAGAGAGAGTAGACAAGGAGAAGATAAGAGGTTTGTATGGGTGTGGAAAGTAGGGGTGTTCAAATTTTCGATTGGCCACAATTTCTTACCCTACCTGACCCTACCCTATCCTACTGAACGGCTAGCCGCAAAAATCGGGTAGGAATGCGGAAGAATTTTTGGTCTTCCGATTAAATCGGGTAGGAATGCGGAATACCTATCAATTTTCGCATTCCTACCTTACCCTACCCGCAAAAAATATATTTAACTTTTTTATATTTTTTTTAGTAATTATAAGAGTATTTGTGTAGTATAATTTATATTATAACATTGTTATTGTTGTGGATGTTTGAGTTGCTAAAATATGAACTTATTTTTTGTGTAGGTTACATGATTTGTGGTGAACTGATGATCTACTTGAGTAGTTATGATTTTAATGTGTTTCATATGGTTTAAACTTAAAATAATTGTTATTGTATTTTTGTAACAATTATGATGGATTGATGTTCATACTTTCTTGTGTTTTTTTGTAATTGTTGTTGTAGATGTTTTATGTTTTAGTGTTATTGATTTATTGTGTTGTTAAATTGGTGCATGTTATTTAATTGAATTGTTAAAATGATCCAAAAATTAATAGGTACAAAAGTATTTACCCGACTTCCTACCCGATTAATCGGGTAGGAAGTCGGGTAGGAATACCACACCTGATCGGGTAGGGTAGGGTAGGGTAAGAAGAAATTCTTCCACAAAGTATCGGGTAGGAAGACGGAAGACTATATTTCCTACCCGTAGGGTAGGGTGAACACCCCTAGTGGAAAGTGTATATATAGAAATTCAGTAGTCTATTTCGTAAATTAAGGAGTATGGTAGCTGTCAGAAGACTCAAAATATAGTAAATAATTTCTGAGTATTTATCTTCTAACTTTAATCTTGGAGATAATTTAAATTTGTTCTAGGCTTAATTTATGTAAAATTAGAATTAGGACTGAAATTGGATCATCCCCAACATGCTTTCTTTAAACTTTTGGGCCAACTTACACAAACCTCAACTAATTCTTTATCCAGTCTGATCAAAAACAGATCATCTACATCAAAATTAGGGTATTCATAAGGGATGATTCCCTCCTGACCTAATCCTAATGAGTTACAAAAATTCAAACTCAGAACGTCTGAATTTACAGTTCAATCTTGTTACTACTTAAACTACTCAATAGGGTTAATAAAACTCATTCTTTAATACATTATGATTGATCTTTCAACGTCCATACCATATGTTAATACTTTGTTTTTATGTAGTGTGATTTTCTAATCCAATCCCAGTTTGTGGTATATTGATTCATATAAAACTCTGATTGACATTGGTAATTAGACGCTACCATAAGACGGGGCATAGTAATTTTTTTTTTTGGTTAGGCACTATCACACTATTATAGAGTGAAAAATAATGAGATTAGAATCTGTAACTTTAAAGTCTAATACTAGAGACAATGACCATTAGGTCAGCCCATCTAGAAGAATAATAGATTAATATTTTAATAGTGATTTCATTTTTAGTTCTTTTACATACAACTATGGAGAGAGAGAGAAAGGGGGAGAGGGAGAGAGATAGGGAGAGAAATCTAGATTGTTTGGCTCTTCAAAAGGACATTTTTTTATCAATGGGGGGTGTTCGAATCAGTTTAAACGCACTTCGACTAATTTTTTCACCGATTCGATCAATTGCAGATCATCTACGCCAAAATAAAAGTATTCATGAGGGATAAATGAGAAATATCTTATGATTTAATTTTAAAGAATTGTCAAAATTTAAATTTAAGATATCTAAATTTATATTTTTTTTTTGTTATTACTAGAATTTAATCCACAAACTAATGTGGCAATGTGATGGTGGGAATGCAAGGAGTACAAAAGACTCTTGGTGGCAGTCAACGTTTTGATATTCCAACTTATGCCAACGGCAAGTACACGTCGGCAGCTACACATATATTATCTATCTTTATCCCTCCTGGTGGGACTGGATTCAATTCATATTGACTTTAAAAAAAAATTAGGTCACTTTGAAGTTGAGTTATTTTCTTCTTGAATTCTTGTGGCTGCAATATAACTTTAGATAAAATATATTTAAAATATACATGTATTTCCTTATATATATTTATAAGTATACAATAATGAGAGATACGAAATTTGAACATAGGATATTGTTTGTTATAAAAAATGGTATCTACAATATAAAATACGACAAATTTCAATAAATTTCATCAAACGATCTTAAATATGCTTATCCAATGACTATTAATATTCCTCTCAAAATCATTCACATTACACCGTACCTTCAGACACGAGCTACCCCTAATCTATAATATAAAACAAGACAGACTTCAATAAGTCTATCGGACAGTCTCAAATAGACTCATTCAACAGCCACCAATATCCCTCTCAAAACTATTTACATTGCATCGTACATTCAAACACAAATTATTCCTAATTTTTTTTAAGGATGAGCTAATGATTTTGATTATTCTATTTAAATTGCTTGAAAAATATTTGCATCTTGATAGGTAGATGGGTTTTTTTTTCCCACTTTCACTTTTTTATTTTATTTATTTATTTTTATTATATTGTGTATAAAAGTAGGTGGCTATATATCCACAAGTATAGTTTTGAAGCTGAATCATCAGATTTTGTACACCTAATATTTACCTTATCGGTGTTTGGATAAAGCCATAGTTATTGTGGCGCTTATTTCTACGTCGGCCACAATAAAAAGGGTCGCCGAAACGTGACTCCAAAGGCTTTTACGGCAAGACCCAGATGCCAGGTGATAGTCACGGGCCACTTACTTTGGTAGAGACAGAGTAAGAGCATGACAACTAATTCTTAATGTGATTGGATGCAAAATGAAGTGTGATATATATCCAAGATTACCCCTCACAATCGTGTCGAGTGAGATAGGCTTATATCGATTTTTAACGGGTTCATATTAAAAAGTACTTCACTCATACATGATTCGTTTAAATGAATTGTATCATATCGGGTTCGTATTGTATATGAATCTTGTAAAACCGAAATATAAATGAGTCGTGTCATATATTTCTTTTGATTGATTTCTTTGATACCAAATTCATTTATTAATCGTGTCGTGTTTGATACATTTATTTATGAAACGGGTGACTTAAAAAAATAGCAATTTTTCTAATTTCGTGTCGTGTTTGTGTTGTATTAACGAGTAGGGTCATATTTTGACACCTTTATTCTAGATGATGTGACAAATCTATTTGATATTATAGGTAGTAAGTTAAATTCTCAACTTATAAAACACAACAAGAGTCTAATTAATGTAAGACAACTCCATCAACATATTTCCGAATATCAAATAATCGCATCATTCAATCAATCAATCAACATCTACCTTTCTCTTCATTTTAATTTTAAACTAAGTAATTAAAAAAATTAAATTATTATTTAAAATATTAAACTGACAAGCCTAGATTCAACCGAGTCAGACCCAATAAATCAAGTAAGTCTAAGTCAGCTAAAAAAAACAGGTCAAACCCAGTTTGTAAATTCGACCCAACCCAATGCCCAAGGAGTCCAAGAAGGATTAGAGCACGCGGGGAGCAATAAAGGTACCCCTTCTAGAGCTAACCATTGCTCTCTCTCTCTCTCTCTCGTTCACCTTATTTTATCAATAAAGGTTCCCCGACCACGGTTGTCATTTCCCAGAGTAGAGTAGGTCACCCGAACCGGACCACTATATATCTGTGTGTTGATCTAATATTTATATTATTGTCATTGATTGCTTTATTAATTGTCCATTAATTACACTTTATCACACACTCGACTGTTGATCTTGTATAAAACTGTTTTGTACATCATAAAAAAATATTGTAGTATCAATATTTAATTTTTAATATTGTTAATATGTTGAGACACGAAATTATTGATAGTACTCTGCAAGAATGGGCAAAAGGAGAATTAAAATTCGATTAGTACTTATACTGGAATTAAATCAAAGAAAAGGAAGATTTTCCCTTTTTTGATTGTGTAGTTTGAGAGGATTCCAAAAAGGTATGGCTAATGGCTGTCTGTTTCCTTTCCTTAACCTTCCCTTACAAACATTGGATTCGGTTCTTGTAACATTAACTCACAACTACCCTTTAAAATGAAGGGTGTAATGCACTTTCACTTTTTTTTTTTTTTTTCTCATACATTCTTATTCTATATTACTTTATCATGTTTACAATTAATAACTACGCATAAATCGAACAAAAAATAATTTATATCCATTAATTCTAGTATGTTACCCACCTTTTTTATTTTTTTATAGGGGTTGTACAGGCTTATCAATCGTGTCGGGTGAAAAAGATTCATGTCAAAAAAATATTTCACTCATACTCGATTAGTTTATTAATTTGTGTCTAACCAGTCGTGTTATATCGGATTCGTGTCGTATATGAATTGTGTAACCGGTATCTAAACAAATCGTTTCGTATATGTCTTTTTGATTAATTTTACTCATATCCGATTTGTTTATTAATCGTGTCGTATTAGCTTCACTCGTTTATAAAACGGGTGATTTAAAGAAGACTCAAACTCTCTAATTTTATATCGTTTTAACAAGTCGCGTCATAATTTTGAAAGCTCTAGTTGTATACTTATACTAAAATGTGTGTATGAGGCTTAAGGGGTTGGGTCATTTGATATGCCATAAAATAGTTGCACTCCCTCGAGTCTTTTGTTTGATGACAACTAAAAAGGCAATTGACTACAACGTTTTTGGGCTTATTGAGTGGAGGCAATTAGAGGAAGACGACATGGGACAAAGGGCAAAACTTGGAGTGACTTGTTAGGTATGTGAAAGAGCAAAGAATAAATTCCCTTGAAACTACAATGGCACGGCCTAGCAAATGGTTTCCCTTATTCTCTTATTCTGCCAGTTATCTTGGGCGAGAGAGACTATAGGGTTCGACTATACAAAAGAGAACTGCAAATGTCCGTCCCATGAATTGCCCAATTTGGTAACAACCATTGTTGAAGGACCATCTCACTTGAATATAATTACTCTCAAATCCAAGGGGTAGACTAATGAAGACAAGGGACAAGTTATAAATTCAGAAGTATTGAGTTCAAAACTTAGGTGGTGTTTGATAAAACTGAAAGCTGAATACTGAAAACTAAATGTTGAATTTTATGTGCTAAATGCAGAATTTTTTAATTCGCAAACTGTTTGATATCAACTGAAATTTAAATATTGAATTTAATCAAATTGTTTGACAAATATAAAGAGCTGAAGTCTGAAAATTATTATTATTCTACTTTTGCTCTTCTCTTTAAACATCTCTCTACAACTGCCTTGTTCTTTTCACCACCATCATAATGGTGGTGGTAGTGGTGGCAGCAACACAATGGTTGTGGTGACATAATAGTGGTGGTGGCGACATAATGGTAGTGGTGACAGCAACACAAAGATAGTGACGGTGGTTTCGATGGTGATGATGGTGGTGGTGACAATGGCAGTGGTAGTGGTGGTGGCAGTGGCGGTGGCACAATGGTGGTGATGGTGGTGGCGATGACGGTGGTGGTGGTGGTGGCGGTGACATAGTGGTGGTAGCAGTGGTACAATGGTGGTGGTGGCGGTGACATAATGGTAGTGGTGGTGACGGGGACAAAGTGGTGGTGGCGACAGTGGTGGTTATGACGGTAACACAATAGTAGTGGTGACAGCAGCGATGGTGGTGGTGGCGGTGGTGGCATTGGTGGTGGTGGTGGCAATGGTGGCAGTGGCACAATATTAATGGTAGTGGTAGTGGTGGTGGTGGCAACGACAGTGGTGGTGGTGGTGGCGGTGGCACAATGGTGGTTGTGGCGGTGACAAAATGGTAATGGTGGTAGCGGCAACACAATGGTGGGACGGTGGTGATGGTGATGGTGGTGGAGGTGGTGGCGATAATGGTTGTGATAATGATGGTGGTGGTGGCGACAATGGTGGTGATAACAGTGACACAATGGTAGTGGTGGTGACAACGATAGTGATGGTGATGGTGATGGTGGCACAATGGTGGTGGTGGTAGTGGTAGTGGTGGCGGTGGTGGTGGTGATGGTGGTGGTGTAATGGTGGTGGTGGTGGCGTTGAGACAATGGTGGTGAGGGTATATTTGTCCATTATGAGAAATTAATAAAATCCTTACTGACTAACATTTTCAGCATTAAGTGATAAGTAGGTGGCTTGCTACTTAAAATTTTAACTTATTTTAAAGAAGTACTTAAAATATTAAGTAGTATAAGTTTTAGGTTATCAAACGGTTTTAATTTATTAAATGCTCAAAGTATTCAGTTTTAAGTCTTAAGTGGTATTATCAAACAGCCCCTTAATAATTCTCTTGAAGTCAAATCATAAAATATTTATCTCTCATAAATTTCTTAGAACAGACGCGAATAAAAAAAACATCTTGTTATCGGATTGTAGTTGTATTGTCATTTCAAGTGGCTTGAAACTACTTCCACTTCAAAAATCACTTTAAAGTGTGTAAGGTTTTATGATTCTCTTGGATAGTTCTTTATGTTCTTTTTTAATTTTTTAAAGCTTTATCGGACAGTCACCATCCAAGTCATTGACCCAGTCTTGCCAAATCGGAACAAAATTGAGGGTCACACTAGCTTTGATTTTGGGGGCTTGACCCTAAAAAATTATCATTTATCACTTTTTTATTTTTTACTATTATCATTTATCACTTTTTTGGTACTTGAGATCGATCCTAACAATTACCACAAAAGTGATAAAATCTTAAAATGTTAGGACCGATCATAATTACCACAAAAATAATAAAATTACCAGAAAAGGTAATACATTTTTTTTTTGTTATAAAATGACCCTAAAAAATTATAAAATACCCATTAATATAATAAAATTTAGAGATATAATACCAAAAAAAATTTCGGTGCCGCAGTCAAGTCATGTGGTTTTTGTCCATTTGCACTCAAATAGTCATTTATAGTGCATTTATCTAATTGAAATTTTTTATTTAAAAATTAATTTATTAATTTTATTTATTGACTTGATACATTACTCTCTCTCTCTAATATCCTAATAATAACCAGATAAATACTAAAACATGATATGGTTGTGCAAATTATAATCTTATTTTATATTAAAATTATAATAGTAACCAGATATGGTTGTGCTAAAACATGATATGGTTCTTTATGTTCTTTTTTATCACCTTTGTCTTTTTAGGAATATGTTCTAATTCAGTTCAAATCACAATGATCAGTCGATGAGTTCGACAAATTAATCAACGCAAGCTGGATATATTTCAATTCAGTTCAAATTATGTTAACCAGCCGTTGAACTCGACAAAATAATCGGCACAATTCTAAACACTCAGTAGTAAAAAAAATAAAATAAAATAAGCTTTTGTTTTCTTGTAATTTTGGGGAAGAGGAAGCAAGCTTATGTTCAAACCTGGGGGGCCCCCTGGACTCCAAGAAAGTGCAGCTGTTAGTGGGTACCACATTGTTGAAAATTGGAAACAAGTAGGTCCCACGTAACATTTTTCCACTTTCACGTGCGAGTACGATGAATGATTCATCCCATTCACACACGATGGATGTGGCCAATTTATTATTTATTTTTTAATGACTTATGAAAGTGCCCCTCCATGGACCTCTCAACTTCCAAAAGTTTTGGCTGGGCATTTCGAAATGAGTCAATTTCATGACCATTTCGAAATTGATAGTGAAATTTAAAATAAAATCCAAAATTGGATGTATTTCTCACAACTTGGTATCAAGAAACTTGACTACTCATCAAATAAGACAATTCAGGCAGACATCACACATTAAGATATTTAACAGCTAGTTCATGAGTCAATTTCATGACCAACTCAATATGCCTTTCTATTATGGTTGTTCTGATGCTGTGATGGCAACCGTTGGATAAAGAGATGTCATGATGAGGAATGCCCATAATGCATAAGACTATGACCAATACACATTGCCTTTTGAGTTGAGTTGGTGCAATGAAAGAAGTGTTGAAACAAGCCACAGGGGGACCAAAAGAGATAATAATATTATCAAAGAAGAGTAGAGTGGTTACATTTGATTTTTAAATCCCAACACTGTAACTGCAACCAGATAGGCTGGGCAATTTAATCTAGTTCCAAAAGAGTGCAACTCTTGTCTTTTGCTGCTAATTTTTCAGGTTTCATTTGGTTAGCGAGAGATTGACGGAAAATATGAGAAATAAACAAAAATTCCTGATTTTTTAATGTTTGTTTAAAATAATAATGCTAGAAACTAAATTCTTGGGCTCACAAAATTTTCTAGTAAGCTGCAGTTGTCACACCCCCACCCCGGATCACATAGGGTGGGCGGCGGACCGGGCACCAAGGTCTTAACCAACCAAACATGTGCATAATAAATGCAAAATACAGCATAAGACAAATAATAAAGTGATTTATTTCACTGACCTAATGAATACCAGAGGAATAAACTAAATATCACTAACATCATTACTAAACTCATGTAAATAATAATTAAACCATAACGTTCACTACTCTATACATAAGCAACATTGTTCCCAAAATAATTAAATATTTGTCTCAAAATTACAAAAGACATTTATTCCGGGAGACCTACAGTAAAATAAATCTTCAAGTCCTCTACTCTCTTGTCTTTCTGCAGGTTTACTTCTCACCCTGATTCTCACCTGAAAAATGTTAAATGTTTGTATGAGCACAATGACCCATGAATAGCGTTCACCTCTAATGAGGTGTGGAAATAAATCTCACAGTTTACATACAAAAATTGTACCACAATCTCTTTCACATAATCATTTAAACAAAATCATCTAATGATCACAAATAACTTTATAAATGAAATGACATTTATAACCCAAAACACCCACTCATTTTCATAAATAACTTTATAAATGAAAAAACATTTATAACTCAAAACACTCACACACACATTCAGTCTCAAATACATTTGTCAAATCATGTTTGTTACCACTAGTCTAGTAACTAGTCTCGTCTCTTGTTACCACTAGTCTAATAATTGGTCCCGTCTCTTGTTACCACTAGTCTAATAACTGACCCCGTTTCTTGTCATCACTAGTCTGATAACTGACCCCTATGTGCACATCCATATACCGATCACACCGGTATACATTCAAACTCGGTACCATTTAGGTTTGGTGACCCAGTCCCCTTCTCATAAAACATAATTTTTAACACACACCAAAACTGTCATTTTAGTCCCAACGCACAAAAAATTTCTCTTTCATCACTAAAGCACATTTAAGCAATTATTTATATCATCCAAAATTCACATGTACCATAATTCATAATTACAAAACATTTAATTGTAACCTCAAATATCAACACACACACACACACACACACACACACACACACACACATATATATATATATATACACATATTCACGCACCCACACGTTTAATATAGAAAATTCTCCCCAAAAAAATAGGAAACTACTCACCTTGATTCCCAAAATCTAATTCAAAATCCTCTTGCTCAACCTCAATGCAATCACTACCTAATCCAAAATAACATATACCGATCAATCCCTATTCTTAATTTCGTCAAAACCCTCTTGCTCCACCTCAATGCAATCACCACCACCCGTCATCGCCCACCACTGCAGCCACCCACTGTCACATACCCTCACCACACTTACCACTACCGTCATTCCCCACCACCCATCACATTGTCGCCTAAAATCATCCTTCGTCGTCCACCACCACCATCGTCACTGCCCACCACCACCGTCGTCGTCCCACCACCACCATTGTCAACCACCATCATCGTCGTCCACCACCACCGTCGTCACCCACGGCTACCACTACCATCATCATCACCCAAAATCCACCACCACCATCACCGTAGCCACCCAAGGCTGCCACCATCACCGTTGTCACCCAAGGTTGCCACTACCCACCACAACCATCACCGTCTCCCACCATCACCATTGCCGCCCACCACCAATAACCCCGCTCACCCCCATTATAATCGGTACTTAAATTTCTTTATATGTCATTTATATTTATGATTTGATTTTGGGTGTGAATACAAATATGTTTATTGCTGACCATTTTTTTATTATTCCGTGCCTTCAGGCACGGGGAATAACTAGTTTAGAGATATGATACCAAAAAAAATTTCGGTACCGTAGTCAAGTCATGCGGTGTTTGTCCATTTGCACTCAAATAGTCATTTATAGTGCATCTATCTAATTGAAATTTTTTATTTGAAAATTAATTTATTAATTTTATTTATTGACTTAATACATCATAATCATTAAATTAATAGTGACTTTAACCAATAAAATAGAGTTTATTGTCAATCCAAAGAGAGTGAGTGATTAAGTCTGCAAATAAAGAAAAAAAATTTAGTTTAAATAACATTATTCTATCTAATCAGAACAATTCTTAGGGTTTGGACAATAGGGGGATTCAAATGGTTCTTGTTTGGATTTAAATTTTGGACTTTAGGTATCATGTGATTCTGTCTGTTGAATTTTGTCTTTTTTTTTCTGTTGTATGATAAGTAAAAAAAAAGGGGGGGTTGATTAAATAAATGTTAGATGAGTCTTTCTATGAGGGTGATACATTACTCTCTCTCTCTAATATCCTAATAATAACTAGATAAATGCTAAAACATGATATGGTTGTGCAAATTATAATCTTATTTTCCCTTAAAATTATAATAGTAACCAGATATGGTTGTGCTAAAACATGATATGATTCTTTATGTTCTTTTTTATCACCTTTGTCTTTTTAGAGATATGTTCTCATTCAGTTCAAATCACGATGATCAGTCGATGAGTTCGACAAAATAATCGGCGCAACCTGGATATATTTCAATTCAGTTCAAATTATGGTAACCAGCCGTTGAACTCGACAAAATAATTGGCACAATTCTAAACACTCTAGAGTAAAAAAATAAAATAAAACAAGTAATGGTTTCTTGTAATTTTGGGGAAGAGGAGGCAAGCTTATGTTCAAACCTGGGGGACCCCTGGACTCCAAGAAAGTGCAGCTGTTAGTGGGTACCACATTGCTGCAAATTGGAAACAAGTAGGTCCCACGTAACATTTTTCCACTTTCACGTGCGAATACGATGAATGATTCATCCCATTCACACACGATCTGACGTGGCTAATTTATTATTTATTTTTTAATGACTTATGAAGTGCCCCTCCATGGACCTCTTTACCTCCATGGCTGGGCATTTCGAAATGAGTCAATTTCATGACCATTTCGAAATTGATAGTGAAATTTAAAAAAAAAAATTCAAAATTGGATGTATTTCTCACAACTTGGCATCAAGAAACTTGACTACTCATCAAACAAGACAATTCAAGCAGACGTCACACATTAAGATGTTTAACAACTAGTTCATGAGTCAATTTCATGACCATTTCGAAATTGATAGGGAAATTTTTTAAAAAAAATTCAAAATTGGATGTATTTCTCACAACTTGGCATCAAGAAACTTGACTACTCATCAAACAAGACAATTCAGGCAGACGTCACACATTAAGATGTTTAACAACTAGTTCATGAGTCAATTTCATGACCATTTCGAAATTGATAGTGAAATTTAAAAAAAAAAATTCAAAATTGGATGTATTTCTCACAACTTGGCATCAAGAAACTTGACTACTCATCAAACAAGACAATTCAGGCAGACGTCACACATTAAGATGTTTAACAACTAGTTCATGAGTCAATTTCATGACCATTTCGAAATTGATAGTGAAATTTAAAAAAAAAAATTCAAAATTGGATGTATTTCTCACAACTTGGCATCAAGAAACTTGACTACTCATCAAACAAGACAATTCAGGCAGACGTCACACATTAAGATGTTTAACAACTAGTTCATGAGTCAATTTCATGACCAACTCAATATGCCTTTCTATTATGGTTGTTCTGATGCTGTGATGGTAACCGTTGGATAAAGAGATGTCATGATGAGGAATGCCCATAATGCATAAGACTATGACCAATACACATTGACTTTTGAGTTGAGTTGGTGCAATGAAAGAAGTGTTGAAACAAGCCACAGGGGGGACCAAAGGCTAAGCTAGGCCACCAGACAACCATTTGATCTGTGGCATTTTGCTAGGCAGCTAGCATGTTCTATAAATATCAATATCAAGTTCCATAATCAAACCCAAAGTAGAGGTAAAAACCATCGTGTCACGATGGATTCATATTATGTCTAACTCATGTGTCATTTCGAAAATCAATTCATTAAAGTTGAGCTTATATACAATGATTCGGTACCAATTTCGTATTGAATTAATGCATCATATTAAACACTATTAATCACACCTAGATTATCCTAACACCGTGATTGTAACCCGATAGGCTGGGCAATTTAATCTAGTTCCAAAAGAGTGCAACTCTTGTCTTTTGTTGCTAATTTTTCAGGCTTCATTTGATTAGCGAGAGATTGACAGAAAATATGAGAAACAAAAAAAAATTCCTGATTTTTTAATGTTTGTTTAAAATAATAATGCTAGAAACTAAATTCTTGGGCTTACAAAATTTTCTAGTAAGCTGCAGTTGTCACACCCCCACCCCGGATCACATATGGTGGGCGGCGGACGGGCCATCAAGGCCTTAACCAACCAAACTTGTGCATAATAAATGCAAAATACAGCATAAGACAAATAATAAAGTGATTCATTTCACTGACCTAATGAATATCAGAGGAATAAACTAAACATCACTAACATCATTACTAAACTCATGTAAATAATAATTAAACCATAAGGTTCACTACTCTATACATAAGCAACATTATTCCCAAAATAATTAAATACTTGTCTTAAAATTACAAAAGACATTTATTCCTGGAGACCTACAGTAAAATAAATCTTCAAGTCCTCTACTCTCTTGTCTTTCTGCAGGTTTACTTCTCACCCTGATTCTCACCTGAAAAATGTTAAATGTTTGTATGAGCACAATGACCCGTGAATAGCAATCACCTCTAATGAGGTATGAAAATAAATCTCACAGTTTACATACAAAAATTGTGCCACAAATTGTACAATTTTACAACAAATTGTACCACAATCTCTTTCACATAATTATTTAAACAAAATCATCTAATGATCACAAATAACTTTATAAATGAAATGACATTTATAACCCAAAACACCCACTCATTTTCATAAATAACTTTATAAATGAAAAAACATTTATAACTCAAAACACTCACACACACATTCAGTCCCAAATATATTTGTCAAATCATTTTTGTTATCACTAGTCTGGTAACTGATCCTGTCTCTTGTTACCACTAGTCTAATAACTGGCCCCGTTTCTTGTCATTACTAGTCTGATAACTGACCCATATGTGCACATTCATATACCGATCATACCGGTATACATTCAATCTCGTTACCATTTAGGTCTGGTAACCCAATCCCCTTCTCATAAAACATGATTTTTAACACACACCAAAACTGTCATTTTAGTCCCAACGTACAAAAAATTTCTCTTTCATCACTAAAGCACATTTAAGTAATTATTTTATATCATCCAAAATTCACATGTACCACAATTCATAATTGCAAAACATTTAATTGTAACCTCAAATATCAACACATATATCATATATATATATATATATGAAATATACATATACACGCACCCACACGTTTAATATAGAAAATTCTCCCAAAAAAAATAATAAATTACTCACCTTGATTCTCAAAATCTAATTCAAAGCCCTCTTGCTCAACATCAATGCAATCACTACCTAATCCAAAATAACATATACCGATCAATCCCTATTCTTAATTTCGTCATTTCGCAATTTATATTTAATTTTTATGTTTTCTACCCATTGATATATATACTTTATATATCCTTTACATATAAATAATATTTTAAATGTGAGCTAATAGGGTATGGAAGTAATCTGGGCAGTTTATAAAAAATTCATAAAGTTTTGGGGTCAAATCATAATTTTTTGAAACTTTTGGGGTTAAAGTGTAATTTCCTTAAAATGATTTTTTCTACTTTCGGGACTGCCATAAATTTCCAGAACAGTATATAAGATTCTAGAGATCCATTTTTTGTGAATACAACCTCGATTTGATTTATTAGAGTAACCTTGATTTTTAAACACTTAATCGAAACTTTTAGGGGTCGTTTCAAAATTTCAGAAATTTTTCAAGATTCGGGGGCTGTTTTGAAATGAAAATATTTGTTTTAAATATATTGGGTCAGTTCTGTAAATTACCAAGCTTTGTGGTGGTCAAGATTGAGTTTATAAAAATATAGGGATCAAAATAAAGTTATTTGAAATTAAAGAGGTTATTTCTATAATTTTAATAAACACATCTTCTCCAACTACCGAAAGTTACAGAACCTGTGACTTTCTTCCTTCTACCCCTTTTGCTTTTTTTTTTAACACATTAAATACATTCTTTAAAAGCTTCAAGAACAACCAATCTAAATTAAGTCTAAAACACCTAAATTAACAACTTTCAATAAAACTCATTTACATATTCATCAATATTCTTCATCAATATATATATTCATTATCACTATTTATAATAAACCTAATACCATGTAATTGAATAGAATACAAAACTTATCAAATAATTAATAAATTCATACATTCAATGGGTCAAATCCTTTTTTTTTTCTTTTTCGTTCTTCTTTTCTGCGTTCCTTCTCTCTTTCTTTTTCTCTCTCTCTCTCTGTCTCAAGTGTGTGTGTGTGTATATATATATATTTCTTTGTTTGCTGCCACTTGCTTTGGTCTTGTAGGTTTTCCTTATCCAACAATACTATCTTATTTAAAGCATATGTAGAATAGTCCTAATAAGTCTCTTTAGAGCAACTCCAAGGAGCTCTTTAAGAGCTCATTCTTAACTATTTTAGCTAGCCCCTCCCTAAAATTTGTCTCCAACAAACTAGGTATCCCACTAGTTATTTTCCATAACTCCCATTCCACTGGCTATTTCTAACGAGGCAACAACAGCTAGGTATTTTTTTTTTTGCGCCATTTTTCTCATTCCACAGCCCTCTCATCGTCTTCATCCACAATCATAGAGGGAGGCTGGCTATGGCGTCTACTTCCAAGCCTCCGGGACTTTCTCTAATTTGCTCCCATCTCTCTTTCTCTCTCTCGCTCTTTCTCTGTGCTCCCACTGAAACTTCACCAAAACCCCCCTAAAACTAGACCGAAAACCCCATTGAAACCCCTCTGAAAACCCCACTACAACTACACCAAAAATTAGACCCAAAACCCCACTGTGATGTTTGGGTTCGATTTTGATTTTCAAAAAAGGGGGTCGGCGGTGGTGGTGAGCAAGATGCGGTGGCAAGTGGTGTTGGAAGAGGTGGTGGCAGGTGATTTTGATTTCCAAAAAAAGGGGTATATCATTGTTTTGTTAAGTACATGTGATGAGCTCTTCTTTTATTATATTTCCTCTTGTAGTCCATAATTGGTTTCTTTGGCATAATTCTTTGGATTTAGCTTCTGTTGTCAAACTTTAAATATTAGTTGTCATATTTATCATTCATATATCTTTCGTCCCTTGAATTCAACCTTTCGGAGGATTCTATTGAATACCACCAACAATATAAAATCAAAAGAAAAAAATTAAATTTATACAATGTATGGTTGAATTGCTATTTTTTGGATTCTATTATTGAAAGTTAGTTAAAGTTAGTTGAAGTAGTTAACTAAAATAGATAGCGTGCTTAGAGTGAATTTCAAAAAGTGGTTAGCTAAAGTAGATAATACAATATTTAAATATATTTTGAGTAGTTATTTTGGTGAGCATTGTTGGAGGTGCTCTTAGAAGCAAGACTTTTATTAGAGATACATTAGTTTTTTTAAATTATTTTTCTCCTTATATATATATAATTACTCCTAGGTAGCCAATGCACTAAAATAAAATTATATATATATATATATATATATATATATATATTTATTTATATATTTATATATTTGTATGGGTTATTACAACAGTTCTTGTTTCTTGCAAATTATCCAAGAAAATAATTTTTTTCCCGTGAAAGTTGAATAGGCATATCTGATTTCCACTTTACCCATGTTTCCTTCTATGTTGATCATTATCTATTGGATATAAATCTCTCTAATATAAATAAGGGTAATATTAATATTTAAACAAAATTTCTTGTAACTTTCCTACTTTTCAAATTATATGAAAGAAAATATATTTTCTTTTCTTTTACTTTACTTTTTATCAATTTTATTTTCTATCATTATTTTCTTCTTAATCAAACAAATCTACATAATTAAATTTCAAAGATCCTGCAATCTTGCTGGGCGCGTTTAGAGATAACAAGATAAGGGTGAAGATTTAATTGTAACATGGAGAAGTCAACCCCTACCCATTATTGCATTGAAATCAAAGAGTGTTCATCATGCTAGCTAGCATTGACCATCCAATCTTTTAGCTGAAACTATGGCCGATTTCAAACTAATATAAAGTTGTTTTTTTTAGGAAAATGGCCTCTTTGTTTTTCTCGTAAAATTACTTACATTTGATTTTTTTTTTTTTTTAAATCTCATAACGATGTAATCTTTTATGTAATGAATTATCTTTGTATCTCTTATTCACCATACAATTCACGTGTGTATGTATTGTTGATAATCGAAGATTTTAAGTTGTTGATATGGGCTTAGGGTTTTTAATTAGGGTAATTTAGAAGTCGGTACAAAAATTTAGACTTATTTGATCTAAACTACATTAAAAAAACTTATTTTGCCCTAAGTGCATTTTTTTGAAAAAAGACTAAAAGGGTATTTATTACTCCATTACTCTCTCACTCTCTCTTTCCTATTTTCTCTCTATCTATTTATCTCTCTCTTTCTCTCTCATATTGATAAAAAAAATTAAATATGTAAATATTTGATTTAATTTTTTCATCTCTCTCTCACTCCTTCTCCCCTTATTTCTTTATTCTCTCCATTTTTCTCTCTCCTTATATCAATGTTACACAACACAATTATACTAATCAGTTACACAAATTAGTTACAATTACCTTATAATACACTAAACAGTTACTCATGTGTTCTAATAAACTAAACAGTTATACTAAACAGTTATACGAAATTACAACACTAACTCAATTTGTCATTTTGTTATTTACATAAATCAAATAATTACATCATTTAGTATCACGACATGGTTACATCAATTATATACACCAAATTGGGTTTATCATTACACAAAAGACTTTATCATTATACTAAATTTGATATATATGATTGGTGTAACGATGTCGCGATACTAAATAGTGCAACTATTAAGTTTATGTAAACAACTGAATGACAAATTGGGTTGATATTATAAATTTGTGTAATTGTTTGGTGTAACTGTTTGGTTTATTAGAATGCATGAATAACTGTTTGATATATTATAAGACAATTGTAACTGATTGGTGTAACTGATTAGTGTAATTATGTTGTTGTAATGTTGATATAAATAAAGAGAGAAAATATGGAGAGAGTGAAATGATTACAGAAAATAAGGGGAGAGATGAAAAAATAAATCAAATATTTACATATTTGAAAAAAAAATAAATTATCAATGATAGATATAGAGAGAAAATATGGGAGAGATAAGTAAAGTAAAGGGGAAAGAGAGAGAGATGGAGAGAAAATATGGGAGAGATAGTGAAAGAATCTAATGAAATCTTTACATATTTGATTAGATATATAACTGCCAATTAAGAATGCATAAATTAAGGAAGGGTGTTTAGGTAAAAAAGATTTTAATTCATTTGAATTTTGTACCTAAACACAAAAAGTTTTATAAAAATTGTACTTAATGGAATAAACAACTTATCCATACACTTTTGCCTAAATAAGTCTAAAAAATTGTACCCACACCTAAAAAACCCTTTTAATTAAGAGTTGAGTTGTACATTTTTGTTTGAATAGAAATGATGAATGGACCCCCATGATATTTTTTCTTTGTAGTTTCCATGCATGATGCTCTTTTATATGCCAGTTTGGGCAGTTGGCCTTGATTAGAATACACCAACTCAAACTCCTCTAGTCATTAAATTATAAAATGTTACTCCATCCAAGATCATATCGGAAAATGGACAATTTATTAATCTCTCAAACATACTCACCTTGCTTCATTATCCTTATAAAAATCTTTGAATAGATACTATTTGAAAGGCCTTCGCAATTCTAATCCGGTAGGGCCAGACGGCTTTGTTTGCGCCAACTAGGCGATATCAAAATTGGGGTTGTACATGTATAAAACAGTACAATATAACAACCAACCCATATCCCATGGTTTTTAGGGTTAGAGTCAATAAACCATTCTTTAATTTCAAGTATTTAATTATTTCTTCAACGGCACTACAACAAAAAATATTTTTTGCGACGTTTTTTTTTGCGACGATTTTCAATTTGTCGAAAAAAGTTTGCTATTGGCGACGATTTTATAATTTTGTTGCAAAATTCTATTTTGGCAATTTTTTTGCGACGTTTTCTTAAAAACGTCGCGAAAAGGCTTTTCCCTCCTATTTGTCTTTAGCGGGAGAAATGGCGAGAAAATTTATTTGCGACGTTTTCTAAAAACGTCGCAAAAAATGATTTAAATTAATATTTATTTAATTTTCTATTTACGAAAAAAATTATTTGCGACGTTTTTGGAAAACGTCGCGGAAAAATGAATTAAATTATTATTTTTTTATTTTTTATTTATGGAAAAAATTTATTTGTGACGTGTTCTAAAAAAGTCGCGAAAAAATGAAATAAATTATTTTTTTATTATTTTACATAAAATAAAAAATTAACAAAATATTAACTTTATTAATTTTTGCGACGTTTTTAAAAAACGTCGACAATAACTCCTTACATAAAATAAAAAATTATCAAAAATATTAACTTAGGTAGTTTTTTGCGACGTTTTCAAAAAAGGTCGCAAATAACTTTTTACATAAAATAAAAAATTAACAAAAATAATAACTTTGGTAATTTTTAGCGACGTTTCTAAAAATCGTCGCCAATAACTTTTTACATAAAATAAAAAATTACCAAAAATATTAGCTTAGGAAATTTTTTGCGACGTTTCTAAACATCGTCGCGAATAAATTTTTCCATAAATTAAAAAATTACCAAAAAATATTAACTTTGGTAATTTTTCGCTACGTTTCTAAAAATCGTCGCGAATAACTTTTTACATAAAACAAAAATTACCAAAAAAATATTAACTTAAATAATTTTATAAAAACGTTGCCAATAACTTTTTAGATAAATTAAAAAATTATTAACTTTGGTAATTTTTCGCGACGTTGTTAAAAAACGTCGCCAATAACTTTTTACATAAAATAAAAAATTAACAAAAATATTAACTTTGATAAACAATTACATGTTAATTTGGTGCTGATTTGATAAATTACATGTTAATTTAATGAAATTGAATGTCAATTGGTTAAATCTGAATGTTAATTTGATTAATTGAATGTTAATTTGATGAATTGAGTGTTAATTGAATGAAATTGAAAATTTATAATTTAAATGTTTATTATCTGCGACATTTTTTGAATTTTGTCGCAAATTTCCTTTTTTGGCAATTTCATTTGCAACGTTTTTTGAAATTGAGTGTTAATTTGGTATTAATTCGATTAATTGAATGTTAATTTGGTTTTAATTTTATAAATTAAATTTTAATTGAATGAAATTACATGTTAATTTGGTATTGATTTGATAAATTACATGTTAATTTGATGAAATTGAATGTCAATTTGTTAAATCTGAATGTTAATTTGATAATTTGAATGTTAATTTGATGAATTGAGTGTAAATTGAAAGAAATTGAAAGTTTTATTTGATTAATTTAATATTAACTAGTTTAATATGAATGTTAATTTTACAATTTGAACGTTAATTTGATGAATTGAGTGTTAATTGAATGAAATTGAAAGTTTATTTGATTAGTTTAATGTTAACTAGTTGAATCTGAATGTTAATTTAGTGTTAATTTTTGAAATTGAATGTTTATTTTGTTTTAATTTGATAAATTAAATTTTAATTGAATGAAGTTACATGTTAATTTAGTGTTGATTTGATAAATTACATGTTAATTTGATGAAATTGAATGTCAATTGGTTAAATCTGAATGTTAATTTGATGAATTGAGTGTTAATTGAATGAAAATTGAAAGGTTATTTGATTAATTTAATGTTAACTAGTTGAATTTAAATGTTAATTTAGTGAATTAAATGCTTATTAGAAAAAATTGAATGTTAATTAGAAGAAATTGAGTGTTAATTTGATTAATTGAATATTAATTTGGTTTTAATTTGATAAATTAAATTTTAATTGAATGAAATTACATGTTAATTTGGTGTTGATTTGATAAATTACATGTTAATTTGATGAAATTGAATGTCAATTTGTTAAATCTGAATGTTAATTTGATAATTTGAATGTTAATTTGATGAATTGAGTGTTAATTGAATGAAATTGAAAGTTTATTTGATTAGTTTAATGTTAACTAGTTTAATCTGAATGTTAATTTAGTGTTAATTCGATTAATTGAATGTTAATTTTGTTTTAGTTTGATAAATTAAATTTTAATTGAATGAAGTTACATGTTAATTTGGTGTTGATTTGATAAATTACATGTTAATTTGATGAAATTGAATGCCAATTGATTAAATCTGAATGTTAATTTGATGAATTGAGTGTTAATTGAATGAAAATTGAAAGGTTATTTGATTAATTTAATGTTTACTAGTTGAATTTGAATGTTAATTTGTTAAATCTGAATGTTAATTTTATAATTTGAACGTTAATTTGATGAATTGAGTGTTAATTGAATGAAATTGAAAGTTTATTTGACTAGTTTAATGTTAATTAGTTGAATCTGAATGTTAATGTAGTGTTAATTTTTGAAATTGAATGTTAATTTTGTTTTAATTTGATAAATTAAATTTTAATTGAATGAAGTTACATGTTAATTTGGTGTTGATTTGATAAGTTACATGTTAATTTGATGAAATTGAATGCCAATTGGTTAAATCTGAATGTTAATTTGATGAATTGGGTGTTAATTGAATGAAAATTGAAAGGTTATTTGATTAATTTAATGTTAACTAGTTGAATTTGAATGTTAATTTAGTGAATTAAATGCTTATTAGAAAAAATTGAATGTTAATTAGAAGAAATTGAGTGTTAATTTGATTAATTGAATATTAATTTGGTTTTAATTTGATAAATTTAATTTTAATTGAATGAAATTACATGTTAATTTGATGTTGATTTGATAAATTACATGTTAATTTGATGAAATTGAATGTCAATTTTTTAAATCTGAATGTTAATTTGATAATTTGAATGTTAATTTGATGAATTGAGTGTTAATTGAATGAAATTGAAAGTTTATTTGATTAGTTTAATGTTAACTAGTTGAATCTGAATGTTAATTTAGTGTTAATTCGATTAATTGAATGTTAATTTTGTTTTAATTTGATAAATTAAATTTTAATTGAATGAAATTACATGTTAATTTGGTGTTGATTTGATAAATTACATGTTAATTTGATGAAATTGAATGCCAATTGGTTAAATCTGAATGTTAATTTGATGAATTGAGTGTTAATTGAATGAAAATTGAAAGGTTATTTGATTAATTTAATGTTTACTAGTTGAATTTGAATGTTAATTTGTTAAATCTGAATATTAATTTTATAATTTGAATGTTAATTTGATGAATTGAATGTTAATTGAATGAAATTGAAAGTTTATTTGATTAGTTTAATGTTAACTAGTTGAATCTGAATGTTAATTTAGTGTTAATTTTTGAAACTGAATGTTAATTTTGTTTTAATTTGGTGTTGATTTGATAAATTACATGTTAATTTGATGAAATTGAATGCCAATTGGTTAAATCTGAATGTTAATTTGATGAATTGAGTGTTAATTGAATGAAAATTGAAAGGTTATTTGATTAATTTAATGTTAACTAGTTGAATTTGAATGTTAATTTAGTGAATTAAATGCTTATTAGAAAAAAATGAATGTTAATTAGAAGAAATTGAGTGTTAATTTGATTAATTGAATATTAATTTGGTTTTAATTTGATAAATTAAATTTTAATTGAATGAAATTACATGTTAATTTGGTGTTGATTTGATAAATTACATGTTAATTTGATAATTTGAATGTTAATTTGATGAATTGAGTGTTAATTGAATGAAATTGAAAGTTTATTTGATTAGTTTAATGTTAACTAGTTGAATCTGAATGTTAATTTAGTGTTAATTCGATTAATTGAATGTTAATTTTGTTTTAATTTGATAAATTAAATTTTAATTGAATGAAATTACATGTTAATTTGGTGTTGATTTGATAAATTACATGTTAATTTGATGAAATTGAATGTCAATTGGTTAAATCTGAATGTTAATTTGATGAATTGAGTGTTAATTGAATGAAATTGAAAGTGTATAAGTTAAATGTTTACTATCTGCGACGTTTTTTGAATTTTGTCGCAAATTTCATTTTTTGGCAATTTCATTTGCGACGTTTTTGGAAAACGTCGCGAAAGGTGATTCCCTCCCAATTTATTTTTGGCCCGAAAGATGGCGGGAGCTGAATAAAATTATTATTTAGCGACGTTTTATATTCGTAGCAGAATTCAGTTTTTTGTAATTTTAAATTAGAATTAAAATATTAATTGCGACGTTTTCATAAAACGATGCAAAATATATTTTTTAAAAGTGAAACGACATCGTTTTTGGGCGAAAGAAAATTCATTTATACTCAAAACGACGTCGTTTTGAGTATTTATATACGTCCATTTGGCCCTAGCAGCCCCTTCTTCTTCACATTCCCCTTTCCAACACTCTCTTTCTCACTCACCGTCTCCCTCTCTCTCTGTTTTTCTATCTCATTCCCCCCCCCCCTCTTTGTTCCCTCTCTTCTGAGCCCCACCCACCTATTGCTTACAGCCATATAGCCACCTCTTCTTTGGCAGCCGAAGCCTCCAGCCCCACCCACCTCGTCTCCCTCTCTCTCTGTTTTTTTGCCTGGGATTGGGTCTGTGTGGTCCGCCGACCCAATCGGCATTGTGGAGAATCAAGAACCGTAGCTTGAATCGGCATTGTGGAGAAGCAGTAACCCTAGCTTTAATTGGCGATCTTTGAATTCCAGAGTGAGAGCTTGAACTCGATCTATTCTTCGTCACTCTTATCTTCTACAAGACCTCGATCTGAAGTTTTTTTTTTTGTTTTTTTGTTTTTTTCTATATATATTGGATTGTTTGGTTAGTAAACTTGAATGCTATGGTAGATATAGTATTTTGATTGTATTTCTTTTCTTTATCTTTTAATTCGCTCCCTTAGATGAACAATACTGAGACCTTGGTGCTCAAAAACACTGCAATTTTTGAATTCAAAACTGTCACCAAGATGAGCAGGTACGCCATTCTCAAAGTGCCTCTTGGGTTGCTTACATTATATCTTTTCGCATGCCTTTTCTACCTGGGTTAAGTTAGCCTGTTACAAACAGCGGGGGCTATTAGCTACCTGTTTTCAGGATTTAGTTCCTATGGATCTTGATTCCCTAATGATCCAAATACCATAACAATGTGATGTTTTCAGTGGAATGTTTTATTTGATTTGGTTATTATTATTGGGTAGAGCTATTCCTACCCCTTAAATATCCTTGCACACCTCATTTAACTCTCTAATCTCAAACTACTAAGTTCACCCCATGTATACCCACCCCATTAGTGTCTAAATCCATCCAGTCTATACCCACCCATCAATAACTAAGATCACCCCATAATCTCTATAGCCATCATATATTCTACACATAAACTAGTCTTCCTGCCCCAAGGTTTCCTATTCCTATCCCATCTCACACACACATTTGTGTTGTCCATTCGTATTTTTAACTTCATTATTTTTGTCCCTTCATTTTTATTTAAGTTATTATATTTTTCAATTGTATATGAATATTATCTATTGCATTTTAGATAGGAGATACCATATGGATGATATAGTTCAGTTTGCACTAGATATTATCAATTGCATTCATGTACATGTATTGTATTTTAGGGTTTTAATCTGCATTTTGAATAATAGTTTTTTAATCTTATATTTTATGTTTTTTTTTGATATTTATTACGAATATTTTCGATATATAATATTATGCTTGTATATAGGTGAATATTATGAGTTTTTGATTAACAGGATATTTTTGATTAATGGTTTATGTATAAATGAGGTGAACTTAGTCATTATCGGCGTGGGTATAGATGTGATGGGTTTAGTTTTGAAATTAAAAAATTAAATGGGGTGGGAAAGGATGTATAAATGGTGGGATAGTCTCACCCATTATTATTTTAGTGTTTTGCTATTGCTTTTTGTTCTCTGTTTTATTTAGAAGGATATCTAGTAATCATTGTTTTTTTTTTTTTTTTCCTCATGGTGGGCATCTTTCACATGGCTATCAGGTGCTTGCAATTTCTTTTGTGTTTCCCTGCTAAATAATTCGTGCTGTCCAACTTTTGGGTCACATGCAGCCTGCTCTGATGTAATGCACAAGTTTGTACAAGACATTTAAACCATCATATGTTGAAATGGGATTTGGGTGTTAGTTCCAGTAGATTTTCTGAATATCAGTGTACCTAAGTTTATGTGTGTGTTTTTGCATTTTGAATTACGTGGATATCAATTCACACCTAAGTTTGTCTGTGTATTTGCATAACATGCTTGTTCGTATAACTCTCCAGTTATCTAATTTTCTACATTAAGCATTCTTACCGACATAAAAATTGTACCGAGGTTTAGCCGGATCACATCATCATTCTATTTGACTTTCACATCATTCTCTTTGGATTTTGGCATACTAAATGTAGTCTCATATTTCCTTTATTTGGACAGACTGACACAAAGAAGATATCAGCGGTCTCTATATTTTTTGAGACCATGCCATATAGATTGAATGAGAGCACTGGCTATATTGATTATGACCAGGTAGCTTTCTGCTTTTTTATCATGCTTCTTTCTGTTTCATTGCTGTGCTATTTTCTGGGTCACGTTATAAAGATATTGTCATGGGAAGTTGCTATCAAGAGGTTTCTTGTGAGGAACATAGTTGAGCAAGCTGCTGTTAGGGATGTGCAAGATGCTTGTGCATTTCATAGTAATTCTCTTAGCTTCTTAATTTTTTATGCATATTCTTTTTTAGAATTAGTTATTTGCATTGTAATGACGGAGATAATTAACCAAATGGTAGCTGTTATGTGTATTTAGCATACACTCTCCCCAAGTTGTACGTGAAGATGCAGTACTGTGTTTCATGTGCAATTCACTCGAAAGTTGTTAGGGTCCGCTCTCGCACAAATAGGAGGAACCGTGAACCACCTCAGCGATTCAGGCGCCCAAGAGTATGTTTACCTCACCTTCTGTAATTGTTAACAGTATTTATTCTTCTTGTAATGATATGTTCTGTTGCTGAGGTTCGATCATCCTTTGAATGATTTAAGCAGTTTGTCAAAATTGGACATATTAGACATGAAATACTTATCTAAAGCGAAAATTGAATTTGTATTAAATGAATATACCAACGCTATCTGGCCAATGGTCTGCCTTGCATGCAATTCGCAGGGGCACACATAATGACAGTTACAATACCAATGAATTTTTAAAGCTTGCTACGTGGTATTGCATCTCTATAATATTGCTGCTTATTATATCAGTTTTCTTAATATAATTCTCTTCATTGCTTCAAGAGGATCTTCCAAGGCCAGGTCAAGCACCGCGTCCTGCTGGAGGAGCTCCAGTTGCTGCTCGTACTTGGAAACCCACTTTTTATTCTGCTCTACTAAGCTTTTAAACTTGGTTTCTGTGGAGTTTCATTATGCTTTAGTATACGAAGGTTTTGACCTTGATTGTTATTTTGTTTTACTTTAAGGTGGCATAGTACCTTCTTATCGTTCAAAATTGATCTAAAACTAAAGAGTTTTAAATTCTATCAATGAAGTGTTTTCAGACTTGTGACTGCTTGATTATGGAGATACACACCCTTTTATCATAGCATGTAGTTCAGTGTCGAACTCGGGGAGTTCATAGCTAGAGGGAGATCTAGGGAACATTATTATTCATAGTTTATAAAGTGAAAACCATCTTTTCTTTTTTTATCATAATTTGATGCAACCCTTGATTTTACTTTGCTGAAATTTAATGTCCTTGTATTATTATAGCTGGTTGCAATATATATTATTGCAGTAGGAATGCAAAACCTTGTTGAGTTCAAAGCCATTCTTATATATGACCATAACCTGCAATTATCTTTAAATTTCTTGCTTCATGCTGTGGTTTCATAGCTCTGTGATGGTTGCAGTATCCTTTTAGTTCACATGGTACAGGAACAGGATTATCATGGTAGTCCTTGCTTTGGCAGAGGAAGAAATCTTATGGTGGTCTTGTAAATCACATGTTTATCACTTTCTATAGGAATCATCAATCGTAGAGCAGTTGTCCTGGTGATTTATAATCTTAGGCCCTGCGTCAGTAGCTGGACAGATTCCAGGAGCTGAATGTGAAGATCAGAAGATGCAGTAAAGTAGTTAAAAATGGTTTTAATCATCTTGAAGGATTAAAGCCATTTCTTGTATTCTTTCAAAAAAGTTTGTTCTTTGATTCTTGTAATTGTTTCTTTTATCAATAAAATTTTCCTTTTCTTAGTCTTATGAAATATTTGAATGGTGTGATTATAACTCAATATGGATGAAATCAAAATTTTTTTGCGGCTCCTATTTCATAGCTCAAATGCAGCTGTGTACGCATCCACAGTCCTATTTAATTAATTATTTTTTACATTTTTTATTTATTTAAAAAATTATTTGCGAGGATTTTTTTACATCGCTAAAATTAATTAAATTATTATTTTTTTAAAATTTTTATTTATATAAAAATATATTTGCGACGCTTTTTTTACGTCGCTAAAAATTAATTTAATTATTATTTTTAAAATTTTTTATTTATGTAAAAATTTATTTGTGACGATTTTTTTACGTCGCGAAAAATTAATTTAATTATTATTTTTAAAATTTTTTATTTATGTAAAAATTTATTTGCGACGATTTTTTTACGTTGCGAAAAATTAATTAATTAATTTTTTTAAAAAAAATTTATTTATGAAAAATATATTTGCGACGATTTTTTTACGTCGCGAAAAATTAATTAATTAAATTTTTTTATTTTTTTACGCTGGTGGAATAGATTTTAGCTACGTTTATTTATTTTTTGCGACGTTTTTTTTTCATCGCAATTTTTTTTTTTTTGCGATGAAAATAAAATTGCGTCGCAACATACTTTCTACGACGAGGCTATTACGACGAAGACGCGACGAAAAAAAAACGTCGCAAAAAACATTTGGCGACGATTTTTTTTAATTTAGTAACGAAAAAAATCGTCGCAAAAAACGATTTTTGTTGTAGTGCGGTAACTTGATCCTGTTCATATACAAAAATGAATAAGACATCGTTAAGATTTTTGAATTATTTCTATGTTGTTATTGTTGTTGTTATTGTTGTTGTTGTTGAGAATAGTAGTATGAACGGAAGCTACTCATATTATATCCAAAGGAACTTAATTAAATGTTTATTGCTAGTTTTGTTTGTTCATGCTTGAGGCCTTCTTTATGTGAGCCAAAGGAATAGCTTTCCTTCGATTATAACAAGGCATTTACAAAAAGGATAAGGAATGGGTGGAGAGAGAAAGAGGATGAGGAGAAAATATTCATTGCAACGGTGACATCATGTCATCATCGTCACATGATGTCACCATTTAATTAGGTGACAATAAATAAGTAAAGTGGATCTCACTAATCTTATGTGTTGTTGATTGAATATGGTGGTCACTGATAGTTATAAAAATAATGGGGTTCACTTTACCTATTTTTAGTATTCTAATTGAATGGTGACATCACGTGACAATGATAACGTGGTGTCACCGTTACATTGAATATTTATGAGAGAGAGAGAGAGAGAGAGAGAGAGAGAGAGACTTATATTATTCATTGCTAGTGCAAATATGAACAAAAGTGTATCACAACTCAACCTCCCATGCATCCTTATTATGCAAGAAATATGGCAAGTTATCTTAGAGTATACACTTGAATCCACATGTAATCAATGGACCAATTCTTGCCATCAGAGAGTGAAGATGACTGACCCATGTTATTTCAGGGTTAAAAATTACGGTATCACCTTCGATATGATGCCAACATTACAAGTAAATAGGGGCGGAAGGAGGGTGAGAGAAGTTGCCCCCACTGTAATTTAAAAAACTTTTGGGTTTCTTTTGAAATTTTAAAATTTTAAAAACTTGCTCCCATTGAGAAATTTGTTAAAATTTTTAGAAATAGTTTCATATGCTCGAAATTAAATGAGATTCTTTCATACATTAACAACTTAGGTTGTCAAAAAATTAGATTATGAGGTAAATTCGGCTCGATTCGATTAGTCATAACAAATTGAGATTATTGCTGATTATATTTCAATCTAATTTAATGCATGTATATATTGGTATATGATGAAACTGAGTGTTATTTGATAAAATTGAATCAAAATTAAAATGTAATTTGTTAACATTTAATTTTAATTGACTTATAGATTCAATCAGATTTCAAAATATTTAACTTATCGGACATGGACTATTTAATTGAAATTCATTAAATAATCAAATTGAATTCATAAAAGAGTTCTAAAATTATATTTAAATCAGAGTTTACAGATTGAATTCGAATCACTCAAAACCTAGTCTAAATCCGATCATTAAAGGCATACTTAAAATTTGAGTTTTGATTATTATCGTTCTACCGTTTTCTTTAACCTGAGGGTTACCACCACTATGGAGGAACCCTGGCTCCGCCACTTGGAAGAAGACACTATATGTCTATAATAATAGGGTAGGTATGAAATGGGCCACCTTCTTAATTGAGCCATGTTTTATAGGAAGCTTCTCTGAACCTGTTTGGGAATGCAAAAATTATTACTCTATCTGACTGGAGCAGTAGGACCACATGTTGATATTTTTTTTTCTCTGTTCTTGACAACTACCAACCTATTGAATACTGTATTATGGACTTGCAAAATGGTCAAGTTGCAATGGTAGAAAGATTACAATTGGCAAAGGCTAAGATATTATTATGATTTAAAAGTGTGGGATCATACCTCTACAAGGTTGTGTTTAGAAGTGAAAACATCAATGAAAATTTAAGATAATTCTCTAGTTTAAGGTTTTTTTTTTTGGTGAATATTCACATTTCCATTCTCAACAAGCAAGTTTGGAAAAAGAAGTATTCCATTTTTTTTTTCTCTTTTTATGGTGCTTACATTTTCTTGTTAAAACTTTCGCCTCACCTAGCTCAGGGATAGATTTAGGATTTAAGTTAAAATGGCTCCATGAAGGAAGGAATTACTAACTCCGTCACTGTTGTTAAAATGGCTTCTAACTAATATTCTACTGGTGGCTCATTAGTGAAATTTTACTATAAATAGAAGGGGTTTGGAGGAACCATACCCTATAACAGGAAGAGAGATCAGTTTTGAGCAAATAGAAGAAAGAAAAAAGAAAGAACATGGCTAAGGTAAACAACAAGAACAGCAACAACAAAATAGCCATGTTTCTAAACATGGTTCTGATTCTCTCTCTTATTCTCATGGTGGCTGAAAGCAGATCAATTCTTGGTGGTAAGTCCTAGATCATACTATTATTGGATTAATAAACACTTGAAATTCATACTTCCTTCCCAATAATCATGCTAAAACAATTTTGATATGGCACATTAATAATATATGCGGAATCGGCATGAAATTAGGTTGATTATTTTTCAATATCAACCCAAAAATGATGTGAGCTGTTAATACAAATAGTAAAGAGTGCAACCTAGGGGTAGCTACCAGGGATGAACTCTAAACCTAAACGTCTTGAGTTCGAATCTTGACAATCTTTTGGGGTCAAGTTATGAGAGATTTATCTCTCATGAATATCTTAGTCCCGGTGTGGATGACCAGTTTTTGATCAGGCCAGGGAGAGAATTAGTCAAGATGCGCGTAAGTTGGTCCGGATACTCTGCATAGTTGAAACCAAAAAAAAGAAGAAAGTAAAGAGTGCGGATTAGTATCGACCTTAGAAAGTGGGAATACACCACAACCACCTTGTTGAATAGTATTGTATGACAAAAATGTCTCATTTTTTTCCCACTCTTTTCATTTCTTAATATGGTATTGTATGAATTCCTGTAAAACTAAAACTATTTTACATTATTTGCTAGCATTTAAATCGATTGAAATTTTAATTTATGGAAAGCCAATGAGTCGTGGGTTTGAATTCTAAAGTTTCAATACTTGGGTTTCGTGTGTTGATGTATATACGACGCGACGATTCATAGGGATGGTAATTGACTGAGAAAAAAGGGGTATTCGTTCAAACCCGTTCTGTTTGGGCAGGGGATAAACTATACATATTGGACGGTGAATATATACGAAGATATCTGTATAAATCCGTGCAAAGATGGACTGAAACTCATCCCCGCCCCGCCTCCGCCCGCCTGGCTAAACTCGTAATATATATATAACAAATAAAATAATTAAGTGAAACACACATTTATTATATATATTATTTTTGTGAGCTTTTATGTTTGATTTATTTGTTATATAATGAATTTGCATCCTTCTTGTAAATCCATTTGTGAGGTTTTATAGTTTTTTTTTCCTTAAAATCATATAAATTAATTGTTATGGACAAGGACAAGGACGAGGATCAAAATTTACCCACGGGACGGGGATGGGGATTAAATTTTTTTCCACTAACTAGGGCGGACCGGGAGAGGACGAATATTTTTGAAGCGGATACGGAGGTGGAGACTACTCCCCCTGTCCCCGCCCCGGTCCACTGCCATCCCTTGATGCCATTAATAATTAGGGGAATTAGTCTCAAGATATCTAATGCGACTAATTAAAAAAAAATCGGGTTACAACTTACCGATATTAAACACAAGCTTTAAAATAAGACGAACTGAATAGTTTGATTTGATCACATAGTGACATCTTTTTTGTTTTCTTTTGATCTTGAAATGAGCAGTTAAAGTGAAATGTGATTCAGTGGTTGGTGTGATAAGTGGAGATACTTGCTATGGCATTACTCAGAGTTTCAACTTGACAATGAAATACTTCAATGGCATCAACCCCAACCTCAACTGTTCTGCTCTCTTTGTGGGTCAGTGGATTTGTATTAATGGCACAGGTTAATTAAGCCCAGAAACTAAGCTTGAAAAGCATCCATTGAATAAGGAGCCAGAAATAGGCTTACCTTTGGCTCCATTTATGTTTTCTTTCCATGAAATGGCCTTTCGATGGATGAAACAATGGCCATTTGTTTTATTGTTGTTGGAATTTCAATAATGTTAGTTCCACATGTTAGATCATGTCCATGGGTCTATTGACTATTGGAAGAGTAATATATAAAATGTTGTTTCAAAACCGATCGACAGAAGAATTTCAATCGATTGACAGGTTTTCAGACGATTGTTTATGAATGGTTCAAATGTCTTGTTTCAGGACATCCTTGGATGAATTTAATGGACAAACACAGAGTACAAGAAACTAATAAAATAAGATTCTTTTATTAATTAAATCGAAGGGACTTCGGTTACAAAAAAAGACTGAATAAACAGCCTTGATCATCTCCTGCCTTTCTTTAGTTTCTGCTATGTTGCGTCTTCTTAGTACATCCAGATTACCAAATGTCGATACACTGAATTTTAATAAGATTTAATATTTTATGTCCAAACACAAGATAAAGAAAGCAGAACATAAGTTACATCAAATAGGTGCAATAGAACTGAAAAAAGCTAGAGAATGATTGAAATATCAAGAACTTATTGACAAATTCATAAATTTTAGTGCATGCCAAGTGCCTTATTAATAAGTGAAAATGTGTGTCAAATCTTCATATTCGTGTGACAAACTGACAAGGTAAAAACAGAGTGGGGAAAAAACTGGTAGGTAGCAAACTGAACAGGAACCAAACCCATCTCATAACAAGTCTCTTAGCCTTTTCCAAACTTTTTACTCTGTAAATCAATGTAGAAGAATCCTGGCATGAAAAAGAAACTTTATTGATGAACTTTTTGTGTGTGTGTATGTGTGAGTGAGTGAGTGAGAGAGAGGGAGAGAGGGAGAGAGGAACAAGTAGCAGAATATGTACCACTTATCCAATGTTATCCAAAAACATATCCAGAAGGCATGTTAGCAGAGGCATAGGTGCCTTATTGAATTAAAGTTTTGCTTAGTCATGTGATTCTTATTTTCTCCATCATTTGATAGAGGCAAAAAAGTCATCCACTTGAATGAAACTATGGTGGTAATACATCACTTCCTTGGGTTCTTTTCCAAGAGCCTGACCAGTGTCATTGTTCTTTTGTGACCAGGAAGTGTTTAAATGTCATTATTCCCAACAGAACAAAAGGTGTGATTCGTACTCAAAAACATGTGAAATTCGATTGCCACTAACAGTAAAGTTGTGGATGTTAGAGTTGCTTATTCTTTGATCCTATGACTGCCTCTTTCTCATACAACATGCCTTTCAATGTTTCAACCTTATCGGTTTTGATGTTTATCAACAAGAATTGAATTTGTAGGATTGGGTTTATTAAGGATCTAAATTTGTCAAGATTATGACAACTAGAATACGATGAATCTGTTTCTAAATCGGGCTTTGAGTCGAGTGCTTAATCTTTTCAACCATGTCTCTTGTGGAGGGTAACTGCTTATAATCCAGAAGAATGAGAGAAAGAAGGAAGTAATTCATACAGAATAGGATTCTTTCTCACTTCTAATGTTCTACATTGTCAAGTGATTTCTGTTTTAGGTACTGTCTCGATCAGGGAAGTAAAAATATGAATTAATTTATAACATTATCTGTACTAGTTGAGAGTATTAGAGCTCTGAATTGCAGAAATGGAAGTGAATTCTTATGATTTTACACACAGCATTTGGAAATTTAGGGCCTTACAGGGGATATATTATCTTCCTTCTCATCTCATTACTGAGAGAAGTTTGCAAGTTCTTTGGACTCTTTTCACAGAAGTCAAACTGCCAAAATTTTCACTTAATAAGATTTTTGTCCAAAACCATTTGGAATTGTTTTTTGTACAGAGTTCCAAAAGTTTTTAGTTAAATTCAGCAGATCGTCTTCCTCCCAGTCTTCTTGCCTGTTGGGGGAGGAAGGCGGGTGGTACGTGCGACTAGATGACACTTAATGGTAACAACAAAACTGAATCACCAAAACAAGAGACAACGCTATGAAGGAAAGATGAATTAGCCAACTTTAATGGTTCTTCGCCAATCCCTCTTTTAGGGAGCTAACCCCAGGGTTGGGAAAAGCATTCTCTCTTTAAAGATCTACAAGTCAACTGAAGATATGAGGCATATTCCAATTAACAAAGTCACTCCCCGAGGGAGAAACGCATATCATTACATCCTAAAGTCAGGAAGAGAGCACTCGGGGAGCTCATATTCATATTGGAAAGGAAAGGAGCTTGGACCAGTCCTGTCTTTAATGGAGGGAAGGGGAAGCAGCCTACCTTATTGAGCTAACAACGCACTTAAGGGATCACCCTTGTTTGTTAACCAAAAAACAAAGAAAGTAGCTCCAGCCCGTAGCCACCCTTGCGGTCTGAGAGAACAACCGTATGACGGCTTCTCTAAAAGCTAATCCTTCAGTTAGGGAGCTAGACCTTCCTTTAATATTCAAGGTTGCTTAGAACTTGAATCACTATATAAATTGATGGCAAACAGAGGGAGTCGAAACAAGATCATTTCGAAGGAGATAATTACAACAAAAAACCAAGTTATGGATCTTGATTTTGAGCATGTTAAGCTGTTCATGATACAAACTCCCCACAACAATTGTGTCAATTTCAGTTGAAACAACCAAAGGGCAAGCACAAATGAATTCATACATAAAAACTAATTTATATAATTCTTGATATTGGAACCAATTTATGTACTGGTACTGAAAAATGCAAAAGAAACAGCAATTCAAAGCTACATATTAGCATCATCGATCAGTTACATGGGAGATGAACAGAAAAACAGAAGATAGTAAATTATCCCCCCTTCATCCTTTGACAACTCTGTATGTATGCAGCAATATATAAGTTCATGGTAGACTACACTTCTTTGAGAGGCTTATCTCCCTTGCTGAATTCGATCGCGCCATTAGCCGGATAATCCTCATCACTCATGAACCTGGACCAGAACCAGTGTTGTTTCCACACAATCACCATCTCTTCAATTGGTATTCCCTTGGTCTCAGGCAAGAAGATGTATACAAAGATGGTCATAACTATCACGAAAAACCCGAAGAAGAGGAACAAACCAAACTTCAAGTGGCAAAGCATTGTCAGGAAGATTTGAGCAACAGCGAATGTGAAGATCATGTTGACTGAAACATTGATACTTTGTGCAGCAGATCGGATTTCGAGTGGGAAAATCTCACTAGGTACCAACCATCCAAGAGGACCCCATGACCATGCAAATCCAGCAACATAGATGCAGATGAATAGCACCACCACAATAGCATACCACTTTGGTAACTCACCAGGGTTCCCATCTGTTCCAAATTTAGCAGCTATACAGATTGCAACAACGACCTACACTCATACAAAAATGAAAAATCAGTACCATAAAAACAAAACAAACATGTTGTGTCACTTGATCTTGATGAACAATAGCAAATGACATACCTGGCAGATAAGCATTTGGACACCACCTTCAAGGAAGAGAAATCTCCTTCCCCACTTATCGACACCATAGATTGAAACTAAGGTTGCACCAACATTTACAGCACCAGTGATCACAGCAGACATGAGTGCAGCGTTGCTTCCAAAACCAATTGTTTTGAATAGAACCGGTGCATAAAACATAATCACATTAATCCCAGTAAGTTGCTGGAAGAATGGAATAGCAATGGCCATTACAAGTTGGGGTCTGTACTTCCTTTGCAAAAGATTTCTCCAAGGGTCCTCCACTTTCTTAGATTCCTCACTAGCAGCAACTAAATCATTGAACTCCTCATCAACACTTTCAATACCTCGAATTCTCTTAAGCTTAGTTTTTGCCTCTTCTGTCTTGCCACGCTCAATGAGCGAGTTTGGTGTCTCGGGAAGGACTAGTGATCCGATTGTGATGATAAGGGCAGGTACCATTGCACCCCCTAAGCTCAAACGCCATCCCCATCCGCCCTTGATCTTAGCAAAGAAATAGTTCAAAATGTTTGCTACAAGGATACCAATTGTAATGGACAATTGGAAGCCAATGTTCAGGGAACCTCTGTACTTGTAAGGAGCCATCTCAGACAAGTAGAGTGGCACAGACTGTAATTACAAACCAAACAAGAACACATGAACACCATAATCAAAACATAGCCTTAATCCCAATAATTTGGAAAACCCATTACAAATTATAATCTACATGATAATTTTGAATTATACAATTGGAAATTAATTAAATAAAAGTCGTTATCCGGGGGTCAATTTTGGAATCAAACAAGGAAAACAGATCATTATGTGCATAATTTATACATAAATTAATGAAAGAGTTACTTTCAAAGTCAATTTGTTAGCTGTTTATATTCAACGCCGTTGCATTCACGAGTAAACGGATGATGGAAACATAGCAAACAGAAATGTCATGTGCTTAGAAAAACAAGGTAGTTATGACTTGCAGATAATGTTAATTGAAAAAAGGGGATTCTTTTGTCTCAACCACTAATTATTAGACTACTTTTTTTTATTTCTTTGACTAATTTGTATTCAGCTTGATGAGTAACAAGTGATTTATCTAGTTGAAGCAAATCTCAAAGCAGATCCGAATCTAAGATCAACTCAACTAGCAATACAATCAGAGTTTGATGAAACTTGTTTTAGAGAATGATACAAAAAACCCAGAAAGAAAATCACAGACACTGGACACAAAGATCAGTGACCAGAGAATTTAAGGATCAAAAAGATATGCAGAAGATCAGAACTGGTTCAGAGTCAACTTTACAGCAAAAAACACATCTGAGTACTTTGAAATACTCTTCTCTGACCACCTCTTTTGAACAACACTCAGATCTGAAAAAAATTTGAATTGTGTGGTGTTTTTGAAGTACTTTTCTTGTTCTGAAAATCAAATTTTCAGGCAGTTTTGCTTTTGAGTAATTAAGGGTATGATTCAAAACTGATAACAAGAACACAAAAGCAGGGGAAAACAAATACACAAGGACAAGGAACAAGACAAGAGAACAAGCAAAAATCTTGGAACAATCGTATGGAAAAAAAAAAACTTGTAAATATTCCTTCTTGTGTTTCAAAAAACACCAAACTTGTACTCTACCAACAACTTGAAATGAGCCAACAAAAAAGTGGTATATTAAAACATTCGAATCTCTTGATCCAAAACAAAACAAACACCCTTTACACCAAACACAATTGTGAGAAAAAAAATCAGACAGATTTCATATGTTTTAGAGAGAGACAAACAGACCTGATTGGCAAACCCAATACCAAAACCAAGCAAAATACGCCCAACAATTAACATCCAGACAGCTTGAGCAAAGCCGTTGATCAAAGCCCCAATGCAGAAGAGTACACCACCAAAGAGCATTGACAACTTTCTTCCTAGTTTTCGGGTCACCCAAGAAGCTACAATAGATGATATAAGTGCAGCCAAGTACAATGAAGATGTGAACATGGTCAGTGTTTGACTGTCAAACATACAGTACTGGTTCGTGGATGTATCAGCCTTTTGCTTCTTGTACACAGATGGAAAAAACTTCTTCAGAAATGAATCCATGGATGTCACTCCACCTACATATTTTCACATGAAATCCAGATCAAATATCTAAACATAACCATTTTTACAAGATAAAAACCATATGGGTTTTAATTTAGGTGTACCTGAAATACCGATATCGTAACCGAAGATCAAACCACCCATAGCAGCAACAATGCAAGTTACAGTCACATAGAGAGTAAGGTTGCCTGGATATTCTTTTCCATTACCGGGACCAGGACCAAAACCTCCGCCTGCCATTGTTGTGGTTGTAAACACGAGAGAGAAAGTGGTTTGGGGTATGAATGAGGAGGAAGAAAGGAAAATTGAGACAGAGAAGTGTTAGAATATGGAAAATGTAGACAGTATTTATAGAGGGAAAGAGAGAGTAGACAAGGAGAAGATAAGAGGTTTGTATGGGTGTGGAAAGTGTATATATAGAAATTCAATAGTCTATTTCGTAAATTAAGGAGTATGGTAGCTGTCAGAAGACTCAAAATATAGTAAATAATTTCTGAGTATTTATCTTTTAACTTTAATCTAGGCTTAATTTATGTAAAATTAGAATTATGACTGAAATTGGATCATCTCCAACATACTTTCTTTAAACTTTTGGGCCAACTTACACCGACTTCAACTAATTCTTTATCAGGTCTGATCAAAAGCAAATCATCTACGTCAAAATTAGGGTATTCATAAGGGATGATTCCCTCCTGACCTAATCTGAAGGAGTTACAAAAATTTGAACTCAGAATGTCTGAATTTATAGTTCAATCTTCTTACTACTTAAACTACTCATTAGGGTTAATAAAACTCATTCTTTAATACATTATGAATGATCTATCAACGTCCATACCATATGTTAATACATTGTTTTTATGTAGTGTGATTTTCTAATCCAATCCCAATTTGTGAGAAAAATTGTCATTTTTGTTGTTGTCACGGCCATCAGATTTTCATTTCAAGTTTTTTTTTCCCATGTTTGTGGTATATTGATTCATATAAAACTCTGATTGACATTGGTAATTAGACGCTACCATAAGAGGGGGGATAGTAATTTTTTTTTTGGTTAGGCACTACCACACTATTATAGAGTGAAAAATAATGAGATTAGAATCTGTAACTTTAAAGTCTAATACTAGAGGCAATGACCATTAGGTCAGCCCATCTAGAAGAATAAAAGATTAATATTTTAATAGTGATTTCATTTTTAGTTCTTTTACATACAACTATGGAGAGAGAGAGAGAGAGAGGGGGGGGGGGGGGGGGAGAGGGAGAGAGAAATCTAGGTTGTTTGGCTCTTCAAAATGACATTTTTTATCAATGGGATAAATTCACGGTTCTCATTACGGATAATTAGATAATATTGCAATAATTATGTTTTTTTTTTGGGTGGATAAAAAAGGATAAGATCATAGTTGTGAATGGCTATTTTGGGCTCAAAGGGATAAATATCATAAATTTGAAAACATTTAGTCTTATACACCAAAAATAAGTATGAATGAAATCAAGAATGAATTCACAAGTTATTTTTTTTTTTTCAATGGAGGGGTGTTCGGATCAGTTTAAACGCACTTCGACTAATTTATTCTCCGATTTAATCAAATACAGATCATCTACACCAAAACAAAAATATTCATGAAGGATAAATGAGAAATCTCTTATGATTTAAATTTAAAATATATAAATTTACAATTCCTTTTTTGTTACTACTATAATTTAATCCACAAACTAATGTGGCAATGTGATGGTGGGAATGCAAGGAGCACAAAAGACTTGGTGGCAGTCAACGTTTTGATATTCCAACTTATACCAACGGTAAGTACACGTCGGCAGGTACACATATATTATCTATCTTTATCCCTCTTGGTGGGACTGGATTCAATTCATATTGACTTTCAAAAAAAATTAGATCACTTGGAAGTTGAGTTATTGTCTTCTTGAATTCTTGTGGCTGCAATATAACTTTAGATAAATATATTTAAAATATACATATATTTCCTTATATATATTCATAAGTATACAATATATATTCATAAGTATACAATAATGAGAGATATGAAATTTGAACATAGGATATTGTTTGTTATCAAAAAATGGTATCTACAATATAAAACATGACAGACTTCAATAAATTCATCAAACAGTCTTAAATATGCTCATCCAATGACTATTAATATTCTTCTCAAAATCATTCACATTACACTGTACCTTCAGACACGAGCTATCCCTAATCTATAATATAAAACAAGACAGACTTCAATAAGTCCATCGGACAGTCTCAAATAGACTCATTCAACGGCCACAAATATATTTCTCAAAACTATTTACAATGCACCGTACCTTCAAACACAAATTATTCCTAATTTTTTTTTTTTTGAGGATGCGCTCATGATTTTGATTATTCTATTTAAATTGCTTGAAAAATATTTGCATCTTGATCCGTAGATGGGTTTTTTTTTTTTTCCCCACTTTCACTTTTTTATTTTATTTATTTATTTTTATTATATTGTGTATAAAAGTAGGTGGGTATATATCCACAAGTATAGTTTTGAAGCTGAATCATCAGATTTTGTACACCTAATATTTACCTTATCGGTGTTTGGATAAAGCCATAGTTATTGTGGCGCTTATTTCTACGTCGGCCACAATAAAAAGGGTCGCCGAAACGTGACTCCAAAGGCTTTTACGGCAAGACCCAGATGCCATGTGATAGTCACGGGCCACTTACTTTGGTAGAGACAGAGTAAGAGCATGACAACTAATTCTTAATGTGATTGGGTGCAAAATGAAGTGTGATATATACCCAAGATTACCCCTCTCAATTGTGTCGAGTGAAATAGGTTTATATCGATTTTTAACGGGTTCATATTAAAAAATACTTCACTCATACATGATTTGTTTAAATGAATCGTATCATATCGGGTTCGTATTATATATGAATCGTGTAAAACCGATATATAAACGAGTCTTGTCATATATTTTTTTTGATTGATTTCTCTCATACCAAATTCATTTATTGATCGTGTCGTGTTTGATACATTTATTTATGAAACGGGTGACTTAAAAAAATAACAATTCTTCTAATTTCGTGTCGTGTTCGTGTTGTATTAACGAGTAGTGTCATATTTTGAAACATTTATTCTAGATGATGTGAGAAATCTATTTGATATTAGGTAGTAAGTTGAATTCTCAATTTATAAAATGCAACAAGAGTCTAAATTAATGTAAGACAACTCAATCAATATATTTATGAATATCAAATAATTGCATCATTCCATCAATCAATCAACACCTACATTTCTCTTCATTTTAATTTTAAACTAAGTACTTAAAAAAATTAAATTATTATTTAAAATATAAAATTGACGAGCCTAGATTCAACAGGATCAGACACAATAAATCAAGTAAGCCTAAGTCAGCTAAAAAACAGGTCAAACCCAGTTTGTGAATTCGACCCAGCCTAATGTCCAAGGAGTCCAAGAAGGATTAGAGCACGTGGGGAGCAATTATCGAGATACTCACTCTCGAAGATCAAGACACCATTTAATTGTACTTACATTTTGTAGCTATCATCCCCAAAGAATTAGTGTCTTCCCCCTCAAGTCACCTCCTCAACTAAGGCTATGTGCTTATAAATTGTAAGTTCTCTCCATTGAGATAAGCATCGCTACATCTCTCTACACACCCCTCACATAGTTTTTTTCTCTCATAACTATTGTACCTCTCCTGGAGTTAACTATTGTTATATCTCGTTCACCTTATTTTATCAATAAAGGTTCCCCGACCACTGTTGTCGTTTTCCGGAGTAGAGTAGGTCACGCCAACGAACTACTACATATCTGTGAGTTGACTGGATATTTATATTATTGTCATTGATTGCTCTATTAATTGTCCATTAATTACACTTTATCACACACTCGACTGTTGATCTTATATAAAATTGTTTTGTACATCATAAAAAATATTGCAGTATCAATATTTAATTTTTAATATTGTATAATATGTTGAGACACGGAATTATTGATAGTGCTCTACAAGAATGGGCAAAAGGAGAATTAAAATTCGATTAGTACTTATGCTGGAATTAATGCAAACAAAAGGGAGATTTTCCCTTTTTTGATTGTGTAGTTTGAGAGGACTCCAAAAGGGTATGGCTAATGGCTGTCTGTTTCCTTTCCTTAACCTTCCCTTACAAACATTGGATTCGGTTCTTGTAACAGTAACTCACAACTACCCTTTAAAATGAAGGGTGTAATGCACTTTCACTTTTTTTTTTTTTCTCATACATTCTTATTCTATATTACTTTATCATGTTTACAATTAATAACTACGCATAAATCGAACAAAAAATAATTTATATCCATTAATTCTGGTATGTTACCCACCTTTTTTTTTTTAATTTTTTTATAGGGGTTGTTTGTAGGCTTATCAATCGTGTTGGGTGAAAGTGATTCGTGTCAAAAAAATATTTCACTCATACTCGATTAGTTTGTCTAACCAGTCGTGTTATATTGAATTCGTGTCGTATATGAGTTGTGTAACCGGTATATAAACAAATCGTTTCGTGTATGTCTTTTTGATTAACTTTACTCATACCCGATTCATTTATTAATCGTGTTGTATCAGCTTCACTCGTTTATAAAACGGGTGATTTAAAGAAAACTCAAACTCTCTAATTTTATATCGTGCTAACAAATCGTGTCATAATTTTGAAAGCTCTAGTTGTATACTTATCCTAAAATGTGTGTATGAGGCTTAAGGGGTTGGGTCATTGATATGCCATAAAATAGTTGCACTCCCTCGAGTCTTTTGTTTGATGACAACTAAAAAGGCAATTGACTACAAACTTTTTGGGCTTATTGAGTGGAGGCAATTAGAGGAAGATGACATGGGACAAAGGACAAAACTTGGAGTGACTTGTTAGGTATGTGAAAGAGCAAAGAATAAATTCACTTGAAACTACAATGGCACAGCCTAGCAGATGGTTTCCCTTATTTTCTTATTCTGCCACTTATCTTGGGCGAGGGAGACTATAGGGTTCGACTATACGAAAGAGAACTGCGAATGTCCGTCCCATGAATCGCCCAATGTTGGTAACAACCATTGTTGAAGGACCATCTCACTTGAATATAATTACTCTCAAATCCAAGGGGTAGACTAATGAAGACAAGGGACAAGTTATAAATTCAGAAGTATTGAGTTCAAAACTTAGGTGGTGTTTGATAAAACTGAAAGCTGAACACTGAAAACTGAATGCTGAATTTTATGTGTTAAATGCTAAATTTTTTAATTCGCAAACTGTTTGGTATCAACTGAAATTTAAGTATTGAATTTAATCAAATTGTTTGACAAATATAAAGAGCTGAAGTCTGAAAATTATTATTATTCTACTTTGCCATTCTCTTTAAGCATCTCTTTACAACTGCCTTGTTCTTTTCACCACCATCATAATGGTGGTGGTAGTGGTGGCGGCAACACAATGGTGGTGTTGACATAATAGTGGTGGTGGCGACATAATTGTAGTGGTGGTGGTGTCGATGGTGATGGTGGTGAAGGTGACAATGGCAGTGGTAGTGGTGGTGGCAGTGACGGTGGCACAATGGTGGTTGTGGTGGTGGCAATGGCGGTGATGGTGGCGGTGGCGGTGGCGGTGACAATGGTGGTGGTGGTAGCGGTGGTACAATGGTGGTGGTAGCGGTGACATAATGGTAGTGGTGGTGACGGGAACCCAATGGTGGTGACGGTGGTGGTGGCGACAATGGTGGTGATGAAGGTAACACAATGGTAGTGGTGGCAGCAGCGATGGTGGTGGCAATATTATGGTGGGGGTGGCAGCGACACAATGGTAGTGGCGGTGGTGGCAATGGTGGTGGTGGTGGCGGCAATGGTGGCAGTGGCACAATGGTAATGGTAGTGGTAGTCGTGGTGGTGGCGACGACAGTGGTGGTGGCGGTGACAAAATGGTAAAGGTGGTAACGGCAACAAAATGGTCGGACGCTGGTGATGGTGATGGTGGTGGTGGTGGCGACAATAGTAGTGATAATGATGGTGGTGGTGGCGACCATGGTGGTGATAACGGTGACACAATGGTAGTGGTGGTGACAACGATGGTGATGGTGACGGTGGCACAATGGTGGTGGTGGTAGTGGTAGTGGTGGCGTCGGTGGTGGTGATGGCGATGACACAATGGTGGTGAGGGTATATTTGTCTATTATGAGAAATTGATAAAATCTTTACTGACTAACATTTTCAGTATTAAGTGATAAGTAGGTGGCTTGCTACTTAAAATCTTAGCTTATTTTAAAGAAGTGCTTAAAATATTAAGTAGTATAAGTTTTAGGTTATCAAACGGATTTAATTTATAAAATGCTTAAAGTATTTAGTTTTAAACCTTAAGTGGTGTTATCAAACAACCCTTTAGTAATTCTCTTGAAGTCAAGTCATAAAAAATTTATCTCTTATAAATTTTTTAGCGCAGACGTGAATAAAAAAAAAAATCTGGTTATCGGATTGTTTGCTTCCAAGATATGGGTGGTTACAAAGGGGTGGTATTAGGGAAATAGTATGTGGGGCCCACTTTATATCTTGTTTGTTTGGTATTTTTCGTTCAGTATTATTTTTCGGATAGTAGTACCGACCCGGTGTGAACAGGGATTTTAATGCCTTCTATATGGTACTAAGCAATACCACCTACCAGGTGGTATTATCTTCCCGGTACAAGTGAAAGGACGGTACAAACATGCAAATTGATACGAATGCGCTCCTTTGTTAAGAGTTTATATATAAAAAATATATTTTGAATTTTTTCCTTATATTATGTTTAAACGTACGGTGTCAACGATTTTTTTTTTAATTTTTTTTTTCTTTGTATTATATTTAAGCGTACGTTGTTACCTTTTTTTTTTTTTTTAAAAAAAAATTATTTTGAATTTTTTCTTTGTATTATGTTTAAACGTACGGTGTCACCGGTTTTTTTTTAAAATTTTTTTTTAAAAAAATTATTTTGAATTTTTTCTTTGTATTATGTTTAAACTTACGGTGTTACCGATTTTTTTTAAATTTTTTTTTTAAAAAATTATTTTGAATTTTTTTCTTATATTATGTTTAAGCGTACGGTGTTACCGATTTTTTTTTAATTTTTTTTAAAATTATTTTAAATTTTTTCCTTGTATAGATGATTAATGATAAAATGAAATGAATGATGTTAAGGGTAAAATGATATATTTGTTATAGAAGATGTGTTAGAATAGAGGGTTGTTTGTGGGATCCACTATAGTACCTATTGAACAAACAAACAAAAGGAAGATGTGATAAAAGTTTAAGATCGGGTATAATATAATATTTCTAATACCACCTAAATCTAATATTCCAAACAAACATGCCCTTGTTGTATTGTCATTTCAAGTGGCTTGAAACTACTTCCACTTCAAAAATCACTTTAAACTTTAAAGTGTGTAAGGTTTTATGATTCTCTTGGATAGTTCTTTATTTTTTTATTTTTTAAATCAGACAGTCACGTAGGAAGTTTGAGGTTAATTATTATGGTGGGGACATGTATGTTATCACCGTCCAAAAACCATCCAAGTCATTGACCCAGACTTGCCAAATCGGAACAAAATTGAGGGTCCCACTAGCTTTGATTTTGGGGACTTCACTATGGTTCAGTTAAAAATATTTCGGTTTCATACCTCTAAAATTTATTATTTACGAGGATATTTTATAACTTTTGTAGTTAATTTTACAACTAAAAAATTTACTTTTTTGTGGTTGATTTATCATTTTTATAGGTATTTTTATCACTATTGTGAGTGTTTTTATTATATTTATGATAACTATTTTTACCACTTTTTTAAATACGAAAAAATCTATCACTTTTGTGAGTATTTTTATTACCATTATCATTTATCACTTTTTTGGTAGTTGAGATCGATCCTAACAATTACAACAAAAGTCATAAAATCCTAAAATGTTAGGACCGATCACAATTAGCACAAAAATAATAAAATTACCGGCAAAGGTAATACATTTTTTTTTTTGTTATAAAATGACCATAAAAAATTATAAAAGACCCATTAATATAATAAAATTTAGAGATATGATACCAAAAAAAATTTCGGTACTGTAGTCAAGTCATGTGGTGTTTGTACATTTGCACTCAAATAGTCATTTATAGTGCATTTATCTAATTGAAAATTTTTATTTGAAAATTAATTTATTAATTTTATTTATTGATTTAATCATCATAATCATTAAATTAATAACGACCTTAACCAATAAAATAGAGTTCACTGTCAATCCAAAGAGAGTGAGTGATTAAGTCTGCAAATAAAGAAAATAAATTTTGTTTAAATAACATTATTCTATCTAATCAGAACAATTCTTAGGGTTTGGACAATAGAGGATTCTAATGGTTCTTGTTTGGATTTAAATTTTGGACTTTAGGTATCATGTGATTATGTCTGTTGAATTTTGTTATTTTTTTTTTTCTGTTGTATGATAAGTAAAAAAAAAAGGGAGGGTTGATTAAATAAATGTTAGATGAGTCTTTCTATGAGGGTGATGAGTTATTCTCTTTCTCTCAAATCACGATAATCAGTCGATGAGTTCGAGAAAGTAATCAGCACAAGTTGAATATATTTCAATTCTGTTCAAATTACGGCGACCAGTCGTTACACTCGACAAAGTAATCGGCACAATTCTGAACATTCTGTAGTAAAAAAATAAAATAAAATAAAATAAGTAATGGTTTCTTGTAATTTTGGGGAAGAGGAGGCAAGCTTATGTTCAAACCTGGGGGACCCCTGGACTCCAAGAAAGGGCAGCTGTTAGTGGGTACCACATTGTTGAAAATTGGAAACAAGTAGGTCCCACGTAACATTTTTCCACTTTCACGTGCGAGTACGATGAATGATTCATCCCATTCACACACGATCTAACATGTTCTATATCAATATGAAGTTCCATCATCAAACCCAAAGTAGAGATAAAAAGATTGTGTCATGTTGGATTCATATTATTTCCAAGTCATGTGTCATTTTGAATATTGTTCAATTTATATCAAAATCATTTATAATCATATCTATTATTTATTGAATATAAATCTCTTTAATATAAATAAGAATAATATTAATATTTAAACAAATTTTCTTGTAACTTTCCTGCTTTTCAAATTATAGAAAGAAAATTTTTAAAATTTTCTTGTATATATTTCGTGTTAACCAAATGCATGAAAAAAAATATATTTTTTTTTCTTTCACTTTACTTTCTACCACTTTTATTTTCTATCATTATTTTTTTCTTAATCAAACAAACATAGAGAATTAAATTTCAAAGATTCTATAATCTTCCTGGGTGCGTCTAGAAATAACAAGATAAGGGTGAGGAGTTAATTGTAACATGGAGAAGTCAACCCCTACCCATTATTGCATTGAAATCAAATAGTGTTCATCGTGCTAGCATTGACCATCCAATCTCTTAGCTGAAACTATGGCCAATTTCAAACTAATATAAAGTTGTTTTTCTTACTCAAATGGCCTCTTTGCGTTCCTCTTAAAATTACTTACATTTAGATTTTTTTTTTAAATTTCGTAACAATGTAATTTTTTGTGTAATGAATTATCTTTGTATCTCTTAATCACCATACAATACACGTGTGTATGTATTGTTGATAATCAAAGATTTTAAGTTGTTGATATGGGCTTAGGGTTTTTAATTAAGAGTTGAGTTGTACATTTTTGTACCGTTGAATTTATGCTTATCCCATGTGCATCTCTCTCTCTCCCCCTCAAAGATGGTCCTTGTTTGATTGATTGTTTGACTCCATCAAGGGGTGGTGATGAAGTTGGATGAAGATAATGAAATGGTGAATGTGTTGGCACTATGCACAAAAGGTCAATAAGGCATGAGATAGGAATTCTGACTTTGAATTTCAAGCACACAATCTAAATTTTTATTTCCCATTTATTCTTTTTGGTTCTCCCCAAACAAATATAAACATACATAATGGGTACAAAGTACGAAAACCTTTTTTCTCAACGAAAAAAATTTGTTACACCATAAAGGAAGAACGAAGCTCGAACCCAGATAAAAAACCTAAAACGAATTGTTTTTTGTCGATTGGATCTTGACTTCTCTCCTCATCATCATACATTTTCAGCTATTGAAAAGAAAGAACATTAGAGAGTGATGGTCTATTTTATTTATTTATTCATTCTTGGCCATGATTTTCCAGAGAATCATGAATAGAAATGATGAATGGACCCCCAAAATATTTTTTCTTTGAAGTTTCAATGCATGATGCTCTATAATATGCCAGTTTAGCCAGTTGGCCTTGATTAGAATACACTAATTCAAACTCCTCAAGTCATTAAATTATAAAATGTTACTCGATCCAAGATCATATCGGAAAATGGACATTTTTTTAATCTCTCAAACATACTCACCTTACTTCATTATCCTTATAAAAATCTTTGAATAGATACTATTTGAAAGGCCTTCGCATTCCTAATCCGGTAGGGCCGGATGGCTTTGTTTGCGCCAGCTAGGCAATATCGAAATTGGGATTGTACATGTATCAAGCAATATAATATAACAACCTAGCCATATCCCATTGTTTTTAGGGTTAGAGTCAATAACCCATCTTTAATTTCAAGTATTTAATTATTTCTTGAACGGTAACCTGATCTTGTTCACATATAAAAATGAATAAGATATCGTTTAGATTTTTGGATTTATTTCTATATTATTGTTGTTGTTATTGTTGTGGGTAGGGGTGGTAATGATAACTGAACACTATCGGGTAAGTGAGATTAATAGTATGAACGGAAACTACTCATATTACATCCAAAGGAACTTAATTATATGTTTATTGCTAGTTTTGTTTTTTCATGCTTTAGGCCTTCTTTATGTGAGCCAAAGGAATAGCTTTCCTTCGATTATAACAAGGCATTTACAAAAAGGATAAGGAATGGGTGGAGAGAGAGAGACTTATATTATTCATTGCCTAGTGCCAATATGAACAAAAATGCATCACAACCAGGGGCGGAGGGAGGCTAGGGCCAGGGTGGGCACGTGCCCCCCCTCAAATTTTTTTTTTTTTTTAGTTAAGTATATATATTATAAATTTGTATAATATATTATTTGTGCCCACCCAAAATCCAAGATAAAAATATTAGGCCCACATTATTTACCCAAAAAAATTAAAAAATTAAGTCCATTTAAAACAAAAAAATTTGAGCCCACTATTATCTACCAAAACTTATTAAAAAATCAAATATTTGACCTATCACAATTCATCCAAACCTATTAAAAAAACAAAACTTTAGCCCAACATTAAAAACAAAAATTTTGGCCCACCCACCATTAAAAAACAAAACTTTTGGCCCACTTGACTAAAGGGAGAAAAGGGTATAAAATCCCTAGTTGCAACTAAATAAAGAATAATTTTACTATGGACTTGTGATTGTGCCCATTGATAGAAAATTAATGAAAAATTAATTTACATTTAATTCATATACAAAATTTTAGTGATTTTTAAAAAATTTATATTTTATTGAAATATATAATTAGGTTAAAAATGTACTAAATTTTTTTTTTTTGTCTTTTTGTTAGGATTTTACTTCTGCTAAATAAAAATTGAATTTATTATTTTACAATAATTTTGTTTTGATTCTTAATTTTTTGTTATTCTTGAACTGAATTTTTTTGTATCAATTTCAGCTAAATATTTTTTTTATACCAGTTATATTTGTCCCCTCATAGACATTCATGACTTCACCCCTGACAATATATATATATATATATATATTTTTTTTTTTTTTTCGCATTTTTTATGTTAAATGGACTTCATGTATCAAATATAATATAATAAATATAAATATATTATATAGTGTGATTGATTAGAAGGAAAAAAATTAGAGGGCTTAATTAAAGTGCCCACCCTGACCAGAATTCCTGGCTCCGCCCCTGATCACAACTCAACCTCTCCCATGCATCCTTATTATGCAAGAAATATGGCAAGTTATCTTAGAGTATACACTTGAATCCACATGTAATCAATGGACCAATTCTTGCCATCAGAGATTGAAGATGACTGACCCATGTTATTTCAGGGTTAAAGATTACGGTATCACTTTTGATATGATGCCAACATTACAAGTAAATAGGAGCGGAGGGAGGGTGAGGGCAGTTGCCCCCACTGTAATTTAAGAAAATTTTGGGTTTCTTTTGAAATTTTAAGAAATTTTAAAATTTTAAAAACTTGCTCCCATTGAAAACACTATAAGTCTATAACAATAGAGCAGGTATAGGAAGCTTCTCTGAACCTGTCTGAGAATGCAAAAATTATTACTATATCTGACTGGAGCAGTAGGACCACATGTTGATATTTTTTTTTTCTCTGTTCTTGACAATTACCAACCTACTGAATACTGTATTATGGACTTGCAAAATGGTCAAGTTGCAATGATAGAAAGATTACAATTGGCAAAGGCTAAGATATTATTATGATTTAAAAGTTTGGGATCATACCTATACAAGTTGTGTTTGGAAGTGAAAACATCAATGAAAATTTAAGATGATTCTCTAGTTTAAGGTTTTTTTTTTGTTTTTTTTTTTTTTTTGTGAATATTCACATTTCCATTCTCAACAAGCAAGTTTGGAAAAAAGAAGTATTCCATTTTGTTTTCTCTTTTTATGGTGTTTACATTTTCTTGTTAAAACTTTTGCCTCACCTAGCTCAGGGATAGATTTAGATTTAAGTTAAAATGGCTCCATGAAGGAAGGAATTAAAACTAGAATTAGAGACATATTACTAACTCCGTCACTGTTGTATTCAACGCAACATGTTCCAAGTCAGAATAAAGGAGGAAAGTTGCATTAAGTAGCTGATAGTGAACGTAAAACTTTGTCGGACCGACCTTGATGAGTCCAAATAATGATATATGCGTTAATATTATAAACGTATAGCGCGTAACCGAAATGAATGATGAAAACGGACTCATATAGACGAGTCCAAATAAATAGAACATAAGACTTGATTTAATTGATTGGTTTGAAGAGTAGCATTGAGAATAACAAGGATTAAAATCAAAGAGAGATTGAAGACTGATTAACCAGGTTGGGGTAAGGATGAAGATGACAACTTAGGAACTAAAAAAGGCAATGATATGTTGACCTTAGTTGGCCCTATTTTAAAAAATTGCCCCACCAAAATTTGTTTGGTATAGTGGTATGGTGGGTCTATTCAATTGATTGCACAATAGATCTAATGACAGTTCATTTGCAACTTTCATATCTTTTTATTCTCCACATTCCTTGGATTTTCAATTTATACTGAATAGTTGCAATCATCAGAGAGTATATGTATTTATTCTCTCGGTTCAATTTTCATTTATATAACTACTACACACACACTCTTATCCTTTTGAAAAGTACACCATCTTGATTTCTTCTATTTTTCTCAATTAGGAGATATTCGGATCTCTTTTTTTGTCAGATTCATCCACCTCATTCTAAGACTTTTATACAGTTTTTTTCATTATGAGCTGGTCGTTCATCTGTAGAAGACTGTTTATAGATAATCAAATTTTCAAGAATAGTAATAAGTAAAAATAATTAAGTGGAGAAAGCATTTATGGTCCCCCCTTAATTAAGTAGACACAAGAGGAGCAAACATTTTCGTACCAGCACTGCAAGTGACAGGTGTATACTATCAATTCAAGGTCCCAAGTTCGAATCCAATTGACCGAAAATGTATGTTTTACCTGTGAATACATGCATTTTGAATTCACGTTGTAATTATAAGACTTATGTTCATGTAATTGGGATAATTTTTGGTGAATCTTATATGATTCAATTCGACTCGTATATACTGTCTGATGGGCCCGGCCCAAGGCCCAACTCAAGTTGTTGGCCCAACTTGAATAAAGGACCCACCTAGATGAAACTCAATGAGTCCAACCCAAAAGAGATCCACGCCTAGTCAGACTCATCAAGACTCTAAGAGCCACATCATCAAGGAGTATGCAGTGTCATCCCAAGAGCTTTTTCCACGCCATTTTGGAGTAGGGAGTAAGGAAGTCAACCACGCCATCCTAAAACCTAGTCTTGAGGAGAGCTCCGCAACTGTCTCATCCGTTGCAAGGATGGTCGCCAGCTCCATCAAATTAGTTTTTTAGTTGCTGTTAAGCCGCCTCAATCTATTAGGAGACACCTATAAAATGTAAGCCCCGTCAACACATGGGGGGCATCTATCACATCTTGCATCACTCTCATATCTCTGACATTCTGTATCTCTCAGATCTCTCATAACTTGTACCTCACTTGAGCTCTCATTGCTCTCACCTTATCTCCTTACACTCCTACAACAATAAAACACTCAGGTTATCCTAGTTCTTTACAGTGGAATAGATCACCTTGACCGAACCACTTAAATTGTGTCTTACTTGTGTTGAGTTTGGTATACAAAAAAAATTTGTGCACAATCATTGTCCATCTCCATTATTTTTATGGGTGAACATATCTATTGCTTAAAGTTACCATGTTGCAAAAGATTCCACATCATGTGCTGTGGAAAAATTGTGTTCCCATTGGCAATAAAGCCAGAAATGAAAACGATGGAGGGGGGGGGGGGGGGGGGGGGGGGTAAAAAGGCCTCATTGATGTTGAATTTTTTGGTCATAGATTAAATAGAAAGAATGGGTATGGTGGAAGACTTCATTCTTTTAGCTTCAAACATCGGCAAACAAAGTGAAGACAACAAAGCTTTAGAGTGGTTCGGTGGTTAAGTCTGACTTTTAGTAACCCAGATGTCTCAAGTTCAATTTATTTTTACACCCCCTAAGGACTAACCACCCTTATTCCTCATAAACATGCTCTATCTCAACTCATGTCATGGTGGCCGCCGTTGAACTCGAGGTAGTAGTCAATGCAAATCTAAACACCTTGTAACCAAAAAAAAAAAAATGAAGTTGACAGAACTTGACAAAATTTTATTCAAATGTTGGGCTCGTTGGGTTTCGGGGATAGAGTAAGACCCAAGAATTGGGCCCTTCGCCTGATGAAAACCACGACAGCTAGACCCACAAGCTTACACCATGCAACTTACGCTTACGAAGTCCATCCCAAGCCCAATACTGTTATACTAAGGATCAAAGAAGCTGAAGTTCGAGTTTAGATACTAGATAAGGGGGCGTAACATAGGGCTGTTAAGTAACTCACTTAAATTGAAGTCTGATGGTCTCACACGTAATACGAACGGCGGTAAGATATAGTTAGATTGTTGACCACATGCATTCTGACGTAATCTCAACCAGTATTGAAGATATTTAAATTATGAACCGTGCAATGTTTTTTGAAAATCAGTATTCGTCATAAGTCAATTATCTGATACCATTGATGGTCACAGACCTAATACGAATGGTGGCAAAATATCGTTAAACTATTAATCACGTGCACTAGAAAACAAATATGGCGCCTCAACGATTTAGACCAAAAGACTATCGAATATTCAAGAGGAAGTCTTCTATGAACAAGGATCTATTTATAGACTTTCAATAGTTACCAATGCAACCATTCAAACAAGAGACGCAATCGTTGACAATGATTGTGTCTGTTGTCCATCGTAACCGTCGATAACCGCTTCCTCTCCTACCCGTACACGGAAAACACCATCGATTCATATCTATGAGTTCACCGACTTACAAACTCAACTCAATAAAGTCGTCTAAAATTTTTTTTAACGTTGTATTAATTCACAGGGCTAAACTTGAAAAGGATCATGGTCCTTTGGAAGTTGGTACTCTAAACTAGACATAATTGTAAAAAAGTATACAAAAAAAAAATGTGTTGTAAAAAAGTATACTGCTGAGATACAAAGAATTAACTGCCCATTTTTTAAAATTTACTTTCCTAAAAGCGGTTTTATGAATATATCTTAAAATTAATTAGGTACATAGTGATAAGCTTAACAATTGGATTTTAAGAACATTAATTCGCGAAAAGCTTCATCTTCGAAAAACGTTTGCCGCTTCTTCTTCCTCTCCAAAAATCGTTTCATCTTCCTTAGCAAGAAGCTCTAAATCATTTCCTAAACATCTAGAGGGTTTTCGTCTTTGAAAGAAAAATCCTACTAGTTCACCATTTTGATGTAAGTTCGTCAACATGGGAATTAACGCAAGATTGCATGCGTGTATGTCTGTTACATAATGAAAAAACTCACCAAATGAGAAGAAATTGAAGAGAAGTTAACAACAAGACAATTGAATGAGTTGCGAGCGGATATGGTTTCACTGTCCCTCAACCATCCAAATTCTTGGAGTTAAAAAGATCTGAAAATACGGCGGGAATTGAAGAAATTATATGCGCACAAATGACAAAGTTTTTCATTGTGTGTGTTTTTTAAAATTAAACATTAGTGGACCATAAGTTATGAATTTAGATATTCTGTTACAAAAATATTTTATGCGGTGAATGTTAATTATCCAAATTATTCAGGAATGCATGTGTTTCTGCCATATTAATTCATTGGTTGTGAATAAACTGTGTGTATATTCTAACTGTTGACTGTATTTCCCTCATAGTGTAACAAAGACAGTGTAACAATACACTGTAACAAAGACAGTGTTCAGTAATTTTGTGGATGTGGTAACAAATTTAAAACAGAGCTGGACTGTATGAATGAAGATATATGCAAATATATGTTTGACAAAATATAATAATACAATATTTTGTATAAGTGTATTGTTACACTGTTATGATGTTCTCATATAAAAAAAATAGAATAATTACCTTTAAAAAGACAGACATAAACATAATGAAGTCATGAATTCAAACTTTGTAATTGCTTAGATAGAATGATAAGGATAAAATAATGTTTCAGACTTCCACTAATAAATGGCTTCTAGGCCAAAGAAGAAGAAGACAACAAATGATACTGCTGCAAAATTTAAAATTTAAATCAACTAATTTATCTTCAAAATAAACAGAAGAATCAAATCTTCCATTAAATTAGAAGATTTTTAATCCATAAATATAATTCCAAAAATAAATCAGTTTCCAAAAATAAATCACATGAATTAAAGGAGGACACAAATGTCAAAGAAAAATCCAAAAATTTCAAATTATATACTTGAAAATAATTAAAAATTAAAATTGGGGACTTCCTTACTTTATATTTTTTCTTTATATCTTTTTACAACTAAATCTAATTTAATATACCTCTATCCTTTGACAACTGTGTATGTGTGCAGCAATACATAAGTTCATGGTAGATTACACTTCTTTGAGAGGCTTATCTCCCTTGCTGAATTCGATCGCGCCATTAGCCGGATAATCCTCATCACTGATGAACCTGGACCAGAACCAGTGTTGTTTCCACACAATCACCATCTCTTCAATTGGTATTCCCTTGGTCTCAGGCAAGAAGATGTATACAAAGATGGTCATAACTATCACGAAAAACCCGAAGAAGAGGAACAAACCAAACTTCAAGTGGCAAAGCATTGTCAGGAAGATTTGAGCAACGGCGAATGTGAAGATCATGTTGACTGAAACATTGATACTTTGTGCAGCAGATCGGATTTCGAGTGGGAAAATCTCACTAGGTACCAACCATCCAAGAGGACCCCATGACCATGCAAATCCAGCAACATAGATGCAGATGAATAGCACCACCACAATAGCATACCACTTTGGTAAGTCACCAGGGTTCCCATCTGTTCCAAATTTAGCAGCTATACAGATTGCAACAACGACCTACACTCATACAAAAATGAAAAATCAGTACCATAAAAACAAAACAAACATGTTGTGTCACTTGATCTTGATGAACAATAGCAAATGACATACCTGGCAGATAAGCATTTGGACACCACCTTCAAGGAAGAGAAATCTCCTTCCCCACTTATCAACACCATAGATTGAAACTAAGGTTGCACCAACATTTACAGCACCAGTGATCACAGCAGACATGAGTGAAGCGTTGCTTCCAAAACCAATTGTTTTGAATAGAACCGGTGCATAAAACATAATCACATTAATCCCAGTAAGTTGCTGGAAGAATGGAATAGCAATGGCCATTACAAGTTGGGGTCTGTACTTCCTTTGCAAAAGATTTCTCCAAGGGTCCTCCACTTTCTTAGATGCCTCACTAGCAGCAACTAAATCATTGAACTCCTCATCAACACTTTCAATACCGCGAATTCTCTTAAGCTTAGTTTTAGCCTCGTCTGTCTTGCCACGCTCAATCAGCGAGTTTGGTGTCTCGGGAAGGATCAGTGATCCGACTGTGATGATAAGGGCAGGTACCATTGCACCCCCTAAGCTCAAACGCCATCCCCATCCGCCCTTGATCTTAGCAAAGAAATAGTTCAAAATGTTTGCTACAAGGATACCAATTGTAATGGACAATTGGAAGCCAATGTTCAGGGAACCTCTGTACTTGTAAGGAGCCATCTCAGACAAGTAGAGTGGCACAGACTGTAATTACAAACCAAACAAGAACACATCAACACCATAATCAAAACATAGCCCAAATCCCAATAATTTGGAAAACCCATTACAAATTATAATCTACATGATAATTTTGAATTATACAATTAGAAATTAATTAAATAAAAGTCGTTATCTGGGGGTCCATATGTTCTTGTCATGTTTTGAGAATAAATCAATGTGCATAATTTATAAATCTTTGACCACCTCTTTTGAACAACACTCAGATCTGAAAAAAAATTGAATGGGGTGGTGTTTTTGAAGTACTTTTCTTGTTCTGAAAATCAAATTTTCAGGCAGTTTTGCTTTTGAGTAATTAAGGGTATGATTAAAAACTGATAACAAGAACACAAAAGCAGGGGAAAACAAATACACAAGGACAAGGAACAAGACAAGAGAACAAGCAAAAATCTTGGAACAATCGTATGGAAAAAAAAACTAGTAAATATTCCTTCTTGTGTTTCCAAAAACACCAAACTTGTACTCTACCAACAACTTGTAATGAGCCAACAAAAAAGTGGTATATTAAAACATTCGAATCTCTAGATCCAAAGCAAAACAAACACCCTTTACACCAAACACAATTGTGAGAAAAAAATCAGACAGATTTCATATGTTTTAGAGAGAGAGAGAGAGAGAGACCTGATTGGCAAACCCAATACCAAAACCAAGCAAAATACGCCCAACAATTAACATCCAGACAGCTTGAGCAAAGCCGTTGATCAAAGCCCCAATGCAGAAGAGTACACCACCAAAGAGCATTGACAACTTTCTTCCTAGTTTTCGGGTCACCCAAGAAGCTACAATAGATGATATAAGTGCAGCCAAGTACAATGAAGATGTGAACATGGTCAGTGTTTGACTGTCAAACATACAGTACTGGTTCGTGGATGTATCAGCCTTTTGCTTCTTGTACACAGATGGAAAAAACTTCTTCAGAAATGAATCCATGGATGTCACTCCACCTACATAGTTTCACATGAAATCCAGATCAAATATCTAAACATAACCATTTTTACAAGATAAAAACCATATGGGTTTTAATTTAGGTGTACCTGAAATACCGATATCGTAACCGAAGATCAAACCACCCATAGCAGCAACAATGCAAGTTACGGTCACATAGAGAGTAAGGTTGCCTGGATATTCTTTTCCATTACCGGGACCAGGACCAAAACCTCCGCCTGCCATTGTTGTGGTTGTAAACACGAGAGAGAAAGTGGTTTAGGGTATGAATGAGGAGGAAGAAAGGAAAATTGAGACAGAGAAGTGTTAGAATATGGAAAATGTAGAGAGTATTTATAGAGGGAAAGAGAGAGTAGACAAGGAGAAGATAAGAGGTTTGTATGGGTGTAGAAAGTGTATATATAGAAATTCAATAGTCTATTTCGTAAATTTAGGAGTATAGTAGCTGTCAGAAGACTCAAAATATAGTAAATATTTTCTGAGTATTTATCTTGTTACTTTAATCTAGGAGATAATTTAAATTTGTTCTAGGCTTAATTTATGTAAAATTAGACATAAAATTAGACGTAAATTTAGGAGTATAGTAGCTGTCAGAAGACTCAACATGCTTTCTTTAAACTTTTGGGCCAACTTATACAAACTTCAACTAATTCTTTATCCAGTCTGATCAAAAGCAGATCATCTACATCAAAATTAGGGTATTCATAAGAGATGATTCCCTCCTGATCTAATCCCAATGAGTTACAAAAATTCGAATTCAGAACGTCTGAATTTACAGTTAAATCTTGTTACTACTTAAACTACTCATTAGGGTTAATAAAACTCATTCTTTAATACATTATGAATGATCTATCAACGTTCATACCATATGTTAATACTTTGTTTTTATGTAGTGTGATTTTCTAATCCAATCCCAATTTGTGAGAAAAATTGTCATTTTTGTTGTTGTCACGACCATTAGATTTTAATTTCAAGTTTTTTTTCCCATGTTTGTGGTATATTGATCCATATAAAACTCTGATTGACATTGGTAATTAGACGCTACCATAAGACGGGGCATAGTATTTTTTTTTTTTGGTTAGGCACTACCACACTATTATAGAGTGAAAAATAATGAGATTAGAATCTATAACTTTAAAGTCTAATACTAGAGGCAATGACCATTAGGTCAGCCCACCTAGAAGAATAATAGATTAATATTTTAATAGTGATTTCATTTTTAGTTCTTTTACATACAACTATGGAGAGAGAGAGAGAGAGAAAGAGGGGGGGGGGGGAGAGGGAGAGAAATCTAGGTTGTTTGGCTCTTCAAAAGGACATTTTTTATCAATGGGCTAAATTCACGGTTCTCATTACAGATAATTAGATAATATTGCAATAATTAAGTTTTTTTTTGGGGGGATAAAAAAGGATAAGATCATAGTTGTGAATGGCTATTTTGGGCTCAAAGGGATAAAGACCATAAATTTGAAAACATTTAGTCTTATACAACAAAAATAAGTATGAATGCAAGGAGCACAAAAGACTCTTGGTGGCAGTCAACGTTTTGATATTCCAACTTATGGCAACGGCAAGTACACGTCGGCAGCTACACATATATTATCTATCTTTATCCCTCTTGTTATCAAAAATGGTATCTACAATATAAAACATGACAGACTTCAATAAATTCATCCAACGGTTTTAAATATGCTCATCCAATGACCATTAATATCCTTCTCAAAATCATTCGCATTACACCGTACCTTCAACCACGAACTATCCTTAGTCTATAATATAAAATAGAACAGACTTCAATAAGTCCATCGAACAGTCTCAAATAGACTCATTCAACGGCCACCAATATTCTTCTCAAAACTATTTACATTGTACGTACCTTCAAACACAAATTATTCCTAATTTTTTTTATGGATGAGCTCATGATTTTGATTATTCTATTTAAATTGCTCGAAAAATATTTGCATCTTGATTCGTAGATGGATTTTTTTTTTCCCACTTTCACTTTTTTATTTTATTTATTTATTTATATTATATTGTGTATAAAAGTAGGTGGGTATATATCCACAAGTATAGTTTTGAAGCTGAATCATCAGATTTTGTACACCTAATATTTACCTTATCGGTGTTTGGATAAAGCCATAGTTATTGTGGCGCTTATTTCTACGTCGGCCACAATAAAAAGGGTCGCCGAAACGTGACTCCAACGGCTTTTACGGCAAGACCCAGATGCCATGTGATAGTCACGGGCCACTTACTTTGGTAGAGACAGAGTAAGAGCATGACAACTAATTCTTAATGTGATTGGGTGCAAAATGAAGTGTGATATATACCCAAGATTACCCCTCTCAATCGTGTCGAGTGAGATAAGTTTATATCGATTTTTAACGGGTTCATATTAAAAAGTACTTCACTTATACATGATTTGTTTAAATGAATCGTATCATATCGGGTTCGTATTGTATATGAATCGTGTAAAACCGATATATAAACGAGTCGTGTCATATATTTCTTTTGATTGATTTCTCTCATACCAAATTCATTTATTAATCGTGTCATGTCGGATACATTTATTTATGAAACGGGTGACTTAAAAAAGTAGCAATTCTTCTAATTTCGTGTCGTGTTCGTGTTGTATTAACGAGTAGTGTCATATTTTGACACATTTATTCTAGATGATGTGACAAATCTATTTGATATTATAGGTAGTAAGTTAAATTCTCAACTTATAAAACACAACAAGAGTCTAAATTAATGTAAGACAACTCAATCAACATATTTCCGAATATCAAATAATCACATCATTCCATCAATCAATCAACACTTACCTTTCTCTTCATTTTAATTTTAAACTAAGTAATTAAAAAAAAAATTATTATTTAAAATATAAAACTGACGAGCTTAGATTCAATTGGGTCAGACCCAATAAATCAAGTAAGCTTAAGTCAGCTAAAAAATAGGTCAAACCCAGTTTATGAATTCGACTCAGCCCAATGCCCAAGGAGTCTAAGAATGATTAGAGTACGTGGGGAGCACTTATCGGGATACTCACTCTCGAAGATCAAGGCACCATTTAATTGTACTTACATTTTGTAGTTATCATCCCCGAAGAATTAGTGTCTTCCCCCTCAAGTCACTGCCTCAACTAAGGCTCTATGCCTATAAATTGTAAGCTCTCTCCATTGAAATGATCATTTCTACATCTCTTTATACAACTCTCACATAGTTTTTCTCTCTTATAGCTATTGTACCCTTCCTGGAACTAACCATTGTTCTCTCTCTCGTTCACCTTATTTTATCAATAAAGGTTCCCCGACCACCGTTGTCGTTTCTCGGAGTAGAATAGGTCACCCGAACCGAACCACTATATATCTGTGTGTTGACCCGATATTTATATTATTGTCATTGATTGCTCTATTAATTGTCCATTAATTACATTTTATCATACACTCGACTGTTGATCTTGCATAAAACTGTTTTGTACATCATCAAAAATATTGCAGTATCAATATTTAATTTTTAATATTGTATAATATGTTGAGACACGAAATTATTGATAGTACTCTACAAGAATGGGCAAAAGGAGATTTAAAATTCGATTAGTACTTATACTGGAATTAAAGCAAAGAAAAGGGAGATTTTCCCTTTTTTGATTGTGTAGTTTGAGAGGATTCCAAAAGGGTATGTCTAAAGTCTAATGGCTGTCTGTTTCCTTTCCTTAACCTTCCCTTACAAACATTGGATTCGGTTCTTGTAACAGTAACTCACAACTACCCTTTAAAATGAAGGGTGTAATGCACATTCACTTTTTTTTTTTTCTCATACATTCTTTTTCTATATTACTTTATCATGTTTACAATTAATAACTACGCATAAATCGAACAAAAAATAATTTATATCCATTAATTCTGGTATGTTACCCACCTTTTTTTTTTTTAATTTTTTTATAGGGGTTGTTTGTAGGCTTGTCAATCGTGTTGGGTGAAAATGATTTGTGTCAAAAAAATATTTCACTCATACTCGATTAGTTTATTAATTTGTGTCTAACCAGTCGTGTTATATCGGATTCGTGTCGTATATGAATTGTGTAACCGGTATATAAACAAATCGTTTCGTGTATGTCTTTTTGATTAACTTTACGCATACCCGATTCATTTATTAATCGTGTCGTATCAGCTTCACTAGTTTATAAAACGGGTGATTTAAAGAAGACTCAAACTCTCTAATTTTATATCGTGTTAACAAGTCGTGTCATAATTTTGAAAGCTCTAGTTGCATACTTATCCTAAAATGTGTGTATGAGGCTTAAGGGGTTGGGTCATTTGATATGCCATAAAATAGTTGCACTCCCTCGAGTCTTTTGTTTGATGACAACTAAAAAGGCAATTGACTACAACGTTTTTGGGCTTATTGAGTGGAGGCAATTAGAGGAAGACGACATGGGACAAAGGGCAAAACTTGGAGTGACTTGTTAGGTACGTTAAAGAGCAAATAATAAATTCACTTGAAACTACAATGACACGGCCTAGTAGATGGTTTCCCTTATTCTCTTATTCTGCCACTTATCTTGGGCGAGGGAGACTATAGGGTTTGACTATACGAAAGAGAACTGCGAATGTCCGTCCCATGAATCGCCCAATGTTGGTAACAACCATTGTTGAAGGACCATCTCGCTTGAATATAATTACTCTCAAATCCAAGGGGTAGACTGATGAAGACAAGGGACAAGTTATAAATTCAGAAGTATTGAGTTCAAAACTTAGGTGGTGTTTGATAAAACTGAAAACTGAATGCTGAATTTTATGTGCTAAATGCTGAATTTTTTAATTCGCAAACTGTTTGGTATCAACTGAAATTTAAGTATTGAATTTAATCAAATTGTTTGACAAATATAAAGAGCTGAAGTCTGAAAATTATTATTATTCTACTTTTGCCCTTTTCTTTAAGCATCTCTCTACAGGTGCCTTGTTCTTTTCACCATCATCATAATGGTGGTGGTAGTGGTGGCGGCAACACAATGGTGGTGGTGACATAATAGTGGTGGTGGCGACATAATGGTAGTGGTGACAGCAACACAAAAATAGTGGCGGTGGTGTCGATGGTGATGGTGGTGGTGGTGACAATATCAGTGGTAGTGGTGGTGGCAGTGATGGTGGCACAATGGTGGCGGTGACAATGGTGGTGGTGGCGGCGGTGACATAATGGTAGTGGTGGTGGCGGGGACACAATGGTGGTGACGGTGGTGGTGGTGGCGGGGACACAATGGTAGTGACGGTGGTGGTGGTGGCGACAATGGTGGTGATGACAGTAACACAATGGTAGTGGTGGCAGCAGCGATGGTAGTTGTGGTGGCGGCGACACAATGGTAGTGGTGGTGGTGGCACAATGGTAATGGTAGTGATAGTGGTGGTGGTGACGACGATAGTGGTGGTGGTGGTGGCGGTGACATAATGGTAATGATGGTAGCGACAACACAATGGTGGGACGATGGTCATAGTGATGGTGGTGGAGGTGGTAGCGACAATGGTGGTGGTAATGATTGTGGTGGTGGCGACAATGGTGGTGATAACGGTGACACAATGGTAGTGGTGGTGACAACGATGGTGATGGTGACAGTGGCACAATGGTGGTGGTGGTAGTGGTAGTGGTAGTGGTGGCGGCGGTGGTCGTGATGGCAGTGGTGGTGGCGATGACACAATAGTGGTGAGAGTATATTTGTCCATTATGAGAAATTGATAAAATCCTTACTAACTAACATTTTCAGCATTAAGTGATAAGTAGGTGACTTGCTACTTAAAATTTTAGCTTATTTTTAAGAAGTGCTTAAAATATTAAGTAGTATAAGTTTTAAGTTATCAAATGGATTTAATTTATTAAATACTTAAAATATACAATTTTAAGCCTTAAGTAGTGTTATCAAACAACCTCTTAGTAATTCTCTTGAATTACTTATGTGATTGTTATCAAAAAATATCTAGTTATCCGATTGTTGTTGTATTGTCATTTCAAGTGGCTTGAAACTACTTCCACTTCAAAAATCACTTTAAACTTTTAAGTGTGTAAGGTTTTATGATTCTCTTGGATAGTTCTTTATGTTCTTTTTTTATTTTTTAAATCAGACAGTCACATAGGAAGTTTGAGGTTAATTATTATGGTGGGGACATGTTTGTTATCACCGTCCAAAACCATGCAAGTCATTGACCCAGTCTTGCCAAATCGGAACAAAATTGAGGGTCCCACTAGCTTTGATTTTGGGAACTTCACTATGGTTCAGTTAAAAATATTTTGGTATCATACCTTTAAAATTTATTATTTATAAGGGTATTTTATAACTTTTGTAGTTAATTTTACAACTAAAAAATTTACTTTTTCGTGGTTGATTTATCACTTTTGTAGGTATTTTTATCACTGTTGTGAGTGTTTTTATTATATTTATGATAACTATTTTTACAACTTTTCTTAAATACAAAACAATTTATCACTTTTGTGAGTATTTTTATCATTATCATTTATCACTTTTTTGGTACTTGAGATCGATCCTAACAATTACCACAAAAATAATAAAATTACCAGCAAAGGTAATACATTTTTTTTTGTTATAAAATGACCCTAAAAAATTATAAAATACCAATAAAATAGAGTTTACTTTCAATCCAAAGAGAGTGAGTGATTAAGTCTGCAAATGAAGAAAATAAATTTAGTTTAAATAACATTATTATTTCTAATCAGAACAATTCTTAGGGTTTGGACAATAGGGGGATTCTAATGGTTCTTGTTTGGATTTAAATTTTGGACTTTAGGTATTGGAGGGACTCAAGGCGGCTCAGCAGATCCCAAGGTGACACGTGTACATGTGTAGCTGTTATGAAGCCGCGGAGCCGATGCCGAGGAATGGAGCCGACTCCGAGTAGTGGGACCAGCGCCGACAACAAGGAAGAGAGCCGACGAAGGATGGTTTCGTAGAGCCGAGTACAAACTTCTGACACCAGTAATTAATGCGATATGACCCAGCATTTATGGAGACGTGAGTGACTCATACAGAGCATTTAATGAGTCTCTGCACCCTCGAAGACCCAAACTAACAATCATGAGTGGGTGCATTAATGGCTGAGACGTCGAGCACAGAAGTAGGGGTGTTTGCCCCCTAGACGCTGATTACTCGGGAGTAGGTGTCAGACGCCGTTCATAGGCACTCGAGTACTCGGAGGTAGCTGGAGGTTTTCGGCGTGGCCCCGAGGGCTGGTCCCATCCTCCAAGCATTGATGACACGGGAATCCAGGTAGAAATCACTCATTGCGCATGAGTAATTGTGAAGGACATTAAATGCTGAGATGGCCTCTGTGTCAGAGCAATCATTTCAAGTTCAGGTATAAATACCCCTCAGAAAGATGAACTAAGGTACGCAAAACTCGATTTAGAACACACACAATTGAACTTCATCCTCCCTCTCTTACTGACTTAAGCTTCGGAGGGGATAAGTCGGGCGTGCGCCTGACTCCCTTTTCCTAACTTTGTGGTTGTTTCAAGGTTCGCCAGCAGCTCAATCGCTATCTCAAATTGATTGCAGGAATTATCCCGTGCAATTTGGCGCCGTCTGTGGGAACATACAATTTTTCCCTTGTAGCGGTTGCATCATGGTGAACACACGATCCCAAGGTGAGGGGGTAGGGAGTTTACGCATGAGAAACATGGAGGCTGCCCGCCTCCCGGTGGTCACAGAATTAGGCCCAGTGGGTCAATCAATTGGGGTTGAGCGTTCTTCACAACGGACGTTCCCTGTGGATCAAGGTCCTAGGGGGCAAGGCCCCTCAGCTCGTCACATCGTGGAAATAGTGGAGAAACGTATGGAGGAACGCATCAAGGAACTTGAAAGAGACAACGCCAAGGTGCGGCATAGGCTCAGAGAGTTTGAGCAGTTAGCAAATGCCAGTTGGCGTACCCGAGAACCAGAGGATAGAAGTCCTAGCCGATGGGAGTCCAGGAGGGTGACGCCTGAGACCCCCGAGAGGAATCGGTGCAGCCGCTCAACCGATAGACAAAATCCACGAAAATTGGTGGAAGCATGCGCCCGCTGAGGGCTCCGGAGAAGATCGCCATGGGACAAGCCTTTCGCGGTGGGACCTCCGCCGTGGGATTCCTCGAGATACCATGGTAACGGGATCTCAGACGGAGTCTACCGCGAGGGGACCGAGGGAAGCTAGAGACCCCCGAGAGCACCCTGACGACAGGCGCCGAGAACAGCAGCCCGGGGGAGATGATGAGGAGCAGGTCTCTTCTCCTTTTGTGCGGTCTATTAGGGAAACTGAAATGCCGAAGAAGTTCGCTGTCCCCCGATCCAAGGTGTATAATGGGAGAACCGATCCTGAGAGTCACCTTCGGCATTACAAGCAACTAATGTCGATTTATGACACCGACCAGAGGGTGTTATGTCGAGTTTTCCCCATGAGCCTGGGAGATACCGCTATGAAGTGGTATGAGAGTTTGGCCCCGGAGAGCATCAAGTCTTGGAAGTAAATGGCCGAGCTCTTCAAGGCGCGGTTCATCACTAGCACTAAAAGGCCGAAAGACATTGGCGCCTTACTGACACTTAGGCGGAAAAACAGGGAATCCCTCCGACAGTATGCAATACGGTACTGGGAGGAGGTTAACGAGGTGGACGCGTGTTCGAAGGTGATGGCCGCAGCGTCTTTTCGGCTAGGGTTGTCCCGAGACACCGGCCTCTACAGGTCTCTTACTAAGAAGGTTCCTGAGGACATGAAGGACCTGATGGCGCGCATAGACAAGTATGCACAAGTTGAGGAAGAGACCACTGCTCCCGAGAACAGAGCCTCGGTGCCGAGGAAGAGGGAGATGGAATAGCCATCTCGGAGGAGTGCACCCACTTCGCCACCGAACCGCTTGTCCTTCCAAGGGGTTAACACGGTTTTTAAAGAACCTATTTACAGGATGCTGAGGAAGATAAGGTACCAACCTTATTTCAGGTGGCCTCCAAAAATGTTAGGTGACTCGGGCACGAGAGACTCAACAGCCAGATGTTCCTACCATAGAGATTTTGGCCATATAACTGAGGACTGCAAGGCGTACAAGGCCTTCCTCGAGCAGTTGGTCTAGGATGGTCACCTTGGAGAGTTCATTGACCAGAGGCCCCGCCGAAGGGCGGCTGAGGAAAGGGCGGAGTCGCCCCGAGAGGTTGTTCATGTAATTAACGTTATACATGCCTGCACGGTTGAAAGGCCGACGTATAACGTCCTCCGGGCTGAACGCAAGAGAGTTTCGCAAGCGTTGAAGGTTGAAGAAAGTGAGTGGAAAGGACAATCCTCCAAGAGACCCCCGCAGGATCACGAGGTCATCAGCTTCTCCAACGCCGACTTAGGGGGAGTGGCCCTGCCGCATGATGATGCACTTGTGATCACTCTATGAGTTGACAAATATGATGTGAGGAGGATCCTAGTAGATTCCAGAAGCTCGTCTGAGGTAATGTATGACGACCTCTTCCGGAAGTTGGGCCTGACCTGCGGGGACTTGAAGCCCATCCAGACCTCCCTCATTGGTTTTAACGGTTCGAGTGCTCTTCCACTCGGCAAGATTACTTTGATGGTTCGGGCGGCAATCGTCTCGATCCCAGTGGAGTTTTTTGTGATAGACTCTGATTCCCCATACAATGCCATAATGGGAAGGACGTGGTTGCATGCCATGAGAGCAGTCCACTCCAGCTATCATCAAAAAATGAAATTCCCCACCCCGCGCGGCATCATGGAAATCCGAGGTGACCAGTTGGCAGCAAAAAACTGTTTCTATGCTGCGATGAAGACAGGACTCGGCACCCCGCCGGTAGACCGTGATCCCGAGGAGGTGGTGGCCAAATAGCAATCACAGTTTGGTCGGCTTGGGGTAGATGAGCCCGCAATGGATCCAGCCGACTGTTCCACCAAGCGCTGATCAAAGTCCTTTTGAGTTCCGATGATGAAGGGAGGTACTTCTTGATAGGGTCCTCATTGGATAATGCTGAGAGAGCAGAGATGACTTCTTTCCTACGCCGAAATGCCGACGTTTTCGCCTGGACTCATGCCGAGATGACAGGGATCAGTCCCGAGGTCATGACCCATCGGCTTCATGCTAATCCGAATTTCAAGCCGGTGAAGCAAAAGGCACGCAGGACGGCCCCGCATCACGCAAAAGCCATAGACGAAGAGGTTGATAAATTGCTAGAGGCGGGTACCATTCGGGAGGTCCAGTTCCCCGAGTGGCTGTCTAACACGGTGTGCGCCAAAAAGAAGGAAGGCAAGTGGCGGGTTTACGTGGATTGAATAAGGCGTGCCCCAAGGACGGATACCCGCTTCCTAAAGTTGATCAGCTGGTAGATGCAACCGCGGGTCACAAGCGCATCACCTTCATGGATGCTCGTGCTGGCTATCACCAAATCGCTTTGGAGGAGTCGGATCAAGAGAAAACCGCCTTCATTACGCCCCGAGGAATCTATTGTTACACAGTGATGCCGTTCGGATTGAAGAATGCCGGTGCTACCTACTAGCGGCTAATGAACAAGATGTTCAAGCATCTTCTCGGCGTCACCATGGAGGTATACATTGATGATATGCTGGTAAAGAGTAAGGAGAGTGCCGATCATCTTACTGATCTCGGCACTACATTCTCCATACTCCGACGCTACGGCTTAAAGCTTAATACCTCGAAGTGTGCCTTCGGGGTAAGCTCGTGGAAGTTTTTGGGGTACTTGGTAACCCATAGGGGCATTGAGGCTAACCCCGAGCAGATTCAGGCGGTCCAAAACGTCCAGGCTCCTAGGACTATCAAAGACGTCCAGAAGTTGACTACGATGCTTACCGCCCTTAACCGGTTTATTTTCAAATCCTCTGATAGGTGCAAGTCATTTTTTGCCAAGTTGAAGGGGGCGGCAAAAGGGGTATGGGACGAGGAATGTGGCCGGGCACTGGAAGGGATTAAAAGAGTATCTGAAATGTCCTCCGACCCTGTCCGTTCCAGGGGCAGGGGAAACACTGTACCTCTACTTGTCTGTCTCGGAGGAAGCTGTCATTGGTGCTTTGGTAAGGGAATGTGAAGGGGCACAGAGGCCTGTCTATTTCGTGAGTAAGACCTTGCTTGACGCCGAGACAAGGTACTTGCCGATGGAGAAATTAGTCCTTGCCCTGGTCATCTCGGCGAGGAAACTCAGGCACTATTTCCAGGCACACACCATAGAGGTATTGACTGATCGCCCTCTCAGGCCCATCTTTCAGAGAGCCGACATATCAGGCAGAGTCGCCAAGTGGGCTGTGGAGCTTGGAGAATTCGAAATAAGGTATAAACCCCGTACTTCAATTAAGGGGCAGGTCCTTGCTGATTTCATTGTCGAGTTCTCTGCGCCCGAGCCCCCGCCGGAGATTGCCGCTTTTAATGTTGACTGGAGCCTTCATGTCGACGGGTCCTCGAACGCAAGGGGGGCAGGAGTAGGGGTAGTACTGGTCAGTTCAGAAGGATTCACAATAGAACGAGCTATCAGATTGGGATTTAAAGTATCTAATAACGAAGCCGAGTATGAGGCACTGTTGGCAGGGATCGATATTGCCTACTCGGTTGGAGTCAGACACCTGCATGTCTTATGTGACTCCCAGCTAGTGGTGAATCAGATCAATGGTGACTTTGAGGTCCGGGACACCAGGATGAAAGCATACTGTCAGAAGGCGAAGTCCAAGATAGAGAAATTTGGAAAAGTGGAAGTTTCCCAGATTTCAAGAGATCAGAACACCCACACCGACGCCTTGGCCTGCCTGGCCTCGGCGTTGGCTTCAGAGGTAACCCGGCGTATCATTGTTGAAAACCGGGAAAAACCAAGCATAGAAGAGACAAGTGCCCAGTAAGTATTGCCGATGCAGGCACAATCAACTTTGGGCTGGATGGAACCCATTGTTGCATATCTGACGGAGGACATGCTCCCCGAGGATGCCAAAGAAGTCAGGAAGATCAGACTCAAGGCTCCTAGGTTCTGGATATCCGTCGATTGGCAATTGTAAAGGAAATCTTTCTCCGAGCCCCATCTGCTTTGTGTCCCCGAAGACAAGGTGGAACCTCTGCTCTACGAGATCCATGAGGGCGTATGTGGGAGTCACACAGGAGGCAGATCCCTTGCGGATCGAGCAATGACACAAGGGTATTGGTGGCCTTATATGCAGAAAGATGCGAAGAGTTATGTGCGGAAATACGACAAATGCCATAAATTTGCTCCCATCATCCGATAGCCGGAAGGAGATCTGAATTTGCTGACTAGTCCTTGTCCGTTCTCTCAATGGGGGATGGATATTATGGGTCCACTCCCGAAGGCCCCCTTAGGCAGGAGATTCTTATTGGTAGCTACTGATTACTTTACTAAGTGGATTGAAGCCGAGCCCCTGAGCCGTATCCGAGACGCCGAGACAAAGAAATTCGTGTGGCAGAACATAATCACTCGGTTTGGGATTCCTAGGCTATCATCTCTGACAATGGCACTCAGTTCAACAGTGGCCCTTTCAGAGAGTTTTGCTCGGGGTTTGGAATACGCAACTATTATTCCACACCAGCCTACCCCCAGAGTAATGGGCAAGCAGAGGTTTCTAACAAGACTGTGTTAGCAGGAATCAAGAAAAGGCTTGAGAAGGCAAAAGGAAAGTGGACTGAGGAATTACTCAACGTACTGTGGACCTACAGAACCACGCCGAGGACTTCAACAGGGGAAACGCCGTTCGCCCTGACATACGGGGTTGAGGCTGTCATCCCGTTAGAAATTGGGCTCCCGACAATCCGAAGTCAAGCATTCGATTTGGGGAATAATGACCAGATGCTTGCGAAAGATCTTGACTTGGCCGAGGAAAGGAGAGAACTGGCGTCCATCAAATTAGCCAAGTACCAAGGGAAATTGTCAAGACAACATCAGAAGAAGGTCCGAACAAGAGATTTCAAAGTGGGGGACTTGGTGCTTAGAAAGGTAGTAGGCGCTGCTCGGGAACCCGCCGAAGGGAAGCTCAGACCTAATTGGGAAGGCCCTTACAAAGTGATTACAGTGGGGTGCACCGGGGCATACAGGCTACAGAGTATGGACCCTGGAATGTATCTAATCTGAAAATATATTTTTGTTAATATGGGTTTAATATCATGTTTTTGCTTGAAATATGATAACACGAGACGAGCTCTCGGTCGTTCGGGGCATGGTCCCGAGGGGTATAAGACCTCACCGTTGGGGCAACGTTCTCAAAAGGATAACACGAGACGAGCTCTCGGTCGTTCGGGGCATGGTCCCGAGGGGTATAAGACCTCACCGTTGGGGCAACGCTCTCAAAAGCATAACACGAGACGAGCTCTCGGTCATTCGGGGCATGGTCCCGAGGGGTATAAGACCTCACCGTTGAGGCAACGCTCTCAAAAGCATAACACGAGACGAGCTCTCGGTCGTTCGGGGCATGGTCTCGAGGGGTATAAGACCTCACCGTTGGGGCAACGTTCTCAAAAGGATAACAGGAGACGAGCTCTCGGTCGTTCGGGGCATGATCCCGAGGGGTATAAGACCTCACCGTTGGGGCAACGCTCTCAAAAGCATAACACGAGACGAGCTCTCAATCGTTTGGGGCATGGTCCCGAGGGGTATAAGACCTCACCGTTAGGACAACGCTCTCAAAAGTATAACACGAGACGAGCTCTCGGTCGTTCGGGGCATGGTCCCAAGGGGTATAAGACCTCACCGTTGGGGCAACGCTCTCAAAAGCATAACACGAGACGAGCTCTCGGTCGTCGGGGCATGGTCCCGAGGGGTATAAGACCTCACCGTTGGGGCAACGCTCTCAAAAGTATAACAGTATGGGTCTCGGCCCCTAGGGGTACAAGACCGGGGCGGGTTGGTTCAACACATGGTTTCAACGTGAAGCCTTGCTGCCTTAGTTTTCTCTTCCCAGAAATCGAGTGACTCAGAGTCAGCCAATAAGAGAAAAGACGAAAGAACACATGTAAAGAAGAAATGACAACGTAAAGGTGAATTGCATTCACAGTTCAATACAAATGAAATGATGAAAGATTTCATTACAAATCAAAATGGGGTTTTGCGTCCCCTATGGCCTACATATCAAAAAGAGAGCAAAAGAAAAGCAGGAAGCTCTCCGCCGAGTTCACCTCGCCTCATGCGTGGTAAGGTCTTCAACAGGCGAAGGAGGGAGGTCGGAGTCTTGGCCAACAGTGATGGGGGAAAGACGATCTGAACCATCGCTTACAGTGATGGCTGCACTGGTTCCCTTGGCCGCTTCACCCACCTCGGCGTTGGGTTGCCCTTCTGGAAGAACCTCGGCATCAGCCCCGGCAAGAGTGTTGTGCCTCTTGAAAAGTTCATCAGCCGGGTCCACCAGGGCGGCATGCAAGGCATCTACCCATCTGCGCCGATAGGAAATGGCCTTAGCTTCTTCAAAGGCAGGGATCATTCGGTCTTGGGTTTCCAGATACACCCTTTTGCACTCACTCTGCAGCCTTTGTTTCTCCCCCGCCTTCTCCGCCGTCAAAGAGTCCACTTGGGCAGTCAATTCTCTGACGATGCCCTCAGAGTCCAGAGCTTTGGCCTCGGCGGCCGAGACTTTGAGCTCATACTCCTCTACCTTCTTTATCGCCGCGGCCTCACTCGCCCTTAGCTTCTGCAAGTCGGCATCTAGGGCGTCGCGTTGGCAGATGAGATTGGTGATGTGATTTTTCTGGTCGGCAAGGATCGCCTCAACGCCTTTGATGTGCTCATCCTTGGATTCGATCGTCTTTTTGGCGTTCCTCGCCGCCTGTTTGTGCTCCCAGAAGCGTTCGATGATGACCCCCAGCCGTTGGGAAGCCTGGCAAGTAACAGGAGAACAAGTCAGGCGAGTGCCGAGCATGTGAAGAAAAAGCTAGGGCAGAACACTTACCACCAAGTTGCTCTGGAGAGCGCTTAAGAGGAGCGCATTGTCAGATTGACTATAATGGGCCCTCATGTCAGCCGAGAATTGGAGGGTCGCCGCCACGGCAAATGCCACCTCCTGATCCTGCATGATAAAGTCTGATTCCAGAACGGCTCGACCCCTGCTAGTTTCAGCTTGGGCAACCCACTCGGCAGAAGTGGTCGCTTCAGGGGCAGAAGCGGTCGCACACGGGGCGTCGTAGCGACGTTTCTGCCGACGCTCTTCAGTTTGTCGGCGTTCTTCAGATCCCTTGGGATCCCGACCCCTCCTACCCGTTTGCTGACCACCGGTAGGGGGGACTTGGCGAATTGGTGTTTGGCGGATTGGCGCCTGGTCCCTCGGCAGGATGGCAGGGTCCGCTAATCGCCGAGGGGGCGGGGAGGTGGAGGCGCATCCTGTTGAGGTAAGGTTGGTGAGGGGATAGTCGGTGCTGTGCTCGGGGATTCTACCTGCCCCGAGGTCCTGGCTCTTCGCCGAGTAGCGGCGGCTTCCATGTCGGCAGCTGAGAGTTGTGGAACGTGGAACATGTCTTCGGTTGGAGGAAAAGGCATGGAAGGAGAATGGGTTCGCTCGGTGTCTTCTTCTGATGAAGAATGGTCTTCCCAACGTTTAGGATCGAAAGGAGGGGGGATCTGGGCAAATCGGCTGTAGGTCGGATGGTAGCCAAGAAGTACGTGCGCTGCTCGGGAGTATTCGTTGGCCAGTTCGGAGGACCACACCTTCAACAAGTTGGCAAACTTGACTTGGGACCTCAGAGGCTGAGCGACATCACGTCGGTACCCTTCTGCAAAAATGAAAAGCAAGATTAGAGGTGAAGATGATGATGAACCGAGCAAATGTTAACTGGTGCAAAACACACCTTCATCCCTCGGCACCTTGGGGCAATACAATCCATCATACTCGGGCCCTGTGCCTTTCTCCCAGCTTCTGCCGAGCATGATCAGATCGTCGAAGTACCCCTTGTCCGAGTCCGACATGTGGGTGACTAGGTACATTGAGGTTTCCCGGGCCTTGAGGTAATACCTTCCCCCGGCGACTAGCCTTAGGTCATAGCAGAATAAGATTTCGTCTACTCCTAAGTCTACCCCAAGCCGAGCATTCAGGGCGATTACGCCCATGACTATTCTAAAGAAGTTCACCCCACACTGGAGTGGAAACAACTGGAGCTGCATCAATACCTTTAGTACCAGGGGAGGCAAAGGGAAGGTTAACCCCCATTCCATAATGGCCTTGGTGTAAAAGGGCATCATCTCTACGCTCCCACGTTCCCTACTATGGTGCGTGGGGTGGAATGGGAAGGTCAAGACACGCTCAGGGATCTGGTATTTGACCCTAAAGGCACCTATGTTATCCTCATTGACTACAGTCTTCTTCAACCTACGGGTTCTTGGTGAAGAAGGGTCCCTAACCTCGCTTCTACGGTTTCTAGCCATGAGTAAAGACACTGGAGAGAATGGAAGGAGAAGAGGAAAGGAAAATAGAATGGAGAGAGTACTTACAGAATATTCTTCGCAGAGGAGTTCTCGGGGGGAGATGAAGGAGTGCTCGGGAGCTAATTGCTTGAAGGAAATTCGAAGTTGAAAAGTTCTCAAATGGCCAAAACTTCCCCTATTTATAGGCAGATGAGAGAACGGGAATCGAGAAGACACTCATCATTACAGGATTTGAAAAAGGGCGGCTCAAGACGTGCAAGTAACCGCCCCTTTTTAATGGACGTGACCAGTGAGCCACCACTCTCCATGCGCCACCTGTCCCACGCTGCAGACAGAGTGGAGGTTGGGGGGTAGTTGGAGGGACTCAAGGCGGCTTAACAGATCCCAAGGCGACACGTGTACAGATGTAGCTGTTATGAAGCCGTGGAGCCGATACCGAGGAATGGAGCCGACTCTGAGTAGTGGGGCCAGCGCCGACAACAAGAAGGAGAGCCGACGAAGGATGGTTTCGTGGAGCCGAGTACAAACTTCTGATACCAGCAATTAATGCGATGTGACCCATCATATATGGAGACGTGAGTGACTCAGACAGAGCATTTAATGAGCCTCTGCACCCTCGAAGATCCAAACTAACAATCATAAGTGGGTGCATTAATGGCTGAGACGCCGAGCACAGAAGTAGGAGTGCTTGCCCCCTAGACGCCGACTACTCGGGAGTAGGTGTCAGACGCCGTTCATAGGCACTCGAGTACTCGGAGGTAGCTGGAGGTTCTTGGCGTGGCCCCGAGGGCTAGTCCCATCCTCCAAGCATTGATGACACGGGAATCCAGGTAGGAATCACTCATTGCGCATTGGTAATTGTGAAGGACATTAAATGCTGAGATGGCCTCTGTGTCAGAGTAATCATTTCAAGTCCAGGTATAAATACCCCTCAGAAAGATGAATTAAGGTACGCAAAACTCGATTCAGAACACACACAATTGAGCTTCATCCTCTCTCTCTTACTGACTTAAGCTTCGGAGGGGATAAGTCGGGCGTGCGCCTGACTCCCTTTTCCTAACTTTGTGGTTGTTTCAGGGTTCGCCAGCAGCTCAATCGCTATCTCAACTTGATTGCAGGAATTATCCCGTGCAGGTATCATGTGATTCTGTCTATTGAATTTTGTTATTTTTTTTTCTGTTGTATCTTAAGTAAAAAAAAGGGGGGGTTAATTAAATAAATGTTAGATGAGTCTTTCTATGAGGGTGATACGTTATTCTCTTTCTCTCAAATCACGATAATCAGTCGATGAGTTCGAGAAAGTAATCAGCACAAGTTGAATATATTTCAATTCTGTTCAAATTACGGTGACCAGTCGTTAAACTCGACAAAGTAATCGGCACAATTCTAAACACTCTGTAGTAAAAAAATAAAATAAAATAAGTAATGGTTTCTTGTAATTTTGGGGAAGAGGAGGCAAGCTTATGTTCAAACTAGTGTTTTAAAACCCGGCCCGGCCCGGCCCGACGGGTTGACCCGGTAAACCGGTGCCTAAACCGGGCCGGTTCAGTCTTTGGATCGTTTAAGCATCAGACCCGTCTGAAACCCGTTGAACCGGTGAAAAAACCGTTGAACCCTTCAAACCGGACGAATTGAATCAAACCGGCCGAGTCAGTTATATTAGTATAAAGTGCTGAGTTTTGGGCATTTTGCCCTAAATCAACTCGCGGCAGTCTCTCACATCTCACTCGAGTTTCTGATCTGGGTACCCAAGTCGGATGAAAATCGTTGTTCACCAAATCGATGCCAACCTCTGCATCTTCTCTTCGCAATGATTGATCAGCCGCTGCGAGCCTACGATTATCTCTGTTCTCTGCGAGTCCTCTTGTCTTCGACAGCCTCTTTTTCTTTGTCTCTTTGAGTTTCCTCTCTCAATCTTTGTTCTCTCTTTGTGCTGCTGCGAGCAAGGAAACGGCAAACCTGGGCTTCAAAGCTCCATTCCATTGAAGCATCGAGCCATCGACAACCAGTGACAGCAGGTACACTACTCTCTCTCTCTCTCTTAGTCTCCCTCCCCCCTTTCTCTCTTTCTGTCCTTATCTCTATTATGAGAGCTTTTGGTTTCCCTGTGGCATATAGGGTTGAATTTTGGAATCTTATGGTGGTTTGAGAAGGAAGTGGTTTTGTCTCAGAACAGTTGGGTTGCATTAATTTTTTTTTTTTGTGGGTTGGAATTTGGAGGGGTTGACCTAAGTTTGTGTCTAATTTGGTTTGTAATTTTTTATCTAAGCCCTAAATCGATCCACACTCCAGAGTTCCAGACCTCATTGCGACATTACCCTAAATCGATCCATCCAGACCATCGACTGAGCACAGCTCCACGAATCGGACTGTCGACTGAGCAGCGACTGAGCAGCAACTCCACCAGGCACCAGCGGCTGAGGTGAGTTCCCTAAATCTTTCTCTCGTTCAGTGACTGTACTCAGTCACTATAACTGGCACCCATATTCCTCCCACCACTAAAAACTGGGTGCTTGAGTATTGTTGTTGCTTTGTATTAAATGATTTGGCCTTCTCGTTTGCAAACAATACTTCTGTAAAAAATGAAAGGAAACTTTCAGGCAAATGCTTGATCTCAGATCAATTTCGAAAAAGATAAATTCACCAATAAGCAAACAATATAGATTGGGGGAAAGAAAAATTGATATTGTAATCTCATATTCAATATATAACCAAAGAATATCTTCGATGAGGTTAAGTAACAAGGTCTTTGCAGCTAGGCGGAAGCTATACAATCAATTAGTATTTATAATTATTGTGATTTTTTAGCATTTATAATTATTTTTTAATTTTTTATTATATTACCGGTTGGATCAGTAACCCATTGACCCGGTCCTTTTGTCGGGTTGACGTCCGGGCCGGGTTTTAAAACTATGGTTCAAACCTGGGGGACCCCTGGACTCCAAGAAAGGGGAGCTGTTAGTGGGTATCACATTGTTGCAAATTGGAAACAAGTAGGTTCCACGTAACATTTTTCCACTTTCACGTGCGAATATGATGAATGATTCATCCCATTCACACACGATCTGATGTGGCTAGTTTATTATTTATTTTTTAATGACTTATGAAGTGCCCCCTCCATGGACCTCTCAACTTCCAAAAGCCATTTTGGCTGTGGGCATTTCGAAATGAGTCAATTTCATGACCATTTCGAAATTGATAGTGAAATTTTTAAAAAAAATCCAAAATTGGATGTATTTCTCACAACTTGGCATCAAGAAACTTAACTACTCATCAAACAAGACAATTCAGGCAGACATCACACATTAAGATGTTTAACAGCTAGTTCATCAGTCAATTTCATGACCAACTCAATATGCCTTTCTATTATGGTTGTTGTTCTGATGTTGTGATGGCAACCGTTGGATAAAGAGATGTCATGATGAGGAATGCTCATAATGCATAAGACTATGACCAATACACATTGCCTTTTAAGTTGAGTTGGTGCAATGAAAGAATTGTTGAAACAAGCCACAGGGGGGGACCAAAGGCTAAGCTAGGCCACCAGACTACCATTTGATCTGTGGCATTTTGCTAGGCAGCTAACATGTTCTATATCAATATGAAGTTCCATCATCAAACCCAAAGTAGAGATAAAAAGATCGTGTCATGTTGGATTCATATTATTTCCAAGTCATGTGTCATTTTGAAAATTGTTCAATTTATATCAAAATCATTTATAATCATATCTATTATTTATTGAATATAAATCTCTCTAATATAAATAAGGATAATATTAATATTTAAACAAATTTTCTGGTAACTTTCCTACTTTTCAAATTATAGAAAGAAAATTTTTAAAATTTTCTTGTACATATTTCGTGTTAACCAAATGCATGAAAGAAAATATATATATTTTTTTCACTTTACTTTCTACCACTTTTATTTTCTATCATTATTTTTTTCTTAATCAAACAAACATAGAGAATTAAATTTCAAAGATTCTATAATCTTCCTGGGTGCGTCTAGAAATAACAAGATAAGGGTGAAGAGTTAATTGTAACATGGAGAAGTCAACCCCTACCCATTATTGCATTGAAATCAAATAGTGTTCATCGTGCTAGCATTGACCATCCAATCTCTTAGCTGAAACTATGGCCAATTTCAAACTAATATAAAGTTGTTTTTCTTACTCAAATGGCCTCTTTGCGTTCCTCTTAAAATTACTTACATTTAGATTTTTTTTTTAAATTTCGTAACGATGTAATTTTTTGTGTAATGAATTATCTTTGTATCTCTTAATCACCATACAATACACGTGTGTATGTATTGTTGATAATCAAAGATTTTAAGTTGTTGATATGGGCTTAGGGTTTTTAATTAAGAGTTGAGTTGTACATTTTTGTACCGTTGAATTTATGCTTATCCCATGTGCATCTCTCTCTCTCTCTCCCCCTCCCTCATGGCCAGACAGACATGTTCGTTTTGGAATGTAAAACTAATGATAATTAGAACCTCACAGATGGTCCTTGTTTGATTGTTTGACTCCATCAAGGGGTGGTGATGAAGTTGGATGAAGATAATGAAATGGTGAATGTGTTGGCACTATGCACAAAAGGTCAATAAGGCATGAGATAGGAATTCTGACTTTGAATTTCCAGCACACAATCTAAATTTTTATTTCCCATTTATTCTTTTTGGTTCTCCCCAAACAAATATAAACATACATAATGGGTACAAAGTACGAAAACCTTTTTTCTCAACGAAAAAAACTTGTTACACTATAAAGGAAAAACGAAACTCAAACCCAGATCAAAAACCTAAAACGGATTATTTTTTGTCGATTGGATCTTGACTTCTCTCTTCATCATCATACATTTTCAGCTATTGAAAAGAAAGAACATTACAGAGTGATGGTCTCTTTTATTTATTTATTCTTGGCCATGATTTTCTAGAGAATCATGAATAGAAATGATGAATGGACCCCCAAAATATTTTTTCTTTGAAGTTTCAATGCATGATGCTCTATCATATGCCAGTTTGGCCAGTTGGCCTTGATTAGAATACACTAATTCAAACTCCTTAAGTCATTAAATTATAAAATGTTACTCGATCCAAGATCATATCGGAAAATGGAAATTTTTTTAATCTCTCAAACATACTCACCTTACTTCATTATCCTTATAAAAATCTTTGAATAGATACTATTTGAAAGGCCTTCGCATTCCTAATCCGGTAGGGCCGGATGACTTTGTTTGCGCCAGCTAGGCGATATCGAAATTGGGATTGTACATGTATCAAGCAATATAATATAACAACCAAGCCATATCCCATTGTTTTTAGGGTTAGAGTCAATAACCCATCTTTAATTTCAAGTATTTAATTATTTCTTGAACGGTAACCTGATCTTGTTCACATATAAAAATGAATAAGATATCGTTTAGATTTTTGGATTTATTTCTATATTATTGTTGTTGTTATTGTTGTCGCTAGGGGTGGTAAGGGGTGGTAATGATAACTGAACACTAACGGGTAAGTGAGATTAGTAGTATGAACGGAAACTACTCATATGACATCCAAAGGAACTTAATTATATGTGTTTATTGCTAGTTTTGTTTGTTCATGCTTGAGGCCTTCTTTATGTGAGCCAAAGGAATAGCTTTCCTTCGATGATAACAAGGCATTTACAAAAAGGATAAGGAATGGGTGGAGAGAGAGAGAGAGACTTATATTATTCATTGCCTAGTGCAAATATGAACAAAAGTGTGTCACAACTCAACCTCCCTTGCATCCTTATTATGCAAGAAATATGGCAAGTTATCTTAGAGTATACACTTGAATCCACATGTAATCAATGGACCAATTCTTGCCATCAGAGACTGAAGATGACTGACCCATGTTATTTCAGGGTTAAAGATTACGGTATCACCTTCGATATGATGCCAACATTACAAGTAAATAGGGGCGGAGGGAGGGTAAGGGCAGTTGCCCCCACTGTAATTTTAAAAAAATTTGGGTTTCTTTTGAAATTTTAAGAAATTTAAAAATTTTAAAAACTTGCTCCCATTGAAAAATTTGTTAAAAGTTTAGAAGTAGTTTCATATGCTAGAAATTAAATGAGATTCTTTCATACATTAACAACTTAGGTTTGTCAAAAAATTAGATTATGATATAAATTTGATTCGATTCGATTAGTCAGAACAAATTCAGATTATTGATGACTATATTTCAATCTAATTTAATGCATGTATATATTGGTATATGATGAAACTGAGTGTTATTTGAAAAAATTGAATCAAAATTTAGATGTAATTTGTTAAAATTTAATTTTAATTGACTTATAGATTCAATCAGATTTCAAAATATTTAACTTATCGGACATGGACTATTTAACTGAAATTCATTAAATAATCAAATTGAATTCATAAAAGAGTTCTAAAATTATATTTAAATCAGAGTTTACAGATTGAATTCGAATCACTCAAAACCTAGTCTAAATCCGATCATTAAAGGCATACTTAAAATGGAGGAACCCTGGCTCCGCCACTTGGAAGAAGACACTATATGTTTATACGAAGCTTCGCTGAACCTGTTTGGGAATGCAAAAATTATTACTCTATCTGACTGGAACAGTAAGACCACTGGTTGATTTTTTTTTTTCTCTGCTCTTGATAACTACCAACCTACTGAATACTGTGTTGTGGACTTGCAAAATGGTCAAGTTGCAATGATAGAAAGATTACAATTGGAAAGGGCTAAGATATTATTATGATTTAAAAGTCTGGGATCATACCTCTACAAGGTTGTGTTTAGAAGTGAAAACATCAATGAAAATTTAAGATAATTCTCTAGTTTAAAACTAGAATTAGAGACATATTACTAACTCCGTCACTGTTGTATCCAACGCAACATGTCCCAAGTCAAAATAAATGAGGAAGGTTGCGTTAGGTAGCCGACAGTCAACGTAAAACTTTATACTACAATTTATTTGCAACCTACAAATCTTTTTATTCTCCACATTCCTTGGATTTTCAATTTATACTGAATAGTTGCAATCATCAGAACATCCACCTCATTCTAACGCTTATATGCAGTTTTTTTCATTATGAGCCGGTCATTCATCCGTTGAAGACTATTTATAGATAATCGAATTTCCAAGAATAGTAATAAGTAAAAATAATTAAGTAGAGAAAGCATTTATGGTCCCCCCCTTAATTAAATAGACACAAGAAGAGCAAACATTTTCGTACCAGCACTGCAAGTGACAGGGTATACTATCAATTCAAGGTCCCAAGTTTGAGTCCGATTGACTGAAAATGTATGTTTTACCTGTGAATACATGCATTTTGAATTCACGTTGTAATTGTAAGATTTATGTTCATGTAATTGGGATAATTTTTTGTGAATCTTATATGATTCAATTCGACTCGTATATATTGTCTGATGGGCCCGGTCCAAGGCCCAACTCAAGTTGCGAGCCCAACTTGAATAAAGGACCCACCTAGACGAAACCCAATGAGTCCAGCCCAAAAGAGATCCACGCCTAGTCAGGCTCATTAAGGCTCTAAGAGCCACGTCATCAAGGAGTAGGCAGCACCATTTTAAGAGTCTCATCCACGCCACCTTGGAGTAGGGAGTAAGGAAGTCAACCACGTCATCTTAAGGAGAGCTCTTCAACTGCCTCATCAGTTGCGAGGATGACGCCAGCTCCACCAAATTAACTTTTTAGTTACTGATAAGTCGCATCAATCTGTTATGAGACACCTATAAAATGTAAGTACCGCCTACACATGGGGGTATCTATCACATTTTGCATCACTCTCATATCTCTGACATCATGTATCTCTCAGATCTCTCATAACTTGTACCTCACTTGAGCTCTCATTACTCTCACCTGATTTCTTTACACTCCTACAATAATAAAACATTCAGGTCATCCTAGCTTTTCATAGTGGAGTATGTCACCTTGACCGAACCACTTAAATTGGTTCTTACTTGTGTTGAATTTCTCTCTATTTTATTATTTGCATTAGTTACTTGACAGGTGGTGTGCAAAACTTGCATCATCATTATCCATCTCCATTATTTTTATGGGTGAACCAGAAATATCCAGTGCTTAAAATTACCATGTTGCAAAAGATTCCACATCATGTGCTGTGGAAAAATTGTGTTCCCAGTTGAATTTTTTGGTCATAGATTAAATAGAAAGAATAGGTATGGTGGAAGACTTCATTCTTTTAGCTTCAAACATCGGCAAACAAAGTGAAGATGATAAATCTTTAGTGTGGTTCGGTGGTTAAACTTTATTTTTGGTAATTCAGATGTCTCAGGTTCAATTTATTCTCACACCCTTTAAGGACTAACCACCCTTATTCCTCAAAAACATGCTCGATCTCAACTCATGCCATGGTGGCCGCCGCTGAGCTCGAGATAGTAGTCAACACAAACCTGAATACTTTGTAAAAAAAAATAAAGATGATAGAACTTGACAAAATTTTATTCAAATGTTGGGCTCGTTGGGTTCGGGGATAGAGTAAGACCCAATAATTGGGCCCATCACCTTGATGAAGACCACGATAGCTAGAGCCACAAGCTTACACCATGCGACTTATGCTTACGAAGTCCATCCCAAGCCCAATACTGTTATACTAAGGATCACAGAAGCTGAAGTTCGAGTTTAGATACTAGAAAAGGGGGCGTAACATAGGACTGTCAAGTAACTCACTTAAATTGAAGTCTGATGGTCTTACACGTAATATGAACGGTGGTAAGATGTCGTTAGACAACTAAGACTATTGACCACATGCATTTTGACGTAATCTCAACCAGTATTGAAGATATTTAAATTTTGAATTGCATAATTTTTTTTCGAAAATCAGTATTTGTCATAAATCAATACTCTGATACCATTGATGGTCCCAAACGTAATACGAACGGTGACAAGATGTCGTTAAACTGTTAATCACGTGCACTAGAAAACAAATACGGTGACTCAACGATTTAGACCGAAAGACTATCAAATATTCAAGATGAAGTTTTCTATGAACAATGATTTATTTATAGACTTTCAATAGTTATCAATCCAACCATTCAAACAAGAGACACAACCGTGGACAATGATTGTGTCTGTTGCGCATCGTAACCATCGCCAACCGCTCCATCTCCTACCCATGCACGAAAAACACCATCAATTCATATCTATGAGTTCACCGACTTACAAAGTCAACTCAATAAAGTCGTCTAAATTTTTTTTTAACATTGTATTAATTCACAGGGCTAAACTTGAAAAGGATCGTGATAATTATAGCAGAGTCATTTGAAAGTTGGTCTACTAAATTAGACATAATTGTAAAAAAGTACACAAAAAAAAATGTGTTGTAAAGAAATACACTGCTGAGATACAAAGACTTAACTGCCCATTTTCTAAAATTTACTTTCCTAAAAATGGTTTTAAAAATATATCTTAAAATTAATTAGGTACACAGTGATAAGCTTAACCGCTAGATTTTAGGAACATTAATTCACGAAAAGCTTCAACTTCGGAAAACGTTTGCTGCTTCTTCTTCCTCTCCAAAAATCGTTTCATCTTCCTTAGCGAGAAGCCCTAAATCGTTCCCTGAATATCTGCAGGGTTTTCGTCTTTCAAAGAAAAATCCTACTGGTCCGCCATTTTGATGTAAGTTCGTCAACATGGGAATTAACACAAGATTGCACGCTGTGCGTATGTTTGTTACATAATGAAAAAACTCACCAAATGAGAAGAAATTGAAGAGAAGTTAACAGCAAGACAGTTGAACGAGTTTTGAGCTGAAATGGTTTCACTGTTTTTCAATTATCAAAATTCTTGGAGTAAAGAAGATCTGAAAATACGACGGGAACTGATGCGGAAAATGACAAAGTTTTTCATTGTGTGTGTATTTTAAAATTGAACATTAGTGGACCATAAGTCATGGATTTAGATATTCTGTTACAAAAATATTTTATGTGATCAATGTTAATTATCCAAATTGTTCAGGGATGCATGTGTTTTTGCCATATTAATTCATTGTATGTGAATAAACTGCGTGTATCTCCTAACTGTTGATTGTGTTTCCCTCATAGTGTAACAAAAACAGTGTAACAATACACTGTAACAAAGACAGTGTTAAGTGATTTTGTGGATGTGGTAACAAATTTAAAACAGAGCTGGACTGTATGAATGAAGTTATATACAAATATATGCTTGACAAAATGTAATAATATAATATTTTGTGTAAGTTTATTGTTACACTGTTATGGTATTCTCATATAATTATCTTTAAAATGACAGACATAAACATAATGTAGTCACAAATTCAGACATTGTAATTGCTTAGATAGAATGATATGGATGAAATAATGTTTCAGACTTGCACTGATAAATAGCTTCTAGGCCAAAGAAGAAGAAGACAACAAATGATACTGTTACAAAATTTAAAATTAAAACTAACTGATTTATCTTCAAAATAAACGGAAGAATCAAAATTTTCATTAAATTATGAGATTTTTAATGCATAAATATAATTTGAAAAAAAAAAACATTTTCCAAAAATAAATCACATGAATTAAAGGAGGACACAAATGTCAAAGGAAAATCCAAAAATTTCAAATTATGTAATTGAAAATAATTAAGAATTAAAATTTAGGACTTTCTTACTTTATATTTTTTCTGTGTATCTTTTTACAACTAAATCTAATTTAGTATACCTCCTTCATCCTTTGACAACTCTGTATGTATGCAGCAATACATAAGTTCATGGTAGATTACACTTCTTTGAGAGGCTTATCTCCTTTGCTGAATTCGATCGCGCCATTAGCCGGATAATCCTCATCACTGATGAACCTGGACCAGAACCAGTGTTGTTTCCACACAATCACCATCTCTTCAATTGGTATTCCCTTGGTCTCAGGCAAGAAGATGTATACAAAGATGGTCATAACTATCACGAAAAACCCGAAGAAGAGGAACAAACCAAACTTCAAGTGGCAAAGCATTGTCAGGAAGATTTGAGCAACGGCGAATGTGAAGATCATGTTGACTGAAACATTGATACTTTGTGCAGCAGATCGGATTTCGAGTGGGAAAATCTCACTAGGTACCAACCATCCAAGAGGACCCCATGACCATGCAAATCCAGCAACATAGATGCAGATGAATAGCACCACAACAATAGCATACCACTTTGGTAACTCACCAGGGTTCCCATCTGTTCCAAATTTAGCAGCTATACAGATTGCAACAACGACCTACACTCATACAAAAATGAAAATTCAGTACCATAAAAACAAAACAAACATGTTGTGTCACTTGATCTCGATGAACAATAGCAAATGACATACCTGGCAGATAAGCATTTGGACACCACCTTCAAGGAAGAGAAATCTCCTTCCCCACTTATCGACACCATAGATTGAAACTAAGGTTGCACCAACATTTACAGCACCAGTGATCACAGCAGACATGAGTGAAGCGTCGCTTCCAAAACCAATTGTTTTGAATAGAACCGGTGCGTAAAACATAATCACATTAATCCCAGTAAGTTGCTGGAAGAATGGAATAGCAATGGCCATTACAAGTTGGGGTCTGTACTTCCTTTGCAAAAGATTTCTCCAAGGGTCCTCCACTTTCTTAGATGTCTCACTAGCAGCAACTAAATCATTGAATTCCTCATCAACACTTTCAATACCGCGAATTCTCTTTAGCTTAGTTTTAGCCTCGTCTGTCTTGCCACGCTCAATCAGTGAGTTTGGTGTCTCGGGAAGGACTAGTGATCCGACTGTGATGATAAGGGCAGGTACCATTGCACCCCCTAAGCTCAAACGCCATCCCCATCCGCCCTTGATCTTAGCAAAGAAATAGTTCAAAATGTTTGCTACGAGGATACCAATTGTAATGGACAATTGGAAGCCAATGTTCAGGGAACCTCTGTACTTGTAAGGAGCCATCTCAGACAAGTAGAGTGGCACAGACTGTAATTACAAACCAAACAAGAACACCATAATCAAAACATAGCCTTAATCCCAATAATTTGGAAAACCCATTACAAATTATAATCTACATGATAATTTTGAATTATACAATTGGAAATTAATTAAATAAAAGTCCTTATGAGTGAAAGAGTTTTGAGAATAAATCCAAATGTTCTTGTCATGTTTTGAGAATAAATCAATGTCAATTTTTGAATCAAACAAGGAAAACAGGTCATTATGTGCATAATTTATACATAAATTACTGAAAGAGTTACTTTCAAAGTCAATTTGTTGGCTGTTTATATTCAACGCCGTTGCATTCACGAGCAAACGGATGATGGAAAAATAGCAAACAGAAACGTCATGTGCTTAGAAAAACACATACACAAGGACAAGGAACAAGCAAAAATCTTAGAACAATCGTATGGAAAAAAAAAACTAGTAAATATTCCTTCTTGTGTTTCCAAAAACACCAAACTTATACTCTACCAACAACTTGTAATGAGCCAACAAAAAAATGGTATATTAAAACATTCGAATATCTTGATCCAAAACAAAACAAACACCCTTTACACCAAACACAATTGTGAGAAAAAAATCAGACAGATTTCACATGTTTTAGAGAGAGAGAGAGAGAGAGAGACCTGATTGGCAAATCCAATACCAAAACCAAGCAAAATGCGCCCAACAATTAACATCCAGACAGCTTGAGCAAAGCCGTTGATCAAAGCCCCAGTGCAGAAGAGTACACCACCAAAGAGCATTGACAACTTTCTTCCTAGTTTTCGGGTCACCCAAGAAGCTACAATAGATGATATAAGTGCAGCCAAGTACAACGAAGATGTGAACATGGTCAGTGTTTGACTGTCAAATATACAGTACTGGTTCGTGGATGTATTAGCCTTTTGCTTCTTGTACACAGATGGAAAAAACTTCTTCAGAAATGAATCCATGGATGTCACTCCACCTACATATTTCACATAAAATCCAGATCAATATCTAAACATAACCATTTTTACAAGATAAAAACCATATGGGTTTTAATTTAGGTGTACCTGAAATACCGATATCGTAACCGAAGATCAAACCACCCATAGCAGCAACAATGCAAGTTACAGTCACATAGAGAGTAAGGTTGCCTGGATATTCTTTTCCATTACCGGGACCAGGACCAAAACCTCCGCCTGCCATTGTTGTGGTTGTAAACACGAGAGAGAAAGTGGTTTGGGGTATGAATGAGGAGGAAGAAAGGAAAATTGAGACAGAGAAGTGTTAGAATATGGAAAATGTAGAGAGTATTTATAGAGGGAAAGAGAGAGTAGACAATGAGAAAATAAGAGGTTTGTATGGGTGTAGAAAGTGTATATATAGAAATTCAATAGTCTATTTCGTAAATTGAGGAGTATGGTAGCTGTCAGAAGACTCAAAATATAGTAAATAATTTATGTAAAATTAGAATTTGGATCATCTCCAACATACTTTCTTTAAACTTTTGGGTCAACTTACACAAAACTCAACTAATTCTTTATCCAATCTGATCAAAAGCAGACCATCTACATCAAAATTAGGGTATTCATAAAGGATGATTCTCTCCTGACCTAATCCCAATGAGTTACAAATATTCGAACTCAGAACGTCTGAAATTACAGTTCAATCTTGTTACTTACTTAAACTACTCATTAGGGTTAATAAAACTCATTCTTTAATACATTATGAATGATCTATCAACGCCCATACCATATGTTAATACTTTTTTTTTTTTATGTAGTGTGATTTTCTAATCCAATCCCAATTTGTGAGAAAAATCATTATTTTTGTTGTTATCACGGCCATGAGATTTTAATTTCAAATTTTTTTTCCCATGTTTGTAGTACATTGGTAATTAGACACTACCATAAGACGGGGCATAGTAATTTTTTGTCAAAATTTAAATTATATAAATTTACAATTCCTTTTTTGTTACTACTATAATTTAATCCACAAACTAATGTGACAATGTGATGGTGGGAATGCAAGGAGCACAAAAGACTTGGTGGCAGTCAACGTTTTGATATTCCAACTTATGCCAACGGAAAGTACATGTCGGCAGCTACACATATATTATCTATCTTTATCCCTCTTGGTGGGACTGGATTCAATTCATATTGACTTTAAAAAAAAAATTAGGTTTATATCGATTTTTAACGGGTTTATATTAAAAAGGATTTCACTCATACATGATTTGTTTAAATGAATCGTATCATATCTAGTTCGTATTGTATATGAATAGTTTAAAACCGATATATAAACGAGTCGTGTCATATATTACTTTTGATTGATTTTTTTCATTCCAAATTCATTTATTAACCGTGTCGTGTCGGATACATTTATTTATGAAACGGGTGACTCAAAAAAGTAGCAATTCTTCTAATTTCGTGCCGTGTTCGTGTTGTATTAACGAGTAGTGTCATATTTTGACACCTTTATGCTAGATGATGTGACAAATCTATTTGATATTATAGGTAGTAAGTTAAATTCTCAACTTATAAAACACAACAAGAGTCTAAATTAATATAAGACAACTCAATCAACATATTTCAGAATATCAAATAATCGCATCATTCCATCAATCAATCAGCACTTACCTTTCTCTTCATTTTAATTTTAAACTAAGTAATTAAAAAAATTAAATTATTATTTAAAATATAAAACCGACGAGTTTAGATTCAACTAGATCAGACCGAATAAATCAAGTAAGCCTAAGTCAGCTAAAAAACAGGGCAAACCCAGTTTGTGAATTCGGCCCAGCCCAATGCCCAAGGAGTCCAAGAAGGATTAGAGCAAGTGGGAGCAATTATCGAGATACTCACTCTCGAAGATCAAGACACCATTTAATTGTTCTTACCTTTTCACTACAACAAAAAACATTTTTTGCGACTTTTCTGTTGCGACGATTTTAAAATTGTCGCAAAAAGTTAACTATTAGCGACGATTTTATAAATTTGTCGCTAATTTCTATTTTAGTAAATTTTTTTGCGACGTTTTTTTAAAAACGTCGCGAAAAGGCGTTTCCCTCATAATATTTTTTGGCGAGAGAAATGGAGGGAAATCTCAATTTTTTTCTACAAAAAATTTTCGTCATCAAAAGTTTCGTGTCGTCGCAAAAATAAATAATTTAAATTTCTATTTAGACATTTTTTGCGACGTTTTTGAAAAACGTCGCAAAAAAACGATTCCCTCGTAATTGTTTTTTGGCGGGAAAAATTGCGGGAATTGGCAAATTAAATAAAAAATAACAATTTAATTAATTTTTCGTGACGTTTTTGAATGTCGCTAATAAAATTTTTACTTAAATAAAAAATTTTAAAAAAAACAAAGTAATCAATTTTTCGCGACGGTTCTAAACAACGTCGGCAATAATTTTTTTACTCAAAGAAAAAAAATTAAAAAATCACAATTTAATTGATTTTTGGCGACATTTTTGAAAAACGTCGCAAATAAATTTTGTACTTAAATAAAAAATTTAAAAAATAACAATTTCATTAATTTTTAGCGATGTTTTTTAGAAATGTCGCCAATAAATTTTTTCCTCAAATAAAATATGAAAAAAATAACAATTTCATTAATTTTTCTTGACGTTTTTGAAAAACGTCGCCAATAAATTTTGTACTTAAATAAAATTTTAAAAAATAACAATTTCATTAATTTTTAGCGACGTTTTTTAGAAACATCGCCAATAAATTTTTTCTCAAATAAAATATGAAAAAATAACAATTTCATTAATTTTTCGCGACATTTTTTTAAAAACGTCGCCAATAATTTTTTTGCTTAAATAAAAAATTAAAAAATAAAAATTTAATTAATTTTTTGCGACGTTTTTAAAACACGTCGCCAATAAATTTTTTTCTTAAATAAAAAATTTAAAAAATAACAATTTAATTAATTTTTCGCGTAAAAACGTCGCCAATAATTTTTTTACTTAAATAAAAATTTAAGGAAAATAAAGTATAAGTTTGTGTTTTGGAACTTTTTTGCGACTTTTTTTAAACGCGTCGCGCAAAGGCGATTCCCTGATAATTGTTTTTTGCGGGAGTAATGGCGGGAATTGGCAAATTAAATAAAAAAAATAATTTAATTAATTAAAATTAAAATATTATTTGCGACGTTTTTTAAAAACGTCGCTAAAAGGTGACTCCTGCCCTTTTTTTTGGCGCCAGAAATGGCGGGAATTGAAGATTTTTTACTACAAATAATTTTTTGTCGTAGATAGTTTTTAGTTATCGCACAAATAAATAATCTAAATTTAAAATAAAAATAAAAATAAAATCAATATATTTCTTAGCGACATTTAATATTTTCGTCGCAGAATACAATACAATAAAAATCAATTGTCATTCTCTTTCTCACATTTGTCGCGACCGATGACGGGACGTTTTTATTTTCATCGCAGAATATAAATTACAACCCCATTTAAAGTTAAAATAAAATAAAAATATTAAATTGCGACGTTCTATTATGTACGCCACAAAAAATATTTTCAAAATTTATTGCTGCGTTTTTATTTTCGTCGCATAATATAAATTACAACCACATTTAAATTTAAAATAAAATTAAAATATTTTACGTCACAAAAAATATTTTTGAAATTTATTGCGATGTTTTATTTTCATCGAAAATATAAATTACAACCATATTAAAAATTAAAATAAAATTAAAATATTAAATTGCTACGTCTTATTATTTACATCACAAAAATATTTTATGGTGACGGTTTTATTTTTGTCGCACAATATAAATTATAACCACATTTAAAGTTAAAATAAAATAAAGTTGTAGAGCGGATGACATATAAAAATATCACCCTTTGTCAATTTATAGCAGTATGTTATATTCAACATCTCTCACTTTTTATGGTAGAAAATTTGTATTAATTGATAGATGAACAACTCATTAATTAGTTTTTTACTGGTAAATTCCAAAAATGACCCAACATCCTTATTATGATGTATATTTTTTTTTCATATTATACAATAATATTATTAATATTTAAGTTTAGTATTCTACATAATATTTTATAATAATATTATTTTGATATAATTTATTGATTTAATCCATCACAACATTTGAATTGGTAGGAGTCTCAACAAATACTGGGGGTTACCTCCAATCTAATAATTATAAATAATTAGGTCAGTAAATTAGGTATGTAAATTATGTTAGCATTGTTCTTATTTATATTAGATTGGTAATGAACTTTATTTAATATTGAAATTCACTATCAAATTAAAAATTTTAGTACATTACTTTTGTAACACCCCAAAAATCACACTGGAAGACATTATTATCTATAAACTATTCATACCATGAGAATAACTAATAAAATTCACACTAAGAAGAAATCCATTCATCATTCGTAGTAACTAGGGGTGACAATTTTTGACTCAATACGACGATACGACTCGAACTTGACACAAATTTTATGAGACAAACTCGATTATAATTCAACACAAACTTGATTTTAACCTGACAGCGAACACGAAATATTAACAGGTCATATTCGGGTTCAACTCGCCAAATCCGAAATTGACACGATCAACTCATTTATTTAAGAATTGACACTTTCTATATTTTCGCGTTTGTATGGTAACACGAACACCACAAAATTATCATGTTTAACTAGTATTATAGAAATAAAATGTTAATTATTTGTAACTATTTATTAAGCACTGACATTATTATTGTTTAAAAAATATATTTTTATTTACTATTATTATTATTATGTTTATTAAGTTAATTTTTAGTTTGTAGATTAAATATGAGTATGAATTTAATTAAGTGAAAATAGAATATTAGCGTTACAATTTTTATCTAAAATTTATTTAAAGTGTACTATTCGTGACGATTTATAAATTTTGTCGCAAATTTATTTAATTGTTATTGAGTCTGTCTCAAAATAAAGTTATCGAGTCTCTCTGTCTTTCTCTCTCTCTCTCTCACACTGAAGCTCCACCTGCCTCTCCCTGCCTCTCCATCGGTTGAACTCGAAGAACGTGCCTCTCTCTACCAGTCGTCGAAGAACCAACCACACTAGTCGTCGAAGCCACAAGCCACACCAGTCCTCAACGCCAAGCCACCGCCATTAGGGATGTCAGTGGACCGAAGCGGAGGTGGAGGGTGTAGTCTTCATCCCCATACCCGTTTAAAAAAACTCCGTCCATCCCCGGTCCACCCCCGTTAACGGGTATAGTTTTCATCCCCATCCCCATCCCCATCTACGGGTAAATTTCTAATTCGCGTCCCCGTCCCCGCTTCCCCCGTACCCGCCCAAGCCCAAGCCAATATTTCTCACTTCTTCTCCTTCCATTGCTTGTCATCAACTACATGTAAAAAAAAAAAAAAAAATTATGTACCTATAATATAAATAATTTGGCCTCTATAATATACATATGATGTAAAAATGCAAGCTCAACATAAAAGGGTTTGACTTGACATCTGGTGTTTCCCCTTGGTCCCATCCCCTTTTAATTTATGCTATAATCTTTAGGTTCATGTGAAATGGAATGAATATTAGGAGGGACTCTAAGAGAATGTATATTTGCTTGCCAGTGAAAAAAAGTCCAGAAGCTAGTACATTCATTTTTGAACGAGGAACTAAATGCATTAAAAAGCTTGAAATTTAGAGAGAGAAAAAAATACCTTCAATCAAAACCAACATGGCGTGGGGGATTGGAAGTTAGGGAAAACGAATTGATTCAACTATTATTTTCAATTAGAAATAATCCAAGAGCATGAGTCAACTAGGTATAGAAAAATTTATGAAGCCATTGGCTATTAATCTACATGCAACAAAATGCATTTTTTATATCACAGTCCAGCAAATTCCCAAAACATATGGAGAAGCTTACAAAGATCCCATGGTCTAAAAGCCAAGTTCATAATACAATCAACATTAACTATGACATGAGAACCATTTTAAGCAGAGCAGAGGAAGAAGATGCATGTGTAGTATGTGATAATCTGTATATAACAAGGACAGACAAGGAAGAAACCAGGAAAGAGCTGACTCACCAAGTTCTTTATGTACTAGTTGTATGATTGTCCGCTACGTGTTTGCTTTATTATCGCACAGACAAAACCTGCATCGGATTCGGAGAGCACCTTAGTTTCTGTTCTAGTGCCGATGGGCCTGTTAAATATGGGAATGGATATCATATTCATAACCCATCTGGATAAATTTATAAATTTATATACACATAATTTCATATCTGATACTAGATCTGAGAGAGTAAGATCTGATACCAGATCTAGAAATTTACAGTTATTTATTCTAATGTAAATAGCAAAAGTTTGACTTGCCTGAATGATTTTTGTTCTCTGGAAATCTAAATGATGCCACATTGAAGTAATACCGACTTATAGTCTGTAGAAACTTTGGAATCAGATTCGGGGTTTTGCAATGTAAATGCTCTAAGTCTTGATTAGGGAATGAAGACTTTGTTGAGATTCTCTCTCTCTAAATGATGCTCTATCAAGCTAGATCAATCGCCCTCTGGAGTTCATAAAGAGAAAGATCTGATACCATTCGGCGTTGGAGGCACAGTCGACGAGCAGTCGACGTTAAGCGGAGATGGAGGCGGGCCTGGTAGAGAATAGAGGAGGAAGGTTAGGGCAGGGCCTTAGGGCTTTAAGTTTTACCTGTATATATATATATATATATATTGGCGGGTAATTGGGGATGGGGAGGGGCGGGGCGGGGGTAAGGGTAAGTCCATCCCCGCTTTTATCCCCGCACGGGTTTATACGGGTATTCCCGTATACGTCTACCGTCCAATACGTATAGTCCATCCCCGATCCAAACGGGACGGGTTTGGACGAATACCCGTTTTTCCCCGGTCCACTGCCATCCCTAACCGCCATCACCAGCAACCTAGAAACCCCTTTCGCCCCTCCCCAACCTAGAAACCCCCAACAATCCTTGATTTTTGATATTTGATTCAACTCAGAGATCAAGCCGAAGCTCAGTCGAAGCTCAGGTACCAATTTGATCTTTGATTTTTCTGATTTTTTTAGCGCAAAAACAGATTATTGGTTTGTTTTTTGGGTAATTTATTTTCATGGGTTGGTATGTTTGTTGTGGATTTTGTCTTATACTTTTGTTTGTGGATTTGTTAAATTCTACTCACTTTAATGTTTGACAGTTTTTTTGTTGTTTGCTACGAATTTTTGTTATCTGAAGAGGAATTAGTTTTTTGGTACCGTTTCTTGATCTACTGGGTATGTGGGTTTTTGATGAAAATGTGTTTTATGGTCTGGGATTTTTTGCAAAAACCTGTTCTGTCATCTGGGTTTTGTTATACTAGTGTTTCATTATCGAGTTTTGAGCAAAATTTGAGTTTGGACAGGTGCCTGGTGAGTTTTGGGTGGATTTCAATAGAAGCTTGAAACGTTTGGCATTGCTTGTGCAATTCATTGCCTTACTAGAAATTGATTGATATCTATGTTTGGGCCAGAGGTGTTAGACGAATTCAAAGTTTGGGATAATGATTTTGGTGGATTGGAAACCAATTTCATTTGTTTATAGATTTGGATTTGGTTTTGGTTATAAAATTGATACAAGTCACTGTCGATTTGGGTTTTGCGTAGCAATTGTGAGAATCATGGTGAAATTTATCAATGAAGATTGTGAGAATCACGTTGTCACTTTTGTGTGCTTCTTTTTTTGAGACCAAACAGTGATCAGTAGCAAATGTAGCGACCAGCGATCTAGAGTGCAGTCCAGCGAGCAGCAGCGACTCCAGTCCAGTGCAGCAGCGATCAAGCGAGCAGCAGGCAGTCGACTCCAGTCCAGTGCAGTCCACCAGCAGTGACTCCAGTCCAGGACTCCTGTGAGTTTCTGCTCCAAGAGAGACATTGGTTAGTTTGTTTATCTTATGGACAACTGACATTTGACTTGCTTTATCTTTACCACTATGTATCTCTGCAACATTGGGATTTTAGGTTCATTTTAACTTTTAGTCATTGTGCATATTGTTTTTGGATGGATTTTCTGCTGTGCTAATATTTGGCCATCATGAATCAGGAATATCCAGAGAGGCTTCAATTGACATACAGGCCAGAAGAAGATCCTTCTCCTTTTGAAGGCGCAAAAATGTCTGCTGATGAACCTACGCCACTGTCAGCAAATGATGTTGTTGTCTCAAATGTTGAGGTTCCCGCCCCATTCCCATCTCCTCCAAGCAACTTGGACTCTGATGATCTACTGGTGAGTCTCTATTTCATTTTCTTTTTCCTTGACAATTGTAGGTTGATGATTACTTAGAAGTGGATCAGGCTCGCCATCACATACTTTTCTGTCGATTTCATTCCTTACCGCTGTCTCTATGTTTGCTTGTTTTAGGGATTAAATGCCACCACGCCTGCTGCATCTGCAATTGAGGAAAACAATGCTTTGGCTTTAGCCATAGTTCCATCTGGTAGCATTTTCTTCTCTTTTTCCTGCTATTTTCCAGTGCAATCCACGTGATTCTGTTTCTTGTTACATTTTACATATGAAGAGTTTGATATGTGATACATGCAGGTACAACATCATCAGACTCTAGTAATGCTCTAGCGAAAGATTTGATCCTACTGGATGGGAACTTGCACTGGTCACCACTCCCAGTAGCAACATTTCCTCAGTTCAGGAGAGGCAACTGGTAGGTCCTTCCATATGAATTGTTTATTTTTTCTGTGTCATTTTATGTCTTGTTGATGGCTAATATAACAAGAAACTTAGTTTACTGTTTCTAGTCCCTCTGCAAATGCTCAAACTGTTGACTTGTCATGGCCTTAGGTGGATGTCCCCGACATCCCAAATTTTTTTTCTTTTCCCAAAGAACTTTTATATGGGGACATGGCCAAACAATTCAAATTTTTAAGAGACTCTTGACTACAAAAGTAAAATAGCATAAATTATTAAATAAAAGAGATTATGACCAATGTTCATGCTATAAGATATATCATTGTATCATTGACCGTTGATGGTGCATAGCCATGTTTTCTTTTGGTCAACATTAGTACCGTGGATGAAAGTCTATTCCGGAATGTGCATGTATTTGTCAATTAATTGGATGCATTATAATGTGGTTGTGCATGGTCTTGCTGGGGATTCTTATCTCAAATTAGAGAGAAGATTGGTAGGGTGGAGATCCAACTAAGGCATGTTTTCAGAGAAGCAAATTCTGTTGCAGACAGATTGGCAAATAAGGCAGTGCAGGATGGCTTTTCAACTGAATTTCATGGTATTGCTTTGCCTAATAGGGTTAAGGAGAGGGATCCCAGTTGCTAGAGTAAGGAGAAGGATAGTTGTTGATGATAAAGGCTGATTCTTGTCTGAGTTTACTGCACTGCCGCATTGCTGGCTCTGTCCTGTTCTGGATTGGATTTGGTCTGCACTGATTTGAGGCATGGGGATGGAATGTTGAAACGGACAAAGGCATGGTTATGTCTGAAGAATGTGCATTCTGTTTTTTTTTTTTTTTGGGGTGTGCTGTCTGCTTTAAGGAACCAGCAGCTGAGCTTAGGCAAATGGTCTGTGGATAATGGCATGGTGAAATTTGGTTGCTGCAAAGCTCTATAGCTTCATATGGATTGGCTTTGCATACTCTCTATCTGCAATGGTTCGTGTCAGAGGTTGCATTGCATTGGACTGGGATTGTATGGGTCTGTTTTTAGGAGGCATGTAACTGGGTTTTGATGTGGATAACTGATGGTTGTATTGCTCATGCAGTGTGGTGTCCTGCTCTCTTGCAGTCTGCTTCCAATACGTGCAAGTCCTATTTGCATTGGGTTGTTTTCAGAAGGCATGTGCTGGGGTATGCAAAGTAGGACCTGTTTACGTTTTTTTGGGGGATCTCATACTGTAATTAGAAATGGCTTAAACCATTGAAGGTTTAAAGCCAACTTTCATACTTTTAGAACTTTTGTTCTTTGTTTCTTGTTATCATCTGAACAATTTTGGAATAAAATTTCATATTTTACCAAAAAAAAAAAAAAAAAGATTTCTACTGATATCCTTTTATGAGTTCAGGGTGTTCCCATGGAATCACAACCATCTCAGCTTGTTGGTAGTAGAGGTTCTAAGAATCGATATTTTGATTTTGACAAACTAGCAGTGGTTTGATTTTTTTTTCTCTTGACCATACCATGCACTTCATTATTGAACCACCCATATGGAGGGGAGATTTGTGTTTTGTTATTTAAAACTTGGATTCCCTTGTTTTTTGGTTTTGTGTGTGTGTGTGTGTCTTTTAACAGTTTTAAGCATTCATTACATATTTTAATTGCTATTAGAGTAGAATGCACTTGCCTTCGTCATAGCTATCAATATATATAAATCTCAATGGCCATCTAAATCTCTTTGCACTATTGATTAGTTACTGGTTTGTTCAAGTCGAGCTGAAATCTCATCTTCTTGTGTAGGATTGATATCATGCAAGTCATATCAAGGGTCAAGGTGTTATTCAGCGAGCATCAGAAACTTCTTGTTGCTTTTAACACCTTCTTACAAATAGGATATAACATATTGGTCCAGTAGAATGCATCAGATCCAGAGTCTTGTATTGAAGCAGCACTCAACTTTGTTAACAAAGTTAAGGTAAAATGTTGTGCGAAACAAAACAAATTAAATTTCATCTAACCTTCTAATTCGATTCAGTTATGTTGCAATTGCAGACACGAACCCTACCCGACAGAAGACGCTATTACTCCTTTTTGAATATTATTAAAGGATTCCGCACTAACTTCTTAGAGGCGTACCGAGAGGTTGTTGCCATTATTCATCTTATTGTTTCCTTTGTATCACTTGTATATTGGGATGGATTTAGCATTCTAAGTTTCAGACTATCATCCATTTCGTGTTTCGCTCCAAGGATGACATACTTACGCCTTGCCTGCTACACAAGAATAAATATAGAGGAGGGTTTTCTTTGTTTTGGGAGTTGGCAGGAGGTTTCTGTTTTTCTTCTTCATACCATCCTTTTTTGTGATTCATTTTGTGCTAACAACTCTTACAACTTGGAGAGAAGTTCAGGAGCACAAGTTAATTGTCATAAATGGAGGCAAATTGACATGAACTTTTGAGTGAGCAGAAGCTGTATAGTCATTATGGAAATGGCTCACAGTATATTACGAGCACGTTGTACACTGTTTCCCACTATGTGTCTACATCAACATCCATTCTTGCGTGCTTATATGTTTATTTGTCTTTTGTACGTTTGTGTGTGTATCAACATCTATGAGAGAACTCACGAATTACAAAGCAAAGATGAGAGCATTAAAGAGCTATAGCAGATGATTCAAGAGCTATTGGTATTGGGGTGGGGGAACTTATATGTTAGAAGGCAAATGGTCCTAAAGTTTAAAGAACCAAAAGGGTTATTGGTGTAAAATTGTGATTATCTTGGATGATACTCATATTTCTAGCTTTCATGATCTTATGTTTTATTGCATTTTTGTTGTGTCAATGCTTGTCTCAGCAATGGAGTAGCACCATTTGACATTTTATTGCTAATATCACTTTGTTCTTTCTTCCTTTTCCAGCTCCAGAGGATTAATGATGAGCAGAAGGCCAGAATTCGTAGAATTGAATGTGCTCTTCAAGTGGTGGAGGTTTGTTGCAGCTTGATTTCTGTTAAGTGTTATAAAGTTTCTTCATACCAGATGACGATGCTATTTCTTGATGGGTTCATGAAGAATTGATGAAAGCCAAATTGGAGGCCAGTTATATAGCTAAAGAACTATCAGGGGTAACCTCTCACACTCTACTTCCATTTTTTTTTTTTTTTTTAAGAAAAGAGGAAATTTTATTCCAAAATTGTAGAATTTACAAGCAAAAGAACAAAAAGTTCTGCATGTATGAGTTGGCTTTAAACCTTCAATTGGTTTAAGCCAATTTTATTAACATGTAAAAGCCTATTGACAAGAAAAATTCTGCTTCCAGCTCAGAATCCTCAAAACAGCTGCCTAAGTGATGTAGACATGCCTTGTGAGATGCTCCAAACTAATCATCCCAATATCAGAGTTGCAGACCAAAACAGACTGCAACAGACCAGGACATAGCTAGCAACTTAGCAGCACACATACATAGTCTTCTGACCTTCACAGCTCAGCTCCTATCACTTGAATTAAAGCAATAATCTGTCAGAATAGTAGCCCAATGCACAACACATCAGCATAATCCTGAACACAGTCCAATGCAGACCATGAACAGCACTATGCCTCAGAATCACCATCCCAGCATAACCAATGAACAGACCAGTGCATTTGCATACCCCAGCACATACCTATTGCAAAACAACCCAATACAGAGAGGACTTGCACAAAGCAACATCCACACTACATGAGCATTCCTGAACCCCCTTCAAACAGATCCTACTACATAGCATTTCCATCAATTATCCACATAAAGGTCCTCTGAAGCTTTGCAATAACCAGATTCCATCCTGCCTGTGTCCATAGACCATGTGCCTAAGCTAGACAACACACCAATGTACAGCCCAACAGGCACCATACTACAACCCAATACTCAATCCAATCAGGACCTTAAATTTGTTTCTTGATTCTTGTTTATGTACTTGATTTTTTTGTTTTAAGATTTTTGCTATGGAGTTTTTGTCAGAGGAGCAATCATTCTTTAATATGGTCAGGTATTATGTGTGAACACTTAAATCACAATGGTTTTAACCTTGGTCACAATGGTTAAATCACAATGGTTTTTCAATAGTTTGAAGAACATTATTCTCATCATTATACACGACATACTGGAGTAATGACTGAATTGCAGTAGATAAATTCTGCAGTATTTCTGATATTGATTGTACTGCTATGAGAGTTTTATGCTGTTGTTATGGGATGATTGGAAAGTTTGAATTTTATTAAATGCTTCACTGGTGAGGCTCGAGTTTGTTTTCATTTCCATGGAAAGAAGAAGTGTTTTATCTAACATGGCTGGTATCCCTATTAAGGTTTGTCCTTTTACCTATTTAGGGTGTCCAGTATTTCAGGGCAGAACAAGAATAAGATATTTTGAGGGGGAGGTTGATTTTGGCAGCTTCTTTCTTTTATGAGGAATGCTCTAACATGGTTGCTGAATTTAGGGCATTACTAGATGGATTGCAACTGATACAAAGAAAGAAGCTGCCAAAATCAACCTAGCTCTTGCTTGTTGTTCTGAATGGTCTGATCTGGAAGCTAGTGCTGCCTGCTGGAATGTGCTGATTTGCTGCCTGTGGTACTGTGTTGAGGTATTAAGTTGCTGCAGCAACTTTGATGCTTTTTGTTGATGAGCTGCATTATTGCTGTCTTGCATTGGTGTTCTGGAGTGGAAATTAAGGCAGAGTATTGGAGATGTGCTGTGCAGTTTTTGACTCAAAATGAAGATTTTATTGATTTTTTAATATTGAAGGTTTAAAGCCAACTGTGGCTTAGTTTTCTTTTGTTAAAGCTTTGTTTGCTTTGCTTCTTGTAAATTCATCTTTTTTGGAACTTCTTGTAAATACATCTTTTTTGGAATAAAATTTCTCATTTTTTCCAAAAAAAAAAAAAAAGGGTGATGTAAGAAAAAAAAGTTTGTTTGCAATATTTTTAGTCCAATATGCTTGACTTTGTCTTGACATGTATGCAGATTGTTAAAGGCATTGATGCTGTTATAAGGGAGCAATTAGTGCAAATGACGGCAGTTTTAGGGATAGGAAATTTCACCCCAGTTTTCAGCATGGTTCCTTCCTTCGGACCAATTAGGCCTGCAGGACTTTTACCCACAATAACAGAAGAAGATAAAGTTATATTGAACAATGTTCAGAAAGTCATTGAGTTCTTAACTGCTGGAAGCTCAACATCATCCAGTCAGGTAAATTTTTTGTGGATGGGGATCTTTTCCCATAAATGAATTTAAGTAGGCCGCATAAAATTGACTTGTGTTGAAATGGGGTGTTTACTGGACCTAATATTGGCTTTCTACTGAATTGGTTCTTATCCTTTCAAACTGCAATAACATGTCCTGTAGAGTAGAAAAATATGCACCTCCGATGTGATATTTTCCATTTCTATATTTTCACATTAAAGACTACTTCTGTGTATATTTGCTTTTACATCTACCAGTGAGGTATGTATATGATATATTTTGCTGAATGTTCCTGTATTTATTGTTTTGTTGGTGCTTTAATTTCGTTCCCTTCTTTTCCAGCCAATGTTAGTATATAGGCCTTAATTACACTTGAATCACTTGTTATTTGTGGGTTAGGATGGTGAGTTCTTTATATATTCTGCAGTTTCTTTTTCAGTTTTCTAAATACTAACATAATTCTATGTCATCTCTAGCATTTGAAAATAGTCTTCACTTGTAACATCCTTGAATTTATAAGGAAAATATCACTCAGAACCATAAAAAATCCGCATGTACACCATTTTGAAGGGAAAGTCATATAAAAAATGTGGAAATAGCACGTGCCTACATAACTTGCGTAGGGTTTTATGTCATTATAGCAATAAGTTGTTTTTATCTTTCTGATCAAGGGTATAATGATTTTCCAGTTGTGTTCATAATTTTAATTTTCTTTCGTTCCTAATCATCTTGGCAGTTTCCACTAATAGTGATGCTTGAAGGTGGTATTTATAGAAAGGCTTTTGGATGTCACATGCCTTATAAAACGATGCTTAGTTGGAAAACAGAACCACTGGTGCTTTTTATTGTCTGAGACTGTTACAAACTATAGCTAGCATTCCCCTTCTGTTTGACTATTGGTTATGTTGGCCAAAGAAAAGTATAGAAATCATACATACTGTTCAATGATTTCCTGTAATTCATTTGGGTTTGGGCGGTTCCTATATCCCCAGTTATTTCCCCTGTAAGTAAATTCCTATCTCATTGCTCCATAGACACTGACCAATACAAAACCTAGGTCTTGTATATGCTGTAAACTCTGACCAAACAAATGTAGAGTTGGAGAGTAGAAAAGCTAACAATGGTCTCTTACAATTCCATGCCAACTTTTGTGCTTAATTTGGTTCCATTGGTCACTGAGGAAGACTTGGACAAGGCATTGATTGTTTGTACATTGTTGAGATTCTATGCAATGTAGTTTTTTCTATTTACTAGTTAGAATTTTTATTGTCCTATTCTACTTAAAAGTGCCAAGTATTTCTTGTCCTTGCCCTTCTGCAGATGAAAAATTATATCTGTTGTCTATGATGATTGAGACTATATTTGCTTGCTATCTTTCAGGGCACAGTTTGCTTGAGAAAATATTAATAATTACAAGAAGTAAACATTTTACACCATGACAAGATTCACTACATTGCAGGCCATAAAGAAAATGTTAGTTTTGTTATATGAATCCAAGGTTTGGAGGAGGTAAAGTGCTTAGTTGCTGCTGAGAGGTGTTGTCTGTTGTGTTGCAATGCTCCTGCTGTGCTGCTTTGCTATTTTACATTGATGAGTTGTTGAACTATGGTGCTGCTGAGCTATGGTGATGTTGTGCTATGGTGATGCTATGCTGCTATGCTGGGAGATGATTGGAGCTCTGAATTGGTGACTGATGCAGATTGCTACATATGTTGCTGGGCAGTTTTAACATATGAAGAAGAATTTTGTTGGAATTTTATTTTTGAAGGATTAAAGCCAACTTGTGGCTTTTCTGTTTCGTTAAAGCCTTTTGATTACTTTGATTCTTGTAATTTTGGTTTATATCAATAAAATTTTTCTTTTTCCAAAAAAAAAGAAAGAAATGTTTGTTGAATGGAAAAGATGTGAAATGTATTAATTGTGTTAGTTTTTTATTGAACACATGTATTATTTGTATACAAGTGAAAAATTTTATTGGAATATCATTTTTTTGGAATTATTTAAAAAAAAAAATGAACTTTTTTGCGACGAAATTACAATCGTCCCGAAAAATTGGAAGAACAATCTTTTTAGCGACAATTTTTAAACGTTGCAAATGTATTTATTCAATTATTTTTTAAAAACCTTATTTGCGACGATTTTTTGTTACGTCGCTAAAAATTAATTACATTATAATTTTTTTCATTTTTATTTATGTACAAAATTATTAGCGACGATTTTTTTACGTCGCTAAAATTAATTAAATTATATTTTTTTCATTTTTATTTATATAATCAACTATTTGCGATGTTTTTTTTACATCGCTAAAAATTAATTACATTTTTTTATTTTATGTAAAAAATAATTAGCGATGATTTTTTTACGTCGCCAAAAATTAATTAAATTATTATTTTACTTTTTTATTTATGTAAAAATTATTTGCGAAGATTTTTTTTCGTTAATTAAAATTTTTTTTTTTATGTAAAAATTATTTATGTAAAAAAGTTAATTAAAAAAATATTTTTTTTTACGCAGGTGGAATAGATTTTAGTTACGTTTTTTTTAAGTTTTTGCGACGTTTTTTTTTCGTCGCAAAAAAAATTTTTGCGATCAAAATAAATATGCGTCGCAAAATACTTTCTGCGACAAGGCTGTTGCGACGAACACGCGACGGAAAAAAAACGTTGCAAAAACTAATGTATTTCTCACAACTTGGCATCAAGTAACTTGACTACTCAAACAAGACAATTCAGGCAGGCATCACACATTAAGATGTTTAACAGCTAATTCATGAGTCAATTTCATGACCAACTCAATATCCCTTTCTATTATGGTTGTTCGGATGCTGTGATAACAACCGTTGGATAAAGAGATGTCATGATGAGGAATGCCCATAATGCATAAGACTATGACCAATACACATTGCCTTTTGAGTTGAGTTGGTGCAATGAAAGAATTGAAACAAGCCACAGGTGGACCAAAAGAGATAATAATACTATCAAAGAAGAGTACAGTGCTTACATTTGATTTTTAAATCCTAACACCGTAACTGTAACCAGATAGGCTGGGCAATTTAATCTAGTTCCAAAAGAGTGCAACTCTTGTCTTTTGCTGCTAATTTTTCAGGCTTCATTTAGTTAGCGAGAGATTGACAGAAAGTACGAGAAACAAAAAAAAATTCTTGATTTTTTAATGTTTGTTTAAAATGATAATGCTAAAAAATTTTAGAAACTAAATTTCTGGGCCAATAAAATTTTTTAGTAAGCTGCAGTTCTTGTTTCTTGCAAATTATTGAAGAAAATAATTTTTTTTCTCGTGAAAGTTGAATAGGCATATTTGGTTTTCCACTTTACCAATGTTTCCTTCCACGTTGGTCTATTATCTATTGAATATAAATCTCTCTATTATAAATAAGGGTAATATTAATATTTAAACAAATTTTCTTATAACTTTCCTATTTTTCAAACTATAGAAAGAAAATTTTTAAAATTTTCTTGTACGTATTTCATGTTAACCAAATGCATGAAAGAAAATATATTTTCTTTTTTTTTCGCTTCACTTTCTATCACTTTTATTTTCTATCATTATTTTCAGCTGAAACTATGGCCGATTTCAAACTAATATAAAGTTGTTTTTCTTACGAAAATGGTCTCTTTGCTTTCCTCGTAAAATTACTTACATTTGATTTTTTTTTTTAAATCCCGTAACGATGTAAACTTTTGTGTAATGAATTATCTTTATATCTCGTATTCACATAACAATACACGTGTGTATGTATTGTTGATAATCAAAGATTTTAAGTTTTTCATATGGGCTTAGGGTTTTTAATTAAGAGTTGAGTTGTACATTTATGTACCGTTGAATTTGAGCTTATCCCATGTGCATCTCTCTCTCTCTCTCCTCATGGCCAGGCAGACATGTTCGTTTTGGAATGTAAAACTAATGATAATTAGAACCTCAAAGATGGTCCCTTGTTTAATTGTTTGACTCCATCAAGGGGTGGTGATGAAGTTGGATGAAGATAATCGACTGGTGAATGTGTTGGCTCTATGCACAAAAGGTCAATAAGGCATGAGATAGGAATTCTGACTTTGAATTTCAAGCACACAATCTAAAATTTTCTTTCCCATTTCTTCTTTTTGGTTCTCCCCAAACAAATATAAACATACATAATGGGTTCATTTGGTTGTCATATTAGAAATGGATGGATTAGATAAAATAATCCGGTCTAATACAATACATAAGGACAAAAGACAAGACTAAATAAGGTATTCGAATAATATGTAATTTTATCTAGTGTTTGGTAATATACAACATAAACGTTGGATAATAATTATTTAATCCAATCGATTGTTTGATTGAAGAATTATTTTATCGTATTAATGTTGAATTAACAAAAATACCCTCAATCAATGTTTATTACATTGATAACAGTTTGATTTTATCAGTTAGGGGCTCTAATTGTAAATGTATAAAATAATACGTTTGAGTTAGATTATAATACCACATCTTTTGGTGGTATTAAAATACCTCTATAATACTGGTCTAACGTATAAAAAATATACGATAAATATACGATTAGTATACGTTTTTAAAATTAATATGGTACCAAATTTGCTTATCAAACAAAGTATTATGACCGATTAAATAAAAAATAATACAATCCAATATTTAATCCCCTCATAATACGTCTATCAAACGAGTCCAATTGATACAAATTACGAAAACCTTTTTTCTCAACGAGAAAAAATTATTACACTATAAAGTAAGAACAAAGCTCGAACCCAAATCAAAAACCTAAAACATATTGTTTTTTGTCAATTGGATCTTGACTTCTCTCCTCATCATCATACATTTTCAGCTATTGAAAAGAAAGAACATTAGAGAGTGATGGTCTCTTTTATTTATTTGTTCTTGGCCATGATTTTCCAGAGAATCATGAATAGAAATGATGAATGAACCCCCAAAATATTTTTTCTTTGAAGTTTCAATGCATAATGCTCTATAATATGCCAGTTTGGCCAGTTGGCCTTGATTAGAATACACTAATTCAAACTCCTCAAGTCATTAAATTATAAAATGTTACTCGATCCAAGATCATATCGAAAAATGGACAATTTTTTAATCTCTCAAACATACTCACCTTATTTCATTTTCCTTATAAAAATCTTTGAATAGATACTATTTGAAAGGCCTTCACATTCCTAATCCGGTAGGGTCGGACGGCTTTGTTTGCGCCAGTTTGGCGATATCGAAATTGGGGTTGTACATGTATAAAACAATATAATATAACAACCTAGCCATATCCCTTTGTTTTTAGGGTTAGAGTCAATAACCATTCTTTAATTTCAAGTATTTAATTATTTCTTGAACGGTAACTTGATCTTGTTCACATACAAAAATGAATAAGACATCGTTTAGATTTTTGGATTCATTTCTATATTATTGTTGTTGTTGTTGTCGCTAGGGGTGATAATGATAACTGAACACTAACGGGTAAGTGAGATTAGTAGTATGAACCAGTGTTATCAGAATCGGACCGGACTGGCCGGTTCGACCGGTTTAACCGTGAACCGGGACCTCAGCTGGTTCGGTTCTTGAATTGGACCGCTTAGGCCATTAAACCGGAGTAAAACCGTCAAACCGGCCGATTTTTGATAAAAACCGTGAACCGGATGGGCCGTGAACCGGCCGGTTCTATTGCTATTTCTATAAAATGCCCAAACTTCCTAATTTTGCACTAAATCTAGTCAGTCTCCTCCTTCTTCTCCACTCCATTTCTTCCTCTCTTTCTACAGTCCATTTCTTCCTCTCTTTCTAAATCTAGTCCCCTTCTTCTTCTACACTCCATTTCTTCCTCTCTTTCTACTGCCATTCGATCGCTGCCTTGCTGGTAATTGTTGCAAGAAGATGCTGGGATCCCCAACAAGAACACAGCGTGCTACACCAAGAGAAAGGGGAGGAAGTATCGCTGGCTTGAGCTGCTTCATAAGAGAAAGGGGGAAGAGTAAGAGATGCTGAGTAATGGCCTAGTGGGTATTGTAAGAGATGCTGGGTAATGGCCTACTGGGTATTGTAAGAGATGTTGGATAATGGTCTAATGGGTATTGTCTTTTTCTCTCTCTCTCTTTGTCTACACGCACACACACACGGTTATAGACTACCCATTATCTATTATGACATTTTAGTACACCACACACAGATTACACTATTTATTTTTTTTTATTGTGATTATGAATTTTTTAGTAAAATTATTATATTTTATTTTTTTTTATTTTTTTATTATAAAATCGGTCCGACCAATTGACCCAGTGGTTGAACCAATGAATCATTGACACGGTCCCTCTACTGGTTCAATGTCCGTTCCGGTCCTGATAATATTGGTATGAACGGAAACTACTCATATTACCTCCAAAGGAACTTAATTATATGTTTATTACTAGGTTTGTTTGTTCATGCTTGAGGCCTTCTTTATGGGAGCCAAAGGAATAGCTTTCCTTCGATGATAACAAGGCATTTACAAAAAGGATAAGGAATGGGTGGAGAGACAGAGAGACTCTTATATTATTCATTGCCTAGTGCCAATATGAACAAAAATGTATCACAACTCAACCTCTCCCATGCATCCTTATTATGCAAGCAATATGGCAAGTTATCTTAAAGTATACACTTGAATCCACATGTAATCAATGGACCAATTCTTGCCATCAGAGATTGAAGATGACTGACCCATGTTGTTTCAGGGTTAAAAATTACAGTATCATCTTCGATATGATGCCAACATTACAAGTAAATAGGGGCGGAGGGAGGGTGAGATAGGGGTGTCAATCGTGTCGTGTCGTGTCGTGTCATTTTTATGTCGTGTCACTTTCGATCGTGTCACTTTCATGTCGTGTCATTTTCGGTCGTATTATTTTCGTGTCGTGTCACTTTTAGCACGTGTCGGGTTCATGTTAATATTCGTGTTAATAAAAAATTATTTAATTCAACAACAACTCATATAATACTATTTAAAAAATTTTAAAAATTATAAAATTCTTATTTTCTATCTACAATACTCATTAATCGTGTTATTCGTGTCGAACCTTAATTTGACCTGTTTATTACTCGTGTTAACAAATCGTGTTATTTTCGAATTTTGTGTTGGGTCGGGTTCGTGTTAACCGATAAAATTGACACCCCTAGGGTGAGGGCATTTCCCCCACTGTAATTTAAAAAACTTTTGGGTTTCTTTTGAAATTTTAAGAAATTTAAAAATTTTAAAAACTTTCTCCCATTGAAAAATTTGTTAAAATTTTAGAAATAGTTTCATATGCTACAAATTAAATGAGATTCTTTCATACATGAACAACTTAGGTTTGTCAAAAAAATTAGATTCAATTAGTCATAACAAATTGAGATTATTGGTGATTATATTTCAATCTAATTTAATGTATGATAAAACTGAGTGTTATTTGATAAAATTGAATCAAAATTAAGATGTAATTTGTTAAAATTTAATTTTAATTGACTTACAAATTCAATCAGATTTTAAAATATTTAACTTACCGGATGTGGACTATTTAATTGAAATCCATTAAATAATCAAATTGAATTCATAAAAGAGTTCGAAAATTATATTTAAATCAGAGTTTACAGATTGAATTCGAACCACTCAAAATCTAATCCAAATTTAATCATTAAAGACATACTTAATATTTGAGTTTTGATTATTATTGTTCTATCGTTTTCTTCAACCCGAGGGTTATCCCCACTATGGAAGAACCCTGGCTCCGCCACTTGGAAAAAGACACTATATGTCTATAATAATAGGGCAGAAATGGGCCACCTTCTTAATTGAGCCATGTTTTAGAGGAAGCTTCTCTGAACCTGTTTGGGAATGCAAAAATTATTACTCTATCTGATTGCAACAGTAAGACCACTGGTTGATTTTTTTTTCCACTTTTCTTAATTATCTTCTTAGATAGAATGATATGGATGAAATAATGTTTCAGACTTGCACTGATAAATAGCTTCTAGGCCAAAGAAGAAGAAGACAACAAATGATACTGTTACAAAATTTAAAATTCAAACTAACTGATTTATCTTCAAAATAAACGGAAGAATCAAATTTTCCATTAAATTAGGAGATTTTTAATGCATAAATATAATTTGAAAAAAAAAACATTTTCCAAAAATAAATCACATGAATTAAAGGAGGACACAAATGTCAAAGGAAAATCCAAAAATTTCAAATTATGCAATTGAAAATAATTAAGAATTAAAATTAAGGACTTTCTTACTTTATATTTTTTCTGTGTGTATCTTTTTACAACTAAATCTAATTTAGTATACCTCCTTCATCCTTGACAACTCTGTATGTATGCAGCAATACATAAGTTCATGGTAGATTACACTTCTTTGAGAGGCTTATCTCCCGTGCTGAATTCGATCGCGCCATTAGCCGGATAATCCTCATCACTCATGAACCTGGACCAGAACCAGTGTTGTTTCCACACAATCACCATCTCTTCAATTGGTATTCCCTTGGTCTCAGGCAAGAAGATGTATACAAAGATGGTCATAACTATCACGAAAAACCCGAAGAAGAGGAACAAACCAAACTTCAAGTGGCAAAGCATTGTCAGGAAGATTTGAGCAACGGCGAATGTGAAGATCATGTTGACTGAAACATTGATACTTTGTGCAGCAGATCGGATTTCGAGTGGGAAAATCTCACTAGGTACCAACCATCCAAGAGGACCCCATGACCATGCAAATCCAGCAACATAGATGCAGATGAATAGCACCACCACAATAGCATACCACTTTGGTAACTCACCAGGGTTCCCATCTGTTCCAAATTTAGCAGCTATACAGATTGCAACAACGACCTACACTCATACAAAAATGAAAATTCAGTACCATAAAAACAAAACAAACATGTTGTGTCACTTGATCTTGATGAACAATAGCAAATGACATACCTGGCAGATAAGCATTTGGACACCACCTTCAAGGAAGAGAAATCTCCTTCCCCACTTATCGACACCATAGATTGAAACTAAGGTTGCACCAACATTTACAGCACCAGTGATCACAGCAGACATGAGTGAAGCGTCGCTTCCAAAACCAATTGTTTTAAATAGAACCGGTGCGTAAAACATAATCACATTAATCCCAGTAAGTTGCTGGAAGAATGGAATAGCAATGGCCATTACAAGTTGGGGTCTGTACTTCCTTTGCAAAAGATTTCTCCAAGGGTCCTCCACTTTCTTAGATGTCTCACTAGCAGCAACTAAATCATTGAACTCCTCATCAACACTTTCAATACCGCGAATTCTCTTTAGCTTAGTTTTAGCCTCGTCTGTCTTGCCACGCTCAATCAGTGAGTTTGGTGTCTCGGGAAGGACTAGTGATCCGATTGTGATGATAAGGGCAGGTACCATTGCACCCCCTAAGCTCAAACGCCATCCCCATCCGCCCTTGATCTTAGCAAAGAAATAGTTCAAAATGTTTGCTACAAGGATACCAATTGTAATGGACAATTGGAAGCCAATGTTCAGGGAACCTCTTTACTTGTAAGGAGCCATCTCAGACAAGTAGAGTGGCACAGACTGTAATTACAAACCAAACAAGAACACATGAACACCATAATCAAAACAAAGCCTTAATCCCAATGATTTGGAAAACCCAGTACAAAGTATAATCTACATGATAATTTTGAATTATACAATTAGAAATTAATTAAATAAAAGTCGTTATCTGGTGGTCCATATGTTCTTGTCATGTTTTGAGAATAAATCAATGTCAATTTTTGAATCAAACAAGGAAAAAAATAGACAGATTTCATATGTTTTAGAGAGAGAGAGACCTGATTGGCAAACCCAATACCAAAACCAAGCAAAATACGCCCAACAATTAACATCACAGCTTGAGCAAAGCCGTTGATCAAAGCCCCCGTGCAGAAGAGTACACCACCAAAGAGCATTGACAACTTTCTTCCTAGTTTTCGGGTCACCCAAGAAGCTACAATAGATGATATAAGTGCAGCCAAGTACAATGAAGATGTGAACATGGTCAGTGTTTGACTGTCAAACATACAGTACTGGTTCGTGGATGTATCAGCCTTTTGCTTCTTGTACACAGATGGAAAAAACTTCTTCAGAAATGAATCCATGGATGTCACTCCACCTACATATTTTCACATGAAATCCAGATCAAATATCTAAACATAACCATTTTTACAAGATAAAAACCATATGGGTTTTAATTTAGGTGTACCTGAAATACCGATATCGTAACCGAAGATCAAACCACCCATAGCAGCAACAATGCAAGTTACAGTCACATAGAGAGTAAGGTTGCCTGGATATTCTTTTCCATTACCGGGACCAGGACCAAAACCTCCGCCTGCCATTGTTGTGGTTGTAAACACGAGAGAGAAAGTGGTTTGGGGTATGAATGAGGAGGAAGAAAGGAAAATTGAGACAGAGAAGTGTTAGAATATGGAAAATGTAGACAGTATTTATAGAGGGAAAGAGAGAGTAGACAAGGAGAAAATAAGAGGTTTGTATGGGTGTAGAAAGTGTATATATAGAAATTCAATAGTCTATTTCGTAAATTGAGGAGTATGGTAGCTGTCAGAAGACTCAAAATATAGTAAATAATTTATGTAAAATTAGAATTTGGATCATCTCCAACATACTTTCTTTAAACTTTTGGTCCAATTTACACACACCTCAAGTTCGGGGTATATTGATCCATATAAAACTCTGATTGACATTGGTAATTAGATGGTACCATAAGACAGGGGGCGCAGTAGGTTTTTTTTTTGGGAAAATTTCAATCACACCCCCTCTAGTTTACCATATCTTCAAGGATGTCCTCTTTAGTTTCTAAATCTTCAGTGACACCCCTTCTAATTTATATTTAAACATCACTAACACCCACTACCATTAAACTATCATTTCTAACAAAAAAAAATAATCTAAAATACCAAAAATGCCCCTACATAAACCTCAAGTAATTTTTCTACATAAAATTTTATTAAAATTCGAGCCGATTAAAATTTATTTTTCTACATATTAAAATTTGAACCAATTAAAATTCGATTGAAGTTGAATAAATTTTATTTTTTTAACTTATTAAAATTCGAGCCTATTAAAATTTATTTTTTACATATTAAAATTTGAGTCGATTTGAACTCTACCCGAATTGTTAGCGCCGATTAAAATTCGCTTTCGAGTCGATCAAAATTTATATTTTTTTACTTATGAAAATTCGTGTCAATTAAAATTCGATTTATTAAAATTGAAGTCAATTAAAATTTATATTTTTTATTTATTAAAATTTGGACTTATTAAAATTCAATACGAGTTGATTAAAATTTGATCTGAGTCGATTAAAAATAATTTTTAATTGGCTCAAATAGAATTTTAATTAGCCCAAATTTTAATACGTAAAAAATATAATTTTTTTTTGGCTCATATTTTAATATGTAAAAAAATAAATTTTAATTAGCTTGAATCGAATTTTAATTCACTGGAATTTTAATACGTAAAAAAAATTAAAAAACAGAGGAGGTCTTATTGAAGATATGCTTATCTAGAGGGGGTCTCATTGAAGATATACTTATCTAGAGGAGGTGTGAATGAAGTTTGTCCTCAAATATATCATTGGCAATTTAGTAAAATTACATTATAATTAATATTTTTAATCTGACAGGGGGTGTCACGGAAGATTTATAAACTAGAGGGGGTGTTCTTGAAGATATGGTAAACTAGAGGGGGTGTGGTTGAAATTTTCCCTTTTTTTTGTTTTTTTGTTGATCAGTCGTTGCCACACTATTACAGGAAGAAAATAATAAGATTAGAATCTGTAACTTTAAAGTCCAACACCAAAATCGATGACCATTAGGCCAGCCCATCTAGAAGAATAATAGATTACTATTTTTAAGAGAGAATTTTATCTTTAATTCTTTTACATACAACTATAGAGAGAGAGAGAGATAGAAACCCTAGATTGTTTGGCTCTTCAAAAGGACATTTTATCAAAGGGATAAATTCACGGTTCTCATTACAGATAATTAGATAATATTGCAATAATTATGTTTTTTTTTTTTGGGGGGGGGGGGGGGGGGGGGTATAAAAAAGGATAAGATCATAAATTTGAAAACATTTAGGCTTATACACCAAAAATAAGTATGAATGAAATCAAGAAAGAATTCACAAACTATTTTTGTTTTCAACGGATGGATGTTCGGATCAGTTTAAACGTTCAAACATTTAGGCTTATACACCAAAAATAAGTATGAATGAAATCAAGAAAGAATTCACAAACTATTTTTGTTTTCAACAGATGGATGTTCGGATCAGTTTAAACGCATTTCGACTAATTTCTTCTCTAATTCGATCAAATACAGGTCATCTACGCCAAAACAAAAGTATTCATGAAGGATAAATGAGAAATCTCATATGATTTAATTTTAAAGAATTGATAAAATTCAAATTTAAAATATCTAAATTTATAATTATTTTTTGTTACTACTAGAATTTAATCCACAAACTAATGTGGCAATGTGACGGTGGGAATGCAAGGAGCACAAAAGACTTGGTGGCAGTCAACGTTTTGATATTCCAACTTATGCCAAGGGCAAGTACACGTCGGCACCTACACATATATTATTTATCTTTATCCCTCGCGGTGGGACTGGATTCAATTCATATTGACTTTAAAAAAAAATTAGGTCATTTTGAAGGTGGTGCTTGAAGTTGAGTCATTTTGAAGGTGGGACTGGATTCAATTCTTATATATATTCGTAAGTATACAACAATGAGAGATATGAAATTTGAAAATAGGATATTGTTTGTTATCAAAAATGGTATCTATAATATAAAACATGACAGATTTCAATAAACTCATCAAACAGTCATAAATAGGCTCATCTAATGCTCAAAATCATTCACATTACACCGTACCTTCAGGCACAAGCTACCACTAGTCTATAATATAAAACAGAGCAGACTTCAATAAGTCCATCGGACAGTCTCAAATAGACTCATTCAACGACCACCAATATCTCTCTCAAAACTATTTATATTGCACCGTACCTTCAAATACGAGTTATCCCCAATTTTTTTATAAGGGTGAGCTCATGATATTGATTATTCTATTTAAATTGCTTGAAAAATATTTATATCTTGATCCTTAGATGGGTTTTTTCTTTTCTTTTTCTTTTTTTCCACTTTCACTTTTTTATTTTATTTATTTATTTATTTTTATTATATTGTGTATAAAAGTAGGTGGGTATATATCCACGAGTATAGTTTTGAAGCTGAATCATCAGATTTTGTACACCTAATATTTACCTTATTTGTGTTTGGATAAAGCCATAGTTATTGTGGCGCTTATTTCTACGTCGGCCACAATAAAAAGGGTCGCCGAAACGTGACTCCAAAGACTATTACAGCAAGACCCAAATGCCACGTGATAGTCACGGGCCACTTACTTTGGTAGAGACTGAGTAAGAGCATGACAACTAATTCTTAATGTGATTGGGTGCAAAATGAAGTGTGATATATACCCGAGATTACGCCTCACAATCATGTCGAATGAGATAGATTTATATCGATTTTTAATGGTTTCATATTAAAAAATATTTCACTCATACATAATTCGTTTAAACGAATCGTATCATATCGAATTCGTATTGTGTATGAATCGTGTAAAACCGATATATAAACGAATCGTGTCATATATTTTTTTTGATTGATTTTTTTCATACCCAATTCGTTTATTAATCGTGTCGTGTCGGGTACATTCATTTATGAAACAGGTGACTTAAAAAAGTCTCAATTTTTCTAATTTCGTGTCGTGTTCGTGTTATATTAACTAGTAGTGTCATATTTTGACACCTTTATTCTAGATGATGTGACAAATCTATTTGATATTATAGGTAATAAGTTGAATTCTCAACTTATAAAACACAACAAGAGTCTTAATTAATGTCATATAAATCAATCAACATACTTCCAAATATCAAATAATCGCATCATTCCATCAATCAATCAACACCTACTGATGATGCACAAAATAGTCTCGTGCAAGATCAACAGTCAAGTGTGTGATTATGGACAATAAATAAAACAATCAATGACAGTAATGTAAATATTGAGTCAACACACAGATATATAGTGGTTCAGTCCGGGTGACCTACTCCACTCTGAGAAACGGCAACGGTGACCGGGGGTCTTTATTGATGAATAAAGTAAGAAAGAGAAAAGCTCCGGGAGAGGTATGCTCTGAGAGAGGTACAATAGTTAGGAGAGAAAAAGTGTATAAAGAGATATAGAGATGTAGAGAGGTGTAGTGAGATGCCCCTCCCATGTGGAGAAGACTTACAATTTATAGGCATGAAACCCTTAGGTAAGGCGGTGACATGAGGGTGAGGATACTAATTCTTCGGGGATGATAGTTACAAAAAAGTAAGTATAATTAAAGTTGCCTAAATCTTCGAGAGTGGGTATCCCGATGATCTCTCTCCCGCGTGCTCTAATATTCTTGGACTTCTTGAATCTTGGACTAAGTTGGATTGATGCACCGGGCTTGGCCTGCCTTTTAGTTGACTTTGACTTGCTGGATTTGTTGGGTCGGACCTAGTTGAATCTAGGCTCATCACCTACCTTTCTCTTCATTTTAATTTTAAACTAAGTAATTAAAAAAATTAAATTATTATTTAAAATAAAAAACATTGCAGTATCAATATTTAATTTTTAATATTGTATAATATGTTGAGACACAGAATTATTGATAGTACTCTACAAGAATGGGCAAACGGAAAATTAAAATTCGATTACTACTTATACTGGAATTAAAGCAAAGAAAAGGGAGATTTTCCCTGTGCATTTTGATTGTGTAGTTTGAGAGGATTCCAAAAGGGTATGGCTAATGGCTATCTGTTTCCTTTCGTTAACCTTCCCTTAGAGCATTTCCAACCACGCTCAATAAAATAGCTACTCAAAATATATTTAAATATTGTATTCTCTACTTTAGCTATCCACTTTTTAAAACTCACTTTAACTACGCTTTCTATTTTAGCTAACTACTTCAACTAACTTTAACTAACTTTCAATAATATAATTCAAAAATGTCACGTGGCGTAACACGTAAGCGTCATAATGATGACGTGTCGTGCCACCTACAAAATTTACAAGATTTAATATTCAACCCATGACGCGACTAAAGCCTACCCAAAAAATCAAAACTTGTATAAATTAATTCCTCAATAAATTTCGCAAATGTGAAAATTTCAGAATCCAACCAAGTATAATGATATTTAGCACATAAATTTCCACTAAATATGCAAAAATATAAAAAAAAAACTTTTAGAAAATTATTGGACCAAGAAAATAAAGAGTAAAAGAACAAGGCTCATATATGTATTTGATCAGGCAAGAGAATGGGTGACACACGCCATGGCTGCAATTCCAGTTGCATGTGAGAGAAAATCTCCCACATACCATCCCAGTTTGCCCTTCCAAGATACGGGTTAGATTAATTCAGTGCCCGATTCATTTGCTCAGAAAACATATCATCCCAGCCTCTAATATATTCGGGTCCGATCATCGTCATCACCATATGAACACTCTGAGACAGAGTGAAAAAAGGCTATTGGTTTGGAGGAGAGAGAAATCATTGGCGTTCTCAAAGAGGGGCAACCACCCTTGAAGAAATCCCATCTCCCTGAAGCCTCATTCATGAGTTGTAGTAAGATTTAGGGTTAGGGTTCCAAGATTTGGATCTGAATATTCACCGTTGAATCAAGCACACAGAGAGAGATAGAGAGAGAGAGAAAAAAAGAGATAGAGAGAGATCCATACCGAGTGAAGACAAGCTCTGACGAAGACGATGATGAAACCACAATGAAGACAAGCTCTGATGAAGAACAACCCCAAAATTGGCGCAAAGAGCAAATAGAGAGCCTGCCTTGCTAGCCAGAAGTGAGGAGTGAGAACAGGGGGAGGCAAAATAGCCAGTGGAATAGAGAGCCGGTTGGAGAGAGATTTTTTGATTGGCTCAGCAAAATAGCTAAAAGATGGCCTTTGTTGAGCCGGTTGGAGATGCTCTTACAAACATTGGATTCGGTTCTTGTAACAGTAACTCACAACTACCCTTTAAAATGAAGGGTGTAATGCACTTTCACGTTTTATTCAATAATTTTTTTCATATATTCTTATTCTATATTACTTTATCATGTTTACAATTAATAACTACGCATAAATTGAACAAAAAATAATTGATATCCATTAATTTTGGTATGCTACCCACCTTTTTTTTTTTATGGGGGTTGTATGTAGGTCTGTCAATCCTGTGGGGTGAAAAGGGTTCGTGTCAAAAAATATTTCATTCATACCCGATTAGTTTATTAATTCGTGTCTAACGAGTCGTGTTATATCGGGTTCGTGTTGTATATGAATCGTGTATAACTGGTATATAAACAAATCGTGTCGTGTATTTCTTTTAATTGACTTCACTCATACCCAATTCGTTTATTAATCGTATCATATCGGCTCCACTCATTTATAAAACGGGTGGCTTAAGAAAGATTCAAACCCTTTAATTTTATATCGTGTTAACAAATTGTGTTATATTTTGAAACCTCTAGTTGTATACTTATCCTAAAATATGTGTATGAGGCTTAAAGGGTTGGGTCATTTGATATGCCATAAAATAGTTGCACTCCCTCGAGTCTTTTGTTTGATGACAATTAGTAGGGGCGTTCAAATTTTCGATTGGCCGCAATTTCCTATCCTACCTGACCCTACCTTAATGAACAGCTAGCCGCAAAAATCGAGTAAGAATGCGGAAGAGCTTTTAATTTTTCGATTAAATCGGGTAGGAATGCGGAATACCCATCAATTTCCGCATTCCTACCCTACCCTACCCGCAATTTATTACCTGAAGGAACAGAGTAATAAAAAAAATGATCAACAATAAACACATTTGTATTCACACCTAAAATCAAATTACAAAGATAGATGAGAAATAAAAGAATTTAAGCACTGATTATAGTGAGGCGCGAGCGATGGTAGTGATGGTGGGCGGTAGTGGTGATGGTGGGAGACGGTAATAGTTGTGATGGATGATAACAACCGATTGTAATGGTGACAACTATAGGTGACAATGGTGATAGTGGTTGGGGGGGCAGTAGGGGTGATGGTGGGATAGTGACGGTGATGGTAAGGTGGCGGCAACGGTGGTGGTGGTGGGGCACTAATGGGGTGGTGGTGGTGGGGTTATGATAGTGGAGGTGGTGGTGGTGGTGGTGGTTGTTGTTGTTGTGAAAGAGGTGATGATGGGGTAGCAGTAGTGGTGGCAGTGACAGTGGTAATGGGGGCGATGGGTGTGGTAGGGTGGCGACAGTGGTGGTGGTGGTGGGGTGGTAGTGGTAGTGGTGGTAATGGTGATTGTGGTGGGGCTGGTGGAGGTAGAGGTGTTGGTGGGGCGGTTTCCAAATACTATTTTTTTTTAAAGTACCAATGAGAAGTTATAAGTATTAAAAACACTTTTAAAAAGTCACCCCAAACATACTCTTACGGGGCCCTATTTTTCATATTAAATTTGAGTAAAAAGCTTGATTTGATATAGAGTACTCCAATATGCAAACTCAATTATCTACTCAAATATTTTAAAAAATTCTCTTATTATCTCAAAACTCATTTTTTTGTGACATTCAGATCATAATATTTGATAAAACAAATGAAACTTTCATCTCTCCACAAATGGATAATTCAAAAAAAATAAATGAATATGTATACAACACTACATGAAAATAAAGAAATCAACCCAGAATTCTAAAATTATTCTGATCCCTTATCATTTTTTTATAAATCCAGATAAAGAAAAAAAATAGTTAACATGGGCATGATCTGAAGAACACAAAAACATACGTTTTTAACAAATATGGAAGATTGAAGAAATAAAATGACAAATTTTCTAAATTTGTTGATACCAAAGACTTAAAATTTTAGGAAAAATCGGTGGTCTGAAATTGTATTACTGATAGTGTTTAACTCGAAAAAATTAAAGAAAAATTTGATGGGTAGAATTAGGGTTTATATAGTATGAAAGATGTGTGAGATTAGAGTTTTGAAAAATACAAGAAATTAAGAAGATGGAAGATGAAAATCAAAAAACTTACCTACAGGCCTTCAAATGATTTGTAAAAACTTCGGTGGTGATCGGCGATGGAAGTAGTATAGTAAAGAAGAGGCAGAGAACAAGTAGTCAAAGAAGTCTTTTAGTTTTGGATTAGGTTAAAAAGTTACCGTTAGAAATTTAGTATAGAATTTGAGTTTCCTTCAATTTGGGTCCAGAATAAGTTTTACCTTGATTTGGTATAGGTTTGAGTCCAAGGTTGGAGAAGTTTTTTGACCATTTTGACTCAAATTTAAATTTGAGTCTATATTTGAGTCAAGGTTGGAGATGCTCTAATATTAGTCGTCAGATTAACTTTAAAGTAAAATTTAAAGAGATCTCAACCGCGAATAACAAAAGTCATTTTGTTTATCTTTTGAGATTTGAATTGTATTGTATTTTATTGTATATTAGTAATTGTTCGTGCCTGAAAACACTATGTAACAAACAAAACACTATATAACATAAAAAAATCGTCAATAAAAAAAACTATTGAAAATTGTCACGCAATATGAGCCCACAATTATTTTTAATTTTTTTTTTCCTCTAAAGTTCAGAAAAAAGATACAGTAAAAATGTCTTTTGTTGAGTGCCTACAACAATGAGCACTTGTGTGATCACTTAATGATTCCTTTAAAGCATACAACTAAAAAAATTACTAAATGCACCTTCTTTGACATTTATGTTTCATGTCAATTCCAAAGTTGGAAATATATCATAAAGAAAAGCAAAATAACCGAAAAAAAAAAAGACATAGTAAACTCATATAGACAACGGATGAGTCCCGCTTGAAAAATTCCAGTCTTCTCCAACTCCTCAACAATGAGCATGTACTCAAGCATGACTCAATTAGTCCTCTTGGCCCGCACCTCTATACATAGAAATGAGATATGGGTGACCTCAATATGCATAATTAACCTACTAATTTGATAATAAAACCACAATTCCAAAGAGAGCAACATGTAGATTGGATTTTAGAGAGAGAATAAGAAATAAAACAAAGCCTGATGATGTACTAAACAATTAAAAGATGAAATCCCAGTTCTTGATAAACATAAAACAATTTGATTCAAATAAAACCAATGGCTTACCCGCATATAACAATGCAAGCATTGCCAATATCACTTCCTTGATTAAAAAGCAAGATGACTATTCAAATTATGGATCAATGCAAGCATTGATCTAGTGCTGCACCGCTACCTAAATAAACATATAATTAATTGGTTCGATGAGATTAAATTTTTTATATGAAGTGTTTAATAATAAAAAAAATAAAACAAATGAAATCACCAAATGAATTTAAGGTAATTTTCGGGTCAAGTTATTCAAACAAAATACTAACAATGAAACAATCAAAAAAGGATATCCACCCACATGATTCATGTGCAAGTAAAGAGTACAACATTACAATTCACATCACAAATAGAAGAGGCACAGAGAGATAGAACCATAAATAAATATCAAAAGAATACCTGGTGAATCTTTGTTTCCTTTATGGTGAATAAGTCTAGTGTACCTTCCGAAAAGAATAATTCTAGTGTTAGTTACTTTACCGCCAAATGCTCCTACTTTTCATAACAAAGAGAACCACAAACTTATATTTGCATAGGAATACAAATACATTCTCAACTAGAATTCTGGTAAGATTAACAGTATAAAGCTAAGAAAGTATCCTGGAAGGATGGGGAAGGGGACTGTAGGCTGGGTCTATGGTGATGGAGATGGGCGAGTGAGATAGGGGAAGGAGAGAGAAATAGAGAGATACATTTGACGTGTTGTCGTAGTCTATGGTGTGGGCTGGTTGTTGCGTGTGTATGGGGAGTGTCTAGGGAGAGGAGAAGAGATGAAAACCGAGGGAAAGAAACTGGAAGGTTACGGCAAGATGGGGGAGAGAAAAGTGAATGAAGGGATAGGGAGAGAGAGGACATGAGAGATGGAAAGAGTGGTGGCATCGCGGTGGCATTCCGGTGTTTGGGAATGAAGAGAGATGGGAGAGGAAATAGAAGACAAAAAACAAAGACATAAGATAATAGAGTGGGGAGTGGAGACAAAAGAGAGAGGTGATAGGCATAGAAAAACTCGATTTGGAAAGAATGATTTGAGCGAGAGAGAAGAGATTTGAGAGAGACATGGAGAGGTACATTAGGGCTAGTTTTAGGGAAAAACATGGCATCAGATGGAAAGGAAGATGATGGGGAACGCAGATTAGGGTAGAGAGAGTGCGTGATTGAGGTCTGATTAATCCTAATTAATGCATGAATTAATTAAGTTAATAGGTCAATTGTGTTAGTAAAACAAAGTTAAACTAATCAAAAATTGACCTATTAGGGTTAGTGTGTGAATTAGGGATAATGCATTAATTGTTGTTCTTTTCAGGGTTTTATACGTCAAAACTACAAACTACCGGGGAGCCAATTGTGACAAAGCTACAAATTCTAGGATGAAAATTATTAAAGCTCTAAACAAAGAGAGATTAAAGTAATCCAAATGTCATCTTTTGGAGGTTTGTGAATGACAACTTTTGGAAGCTTGTGAATGACAACTTTTGGAAGCTTGTGAATGTCATCCCTTGGGCTTGTGAATGGCATCTTTGGGGTTTGTGAATGTCATCCCTTGGGGTTTGTAAAGACTATCTTTTGGTTGCCTATAAATACCACCCCTTTGTGGCTTGTAAAGATCATCAAATTTTTGCTAGAGCTCTTGGTTGTAGAAAACCCTCCAAGTTGTTATTTTCTTTGTATGCTTACTAGATCTCTCTTGGTTGTGGAATACCCTCCAAGTTGTTATTACTTTCTTTGTATTATTGCTTTATTTTATGGTATTATCATCTCTTGGTTGTGGATTACCCACCAAGTAGTTATTGTTTTATTTTGTATTATTGCTTTCTTTTATGGTATTATCATCTCTTGGTTGTGGAATACCCGCCAAGTAATTATTGCTTTCTTTTAATTTAAGTATTGTTTTCTTTTACTTCCATTGTTGGAGCTTCCTTCTTCCCTTAGAGGAGTGAAACTCTTCCACTTTTCTAGAGCTTTACCAAAGCCGTGAAGGGTGGAACGTGATTCACTCATTCTTTGTCGAAGATCGGCTCTTTTTGTAATATGTCAAAGTTATATTGATGCATTTCTTTTATGCTTAGCTTTAATCTTTATTTCTTCATAAGGTCTTCCCATTTCATTGTTGTTTCCTTTTTAAGCATGAGTAGCTAAGCTTTTTAGTTGGCTAGTCCAAAAGGAGACCTCCATTAGGAAATGCTATTTCAACTCTTTTTCTCTCCTTCCCTCAGAGTACGGTGGTTCGGTTTGACTGGGTAGAGAGTGGATGAGATAGTGAGTCTTTGATATTCCGTAGACTTGTCACAGTTTATGCTTAGATCCTCACTCAATCACGTCCCTAGCTTCCCACGAATCAATCGTTCACCTATGCTCTATTAGAGGAATGATTTGAGTTAAATTGGTATTTCCATTGGAGTGACCCCTAGGACTAGCCAACACTTATTTCCCATTCAAATTTCACCACAAACCAACTCCAACAACAAATGATTTTACACTTTTCTTGCACCAAAATCACATTCATGATAATACAACTCCTTCCCTGAGGAGACGACCTTGGAATACCACCAAGTAAAACACGACACTCAAAAGACTCCTTGCGCTTGGGGAGCACTTTTGTTCACACACACACATTTTGTACATTTCATATTCCACCATTCCCTTGCCCTTTCTTTTGACATCATCCCAAGGGAGAGTGACACTCCCCCTCACACATACATCATATATACATTGAGGGAGATGTTAAGAGGTTAGGAAACAACAAGGTTTTTCATCAAGCATTTTTGGCGCCGTTGCCGGGAAAGGCAAGCGTTGAACCTAGAAGGTGATTTTCGGACAACGGAGGTAAGTTCCGTGATGTTCATCATGGGCTGAGGTACGTTGATCTTTGTATATACTTTTGTTTGTTTACATTTTCATTTACAGATAGTTTTGTTGCATGTGGGGTAGAGACGAACAAAATCGACTAGTTAGACAACCCTTGGGCCCTAACATGAACCTTGACCTAGACCTACCCGAGGATGCAGGTGAAAATTTTGACAATATGGGAGACATTCCTAATGTTCAAAGGGGTGGGGGAGTGCTCGAACATTGGATGCCAAATCCACAAATGCAATTTCCCCCTCCCGTGAATGAAGGGAATAACATTCCAATGGATCCTCCGGCAAGGTCTATGAGGGATTTCCTTCAACCAACTCGTAGCACCACACCCTCATGTGTCTTCCTCCCAGTCCAAGCTCAGCTTTTCCAAGTTAAGTCGGGGATGTTGCAACTACTTCCCACATTCCATGGGATTGAAAACGAAAACCCATACCGGCACATAAAAGGGTTTGAGGATATAGTTGCAACATTCAATGCTAACTATGCTATGGAGGACATAGCTCGATTGAAATTGTTCCCTTTCTCCCTTAGTGATAAGGCCAAATCATGGTTTGATGGCACGCGACCTCGATCCATTACCACCTGGGCTCAAATGGTTTCGGTATTTTTGAATAAATTTTTTCCAGTTCATAGAACCACTGCTTTGAAAAAGGAAATTCAAAATTTTTCTGAGAAGCCCAATGAACAATTTTATCACTGCTGGGATCGTTACAAAGAGTCGTTGCAATCCATACCACATCATAGCTTTGAGTCGTGGCAATTGGTAAGTTTCTTCTACGAAGGAATCACACCAACCCATAGACAATTCATTGACATGATGTGCAATGGCAAGTTCTTGAACAAAGACCCTGATGAAGCCCTAGACTACTTTAGTACATTGGCTCAAAATGCACAATCTTGGGACGTTAGGGATCCTAACAATGTACATAGGACATCTCCGGGTAGTAGTCAGCCACAAAGGGGGGGATCTATGATTGGAGAGGCCGGGAAGACTTGTTTTCACAAATTGCCAAATTATCAAGGAAAGTTGATAGTCTAGAGGTCAATAGGAGGCATGAGGTGTCACATATGTCAAAGACCGAGGGGGTTTGTTCAATTTGTGAGAGTGTCGAGCACCCCATATCGGAGTGCCCGAGCATTCCGGAACTTAAGGAAGCATACCATGAACAAGTCCATGCCTTCAATCAACCGAGGCACTCATTTTCTCCAAATGCTAATACTTATAATCCGGGGTGGAGTAATCACCCTAATTTCAGTTGGAGAAATGACAACCCCGTCCCTCATGGATCAAACACATACACATCTCCCGTGCCACCTAAGCAAGGTCAACACCACAACCAATACCAAGGTCAAGGGCAAGCATCTAGCTCCCAATACCCCCGGTCCAACCCGCAAGGGTATTCATCCAGTCCACCGTCCCAAAACTTCTCCCAACAAGGTCCATCAAATTCTTCCACCTACCAACCTCCCCATAAGAGGAACTTAGAGGATGTGCTCTATAATTTCATTCAAAGCCAAACCACCTTCAATAACAACATTTCGGCCCAACTCACCAAGATTACCAATGCCATAGGGTTATCACAACAAGAGAAGGGGAAATTCCCCGCTTAACCCCAAGAGAACCCTAAGGGGCAACATGCCATTGAGTCATCTGACCCCACCAAAGAGAGTTGCGAGCAACTCAAGGCAATCACCACCCTTCGTAGTGGCAAACAAATTGACAAAACCATTTTGCCAAGGGTCTCACCCAAAGCTTCATTGCCAATAGAACAAGAGAAGGAGAGTGAGACCAAAGAGGGTAAGGAGAGTGAGACCAATGAGGGTGAGTTGAGTAAAGAGAAAAAGGGGGAGGGTGATGAGAAAGAAAAAGTGACCGATGATTCCTTCTTTGTGCCTCATATGCCTACCCCTTTCCCACATCGTTTGAAGCCACCTGTGAAGGTGGCAAATTATACTGACATTTTGGAAATGTTCAAACAGGTAAAGATCAACATCCCTCTCCTCGATGCCATCAAGCAAATACCATCTTGTGCCAAAATTCTAAAGGATCTATGCACGGTGAAGAGGAGATTGAATGTCCGGAAGAAGGCATTCTTGACCGAGCAAGTCAGCTCAATATTGAGGACCAATACTCCTCCCAAATTCAAAGATCCTGGCTGTCCAACAATTGCCATCACTATAGGGAATTTCCAGGTGGAACAAGCATTGCTTGACTTGGGAGGGAGCGTCAATCTCCTTCCCTACTCCGTGTATCAACAACTCAAGCTTGAGGAGTTGAAGCCCACCTCAATCACACTTCAATTGGCGGACCGTAGTGTCCGTACACCAAGGGGAGTAGTTGAGGATGTCTTAGTTCAAATTGATAAATTTTACTTTCCCGTCGATTTTATTGTTTTTGATACACACCCTGTTGCAAACCTTAGCTCCCAAATTCCCGTAATACTTGGAAGACTCTTCCTTGCTACATCTAATGCTGTGATAAATTGCAGGAACGGTCTAATGAAGTTGGCATTTGAGAATATGACAATGGAGCTCAATGTATTCAACTTGGCAAAGCAACCAGGTGATGACGAGGAAGTAAGTGAGGTCAATAGAATCGACACTTTGGTTGAAGAGCACTTGGAGATGGAGGGGATGTTAAAATTCAAGGAGGAAGAAATTTTTGATCTTGAGGAGTTGAATGAGCAAGAGGAGGTAGAAGATTTGAAAGGGGTGGAAAGATGGACCCCTACATTCGAAGAGTTACCCCATCAAGAAAAGAAAATATTTCCATCGAATAAACAAAATCTAAACTTGGAGTTGAAGCCTTTACCCTCCCATTTGAAGTATGCCTATCTTGGTGAAGGTGAAACTTTTCCGGTAGTTATAAGCTCGACCTTGAATGCGGAACAAGAAGAAAGACTCTTAGAGGTATTGAGAAAGCATAAAGGGGAAATTGGTTGGACAATTGCCGACATCAAGGGTATAAGCCCTATCATTTGCACCAATCGCATTTACCTTGAGGAGGATGTCTAACCCTCCCGACAACCTCAACGGAGATTAAATCCCAATATGAAGGAGGTTGTGAAGGATGAGGTATTAAAACTACTTGATGTGGGCATCATCTTTCCAATCGCCGATAGCAAGTGGGTAAGTCCCACACAAGTAGTACCAAAGAAATCTGGAGTCACGGTGGTGGAAAATGAGGAAAATGAACTCATACCTACAAGAGTCATAACCGGATGGAGAGTTTGCATCGACTACCGAAAGCTTAATGCTTGCACAAGGAAAGATCATTTCCCAATGCCATTTCTTGATCAAGTTTTGGAAAGGGTAGCAGGGCACCTATTCTATTGCTTTCTAGATGGATACTCTGGCTACAATCAAATTGAGATCGCATTGGAGGATCAAGAAAAGACCACTTTCACCTGCCCCTATGGTACCTTCGCCTACCGCCGCATGCCGTTTGGACTATGCAATGCTCCGGGGACTTTCCAACGATGCATGATGGGGATTTTCAGTGATATGGTGGAGAAAATAGTGGAGGTCTTCATGGACGATTTTTCAGTGTTTGGTGAATCATTTGACGGATGCTTGAAAAACTTGGAGAGAGTATTGGAGAGGTGTGAAGAAAAGGATCTCGTGCTGAATTGGGAAAAGTGTCACTTTATGGTGACGGAAGGAATCGTGTTGGGCCACATAGTATCGGCAAGGGGCATTGAAGTTGACAAATCTAAGGTGGAGGCCATCTCCAACCTCCCCACGCCGTCAGCCATCAAGGGAATCCGGTCATTTTTGGGCCATGTAGGTTTTTATCGCCGATTCATTCAGAATTTTAGTGCATTGGCCCGACCCCTGACCAACCTACTGTCTAAGGAGGTTCCCTTTGAGTGGTCGGATGAGTGTGAGGCATCTTTTAAAAAATTAAAAAGCATGCTTGTCACGCCTCCTATCATGCGACCACATGTGCGACGCGAGTGATTACGCGGTTGGCGCAGTGCTTGGTCAAAGGGAGGACAATCGACCGTATGTTATACACTACGCTAGCAAAACACTTAATGAGGCTCAAATGAATTACACTACCACTGAAAAATAATTGATAGCCGTAGTGTTTGCTTTAGATAAATTTCGGTCATATATCATTGGTTCGCCTATTGTTGTCTTTACTGACCATTATGCCTTGAAGTACTTGTTATCTAAGCAGGATGTGAAACCAAGACTCATTAGGTGGATCCTCCTCCTACAAGAATTTAACTTGACAATTAAAGACAAGAAAGGAGTTGAGAATGTTGTGGCGGATCACTTATCCCGGCTGGTGGTGCAGGAGACTAATGAACATATTCCTATTCCTGACTCTTTTCCTGATGAACATTTATTTTCTATTCATTCAGTATGTCCTTGGTATGCTGACATTTGTAATTACCTTGCAACAGGACAAATACCGCCACAATGGAGCCCGAAAGATAAAAGACGATTCATGGCAGACGTGAAGTATTTTTACTTCAACAATCCGTACTTGTTCAAATATTGCCCAGACCAGGTCATGAGGAGATGCGTACCCGAAAATGAACAGCGGAACGTCCTTGCATTCTGCCATTCCCAAGCTTGTGGCGGACATTTCTCGGCGAAGAAAATTTCGGCCAAAATTCTTCAGTCAGGTTTTTATTGGCCCTCTCTTATTAAAGACTGTGTTTCATATTGTATGGCATGCGATAGATGCCAACGATTGGGTAGTGTGACCCGTAGAAATATGATGCCCCTTTCCCCCGTGCTTGTCATCGAAATATTTGACTGTTGGGGCATCAATTTCATGGGTCCATTCCCCATGTCTTTTGGTTATCTGTACATTCTTCTGGCAGTGGACTACATGTCCAAGTGGGTCGAGGCTATCCCAACCAAGACTAATGACCACCGGGTCGTAGTCAAGTTCCTCAAAGAAAATATTTTTTCGAGGTTTGGGATGCCTCGTGCAATGATCAGTGATGGTGGATACCACTTCTGTAATAGGTCATTTGCATCATTAATGTTTAAATATGGCGTTACACACAAAGTATCCACTGCATACCACCCATAAACCAATGGCCAAACTGAATTAGCCAATAGGGAGATTAAGAATATCTTGGAAAAAACGGTTAACCCAAATAGGAAGGATTGGTCAGTCAGACTGACCGATGCCTTATGGGCGTACCGTACTGCCTATAAGACTGTTTTAGGCATGTCTCCCTACCAACTGGTTTATGGAAAGGCTTGCCATTTGCCGGTTGAAATGAAGCACAAGGCCTATTGGGCCATTAAGACCTTGAATTTTGACTTGAGAATGGCCGGTGAGCAGAGAAAGTTGGAACTGAATGAATTGGAAGAAATCTGCCGAGATGCGTATGAGAGTTCAAAATTTTCAAAAGAACGGACCAAAATCTTTCATGACAAATCCATTGTGAGGAAATCATTTGAGTCCGGGCAAAAAGTGCTTTTATACAATTCTCGTCTATCCATTTTCCAAGGAAAACTTCGATCCCGTTGGGATGGCCCCTATCTTGTCAAGGTGGCCTACCCCAACGGAGCTGTGGATGTCACAAACCCCGACAATGGCCAGACATTCAAGGTCAATGGCCAAAGGCTTAAGCCATTATTTGAGGGTTTTGAAGGACAGATGGTGGAGGAGGATTTAATTGATCCGGTGTATCCGGATTTGGTGGAGGAGTAGCTAGTGTTTATGTTTTTTAGTGTACAGTTGCTTTTATTTATTTATGTTATTTTTATGTCACTTACTTTCTTTGGTTGTATAGTATTGTTTTTCTGAGTTTCAGATATTGGTGCTTTTATCGAAGCTAAATTGCAAGGTGTTTTCTAACCCTACTTATTTTTTTACTGTCCTTCATTGAATATCATACCTTGTTGTTTCATTGAGGACAATACATGATTCACGTTGGGGGGGTGAGGAGCACTATTTGTATCTTAAACCAATGTTTGTGGGAATATTCTGCGCGAATATTCACGCCTGCCGACACTCGCTTTTAAAAAAAAAAAGGGGCCGACCCACTGGGATGCCTTTATTAGGCCTCCCACTTTTCTTTTTTTCCCCATCCACCGGTGTTAGTCCCCCCCCCCCCCCCCCTTCTTCTTCCCTTCTTCTTCTTTTATTTCCCTTTTCTTCTTCTTCGTTGTTCTCTGTAAAAATAACCCACCCCCTACAAATCCATGGCTGTAGAACCCGAAGACCCAGTCCTTTGTTTAATAATTTGTGTTATATGTTTGTATTTGTTCATGGGTGTTCTTCTTCTGTTCGCATTTAAGATTAAGGCTTTCCAGCCGAACTCAGATCTCCCTAGAAGATGATTAATTGGTGTGTGTTGTTTGTAGGTTTCGACAGATGAATAGATCTGTACCTTACAACCTCATTTCCAAACTTCATACACTGGTAAATTCGAAACATTGAGGACAATGTTCAGTTTAGATTGGGGGGTGTGGATCTACTTTCTCTATTTTCGTATTTGTAATTCTAGTTTTAGATCTGAACAGTTCACAGTTCTTCAAAAAAAAAAGGGGTTCTATTTATTTTTATTCTGGATTGCGTATTTTTACAGTATTTGTGCCTATATTTCATGATCACATCGGATGCAGCTTCAATTGTCTTTGTGACTGGCAGACGTTAAAGAACCAGATATGGTGTCTCTAATTTTAGCAAGCATGGATAGTAAACTTTTTTGGTTCAGTTTAGGCGTTTTACGCACCTTTCCATCCGATGTGTATGTTGTGATAATGAAAAAGGCAAGAGTTGTGAGAAAAATTGAAATCCGGGAAGCACAAGCAAAACCATTGTGTGGCAGAAGCACTTTTGCTAAACGTCGTTGTGCCAAACGACTGGGTGCTTGTAAACAATGTGGCAGGTGTTTTCACATGAAAAAATACAATCAGTGTTCTGAACCAATTTCGGGTCGTGCAACCGATCGATTAAACTGTATAGTGTATGGGCAGAGTAAGGATTTTCCTGACACGCCATCTTATTCCAGCCCGAGACTTACACGTTATGTGTTACAAGAAGTTGGAAGGGTCACTAATACTGACATAGACGCAAGCGATGACTCGAATTAGATTTTGACTAATAAAGACAAAGCTGTGGAAAAACGTGTTTTGGGATGAAGGTTAAGGGTCCGAACTTTTTTGTAAATATTTTTTGTACAAAGTCTTTTTGTTGAAATAAAGATGTGGGCCGAGTAAGGAATGTCCTAAAATGCCAACATATAGCGTGGGTAGGGACTTATCCTAAGACGCCATAATTTTCGAAGTTCAATTTGTGCATTTAGTCTTCTTTAAATTTTCATAGATAAATGTGTATATAAATAACTTTGATCTTTAACTGGAGTTTAAAAAAAAAAAAAATTTGTGGAAAATATCTAATATTGAACCATATCCCCCTATTAAAAGTGTATGGGCCTAGTAATATTTTGATCTTCATTTTGAACTTTGAATACATGAGCATGTTATAGAAGTTTATCCTATTGCTAAGAGTATCACTTACTTGTTTGCTTTTGAACTCAACCATAAGTGCACCATGAACTTGTAATTTTGGCAATTTACGGATTGAGTGCACATTTAGTGCTTGACATGAATAGTGGAGATGAGTAAGAACCCATGTGAGCTTTAATGTCAATCCTTGTTTGGAGGAAACTTACAATTACTCAAGGAACAATTTTTCAAATTTCAAATTGTTCAATAATCTCAATATGCTTGTTTTGGTTAGGTGCATTTTGCTAGTTAATTGACTTTGTCTTGATATGTACAATGCTCTCCTATGCTTATCTAGATATGATCTTAGGCCATTTTCTTTTTATTTATTTGAGCCTTAGCTTTTATTCTTGTGCAAATATTATCCCTAGTGCCGCGATTGAGCTTCAATTGAAATTCGTTTCTATGCCACACATTTGACCAAGCTAGTGAAAATGATAAATCTCTACCTTACCTTGGTTGTTCCTCAAGCTGAATATGAGAAATCACAAAAGTGAAGGAAGCATGGTGTGGAAACTCAAACAAGGGGATAATTGATGTTGAAACTCAAAGAGTTCAATAGAAAAAGAATGAAAATCTAAAAAGAGGAAGAAAAAGGGGTGAGAAGAAGAAAGAATGATCGAAAGAAAAAGGAAACTGTTAAGAAAAAAAAAAGTGTGGTGATGGGTTTGGACTGAAAAATCTCATGTAAAGGGAGATGTTTTTAGTCTTTCACTCGTAACAACCCTCTTTGTTATCCTATATCCTTCATTCCTTTTGCCTAGATATCACCCCAAGGCCTCATTACAACCCTTAAAAGTCCTAAATGATCTAGAGAAGCATGGGAGATGCATACTTTTAAAGAAAAAGAGAAGTTGATATTGCTATCTAGTGCCCTAACATTCCTTTCATGAGATTATGCCAAAGTTGTTTCACTTTTTATGCATGTGCTTCATTTCTGGATTATAGGTGAGCATACTTCGGTTTGTGCATAAAATTCTATCTCACATATACACATGGAGAGCATGCCAAGATATTCATAGTGTGATTCATTGTTGAGAGAAACCCTTGGTGAGTTTTGCATCAAAGCTTAATTTGGATAGCTATATGAATGTGGATTCTGTTGAGTAAATACTTAAATTACATCTTCATTTCACACACACACGAGTTTTGAAAGTAAATGTGTAGGTGAATACTCTAGAATAGCATTTAAGGCTATGATGTCTTTCATGTATGATTAGTTCAGGTGTATTGAACAAAGCTATTATTGACATCCCATTGCTAGTTAGAATACGGGCATATGTTGCAATTGTTGGATATTAGGAAAAGAAGTTTGTAGGTACCTTCACTGGAAACCTTCACGAGACAAAACTCGTCCACTAGGGATCACCTAGGGATTTAACGGCTTGTTGCATACGCTAAATGCAATCGTGTTATTTACGAAAGTGATGTTTTATGTTGTTATTTATTACTAGGGACTAGTAATGTTTAAGTTGGGGGGTGTGATTAATCCTAATTAATGCATGAATTAATTAAGTTAATAGGTCAATTGTGTTAGTAAAACAAAGTTAAACTAATCAAAAATTGACCTATTAGGGTTAGTGTGTGAATTAGGGATAATGCATTAATTGTTGTTCTTTTCAGGGTTTTAAACGTCAAAACTACAAACTACCGGGGAGCCAATTGTGACAAAGCTACAAATTCTAGGATGAAAATTATTAAAGCTCTAAACAAAGAGAGATTAAAGTAATCCAAATGTCATCTTTTGGAGGTTTGTGAATGACAACTTTTGGAAGCTTGTGAATGACAACTTTTGGAAGCTTGTGAATGTCATCCCTTGGGCTTGTGAATGGCATCTTTGGGGTTTGTGAATGTCATCCCTTGGGGTTTGTAAAGGCTATCTTTTGGTTGCCTATAAATACCACCCCTTTGTGGCTTGTAAAGATCATCAAATTTTTGCTAGAGCTCTTGGTTGTAGAAAACCCTCCAAGTTGTTATTTTCTTTGTATGCTTACTAGATCTCTCTTGGTTGTGGAATACCCTCCAAGTTGTTATTACTTTCTTTGTATTATTGCTTTCTTTTATGGTATTATCATCTCTTGGTTGTGGATTACCCACCAAGTAGTTATTGTTTTATTTTGTATTATTGCTTTCTTTTATGGTATTATCATCTCTTGGTTGTGGAATACCCGCCAAGTAATTATTGCTTTCTTTTAATTTAAGTATTGTTTTCTTTTACTTCCATTGTTGGAGCTTCCTTCTTCCCTTAGAGGAGTGAAACTCTTCCACTTTTCTAGAGCTTTACCAAAGTCGTGAAGGGTGGAACGTGATTCACTCATTCTTTGTCGAAGATCGGCTCTTTTTGTAATATGTCAAAGTTATATTGATGCATTTCTTTTATGCTTAGCTTTAATCTTTATTTCTTCATAAGGTCTTCCCATTTCATTGTTGTTTCCCTTTTAAGCATGAGTAGCTAAGTTTTTTAGTTGGCTAGTCCAAAAGGAGACCTCCATTAGGAAATGTTATTTCAACTCTTTTTCTCTCCTTCCCTCAGAGTACGGTGGTTCGGTTTGACTGGGTAGAGAGTGGATGAGATAGTGAGTCTTTGATATTCCGTAGACTTGTCACGGTTTATGCTTAGATCCTCACTCAATCTCGTCCCTAGCTTCCCACGAATCAATCGTTCACCTATGCTCTATTAGAGAAATGATTTGAGTTGAATTGGTATTTCCATTGGAGTGACCCCTAGGACTAGCCAACACTTATTTCCCATTCAAATTTCACCACAAACCAACTCCAACAACAAATGATTTTACACTTTTCTTCCACCAAAATCACCTTCATGATGATACAACTTCTTCCCTGAGGAGACGACCTTGGAATACCACCAAGTAAAACACGACACTCAAAATACTCCTTGCGCTTGGGGAGCACTTTTGTTCACACACACACATTTTGTTCATTTCATATTCCACCATTCTCTTGCCCTTTCTTTTGAAATCATCCCAAGGGAGAGTGACACTCCCCCTCACACATACATCATATATACATTGAGGGAGATGTTAAGAGGTTAGGAAACAGCAAGGTTTTTCATCAAGCAAGGTCCTAATTGGGGGAGTCAAAAATAGCAACTTATCAGCGGGAAAAATAATTAGGAGTCAATCTGGTGCGTTAGATCAAGAATTTTGAAATGATCTGAGACGTCAAGAGCTTGAGACAGTTTGGGAAGGCATCGTCCATCGGATAAGGCCTTTTTTGATCACGAAACGATCTCAACCACTCTTTGTCTCTTGGATTCAAAATCGTTCTACTTTAGAGGAAGTACTGGGTTTACTGGATTTCCTGTCCGTCATGAGGTTCCTGCAGAAATGCACGGGTTAGGAAATTAGGAATACAGTTATTACTGCCCTTAATATATTATATGTCAAAATCGAAAATACTCAAGACTAATTGAATTAAATATTTCATTCATTATATCCTAATATAATGAAGACCAACTGGAGATAGGGATGGAAAATACAAAGTAAAGCACAGGGATAATTACTGGATAAAATCTTTATTTTGTATTCACAAGATAAAGAAATTACAATATAAGAAATTAACTTACTACTAGCGTTCTGCTAGGTTACTGGAAAATAAACGGAATGCTGGATGAGATCTATTAGGATCTTTACTCTCTGTATGTACAGAGAGTGCTATAATTTGCTAGGATTAGGTAAGCCATCCTCCAGCAGAAAGTTTAATAGTGCTATAATTTGCTTGTGTTTTGTTCCAGATTTCAGAGTGGAAACGAACAATTTGTTCTGGGGAGTCTGGAGTGACTCTTGGGATAAGGATACCGCCATAGCCAACATCGAAGGCATCAGTCTGGATAATTTTGAATGAATTTGTTGAGGGAATACCAAGACAAGGCAAAGTCTTGATATACTTTTTTACTTGCTAGACTATGGATGTATGAACAGAATTCCAAGGAGAAGGATTTCCTTTAAGTCTACCAATGAATCTACTAGGCAGGTCATTGAGCAAAATAATTTCACCAATCAAAGTTTAATAACCATTGGCAAACAGCTAGATAAATAGAAAATAAAATTGATGAAATCAGACCATCTTCAAGTAAAAAATTAGAGAAACCTCTAATCCAGTTACCTGAAGATAGGAGCAAGTTAGGAATAACAACAGCTGATAGTAAAAGACTTCAAAAAATTTAAGAAATTATCTACAAAATAGATCCTAAAGTAGAATCATCACAAATAACCACTATTAATCAAAATGAACAACAAACCTCTGATAATTCAGAAACTAGTAACATAGAAAGGTCTACTGATTCTGAAATCAAAGAATTAGAAGAACAATTTGATAATCAACAAATTAACAAGTTAACTTTTTCAAAAGTTAATCCAACCAGTACAACAAAAAATTGGTATTCAAGGCCAACACCGCTTGACCTCCAATTTGAAGAGAAAAATATTAGTAACCAATTCTCAGTTCAATCCAATAAACTCTATGAATGGAACATAGATGGATTAAGTGAGTAAGAAATTCTTAACAAAATTAACCATATGTCCATGGTAATTAACAGTTATGTTAACAATCTTGATAATACTGAATCAAAAATAGTCGACCTAATAACTTCTGAATTCACAGGAATGTTAAGAAATTGATGGGATAACTACCTTAACCAAGAAGAGAGAGACAACATCAAATATGCTGTTGAAAAAGATGATGAGATCTCCCTGGTCATAACCAACAGTTTGATTATTATGATTACCAAGAATCATGGTTCAAACTAATACTCTATCAGGATGAGTCTTACACTCACTCCTGGTTCATCCAATTTAGCAAAGGTTTCAAAAGCCAGATTCCTTCCTGGTTTCTAAAGTGGTGGCATTATCACAGCCCCATGATTGAAATCTTACCCCTTGATCTTCAAGATCAAGTTACCTATTTCTCATCCACTTATAAACTTAGTAAACATGAGAGTCAGTTTCCAGCCCTATTAATATTTATTAGTAAATATAGAGTCCCATGGATCTGTAATTGGAAGTGGGAAATCATTTCTAACCATCTTGCCAGACAATTCTACGTTAAGTGGTGGCCCAAGTTCCAGCATGAACGTATAATTGCACAGGTACAACAAGAATACCCAGTAAAGGTTCCTACACCAGTCTAGGTTACAGGAACAATAGCAAACACCCCAGCAACTCCAGCAAAACAAGTTATGCCAGTTCTCAGAGTTTCCTCTCCTGAGAAACCAGCACAGCAACCAGCAAAACCAATAAAGCATAAGAAATCCTCTTCCAATGATTCCTCCAGCAAACAGTCAAAGAAGAAGTCTTCAGAGTTAATTGAACTAGCTCAGAAACTCCTTCAATAAGCAGCAAGCCAAGGTTCATCATCACCAGCCTCCTCAGAAGCGTTTGTTAGCCCATCCATGGATCCCTTCCAGGATGCCCAAGATCCTTTTGAATGTTATGATGATCTGGATATCACTACCCCGTGATTCTTCTCCTTATGTGTGATAGCTTCAATCACTATTTTCTATCAGACAGAAAGAAAAGTTGTCTATTACACATAATGTTAAGATATCACTTAGCAAACAGGCTCTTTCCCCTAGCAAAGAAGCCTACAGCCATCTATCTGTCAGCCTTTCCACCGAAAGTAGCCGACAGTCAGCAATCAAATCTGTTTTTCCACCGATAGTAGATTCTCCAGCAAGGCAGGGTCCCACTCTGCACCAAAGTCAGCATTTACCCTTACTTTACCCTTACTTTTCCACCGAAAGTTAAAGGTTAAAGTATTCACCCGAGTTAAAGCAGCAACAGAAGACAAAAGAGTAATCATTCCAAAGATTCTCTCATAAATCCTTACGCCTATATAAGGACTTCAGTCTTCACCAGTAAGCGGCATGGTTGTTCAGACAACATTCAATACAAGCCAAAAAACACAATCCTTACCCTTCTCTCATATTGTATCACTAGCCTTCATAATGATGCAAATTAAGAGCTCATCCAGCATTCAGTTTATTTTCCAGTAACCTAGCAGAACGCTAGTAGTAAGTTAATTTCTTATATTGTAATTTCTTTATCTTGTGAATACAAAATAAAGATTTTATCCAGTAATTATCCCTGTTCTTCCTATTCTGCCTCTCACTAGGACTTACACTGAGATCTAGACTCTCTATTAGGTTTCAAAGACTGGGTGACAAGGGTAGATAAGACTTAAAAGAAATTTACTAATTGAAGCATAAGAGATTTAAAACAAATAAGACGATTCAAATATAATTCAAGGTTAACTATCCAGGCCGTCAAATGGCTCTGATACCAAAATAAACAAAGTGCAGTATAAACTAAAAAAACCCTAATTGCTAACCAACATTATCGTCTACTAACTAAGCGAGCGCCTTACTCCACTCCTCTCTTCTTGCCTCCATCGCCTTTCATCGCTCAAGCCTCTACTTCCATAGCTCAGGTCTTCTTCGTTCAGTCCCGACCTCCCCAGGTACTCTATCTTTGTCTCTGTCTCTGTTTGGGCGCAATCTTCATCGTTCAGGCCTTCATCTACATATCTGATTTTTTATTTTTTTTAAGCATCAAGTTAATGAACCTCAAAACCCTAACTTTCTAGCATCGTTCAGGCCTTCTCTGTTTTTTTTTTAAGCTTTCAAAACTTATCCAGTAATAGCTACAAAAGTATTTACCCGGCTTTCTACCCGATTAATCAAGTAGGAAGTCGGGTAAGAATACCACACCTGATCAGGTAGGGTAGGTCAAGAAAAAAAAAATTCGCAAAGTATCGGGTAAAAAGACGAAAGACTATATTTTTTACCCGTAGGGTAGGGTGAACACCCCTAACAACTAGAAAGGCAATTGACTACAACTTTTTTGGCTTATTGAGTGGAGGCAACTTGTGACACCCCAAAATCCGGGGGTCCATTGATTACCCATCAACCCGCGGAATACCCGTGGATACCGAGAAACTCGATATCACGCCGTTATACCCCATTTATCGGGGTCCTTAATTTAACAAAAATTCGGGCAGAGTCTCCTTTGTACGGGGAGCTCTACCCAAAACACAACCTGTGCAATACACATTCACATGACCCATCCGAGGTCCAATATAAATAATGACCACACAGGGTCCATTTATCCATACTTTTGACGCCCCTGAAACTGGGGTTCCTAAATTAATGTATGAAGTGTGACATTGAATTGTGAAAGTGTAACATGGCCCGTAAAAGTGTAACCTTGCCATGTAAAAGTGTAACATTGTCATGTAAAAGTGTAACATAGCCTGTAAAAGTGTAACATATAAACACATCACACCTATGCATCAAACATAATTAATATAAGTTTAAGTTCCAACCCTTTTACATACATTACATGCCAAAATTTAATTACAAGCCTAGTTTTACACAAAAATATGGATTGAAAGCCACAAGTCGGCTTTTCTTCCTCCTCAAGTGCTCGAGTGAGTCCCGTCAGTCGGCGTAAAACCCGCACCTGAAATGTTTTCCCGTATAGGGTGAGCACAACGCCCAGTAGAGTATTTCCTACAGAGTCTACTCCTCAACCTATATGCATATGAAATGTTCACATGCAACATCCATAAATCCGTAACCATTCCATCAAATAATATACAATTAAATGATGTAATGCTATAATGTCATGCCATGAATGAGGTGAGACCCACCCATGTGCACTCAACCCGAGTCCACTCTGACTCCCTTTACATGTCAATGTCATGTATGTTAAACCGGGCTACCTAAGCCCCATGAAATGAGATGAGACTCATGTACTCAACCCGAGCCCTCCCTGGCTCCTCAACACAATGCTAATGCCAACGTGTTTGATGTATCATGAAATGAGATGTGACTCATTTATGCACTCACCCCGAGCCCTTCCCGGCTCGACAACACAATGCAAATGCCAATGTGTACAACATGTCATGAGTGAGATGAGACTCAATCATGTAACACACCCCGAGCCTCCCCGGCTCTCACACACACAATGAAATGTCAATGTGTCGTAAAATCCGCCGTTGATGTTATCCACTCAACGACCATTGATAACTCAAAACCCTTGTGTCTTTGTATGGACCCCCGGATTTTGGGGTGTCACACAACTAGAGGAAGATGACATGGGACAAAGGGAAAAACTTGGAGTGACTTGTTAGGTATGTGAAAGAGCAAAGAATAAATTCACTTGAAACTACAATGGCACGACCTAGCAGATAGGTTTCCCTTATTCTCTTATTCTGCCAGTTATCTTGGGCGAGGGAGACCATAGGGTTCGATTATAGGAAAGAGAACTACGAATGTCCGTCCCATGAATCGCCCAATGTTGGTAACAACTATTGTTGAAGGATCATCTCGCTTGAATATAATTACTCTCAAATTCAAGGGGTAGACTAATGAAGACAAATGACAAGTTATAAACTCAAAAGAATCGTAATATATATATATATATATATATATATATATATATATAAACTCAAAAGTACTGAGTTCAAAACTTAGTAATTTTCTTGAAGTCAGGTTATAGGGAATTTATCTCTTATGAATTTCTTAATGCAAGCGTGAATGAAAAAAAAAACATCTATTTATTTGATTGTTGTTGTATTGTCATTTCAAGTGGCTTGAAACTACTTCCACTTCAAAAATACTTTAAAGTGTGTAAGGTTTTATGATTCTCTTGGATAGTTCTTTATGTTCTTTTTTATTTTTTAAAGCTTTATCGGACAGTCACATAGGAAGTTTGAGGTTAATTATTATGGTGGGGACATGTTTGTTATCACTGTCCAAAACCATCCAAGTCATTGCCCCAGTCTTGCCAAATCGGAACAAAATTGAGGGTCCCACTAGCTTTAATTTTGGATAATTGACTACGGTAAAGTTAAAAAAAATTCGGTATTATACACCCAAAATTTACTACTTATAAAAGGGTACTAGTTATTCCCCGTGCCTGAAGGCACGGAGTAATAAAAAAATGGTCAACATATTTATATTCACACTCAAAATCAAATCACAAATATAGATGAGAGATAAAGAAATTTAAGCACCGATTGTAATAGGGGCAAGCGGTGGTAGTGGTGGTGGACGACAGTGGTGATGATGAGAGACAGTGATGGTTTGTGGTGGGTAAGGCGACGACCATGGTGGTGGTAGCAACTGTGCGTGGCAATGGTGATGATGGTGGTGGTTTTTGAGTGATGATGATAGTAGTTACAGCCGTGGGTGGCAACGGTGGTAATGGTGGGTGTGGGTGGTGGTGGATGACGGTGATGGAGGTTGGCAATGGTGGTGGTGGGACAACGACGGTGGTGGTGGCCGACGATAGGTTCCTCTAGGCGACAGTGTGATGAGTGGTAACGAATGACGGCAGTGATAAGCGCAATGGGGGTAGGTGACATTAGGTGGTTGTAGTGGTGGGCGATGATAGGTGGTGGTGGTTGGTGGTGGTAGGTGTGGTGGGGTATGTGACAGTGGCTGGTGGCGATGGGTGGTGGTGGCCTGGTGGGTGATGATTGTGGGCAACGGTGGTAGTGTGAGTATGGTGGTAATGATAATAAATATAAGAATAAGATGACGATGGTAATGGGTGGTGGTGGTGGCGGTGGGGCAGTGAGGGTGGGGTGGAGGTGGAGGTGGGGCAGTGGTGATGGTGGGGGTGGGGGTGGTGGGTTGGCGATTGTGGTGGTAGTTGTGATAGTTATGGGGGTGGTGGTGGAGTGATTGGGGTGGTAGGGATGATGGTGAGACTGTAGCGGTGGTAGTAAGGTGCGATAGTGGTGGTGATGATGATGGTTGGGTACGACAGCGGTGGTGGTGGGGATGGTGGTGGTGAGTCGGTGTAACTGATGGTGGTGGTGGGACGGCGGTGGTAGTGGTAGTGATGATGGTGGGGTGGTAGTGGTGGTAGTGGTTATGATGGTGGTGGGGCAATGGAAGTGGTGGTTAGGTGGTGGCAACGGCGGTGGTGGGTATGGTATGGTGGTGGTGGTGGTGGTGTAAAAGGTAGTGGTGGGGCGGTTCCAAACACTAATTTTTTTGTTAAAGTACTTATGAAAAATAATTTCTAGAAGTATTTTTAAAAAATCACCCCAAATACACTCTTATGGGCCTATTTTTCATATTAAATTTGGGTTGTTAATATTAACCGTTAGATTAATTTTAAAGTAAAATTTAAAGCGATCTCAACCGCGGATAGCAAAAATTATTTTGTTTATCTTTTGAAATTTGAATTGTATTGTACTTTATTATATAGATTTTTATAACTTTTGTAAGTGATTTTACAACTAAAAAATTTACTTTTTTGTGGGTGATTTATCACTTTTGTGAGTATTTTTACTACTGTTGTGAGTGTTTTTATTATATTTATGATAACTATTTTTGCCACTTTTCTTAAGTACAAAAAAATTTATCACTTTTGTGAGTATTTTTACCACTGTCATTTATCACTTTTTTGGTTCTTGAGATCGATCCTAACAATTACCACAAAAGTGATAAAATCCTAAAATGTTAGGACCGATCACAATTACCACAAAAATAATAAAATTACCCACAAAGGTAATATATTTTTTTTGTTATTAAATAACCCTTAAAAATTATAAAATACCTATTAATGTAATAAAATTTAGAGATATGATACCAAAAAAAATTTGAGTACGGTAGTCAAGCATGTGGTGTTTGTCCATTTGCACTCAAATAGTCATTTATAGTGCATCTATCTAATTGAAAATTTTATTTGAAAATTAATTTATTAATTTTATTTATTGACTTAATACATCATAGTTATTAAATTGACAGTGACTTTAACCAATAAAATAGAATTCACCGTCAATCCAAAGAGAGTGAGTGATTAAGTATGCAAATAAAGAAAATAAATTTAGTTTAAATAACATTATTCTATCTAATCATAACAATTCTTAGGGTTTGGACAATAGGGGGTTCTAATGGTTCTTGTTTGGATTTAAATTTTTATGAGGGTGATACATTTCTCTCTCTCTAATATCCTAATAGTAACCAGACAAATGCTAAAATATGATATGATTGTGAAAATTATAATCTTATTTTCTCTTAAAACTAAACTTTGTTTTGGTTTGTTGTTCTCTAGTAGCCACTCTGGTGGAATATTAATTTTTTATTTGTATTTTCCTTGTCAATGAATACAATAATTAACTACATCTAGTCCTGGAGATTTAAAGGTTAATTCCTTATAAAGGCAATAATTGATTTTTTAAGTGTCCTTCTATTTGAAGGATGTACAATAATCTTCTTTTATTATTCTTATCTCTTTAGGGATATGTTTTAATTCAGTTCAAATCATAATGACCAGTCTATGAGTTCGAGAAAGTAATCAGCGCAAGCCGGATATATTTCAATTTAGTTCAAATTACGGTGATTAGCCATTGAACTTGATAAAATAATCGACACAAATTTAAATACTTTATAGTAAAAAAATAAATTAAAATAAGTAATGGTTTCTAGTAATTTTGGGGAAGAGGAGGCAAGCTTATGTTCAAACCCGGGGGACCCCTGGACTCCAAGAAAGTGCAGCTGTTAGTGGGTACGGCATTGTTGCAAATTGGAAACAAGTAGGTCCCACGTAACATTTTTCCACTTTCACGTGCGAATATGATGAATGAATCATCCCATTCACACACGATCTGACGTGGCTAGTTTATTATTTATTTTTTAATGACTTATGAAGTGCCCCTCCATGGACCTTTCAACTTCCAAAAGCCATTTTGGCTGGGCATTTCGAAACGGTGACTTGTTAATTTCTCTTTTAATATAGTTGCATAAAGAATTTAGTTTCTGAACTTTTTTTTTTTGAATTTTTGAGTTGATCTAAGAGGACGAGTCTGTATAATTTAAAAATATTCATATTTATGATATTATGATTGAAGAGAATTATCGAGTTTTAACCCATCATCAAATCATCCCATAAATATTACGCTGTCTTTCAACATTACATTACTCTGATGTGGGATTTAATACATTAACCACCGCTCTTCCCACAAACTTTAACTTAAGGTTCCAACGAGACATACACTACACTATTTATCGTGATTTTTTTAGAGTTCATACACGTTACGTATAAATTTTGAGTCTTGCATGAGTCGCCTGAGCCGTTTGAGTCATATCCGAGTCAATTCAAAGTTGTCCAGTTATTATCTCTGAATTGGTCAATACGGTTCTGCGACACCGTGATATGACATGAATATCTCATCATGTTCAACCTTTTCTTTTATGGTGTATCGTCTAATATCAAATTACGACGTTGCGACCGATAAGTCTCAGAGCCTTCCGAGTCAATTGTTGATACTACCACCTTGAATCATAGAAGAAAGACATTTTCTTGACAAAGACTATGACCATAATGCATAAGACTATGACCAATACACATTGCCTTTTGAGTTAGTGCAATGAAAGAAGTGTTGAAACAAGCCACAGGGGTACCAAAAGAGATAATAATACTATCAAAGAAGAGTAGAGTGGTTACATTTGATTTTTAAATCCTAACACCGTAACTGTAACCAGATAGGTTGGGCAATTTAATTTAGTACCAAAAGAGTGCAACTCTTGTCTTTTACTGCTAATTTTTCAGGCTTCATTTGGTTAATGAGAGATTGACGGAAGTATGAGAAACAAAAAAAAATTCCTGATTTTTTAATGTTTGTTTAAAATGATAATGCTAAAAAATTTTAGAAACTAAATTTATGGGCCCACAAAATTTTTTAGTAAGCTACAGTTCTTGTTTCTTGCAAATTATTCAAGAAAATATTTTTTTTTCTCGTGAAAGTTGAATAGGCATATCTGGTTTTCCACTTTACCAATGTTTCCTCCCACGTTGGTCTATTATCTATTATCTATTTAAACAAATTTTCGTGTAACTTTCCTGCTTTTCAAACTATAGAAAGAAAATTTTTAAAATTTTCTTGTACATATTTCGTGCTATCCAAATGGAAGAAAATATTTTTTTTTTCTTTCACTTCACTTTCTTCCACTTTTATTTTCTATCATTATTTTCTTCTTAATCAAACAAACATAGAGAATTAAATTTCAAAGATTCTACAATCTTCCTGGGCGCGTCTAGAAATAACAAGATAAGGGTGAGGGGTTAATTGTAACATGGAGAAGTCAACCCCTACCAATTATTGCATTGAAATCAAATAGTGCTCATCATGCTAGTATTGACCATCCAATCTTTTAGCTGAAACTATGGCCTATTTCAAACTAATATAAAGTTGTTTTTCTTACGAAAATGGCCTCTTCGCTTTTCTCGTAAAATTACTTACATTTGATTTTTTTTTTTAAATCTCGGAACGATGTAACCTTTTGTGTAATGAATTGTTTTTGTATCTCTTACTCACCATACAATACACGTGTGTATATATTATTGATTATCAAAGATTTTAAGTTGTTGATATGGGCTTAGGGTTTTTAATTAAGAGTTGAGTTGTAAATTTTTGTACCGTTGAATTTGAGCTTATCCCATGTGCATCTCTCTCTCTCCCCCTCGTGGCCAGACAGACATGTTCGTTTTGGAATGTAAAACTAATGATAATTAGAACCTCAAAGATGGTCCTTGTTTGATTGATTGTTTGACTCCATCAAGGGGTGGTGAAATCAAGGGGTGGTGATGAAGTTGGATGAAGATAATGAACTTGTGAATATGTTGGCTCTATGCACAAAAGGTCAATAAAGCATGAGATAGGAATTCTGACTTTGAATTTCAAGCACACAATCTAAATTTTTTTTTCCCATTTATTCTTTTTGGTTCTCCCCAAACAAATATAAATATACATAATGAGTATAATGTACGAAAACTTTTTTTCTCTACAAGAAAAACTTATTACACTATAAAAGAAGAACGAAACTCGAACCCAGATCAAAAACCTAAAATGGATTATTTGTGGTCAATTGGATCTTGACTTCTCTCATTATCATCATACATTTTCAGCTATTAAAAAGAAAGAACATTAGAGAGTGGTGGTCTCTTTTATTTATTTATTCTTGTCCATGATTTTCCAGAGAATCAAGAATAGAAATGATGAATGGACCCTCATGATATTTTTTCTTTGAAGTTTCAATGCATGATGCTCTTTTATATGCCAGTTTGGCCAGTTGGCCTTGATTAGAATGCACTAATTCAAACTCCTCAAGTCATTAAATTATAAAATGCTATTCGATCCAAGATCATATTGGAAAATGGACAATATTTTAATCTCTCAAACATACTCACCTTACTTCATTATCCTTATAAAAATCTTTGAATAGATACTATTTGAAAGGCCTTCGCATTCCTAATCCGGTAGGGCTGAACGGCTTTGTTTGTGCCAGCTTGGCGATATCGAAATTGGGGTTGTACATGTATAAAACAATATAATATAACAACCTAGCCATATCTTGAACGGTAACCTGATCTTGTTCACATACAAAAATGAATAAGACATCGTTTAGATTTTTGAATTTATTTCTATGTTGTCGCTAGGGGTGGTAATGATAACTGAACAATAACGGGTAAGTGAGATTAGTAGTATGAACGGAAACTACTCATATTACATCCAAAGGAACTTAATTATATGTTTATTGCTAGTTTTGTTTGTTCATGCTTGAGGCCTTCTTTATGTGAGCCAAAGGAATAGCTTTCCTTCGATGATAACAAGGCATTTACAAAAAGGATAAGGAATGGGTGGAGAGAGAGAGAGAGACTTATATTATTCATTGCCTAGTGCCAATATGAACAAAAATGTATCACAACTCAACCTCTCCCATGCATCCTCATTATGCAAGCAATATGGCAAGTTATCTTAGAGTATACACTTGAATCCACATGTAATCAATGGTTGCCATCAGAGATTGAAGATGACTGACCCATGTTATTTCAGGGTTAAAGATTACGGTATCACTTTTGATATGATGCCAACATTACAAGTAAATAGTGACGGAGGGAGGGTGGGGGCAGTTCTTTGATAAATATCTATTTTTCTCAATTAGGAGATATTCGGTCTTTTTTTTGTCGGATCATCCACCTCATTCTAAGGCTTATATGCAGTTTTTTTCATTATGAGCCGGTCGTTCATTCGTTGAAGACTGTTTATAGATAATCAAATTTCCAAGAATAGTAACAAGTAAAAATAATTAAGTGGAGAAAGCATTTATGGTCCCCCCCCCCCCCCCTTATTTAAGTAGACACAAGAGGAGCAAGCATTTTCGTACCAGCACTGCAAGTGACAGGGTATACTATCATTTCAAGATCCGAAGTTTGAATCCGATTGACTGGAAATGTATGTTTTACCTGTGAATACATGCATTTTGAATTCACGTTGTAATTATAAGACTTATGTTCATGTAATTGGGATAATTTTTGGTGAATCTTATATGATTCAATTCGACTCGTATATATTGTCTGATGGGTCCGGCCCATGGCCCAACTCAAGTTGTGGGCCCAACTTGAATAAAGGACCCACCTAGACGAAACTCAATGATTCCAACCCAAAAGAGATCCACGCCTAATTAGGTTCATCAAGGCTCCAAGAGCCACGTCATCAAGGAATAGGCAGTGTCATCCCAAGCCATTTTAGAGTGGGGAGCAAGGAAGTCAACCACGTCATCCTAAAACCTAATCTTGAGGAGAGCTCTGCAACTGCATCATCCGTTGCGAGGATGGTCGCCAACTCCACCAAATTAGTTTTTTAGTTACTGATAAACCGCCTCAATCTGTTAGAAAACACCTATAAAATGTAAGTTCCGCCTACACATGGGGGGCATCTATCACATCTTACATCACTCTCATATCTTTGACATCCTATATCTCTCAGATCTCTAATAGTTTGTACCTCACTTGAGCTCTCATTTTTCTCACTTAATCTCTTTACACTCCTACAACAATAAAATACTCAGGTCATCATAGCCCATTCATAGTGGAGTAGATCACCTTGACTGAACTACTTAAATTGTGTCTTACTTGTGTTAAGTTTCTCTCTCTATTTTATTATTTGCATTAATTACTTAATAAGTGATATATAAAACCAATTTATACATCATCATTGTCCATCTCCATTATTTTTATGAGTGAACTAGAAATATCTAGTGCTTAAAGTTACCATGTTGCAAAAGATTCCACATCATGTGCTGTGGAAAAATTGTGTTCCCATTGGCAATAAAGCCGGAAATGAAAACGATGGGGGGTAAAAAGGCCTCGTTGATGTTGAATTTTTTGGTCATAGATTAAATAGAAAGAATGGGTATGGTGGAAGACTTCATTCTTTTAGCGTCAAACATCGGCAAACAAAGTGAAGACGACAAATCTTTAGAGTGGTTCGGTGGTTGAATCTGACTTTTGGTAATTTAGATGTCCCAATTCTAACAATACACTGTAACAAATGCAGTGTTTGGTGATTTGGTGGATGTAGTAACAAATTTAAAACAAAGTTAGACTGTATGTATGTAGTTATATGTAAATATATGTTTGACAACATATAATAATACAATATTTTTGTGTTAGTGTATTGTTACACCATTATGGTGTTCATATAAAAAAAATAGAATAATTACCTTTAAAATAATAGACATAAACATAATGGAGTCATGAATTCAAACCTTATAATTGCTTAGATAGAATGATAATGATGAAATAATGTTTCAAACTTGCACTGATAAATGACTTCTAGGCCAAAGAAGAAGAAGACAACAAATGATACTGTTGCAAAATTTAAAATTCAAATCAACTTATTTATCTTCAAAATAAACGGAAGAATCAAATCTTTCATTAAATTAGGAGATGTTTAATGCATAAATATAATTTGAAAAAAATAAATCACATGAATTAAAGGAGAACACAAATGTCAAAGGAAAATCCAAAATTTTCAAATTATATATTTGAAAATAATTAAGAATTAAAATTAAGGATTTCCTTACTTTATATTTTTTTTGTGTATCTTTTTACAACTAAATCTAATTTAGTATACCTCCTTCATCCTTTGACAACTCTGTATGTATGCAGCAATACATAAGTTCATGGTAGATTACACTTCTTTGAGAGGCTTATCTCCCTTGCTGAATTCGATCGCGCCATTAGCCGGATAATCCTCATCACTCATGAACCTGGACCAGAACCAGTGTTGTTTCCACACAATCACCATCTCTTCAATTGGTATTCCCTTGGTCTCAGGCAAGAATATGTATACAAAGATGGTCATAACTATCACGAAAAACCCGAAGAAGAGGAACAAACCAAACTTCAAGTGGCAAAGCATTGTCAGGAAGATTTGAGCAACGGCGAATGTGAAGATCATGTTGACTGAAACATTGATACTTTGTGCAGCAGATCGGATTTCTAGTGGAAAAATCTCACTAGGTACCAACCATCCAAGAGGACCCCATGACCATGCAAATCCAGCAACATAGATGCAGATGAATAGCACCACCACAATAGCATACCACTTTGGTAACTCACCAGGGTTCCCATCTGTTCCAAATTTAGCAGCTATACAGATTGCAACAACGACCTACACTCGTACAAAAATGAAAATTCAGTACCATAAAAACAAAACAAACATGTTGTGTCACTTGATCTTGATGAACAATAGCAAATGACATACCTGGCAGATAAGCATTTGGACACCACCTTCAAGGAAGAGAAATCTCCTTCCCCACTTATCGACACCATAGATTGAAACTAAGGTTGCACCAACATTTACAGCACCAGTGATCACAGCAGACATGAGTGAAGCGTCGCTTCCAAAACCAATTGTTTTGAATAGGACCGGTGCATAAAACATAATCACATTAATCCCAGTAAGTTGCTGGAAGAATGGAATAGCAATGGCCATTACAAGTTGGGGTCTGTACTTCCTTTGCAAAAGATTTCTCCAAGGGTCCTCCACTTTCTTAGATGCCTCACTAGCAGCAACTAAATCATTGAACTCCTCATCAACACTTTCAATACCGCGAATTCTCTTAAGCTTAGTTTTAGCCTCGTCTATCTTGCCACGCTCAATCAGTGAGTTTGGTGTCTCGGGAAGGACCAGTGATCCGATTGTGATGATAAGGGCAGGTACCATTGCACCCCCTAAGCTCAAACGCCATCCCCATCCGCCCTTGATCTTAGCAAAGAAATAGTTCAAAATGTTTGCTACAAGGATACCAATTGTAATGGACAATTGGAAGCCAATGTTCAGGGAACCTCTGTACTTGTAAGGAGCCATCTCAGACAAGTAGAGTGGCACAGACTGTAATTACAAACCAAACAAGAACACATGAACACCACAATCAAAACATAGCCCAAATCCCAATAATTTGGAAAACCCATTAGAAATTATAATCTACATGATAATTTTTAATTATACAATTAGAAATTAATTAAATAAAAGTCGTTATCTGGGGGTCCATATGTTCTTGTCATGTTTTGGGAATAAATCAATGTGCATAATTTATAAATCTCTGACCACCTCTTTTGAACAACACTCAGATCTGAAAAAAAAATTGAATGGGGTGGTGTTTTTGAAGTACTTTTCTTGTTCTGAAAATCAAATTTTCAGGCAGTTTTGCTTTTGAGTAATTAAGGGTATGATTAAAAACTGATAACAAGAACACAAAAGCAGGGGAAAACAAATACACAAGGACAAGGAACAAGACAAGAGAACAAGCAAAAATCTTAGAACAATCGTGTGGGAAAAAAAAACTAGTAAATATTCCTTCTTGTGTTTCCAAAAACACCAAACTTGTACTCTACCAACAACTTGTAATGAGCCAACAAAAAAGTGGTATATTAAAACATTCGAATCTCTTGATCCAAAACAAAACAAACACCCTTTACACCAAACACAATTGTGAGAAAAAAATCAGACAGATTTCATATGTTTTAGAGAGAGAGAGAGAGACCTGATTGGCAAACCCAATACCAAAACCAAGCAAAATACGCCCAACAATTAACATCCAGACAGCTTGAGCAAAGCCGTTGATCAAAGCCCCAATGCAGAAGAGTACACCACCAAAGAGCATTGACAACTTTCTTCCTAGTTTTCGGGTCACCCAAGAAGCTACAATAGATGATATAAGTGCAGCCAAGTACAATGAAGATGTGAACATGGTCAGTGTTTGACTGTCAAACATACAGTACTGGTTCGTGGATGTATCAGCCTTTTGCTTCTTGTACACAGATGGAAAAAACTTCTTCAGAAATGAATCCATGGATGTCACTCCACCTACATATTTTCACATGAAATCCAGATCAAATATCTAAACATAACCATTTTTACAAGATAAAAACCATATGGGTTTTAATTTAGGTGTACCTGAAATACCGATATCGTAACCGAAGATCAAACCACCCATAGCAGCAACAATGCAAGTTACAGTCACATAGAGAGTAAGGTTGCCTGGATATTCTTTTCCATTACCGGGACCAGGACCAAAACCTCCGCCTGCCATTGTTGTGGTTGTAAACACGAGAGAGAAAGTGGTTTGGGGTATGAATGAGGAGGAAGAAAGGAAAATTGAGACAGAGAAGTGTTAGAATATGGAAGATGTAGAGAGTATTTATAGAGGGAAAGAGAGAGTAGACAAGGAGAAGATAAGAGGTTTGTATGGGTGTGGAAAGTGTATATATAGAAATTCAATAGTCTATTTCGTAAATTGAGGAGTATGGTAGCTGTCAGAAGACTCAAAATATAGTAAATAATTTCTGAGTATTTATCTTTTAACTTTAATCTAAAATTAGAACAATAATGCTACACTGACTAAATTTTGGGATCAAATTAAGAGCCCAAATGACATGGTAACATATTATTTGGAGTCTTTATTGGGGCCCAAATGACATGGCACAAAATAAAGAAATCCAAGTCAGCTGTCATGTCATTTGATCACAAAATTTGGTTAGTGTAGCATTACTGTTTTATCAATGGGCTAAATTCACGGTTCTCATTATGGATAATTAGATAATATTGCAATAATTATGTTTTTTTTTTTTTTTTTTGGGGGGGGGGGGGGGGGGGGTAAAAAAGGATAAGATCATAGTTGTGAATGACTATTTTGGGCTCAATGGGATAAAGATCATAAATTTGAAAACATTTAGTCTTATACACCAAAAATAAGTATGAATGAATTCACAAGCTATTTTTTTTTTCAATTGAGGGGTGTTCGGATCAGTTTAAACGCACTTCGATTAATTTCTTCTCCGATTAGATCAAATGCAGATCATCTACAGTAAGACAAAAATATTCATGAGGGATAAATGAGAAATCTCTTATGATTTAATTTTAAAGAATTGTCAAAATTTTAATTTAAGATGTTTAAATTTACAATTCTTTTTTGTTGCTACTAGAATTTAATCCACAAACTAATGTGGCAATGTGATGGTGGGAATGCAAGGAGCACAAAAGACTTGCTGGCAGTCAACGTTTTGATATTCCAACTTATGCCAACGGCAAGTACACGTCGGCAGCTACACATATATTATCTATCTTTATCCCTCTCGGTGGGACTGGATTCAATTCATATTGACTTTAAAAAAAAATTAGGTCACTTTGAATTTTTTTTTTTTTTTTTTTTGATCAAGATGGTCACTTTGAAGTTTGAAGTTTGAAGTTTGAAGTTTGAAGTTTGAAGTTGAGTTATTGTGTTCTTGAACTCTTGCGGCTGCAATATTACTTTAAATAAAATATATTTAAAATATACATAGATTTCCTTATATATATTCATAAGAATACAACAATGAGAGATATGAAATTTGAACATAGGATATTGTTTGTTATCAAAAATGGTATTTATAATATAAAACATGACAGGCTTTAATAAACTTATCCAACAGTCTTAAATAGGCTCATCAAATGACCATTAATATCCGTCTCAAAACTATTTTCATTACACCGTACTTTCAGGCACGAACTACCCTTAGTCTATAATATAAAACAGGGCAGACTTCAATAAGTCTATCGGACAGTCTCAAATAAACTTATTCAACGGCCACCATATTCCTCTCAAAACTATTTACATTGCACAGTACATTCAGACACAGATTATCCCTAATTTTTTTTTAAGGATGAGCTCATGATTTTGATTATTCTATTTAAATTGCTTTAAAAATATTTGCATCTTGATCCGTAGATGGGTTTTTTCTTTTCTTTTTCTTTTTTCCCACTTTCACTTTTTTATTTTATTTATTTATTTTTATTATATTGTGTATAAAAGTAGTTGGGTATATATCCACAAGTATAGTTTTGAAGCTGAATCATCAGATTTTGTACACCTAATATTTACCTTATCGGTGTTTGGATAAAGCGATAGTTATTGTGGCGCTTATTTCTACGACGGCCACAATAAAAAGGGTCGCCGAAACGTGACTCCAAAGGCTTTTACGGCAAGACCCAGATGCCATGTGATAGTCACGGGCCACTTACTTTGGTAGAGACAGAGTAAGAGCATGACAACTAATTCTTAATGTGATTGGGTGCAAACTGAAGTGTGATATATACCCAAGATTACGCCTGTCAATCGTGTCGAGTGAGCTAGGTTTATATCGATTTTTAACGGGTTCATATTAAAAAGTACTTCACTCATAAATAATTCGTTTAAATGAATCGTATCATATCGGGTTCGTATTGTATATGAATCGTGTAAAACCGATATATAAACGAGTCGTGTCATATATTTCTTTTGATTGATTTCTCTCATACCAAATTCATTTATTAATCGTGTCGTGTCGGATACAATTATTTATGAAACGGGTGACTTAAAAAAGTAGCAATTCTTCTAATTTCGTGTCGTGTTCGTGTTGTATTAACGAGTAGTGTCATATTTTGACACCTTTATTCGAAATGATGTGACAAATCTATTTGATATTATAGGTAGTAAGTTAAATTCTCAACTTATAAAACACAACAAGAGTCTAAATTAATGTAAGACAACTCAATCAACATATTTTCGAATATCAAATAATCGCATCATTCCATCAATCAATCAACACCTACCTTTCTCTTCATTTTAATTTTAAACTAAGTAATTAAAAAAATTAAATTATTATTTAAAATATAAAACTGACGAGCCTAAATTCAATTGGGTTAAACCCAATAAATCAAGTAAGCTTAAGTCAGCTAAAAAACAGGTCAAACCCAGTTTGTGAATTCGACCCAGCCCAATGCCCAATGAGTCTAAGAAGGATTAGAGCACGTGGGGAGCAATTATCAGGATACTCACTCTCGAAGATCAAGGCACCATTTAATTGTACTTACCTTTTGTAACTATCATCCTCGAAGAATTAGTGTGGCTAGTCACCGCCTCAACTAAGGCTCTGTGCCTATAAATTGTAAGATCTCTCCATTGAGATGAGCATCTCTACATCTCTCTACACACCCCTCACATAGTTTTTCTCTCTCATAGCTATTGTATCCCTTCTGGAGCTAACAATTGCTCTCTCTCTCTCGTTCACCTTATTTTATCAATAAAGGTTCTCCGGTCACCGTTGTCATTTCCCGAAGTAGAGTAAGTCACCCGAACCGAACCACTATATATCTGTGTGTTGACCTGATATTTATATTATTGTCATTGATGACTCTATTAATTGTCCATTAATTACACTTTATCACACACTCAACTGTTGATCTTGCATAAAACTGTTTTGTACATCATAAAAAATATTGCAATATCAATATTTAATTTTTAATCTTGTATAATATGTTGAGACACGAAATTATTGATAGTACTCTACAAGAATGGGCAAAAGGAGAATTAAAATTCGATTAGTACTTATACTGGAATTAAAGCAAAGAAAAGGGAGATTTTCCCTTTTTTGATTGTGTAGTTTGAGAGGATTCCAAAAGGGTATGGCTAATGGCTATCTGTTTCCTTTCCTTAACCTTCCCTTACAAACATTGGATTCGGTTCTTGTAACAGTAACTCACAACTACCCTTTAAAATGAAGGGTGTAATGCACTTTCACTTTTTTTTTTTCTCATATATTCTTAATCTATATTACTTTATCATGTTTACAATTAATAACTACCCATAAATCGAACAAAAAATAATTTATATCCATTATTTCTAGTATGTTACCCACCTTTTTTTTTTTTTATAGGGGTTGTCTATAGGCTTGTCAATCATGTCGGGTGAAAATGATTCGTGTCAAAAAAATATTTCACTCATACACAATTAGTTTATTAATTTGTGTCTAACCAGTCGTGTTATATCGGATTCGTGTCGTATATGAATTGTGTAACCGGTATATAAACAAATCGTTTTGTGTATGTCTTTTTGATTAACTTTACTCATACCTGATTCGTTTATTAATCGTGTCGTATCAACTTCACTCGTTTATAAAATGAGTGATTTGAAGAAGACTCAAACTCTCTAATTTTATAACTTTTGTAGGTAATTTTACAACTAAAAAATTTACTTTTTTTTGACTGATTTATCACTTTTGTAGGTATTTTTATCACTGTTGTGAGTGTTTTTATTATATTTATGATAACTTTTTTTATCACTTTTCTTAAATACAAAAAAAAAATTATCATTTTTATGAGTATTTTTACCACTGTCATTTATCACTTTTTTGATACTTGAGATCGATCCTAACAATTACCACAAAAGTGATAAAATCGTAAAATGTTAGGACCGATCACAACCACCACAAAAATAATAAAATTACCCGCAAAGGTAATATATTTTTTTTTATATTAAATGAACCTCAAAAATTATAAAATACACATTAATGTAATAAAATTTAGAGATATGATACCAAAAAAAATTTCAGTACCGTAGTCAAGTCATTTGGTGTTTGTCCATTTGCACTCAAATAGTCATTTAGAGTGCATCTATCTAATTGAAATTTTTTATTTGAAAATTAATTTATTAATTTTATTTATTAACTTAATACATTATAGTCATTAAATTAATAGTGACTTTAACCAATAACAAGTAGGTCCCATGTAACATTTTTCCACTTTCACGTGCGAATAGTATGAATGATTCATCCCATTCACACACGATATGACGTGGCTAGTTTATTATTTATTTTTTAATGACTTATGAAGTGCCCGTCCATGGACCTAGGGCTGTTAATCAAGCCAAGGTTGAACATTTTTTTAGGCTCGTTTATGTGTAAATTAGGCTTGAATTAGGCTCGAATTCAGGTCGATTATCACCCCTACATGGACCTCTCAACTTCCAAAAGCCATTTTGGCTGGGCATTTCGAAATGGTGACTTGTTAATTTCTTTTTTAATATAGTTTCTTAAAGAATTTAGTTTCTGAACCTTTTTTTTTTTTATTTTTGAGGTGATCTAAGAGGACGAGTCTGTATAATTTAAAAATATTCATATTTATGATATTATAATTGAAGAGAATTCTCGGGTTTTAATCCATCATCAAATCATCCCATAAATATTACGCTACCTCTCAACATTACATTAATCTGATGTGAGATTTAATACATTAACCACCGATCTTCCCACAAACTTTAACTTAAGGTTCCAACGAGACATACACTACACTATTTATCGTTATTTTTTTAGAGTTCATACACGTTACGTATAAATTTTGAGTCTTGCATGAGTCGCCTGAGTCGTTTGAGTCATATCCGAGTCAATTCAAAGTTGTCGAGTTATTATATCCGAATTGGTCAATACGGTTCTGCGACACCGTGATATGACATGAATATCTCATCATGTTCAATCTTTTCTTTTATGGAGTATCGTCTAATATCGAACTAAGACGCTGCGACCGATGAGTCTCAGAGTCTTCCGAGTCAATAGTTGATACTATGACCTTGAATCATAGAAGAAATACATTTTCTTGACAAAAAAAAATTAAAATAAAATCCAAAATTGGATGTATTTCTCACAACTTGGCATCAAGAAACTTGACTACTCAAACAAGACAATTCAGGCAGGCAGACATCACACATTAAGATGTTTAACAGCTAGTTCATGAGTCAATTTCATGACCAACTCAATATGCCTTTCTATTATGGTTGTTCTGATGCTGTGATAGCAATCGTTGGATAAAGAGATCCCATGACGAGGAATGCCCATAATGCATAAGACTATGACCAATACACATTGCCTTTTGAGTTGAGGTTGTGCAATGAAAGAAGTGTTGAAACAAGCCACAGGGGGACCAAAGGCTCAGCTAGGCCACCAGACAACCATGTGATCTGTGGCATTTTGCTAGGCAGCTAGCATGTTCTATATCAATATCAAGTTCCATAATCAAACCCAAAGTAGAGATAAAAAGATTGTGTCATGTTGGATTAATATTATTTCTAAGTCATGTATCATTTCGAAAATTGTTCAATTTATATCAAAATCATTTATAAAATCATATCTAATCAATTTTGTGTCGTGTATAGTTTTTTATAATTAGATACATATTATGTATAAACTGAGTTCATAAATAGAAAATCATTTCGTCGAACTTAAATTTAAGCCAGACTCCCCTTTTATCATTATTAGTTCAAATCAAAATCAAATATCATTTTATCATTATTTCTGTATATGGACATTAAGTAGAATAATTGATTCATATTATGTCAAAGTCGCGTTTCATGTCAGAAATCATTCAACTGATCTAAAAATTATTTATAATCATATCTAATCAATTTCGAATCGTGTATAATTGTGTAAAACTGTAATCATATCATAGGTGAGTTCACGCCGATCTATTTATTATAAGAGTCTAAACCCATTGAAGCTGAGCTTATATATAATGATTTGGTAACAATTTTGTGTTGAATTAATGCATCGTGTTAAAGACTATTAATCACAACTAGATTATCCTAACACGGTAATGTTCCGTTTGGTACTATGGAAAAATGAAAGGATGGAAAGTTAGAAAGATTGAAAGTGGGAGGATAGATAAAACATCATGTTTGGTAAGGAAGAAAAGTAGGAAGGATGGAAAAGTGGATGAATTAACTTTCCTTCCAACCCACCAAAATCAATCCCTCCAAAATCGGAAGGAAAGTTGATGGAAATTTAATTATTTGTGTTGAGATGTATCTTATTTGTCTATATATCTTTTAATATATACATATATTATATATATACATTAATTTCATATAAAAATACAATGATAAAATATGTAATTATATATATATATATATATATATATTTAAAAAAATAAAAATAAAAATAAAAAATAAAAAATAAAAATAAACATGTCAACTCGCAACTCGAGACAACACAATTAGTTAAATGAGTTGAGTTAGGTTTGACTAATGTTCGACACAAACCCGTAATGACTCAATACGAATCTAACACGACACGACTCGATTATCACCCCTAATCTTAGCTAGCACAAAAAAAAAAATTTAGTCATTTTTATTTTTCACCCATCCAATCAAATACAAAGGAAGGAAAGTGTATCATTCCTATTTTCCTTCCTTGAAAGATAAAAAGTGTATCCCTCCTACTTTCCATCATTCATACTTTTTATCATTTCTACCAAACGGAGCATAAGTATAACCACATAGGCTAGGCAATTTAATCCAGTTCCAAAAGAGTACTGCAACTCTTTTCTTTCCTCCTAATTTTCTCTAGAATTAATTTCAAAGATTCTGCAATCTTTCAGGGAGCGTCTAGAGATAACAAGATAAGGGTGAGGAGTTAATTGTAACATGGAGAAGTCAACCCCTACCCATTATTGCATTGAAATCAAAGAGTGTTCATCATGATAGCTTTGACCATCCAATCTTTTAGCTGAAACTATGACCGATTTCAAACTAATAAAAAGTTGTTCTTCTTACGAAAATGGCCTCTTTGCTTTCGTTAAAATTACTTCCATTTGATTTTTTTTGTAAATCCTGCAACGATATAAATTTTTGTGTAATGAATTATCTTTGTATCTCGTATTCACCATACAATGCACAAGTGTGTATGTATTGTGATAATCGAAGATTTTAAGTTGTTGATATGGACTTAGGGTTTTTAATTAAGAGATGAGTCGTACATTTTTGGACAGTTGAATTTGAGCTTATCCCATGTGCATCTCTCTCTCTCTCTCTCTCTCTCTCTCATGGCCAGACAGACATGTTCGTTTTGGAATGTAAAACTAATGATAATTAGAACCTCAAAGATGGTCCCTTGTTTAATTGTTTGGACTCCATCAAGGGTGGTGATGAAGTTGGATGAAGATAATGAACTGGTGAATGTGTTGGCTCTATGCACAAAAGGTCAGTAAGGCATGAGATAGGAATTCTGACTTTGAATTTCAAGCACACAATCTAAATTTTTCTTTCCCATTTATTCTTTTTGGTTCTCCCCAAACATACGTAATGGGTACAAAGTATGAAAACTTTTTTACTCAATAAGAAAAACTTATTACACTATAAAAGAAGAACAAAGCTCGAACCCAGATCAAAAACCTAAAACGGATTGTTTTTTTGTCAATTGGACCTTGACTTCTCTCCTCATCATCATACATTTTCAGCTATTGAAAAGAAAGAACATTAGAGAGTGATGGTCTCTTTTATTTATTTATTCTTGGCCATGATTTTCCAGAGAATCATGAATAGAAATGATGAATGGACCCCCAAAATATTTTTTCTTTGAAGTTTCAATGCATGATGCTCTATAATATGCCAGTTTGGCCAGTTGGCCTTGATTAGAATACACTAATTCAAACTCCTCAAGTCATTAAATTATAAAATGTTACTTGATCCAAGATCATATCGAAAAATGGACAATTTTTTAATCTCTCAAACATACTCACCTTACTTCATTATCCTTATAAAAATCTTTGAATAGATACTATTTGAAAGGCCTTCGCATTCCTAATCAGGTAGGGCCGGACGACTTTGTTTGCGCCAGCTTGGCGATATCGAAATTGGGGTTGTACATGTATAAAACAATATAATATAACAACCTAGCCATATCCCATTGTTTTTAGGGTTAGAGTCAATAACCATTCTTTAATTTCAAGTATTTAATTATTTCTTCAACGGTAACCTGATCCTGTTCATTTACAAAAATGAATAAGACATCATTAAGATTTTTGGATTATTTCTATGTTGTTGTTGTTGTTATTATTGTTGTTGTTGAGATTAGTAGTATGAATGGAAACTACTCATATTATATCCAAAGGAACTTAATTATATGTTTATTGCTAGTTTTGTTTGTTCATGCTTGAGGCCTTCTTTATGTGAGCCAAAGGAATAGCTTTCCTTCGATGATAATAAGGCATTTACAAAAAGGATAAGGAATGGGTGGAGAGAGAGACACTACAACAAAAAACATTTTTTGCGATGTTTTTTTTTGCGACGTTTTCAAAATCGTCGCAAAAAGTAGACTATGAGCGACGATTTAAAAACGTCGCAAATAACATTTTACAGAAGTAAAAAATAAACAAAAAATTAACTTGGTTGATTTTTAGCGACGTCTTTTAAAAACGTCGCAAATAACAATTTACAGAAAATAAAAAATCAACAAAAAAATTAACTTGGATGATTTTTTGCGACGTTTTTCCAAAACGTCGCAAATAACATTTTACAAAAATAAAAAATAAACAAAAAATTAACTAGGTTGATTTTTCGCGACTTTTTTTAAAAACGTCGCAAATAACAGTTTACAGAAAACAAAAAATCAACAAAAAAATTAACTTGGATGATTTTTAGCGACGTTTTTATAAAACGTCGCAAATAACAGTTTACATAAATAAATAAAAAATTTACTAGGTTGATTTTTAGCGACGTTTTTTCAAAACGTCGCAAATAACAGTTTACAGAAAATAAAAAATCAACAAAAAAATTAACTAGGTTGATTTTTCGCGACGTTTTTTAGAAACGTCGCAAATAACAGTTTACAGAAAATAAAAAATCAACAAAAAATTTGACTGCTTCCTGAAGATGCTGCAAGCTGTCTGTTTCTTGACTGTCCAGTAGCTATTGCTGCTGTTCAAAGGTGTAGGAACTTTCAGCAGCTGGAGGAGGAGCATGTCCAGATTTTAAATCTGCCTGCATTGTTTGAGCTGAGCTGTGCTAAGCTAAGGTGAGCTGAGCTGAGCTGAATTTTTTCTTTTCATTACGCTTTACTTGTAACTAAAATTGGTTTAAACCATTGAAGGTTTAAAGCCAACTCATATCTTTAGATTTTTTTGTTTTTGCTTCTTGTAAATTCTTCAAGGAAGTTTCTTGGAGACTTGTGAAATTAACTATGAGATCTCTTCCTGACTGCATAATTAGCAGAGAAGTGGGGCTTCGAGAACTTGGGCAACTTGAGCAGGATCTTGTCTTTGGTGATGCAGGAACAAAGGAAGTCATAAATTTTTTGAGGACAAAGCAGGTGATTTTTGAGTATACGTGTCTGATTACAAATGGATGCACTTTATGTTAAGCATTAGGATTTGATTAATGCAAATGCCTTAAGACAATAAATATTACTGATGTTATTAAGTTGCATAATTTAGGACGGTTTTAAGTTCCAGGTTTCTATTTTTGTGCAGTACAATGAAATTCTTGGCAAAAAAAATAAAAATTTGGAACTGTTCTGGCACTATGTGATGATTCTGTAAATTGGTGTGTTCATTTCTGTTTTGTTCTTGGTTTTTTTGGGTGTCTTATTTGCAGTTACAGAGCTTTTGATGGTGTCATATGGTAAGCATCAAAAGCCCAGAGTTGAACCACAAACTCTTTGGTTCCTTCATGGTTTTGTTATATACATGAATGTGAATGCTCATATAGTGTATAGAAATAGATGTGTATGTTGTGGTTGTGGTTGTGTACTGTGGTGTTTGGGTTATGGTTTATTGTTTGGTTTGCTTTGTTGTGTTTCTTACTTTCTTTTGAACCCTTTTTCTACTATATTGGGTGGTTTGATGCTGAATACTGAGATTGTCTTTGGTTGTTAATTGTTTGGTGGGAAAATTTGTGTTGGCCAAATATATCACTCTAGACTTCAAAAATTTTGGGAAATGGCAGTATCCCATTCAATTATATTTAGACCAAATCAGCCCTGTGTTTAGAGGAAATTACTGGTTAAATACTGTGCTTATTCATGGGATTTGGTATGATGTAGCTAGCTGCTATACTGGATGTACAATATTAAGAATTGATGAGGATCTACTGGCAATTTTTTATTTATGCAATTGTGGTTTGAAGAAATGCAACTTAATGATATTTGGCTTTGTCATGAAGAATTCCATGTTTATTAGTGATGAATTTGTGATGGGCATTCAAAATGCATCAGCACATATCCTCAATTTACAAAGTATTTACATACTAAAACAGAGAAGAATGGTAATCTCAGGGGATCCCCTTCTGCATGCTACATTAACCTTCCAAATTTGGAATATTGCATGTGTGTTGCAAAATTTATTTTTGGTGACATTTACTGGCATATTGTTTTGGTGATGCACTTGGCAGGTGTTGCCCCTTTCATTTTTCTGCTACTCCTCGTTGGGTGTTGTGCAAGGCCTCTCTATCCACTCCCTAACAGCAATGGTAAAAATAAACAGCCCCTACAGACTTTTCGCCCCTTTAATCTAGCACATCGAGGTTCCAATGGACAATTTCCTGAAAAAACTGCTGCTGCATTATATGGTACGTTTTTGCATGTGCAGTTTGCAAGTCCATCGATTCTTTCTTGTTTTTATAACTTGATTTTTGGACATTGGCCAATTCTTTATAGTCAGCTCTAAAGACATTAACTACCATTTTTTTTCAAAATTTTGCAAAATGGATTAGCTACCATTGTAGTTCATCAGTGTTAAACAAGAATTAGATTTGCCTATTGATAGTAGTGGTGCAACTCACCAAATTTCATAGTGACTATCAATCGTCAAAAAAGCATGGTTTTAGTGTTTTCTTGAGTCTGAAGTTTGATCACAAATTCTTTAATTTGAATATTTTGTCTTCCAACATGTCAAGTCTTTTGGTGTTTCCACCATTGATGATAAAACTACATTCGTTTCCCTATGGGCCCTCACACACGAAGTAGATTGTTTGGGATTGATTTGATCTCTCCTGTTAACAGCAAAACTCATAATGAGTGTGTGAGCTCGAGGTAACTTGGTAGGAAGCTACCAATTTCATATCTGTTTTCTTGTCGATTATTTACTAAATTCTGGTTTCTGTTGCAGTGAGGATCCTGACATCCACTTTAAGTACATTGAGGCAGCTGCCAAGACTGGACAGATAAAGGAGGTTGAGCGGGTGACAAGAGAATCAAACTTTTATGACCCTGAAAAGACAAAGAACTTCTTAATGGAAAGCAAGCTTCCAGACGCTAGGCCACTAATTAATGTATGTGATCGCTTTGGATTCGTTCCAGACCTCACTCACTATCTATATTCAAGCAACATGCTCCGATACATTGAAGGCTATGTTCAAAAGGTATGATCTCCTTCAAGGATCTTAGATTGTATATTGTCTTTGCAAACCCCTATGAGAATTGTACCACTGAAGTCTTCTTGGATAGGTTAACCCGGGAAATGCTCCCCTAGTTGTGGGGCAGCTGCTGGATGATGAATGTCCTGAAGATTTCATTAAAGGCCTGATTCTATATGTCCGTTCTCTGCTTCCTGTGGAGCCCCTTGTGGAGGAGTGTGAGAAACAGTGCTGCGACTCTTCTCCTATCTCCTACTTTCTTGTGCCCTTATTCCTTCATGGCCTTATTCTTTACTTGTGGTTTTCAGGAATCGTCTCCGATTACTTACTCAGTTTTTGGAGCATCTTGTGAGTGAGGGAAGCCAAGATGTACATGTTCACAATGCTCTTGGAAAAATCATAATAGATAGTAACAACAATCCTGAGCACTTCCTCACCACCAACCCATATTATGATTCATGTGTTGTTGGTAAATATTGTGAGAAGCGCGATCCCACCCTTGCTGTTGTTGCATATCGCAGAGGGCAGTGCGATGATGAACTTATTAATGTAACAAATAAGAACTATTTATTCAAACTACAAGCCAGGTGTGTGATTTGCTTAGTTTCATGCTGGCATGCATTCGTTTAAGGTGTAAAGGTTGACATTCTCATTTTCATTTCAGGTATGTAGTTGAAAGGATGGATGGTGATCTCTGGGAAAAAGGTTCTTAACCCTGAAAATGAATACAGAAGGCAGCTCATTGATCAAGTTGTTTCTACTGCTTTGCCTGAAAGCAAGAGCCCAGAACAAGTTTTATGTCCCTTTGCTCACATCTCAGCTCCTGTCTTTAAACTGATGCTGCACAGAATACAGCATCCAGCCCCCAAAGCACCCTGGACAGCACCTGAGTCAAAATCAGACTACTTGGAAGGTTGTGTGTGGTGGTTAGTTTGATTATTGTTGTGATTAAACCTTTTTTATGGAACAACCTCCATTTTATTTGGTTACTTGACATGCTGGAGTAGGTTTAATATTTTCTGAGTTATAGAAGAGCTGTGAATTTGGTAGCTCCACAGTCCATAATTTTCGTCGCAAAGATATGCATGATGTTATCTATATGTTAAACTAATTCAGATTCCTAAGCTGGACTATCTTTGGTCGTTTAGTTGATGGGAGTCTTAGAATTATGATGGAAAGCTGTTCAATCTTATCTATCAAACATTTCTTCTACATACCACATACTTAAATACTCGTTTGATCAAATGAGCTTTTATTTCCCCTCCACTTAGCATCCTTATAGCTGAAGGTGCTCTGTTTTCTGTATACTGGGATTTTGCTGAAGGGTCCCCTTGTGTTTTGCAGGTTTTCTTTGCACAGCTTATACTTGCAGATATGAAAAAAGAATTGAAGGGACTAAGGTTCCATACTTAACCTTGAAAGCTTGTTAGGGGTTCTTGTTTTTTTTTTTTTTTTTTTTATCTTTACCATTAACTGTAACAAAAGCACCAATGGAATGATTATTGTGCATTTGTGTGAATCTTGGAACATCCTTACATTTTGAAACATTTATGTTCTGGCTGTTTATTTTATTGAGAAGATAATATAAAGGGTCACAGCTGATGCATAATCAGTAGATGTGTGTTTAGGTTGAATTGTGAATAGAGTGTGGCCGAGGTGTAAATTTTGATTTAGGTAGTTAAAGCGCACTATAATTGTTACAATTACTCGACAAAAGGCTAGGAATCAAATACATTAGGAAAGAGATGAGTCAAATATATTAGAAGGTAAAATGCGTATTGAAGTAAGTAAGCAAAAGCAAGGCCGCCTACCTCATTGATAGAGAGTTTATGCTGTGGAACTTGGTGTTTGTGTCAAAGCAAACTAGAGTCAATGTCAGGAATTAGTATGGTAAGAGGGTAAGAGTCAATGCAAAACCTTTGAGCTGGTAGTTGCTGGTTCATAGGTTTTAGTTGGAAATGGAAAGAATACTGACTTTTTCAGTGATAATTGGATTGGTGATGGGGTTTTGCTTCATAGGATGAAAGGTATGCCTTGTAATTTTCCTAAGTTGGGATTACCTATTCTGCAGAAAAATAAGAAGTGTTGTTTGATGATAAGGGTTGCTTGTTTGGGTTTTGCTGAAAATCTACACTTTGAATAAGTGTTGATTTGTTTGAAATGCTTTGGAAGTAGAAGGAAGGGTTGTTGCTACTATGAAGAATCTGAACTGGGAGCATACTTGTTTTTGTTTGCTTTTGACCTTTTGAGTTTTGGTTGTTTTGACAGGTGTTTGTTCCTTACTTTGAGTTGGTTTGTTTGTCTTTCTTTTGCTTCTTGTAATATTGTTTTGTTAATAAATAAAATTTTACCGTTGTTAAAAAAAAAAAAAAATTGATACTGTTTATTTCTCCAATGAACAAAATATCCACAAGTTAGATTCTTGGATCTATGACAGTTTCACTTATGTTAATCATTCATTTTTTGTCTGTGACATTTCAGGTGCCTTTGTCATTATTTGGAGGTTCTGGAAACTATGTCTTTGCTTTGTACATTGTAGCAATAAAAGCTAATGCATTGGAAAATGTTGAATCCGATCTTCTTGAGGCTTCAAAGAAAAGTCCCACTTTTTTTCAATCCGAGCTAGTGGTCACTTTTGGTTATGTATTAAAATATTTTGGGAAACTTGTATGTAGATTACGGTGTTGGATATTTTGATGATTTCTATAACTTTTATTAAGTGTATTATATTTTATGTTTTTGTTAGTATGATATTTGATATTAGTTTGTGTTGGTTGTTGAATGGAAAAGTTGTGAAATGTATTAATTTTTATTGAACACAGGTATTGTAGATGTATTGGTGAAAAATTTTATTGGAATATCAATTTTTAGGCAGGATTATTTTTTAAAAAAAAATGAACTTTTTTGCGACGAAATTAAAATCGTCGCTAAAAAATTAAAGTAACATCTTTTTTCGCGACGCTTTTTATACGTCGCTAAAAATTAATTAAATTATTAATTTTTATATTTTTACTTTATGTAAGAATTTATTTGCAACGATTTTTTTTACGTCGCTAAAATTAATTAAATTATTATTTTTTTATATTTTTATTTATGTAAAAATTTATTTGCGACGATTTTTTTACGTCGCTAAAACTAATTACATTATTATTAAATTATTATTTTTTATTTATGTAAATTTATTTGCGACAAATTATTTACGTCGCTAAAAATAAATTAAATTATTTGTTTTATATTTTTTATTTAAATAAAATTATTTGCGACGATTTTTTTGCGTCGCTAAAAATTAATTAAATTTTTTTTTTTTTACGCTGTTGGAATATATTTTAGCTACGTTTTTTTAAATTTTCGCGACGTTTTATTTTCGTCGCAAAAAGTTTTTTTGGCGATGAAAATAATATTTTGTCGCAAAATACTTTCTGCGACGAGGGTATTGCGACGAACACGCGACGAAAAAAAAAACATCGCAAAAAATAATTGGCGACGATTTTTTTTAATTTAGCGACGAAAAATTTCGTCGCAAAAAACGATTTTTTTTGTAGTGAGAGAGGATGAGGAGAAAATATTCATTGCAATGGTGACACCATGTCATTATCGCCACATGGTGTCACCATCTAATTAGGTGACAACAAATAAGTAAAGTAGATCCTACTAATCTTATGTGTTGTTGATTGGATGTGGTGGTTATTGATAGTTATGAAAATAATGGGATTCACTTTACCTATTTTCAGTATTCTAATTGAATGGTGACACCATGTAGTAGTGATAACGTGGTGTCACCATTGCATTGAATATTTACGAGAGAGAGAGAGAGAGAGAGAGAGAGAGAGAGAAACTTATATTATTCATTGCCTAGTGCAAATGTGAACAAAAATGTATCACAACTGAACCTCCCATGCATCCTTATTATTCAAGCAATATGGCAAGTTATCTTAGAGTACACACTTGAATCCACATGTAATCAATGGACCAATTCTTGCCATCAGAGATTGAAGATGACTGACCCATGTTATTTGAGGGTTAAAGATTACGGTATTACCTTCGATATGATGCCAACATTACAAGTAAATAGGGGCGGAGGATGGGTGAGGGCAGTTGCCCCCATTGTAATTTTAAAAAAATTTGGGTTTCTTTTGAAATTTTAAAATTTTAAAAACTTGCTCCCATTGAGAAATTTGTTAAAATTTTTAGAAATAGTTTCATATGCTAGAAATTAAAAGAGATTCTTTCATACATTAACAACTTAGGTTTGTCAAAAAAATTAGATTATGAGGTAAATTCGGTTCGATTCGATTAGTCATGACTAGGGGTGTTCACCCTACCCTACGGGTAGGAAATATGCTTTTCCGTCTTCCTACCCGATACTTTGCGGAAGAATTTTTTCTTGGCCTACCCTACCCAACAGGTGTGGTATTCCTACCCGACTTCCTACCCGATTAATCGGGTAGGAAGTCGGGTAGGAAATCGGGTAAACACTTTTGTAACTATTAATTTTTGAATGCACCAATTTAACAACACAATAAATCAATAATACTAAAATCTAAAACAACTACAACAACAATTATAATAAAACACAAGAAAGTATGAACATCAATCCACCATAATTGTTACACAAATACAATAACAATTAATTTAAGTTTAAGCCATATGAAATACATTAAAATCATATTAATTAATTAATGCGGGTAGGGTAGGGTAGGAATGCGGAAATTGATAGTTCTTCCGCATTCCTACCCGATTTAATCGGAAGACCAAAAACTCTTCCGCATTCCTACCCGATTTTTGTGGCTAACCGTTCAGTAGGGTAGGGTAGGGTCGAGTAGGGTAGGAACTTGCGGCTAGTCGGAAATTTGAACACCCCTAGTCATGACAAATTGAGATTATTGATGATTATATTTCAATCTAATTTAATGCATGTATATATTGGTATATGATGAAATTGAGTGTTATTTGATAAAATTGAATCAAAATTAAGATGTAATTTGTTAGAATTTAATTTTAGTTACTTACAGATTCAATCAGATTTCAAAATATTTAACTTATCGGATGTTGACTATTTAATTGAAATCCATTAAATAATCAAATTGAATTCATAAAAGAGTTCTAAAAGTATATTTAAATCAGAGTTTACATATTGAATTCGAATCACTCACAATCTAATCCAAATTCAATCATTAAAGGTGTACTTAATATTTGAGTTTTGATTATTATCATTCTACCATTTTCTTCAACCCGAGGGTTACCCTCACTATGGAAGAACCCTGGCTCCACCACTTGGAAGAAGACACTATGGGCCTGTTTGGTATGGTTGAGAGGGGTTTGGATTGGCTTGTCCAAATCCTTCCAAACCTAAAGATGAGATTCAAAGATGGGATTCAACATTTAATATTGTTCATACCCATGTTTAGTATGTGCAGGGATATATGACTTTTATGATAATATATTTGTATATAAATGACTATTGTGCCCCTTAATCAATTTAATCCAAACATGGATATAGATATATGAGGGGTATAAATGTCATTTGAATGTGAAACCTCCAAACCCACATATAAAACCCACCCACCCATGGGTTTCATGAAATCCATGAACTTGGGTTTCATGATCGGGCCATGACCAACCCGGATTTCAAACCTTAGACTATATGCATAATTACCAAACATGGATTTAAGGGGGTTTAGTCTCCAACCCATGTTCCAAAACCCCCCAAACCCACATACCAAACAACCCCTATAAGTCTATAATAATATAGGGCATGTATGAAATGGGCCACCTTCTTAATTGAGCAATGTTTTATAGGAAGCTTCTCTGAACCTGTTTGGGAATGCAAAAATTATTACTCTATCTTACTGGAACAGTAAGACCACTGGTTGATTTTATTTTTTTTTTTCTCTGTTCTTGACAACTACCCACCTACTTTTTTGACAACTACCCACCTACTGAATACTGTATTATGGACTTACAAAATGGTCAAGTTGCAATGATAGAAAGATTACAATTGGCAAAGGCTAAGATATTATTATGATTTAAAAGTCTGGGATCATACCTCTACAAGGTTGTGTTTAGAAGTGAAAACATCAATGAAAATTTAAGATAATTCTCTAGTTTAAGGTTTTTTTTTTTTGTGAATATTCACATTTCCATTCTCAACAAGCAAGTTTGGAAAAAGAAGTATTCCATTTTGTTTTCTCTCTTTATGGTGCTTACATTTTCTTGTTAAAATTTTCGCCTCATCTAGCTCAGGGATAGATTTAGATTTAAGTTAAAATGGCTCCATGAAGGAAGGAATTAAAACTAGAATTAGAGACATATTACTAACTCTGTCACTGTTGTATTCAACGCAGCATGTCCCAAGTCAGAATAAAGGAAGAATTTTGTGTTAGATAGCTGATAGCTAACGTAAAATTTTGTCGAATCCACCTTGATGAGTGCAAATAATGATATATGCGTTATTCCTATAAACGTATAGCTCATAACCGAAATGGATGACAAAGACGGACTCTTATAGTCGACATCAAATGATTGGAATATAAGACTTGATTTAGTTGATTAGTTGGTAGAGTAGCATTGAGAATGACAAAGATTAAAATCAAAGAGAGATTGAAGACTGATTAACCAGATTGGGGTAAGGATGAAGATGACAACTGAGGAACTGAAAAAGGCAATGATGTTGACCTTGGTTGGCCCTATTTTCAAAAATTACCCCACCAAAATTTGTTTGGTATAGTGGTGTGGTGGGTCTATTCAATTGATTGCACAATAGATCTAATGACAGTTCATTTGCAACCTACATATCTTTTTATTCTCCACATTCCTTGGATTTTCAATTTATACTGAATAGCTTGATCAAAAAAATTTATACTGAATAGTTGCAATTAGGGGTGCAACTCGGGCGGGTTGGGCGGGTTAGACAGTCAACCTTAGCCCAACCCTAGGTATATAATCTTCAACACTAACCCTAACCCTACCTCGGGTTGAGGAACTCAACCCGAGCACTGCCCGAGTTTAATTCGGGCGGGCTCGGGTTGAATTCGGATTCACTGCAAGAGAGACAGAGAGAGGGGGGGAATAATTACAAATTCATAAAACAATCCATATATTTCATTCATAACAGTGTATGATTATTGATCATCTGCTTTCACACCAAAAAATTAGTGATCTCAAAGCACAATCCCAGAAAACATAGAAATTAGACCCATAAAAACATTAAACTTAAAACATCACACTATCACCACTAATCACGCATAACAGAGTAACAAGCAACAAGAAATAGAGGACGATGGAGTAAAAATGAAAAAAAAAGTGCTAATGCTTTATATATATATAATTATTTTTTAATTTGTCGGGTTCGGGTTGAAATCGGGTTGCCGGTGTCTCAATCCGAGCCCGGCCCAAATTGAATTCGGGTTGAAGTTTTTTGACCCAAGTCCAACCCAAGTATTAAAAACCCTAGCCCAAGCCCTAATTTTTCGGGTTGAAATCGGGTTGCCCAACCCAAGTTGCACCCCTAGTTGCAATCATCAGAGAACTTGACAAAATTTTATTCAAATGTTGGGCTCGTTGGGTTTCGGGGATAGAGTAAGACCCAAGAATTGGGCCCATCGCCTTGATGAAGACCACGATAGCTAGACCCACAAGCTTACACCATGCAACTTATGCTTACGAAGTCCATCCCAAGCCCAATACTGTTATACTAAGGATCAAAGAAGCTGAAGTTCGAGTTTAGATACTAGATAAGGGGGCGTAACATAGGGCTGTCAAGTAACTCACTTAAATTGAAGTCTGATGGTCTCACACATAATACGAACGGTGGTATGATATCGTTAGACTGTTGACCACATGCATTTTGACGTAATCTCAACCAGTATTGAAGATATTTAAATTATGAATCGCGCAATATTTTTTGAAAATCAGTATTCGTCATAAGCCAATGCTCTGATACCATTGATGGTCCCAGACGTAATACGAACGGTGGCAAAATGTCGTTAAATTATTAATCACGTGCACTAGAAAACAAATATGGCGACTCAACGATTTAGACCGAAAGACTATCGAATATTCAAGAGGGAGTCTTCTATGAACAAGGATCTATTTATAGACTTTCAATAGTTACCGATGCAATCATTCAAACAAGAGACACAACCGTTGACAATGATTGTGTCTATTGTCCATCGTAACCATCGTCAAACGCTTCCTCTCCTACCCGTACACGGAAAACACCATCGATTCATATCTATGAGTTCACCGACTTACAAACTCAACTCAATAAAGTCGTCTAAATTTTTTTTTAACATTGTATTAATTCACAGGGCTAAACTTGAAAAGGATCATGGTCCTTTGGAAGTTGGTACACTAAACTAGATATAATTGTAAAAAAATACACAGAAAAAAATGTGTTGTAAAAAAGTGCAATGTTGAGATACAAAGACTTAACTATCCATTTTCTAAAATTTACTTTCCTAAAAACGGTTTTAGGAATATATCTTAAAATTAATTAGGTACACAGTGATAAGCTTAATAGTTGGATTTTAGGAACATTAATTCGCGAAAGCTTCATCTTCCGAAAACGTTTGCCGCTTCTTCTTCCTCTCCAAAAATCATTTCATCTTCCTTAGCAAGAAGTTCTAAATCGTTTCCTGAACATCTGCAGGGTTTTCGTCTTTCAAAGAAAAATTATACTGGCCCGCCATTTTGATGTAAGTTTGTCAACATGGGAATTAACACAAGATTGTATGCGGTGTGTATGTTTGTTACATAATGAAAAAACTCACCAAAGGAGAAGAAATTGAAGAGAAGTTAACAGCAAGACAGTTGAATGAGTTCCGAGCTGAAATGGTTTCACTGTCCCTCAACCATCCAAATTCTTGAAGTGAAAAAAATCTGAAAATACGGCGGGAACTGAATAAATTATATGCGAACAAATGACAAAGTTTTTCATTGTGTGTGCATTTTAAAATTGAACATTAGTGGACCATAAGTCATGGATTTAGATATTCTGTTACAAAAATATTTTATGTGGTGAATGTTAATTATCCAAATTATTCAAGGATGCATGTGTTTCTGCCATATTAATTCATTGGTTGTGAATAAACTGTGTGTATCTCTTAACTGTTGACTGTGTTTCTCTCATAGTGTAACAATACACTGTAACAAAGACAATGTTCAGTGGTTTTGTGGATGTAGTAACAAATTTAAAACAGAGCTGGACTGTATGAATGAAGTTATATGCAAATATATGTTTGACAAAATGTAATAATACAATATTTTGTGTAAGTGTATTGTTACACTGTTATGGTGTTCTCATATAAAAAAAATAGAATAATTACCTTTAAAATGACAGACATAAACATAATGGAGTCATGAATTCAAATCTTGTAATTGCTTAGATAGAATGATAAGGATGAAATAATATTTCAAACTTGCACTGACAAATGGCTTCTAGGCCAAAGAAGAATAAGACAACAAATGATACTATTGCAAAATTTGAAATTTAAACCAATTGATTTATCCTCAAAATAAACGGAAGAATCAAATCTTCCATTAAATTGGTAGATTTTTAATACATAAATATAATTTGAAAAAAAAAAAATCAGTTTCCAAAAATAAATTACATGAATTAAAGGAGGACACAAATGTCAAAGAAAAATCCAAAAATTTTAAATTATGTACTTGGGAAACAATTAAGAACTAAAATTAAGGACTTTCTTATTTTACAATTTTTTTCTGTGTACTTTTTTACAATTAAATCTAATTTAGTATACCCTCTTCTAATTTATCGATTATAGAAATAGTAGGACAACAAGGGTTGGCATCGAGCCGTTGATGGTAGTGGGTTGCATTGGTCCAGCCCATTCAATGACAGACCGTTGCATTGTTTGTCCTAATAGACGTTTGGGTTATTTTGGGTCGATCTAATAGATTCATCTTTTTTAAAATTAATTCCATTTTATTTATTTTTTTAAAATTTGGCGGACCACGTTCTTCAGCAATCCTACCTGCCGGACCAGAAAAGAAGACCACGACCCCATTTTCTGGGCTTACAAGCTAGCCTCTAGTTGCGACATGTTGGGCCGGTCCAGCCCATAACTTATTAGCCTCCGGCCTATCGGACCATATCATTGGCTGCAGGCTCACCTCGATTAATTCTCTTTTTGATTTGATCAAAGGCAAATTATCCACGCTAGAACTAAAGTATTCATAAGAGATAAATCTCTCATGGTCTGGCCCCAAAAGATTGTTAAGATTCAAATTCAAGACATTTGAGTTTACAATTCATCTCTGTTATCACTTGAACGACCTCTTAAAGTTGACTTGAAGTTAGTTGGGGATTGAAGTCTCCAGCATATTCTCATTCCTCATAAACTGACTGAAATATGATTAGTTTTTATTAGAGCCAACAATCTTAACCCATTCGAAAAGTAAATATTATATTTACAGAAGGTAAATTGTGATAATTCGATTTTCACTGTATAGTTAATTATGGATCAAAAATAAACCTCCTAATTCGGATCCAAAATCGGAGGATCCGTACTCTGTAACTCCCATTATAGCATAACCTAGGTGGGTCTACCTAGAAATGGGTAGTCCCATATCCATATGGTCCATACCTCCATAGTCCTGACACTCCTCCATCAAAGCTCTTGTGAGTTCACAACAAAACAATGTTTTTCAGGGCCCCAAAGTGCATGCATTTTAATGAGAAATTCCGTGCAACATAAGGGTTCCATGTCCCATTCAACCTGACCTGTCAAACCCTATTACTAGTTAATTTTGAAAACTAATCTCATCCCAGTCCTAGACACAGGACAAGATATACAGGAGGCATATCATCTATCATTATCATCCTTGTTCACAATGGATGATGATAGACAAAACATTGATGGCTACCAGTCACATGCCACCTACTACGGAGTTCCTGCCCCAATCTCATATGAACCCCTTCACAAGTACCATCCAAAAAACTTCACAATACACTTTTCATCTTAGTTAGGCTAAACCCACAATAAAACCAGTTGCATTATGGAATACAAGTATCTGGGGGTTTTCTCTCCGTAATCTAAGTCTAACTCTGCTTTCAACAAGTTAATTCAAAAAGTATACAAGAAGGGGCAGAGAGAGACTACTATCAGAATCTTATAACAAGAGCATCTTTTTATTGGAATCTTTATTAGTGGTTGCAAGTTTAAGAGAACATATCCTAAAGCTATTTTTGGCTCTTTTGTAAGAAAAAGTAGCATCATCTGAGATTGATAAAGACATTAAGAAACTCAAAATTTTACAGAAGAAAAATTAAGGATTACATTCAAGAATTCCAGATTCCATTCCAGATACTTCGTAATCTATTTGATGAACACTTTCGGACGATCTTTTTGGCATCTGAAACTTGGGCATCAGCAAGTTTTTCTATGTTTTTAAGGTACCCAGAATTTGCAATTTTCTTTCTTGCACTGTTGCAACTTGTTAGAGACATCAGTATGGAAAGCAAGAGCTTTCTATTACCTGAATTTGCCTCTTCAGGGTCAAGTTTCTGTAGAAGCAAACCTAGATTTTGCTCGTTTTGCACGAATCGCTTTCGATTTCTGGGGACTAAAACCATGCTAGAGAGTGCCTCGGCTGCCATTTCGCGAACTTCAAATGATTTTGCATTAAGAAATTTCACAAGCTCTGGCATAAACCCTGCATCACCCATTGCCTTCTTAGCCTCTTCAGATGTTCCACATAGCCAAAATGAGGCCTTCAATGCCAATTCTTGAACTGAAAACTCCCCATTGCGAAGAAAATAAAGTATATGATCCATAAACCCATAATCAATCAAAATGTTCGAGGAATTCAATGATGGGAAACATAAATTCATAATTCCTCTCAAGGCCACCTCTCGTGCCTTTGTTGAGAATGATGATTTGGGATCAAAAACCCGAACTAACACGCGAATCCCACCATCTGTTACAATCATTTGCCTAATTGATTCATCCCCAGAGGCCATACATAGCAGAAAATCAATAGAACTTATCTGTGAAATCTCATCTTTAGACCTGGCAAGCTTGATAAGCACTGGAATTGCGCCTTCTTCAATCATAAACCTCTTGATTTCTTCAACCCCAACAAGATTTTTCAACACCCCACAACACAAACCAACCAATTCACCACCACAACCACATTTAGTACTACATATCTTCAACAAAGCAATCACTCCACCGTGAGCCGAAACCGACCACGCATTATCGGAGTTCTCAGTGACCTTTTGCAAACATCTTGCTGCATATTCTTTACCCAACTCACTCCCACTTTCCAAAACCCGAATTAAAGGTGCAATAATCCCAGCACCAACCAGTACACTTCTATAGGGTTCGAAACCTGCAATCAGTGAGACCCCCCTCGCAGCCTCTTCTTGAATCTCTGTTTCTTGTAAATCAAGAAAATTCACCAAGAGGGTAATGAAACTGTTCATTTCCAGAACAATCTTCATATATCTATCATCTTCATAAATTACTTCATTGAAAGCAATCAAGGCTTGTTTCTTCATATCAGTGCCACCAATTTTGAGCCTGGACAACAAATCTTTTACATAGAACTTCATGTCATCCCGAGAAGCTGAAGGACCAGGTCTTGAAACAACAATGGCGTAATTCTGTATAAGCAAACCCAGAGAATATATATCAGATAAGCCCTTAATGTGGGTGTCCAGTTTTGCAGAGACTATATCGATGTCGCTTTGCATAAGCAGCTTTCCACCGTATGACAAGTCAACACACCGCCGGGCAAGGTTGGAACAATCATTGAGTGTTGCTTTAATTGCTTCAACGGTGGTGAAGAGTGATGGGTTGTCGCCGGAGTCACAATTCTCGACGGCCGTGAGACCGGAGAGAAGTTCTTCAAGCTTGTCTCGAATCAACTGCCATTTCACTGCAAAGACTTTGATCGAATGACAGAGCGGAATTAGGGAAGATAGGAGTTCAATGACTGGCCGGAGACTTAGCTTTCCGGCGGATGATTCAGGTGGGTCTTGGTCTTGATTCGATTCAGTGGTGATTTTTTCTTCACCCATGTTGTTTTTCATTGGATTGGAAGCAAATTCATTGTCTGGTATGGGGTTGGGTCAAGAGAGAGAACCGAATTGATGGTCTTATCATGAAGAGGAAGACTAGGCCTGTCTTTCTACTCTTATCCCCTGCATATATAACAGAATTGAGGTTTAATTACGAAAATGGACTTATGGGATGTGGCATTTGATGGTAGGTGTAAAGGTCATAGGGCTATTTGTGTCATTGTGGAAGTACAATGGTAACTTGATCAGTTGGTAAGTTGGAACATAGATGGAGAGATAATAGGAGAAAATGCTCACCAAGTGTACATAAATATGTTATAATTTGGGGAAAATTTCATTTTGTCCCCAAAAGATATAAAAAAATTTAGTTTATCCCTCCAAATGATTAATTTTTCCACATTACTCCCTCAAATAAATAAAAACGTTGCAATGTAATCCACCGTCTTATTTATATTTAGTTGTCCGTCTGTTTTGTGTCAAATCAACCAAACAAAAATAAGACAGACAACTAAACGAAAATAAGTCGGTGGATCATATTACAACATTTTTATTTCTTTGAAATGACAATGTGAGAAAATTAATCAGTCGAGAGAAAGCTAAAACTTTTTGTATCAGGGGCAAAATGGGATTTACCCTATAATTTATGCCAATTCTAGTTTGTTATTGTAAATATAAAATGTGAAAATTTAATATTATTATGAATTAGCAAATGTAAGCATATTTTGATTATGAAATAGCAAGCATGAGTATAGTGTGGTAGTATTCTCCCAATGTTAGACAAGAACTCACTCTAAAACATTTTAAAGATTTTGAGTTTTGGTCGCTCTTTCAAACAACTCCCACAAATTTTTGACTTAAATTGTCGAGTACCTGAATAACAATTCATATGTTGTATAAAGTCGAAATACACGCAGTACTCAGAAGAAAAAAAAAAACAAATACTAGTATGAAAAATAGAAATAAATAGGGTAAAAGAAATTTCGACACATAAATCCATTCATATTATGTGGGTTTTATGTGGAATCATGATATTATTGTTTGTGGCAAATTGTGTAAGTCGATATTAAATTTTTTTTTTTTTTTTTTTACTACGCTAGGCATGGGAGGTGGGCCATAGGGTACCCGATTTGTCCCCACTTGAACTAATATTGCTTTCATAATACATGTTCTATATACTATCATCCACCTTCGTGGTGTTGGGACTATTTTGGCTTGATTGCATATATGCCTTCTACTGCAAGAGAAAAACAAACTAAAATCAATGCATGGTGAATAGTACAAGAATTATAGTGATATTTTCTTCTTCAAACAAGTTGTAAAATCATATAATACAATATCACATAGATCAGTTGTGACTATGTTTAATTTACTTATGATTTGTCTCACTTCCTAGTTGTAATACGGGATTCCCAGATCACAATAACCGATTTTCATCTCTGTTCGACCAGTCGAAAGACACCCTAATATGGGATGAGCGATAACTTGGGTGTTTTCCCCCCTTGTACAATGCCTGGCTTGGTTCGTTTGGCTATTTTCCTCTTTGTGTAGGGTGCTATTTGTATCAAAATTAAGATAGAAGCTATATTTTGTTAGAAAATTAAAGACACTACACAAGAAAACAAAACTTAGCTCATCAAGTAGTTCGGATAACAACATTTCAGTGGTTCGTATCTCGAGATCTCAAATTTGAGTTTTGTAAGAGATACTTTAATTAACTTGATGCACGTGATTTGTGGATGATTATACGCATCTCAACTTTACAAAACAGACACAATTTCAAAGAACCCATATATGGAACGTCCATTGTGGAAATCATCCATCATAGAAAAAGGAGGATATTTTGCGTCAAGTAAACGGTAGGAAACTACCACCGACCTTCCTAATGTTGAACTTTATGACCATATAATCCCACTACATATAAACTAGGGTTTACTTGATAATTTACAGAAAGGAACAAGAGAGAATGCAAAGGAAGAGACAAATACATGAATTAACACCTAGATAGAAAATGAAAGCCCTGATAATGGACCACCCATAATAGGGACACTCCTATTGAAAAGGGCCAAAAAAGGGGCAGCTTTCAATACCATTAGCATGTAGATGAGACCGTTGAGAAGGCTTCACCCCACCATGTGAACCCCTTTGTTGGATGCCTTAAGCTTGGGGTCATGTGGTCACCTTTTCGAGAGGAAGTGTAGGTGAATCTTCATTTGGTGAAAGGTCTCTGTTTTCTAACCTTTTCTCCATGACCTAGCTAGTGAAGGGAACTAAGCAAAAAGACAAAAATTGCTTTGCTAAAACAATGCAAAAAGAGAACACCACATAGGTTAATTCTTTTTCCTTTTTTTTTTGATCATAGAAAAAGGGAGGGACTACTAGTAAATAGTAATTTTTGGGCGTGACCATGAGGGTCTCTCACTGTGGAATGTCTGATTTGAGCTATAGCTACTAACCTAGAAAAGCAGTTCATCACCACAGTACCACCAAAGCCAAACAGCAAACCACGTTGCTCCCGTAAATCGAATCCTACTTGATAACCAAATGGGAGTCAAAGACGACTCGGATACGGCTTACCACTAGACCACCAGCTCGGGTGGTCACATAGGTTAATGCAATGGTAGAATAATAGCAAGAAGTAAATCCGCACATCTTGAATTTGAATGTCAGTTGACAGCATAAAATTCAAGTTTAATCGATGTGTATGATTTACAGGTGATTGCGTGCATTTAAAATTCACGTCGTAACCATTAATCCAAAGGCGCATAGATGGAACGATTATCCAATTCCAAAAACAAACACGAAGGATATTGGTTATCTAGCTACAAATTTAATTAAAGTGTAAACTTTTGAGGCATTTATACATATGGAAGTTATTCTATGGAAAATGGGAGGCAAGAGCATCACAGAAATGAAACAATAGAAGGTGACAAACAAGACTAAAAAAAAAATTAATGACCCATGATAGAACTAGATGTCTAATTTAGTACCAATGCTGCCTTATTACAAGACAAAGATACCCATTATTCTGTTGGTCACGGGTTATTATTTTATGTAATCTTGTTGTAATGAGTTTACTTTACACTATAGAGTAGTGATATTGTAATTTAATTTAGAGACGTAATATATTTACACCGTTGAAATAGCAATGGGCCTTAGTAATTTTTTTTTTTGTTTAACGGTCTGAAGTGTCCGGACCAATTTACGCACACCTTAACTAATCTCCTCCCCGGTCCAATCAAAATCAGGTCATCCATGCCGGGACTAGGGTATTCATGAGAGACAAATCTCTCATGGTCTGACCCCAATGGGTTGTTAAGATTTGAACTCAGGACGTCTCGATTTATAACTAATTTATGTTACCACTTGAGTTATTTCTTGAAGTTAACGGGTTTTTATACTAAAAAAAGTTAATTACCAATTCATTGGTCATAATATATAGTAAGTCGTGTCCAATTTTTTATTTTTTTTAAAGTAGCATTATTATATACCATGCTTTAGCAATGACTTGGATCTTAGTATTTGTAACATCATAGAATTAAGGTTGTTTGGATTCCTTGAGTGGAATGTCGGCCTTCATTCTTTTTGATAATTTCCCTCGTAAGTCTATGTTGTGAGGCCGGTGTGCCGACAGAAAACGATAAATGCATCAAACAAATTCTAAAGCTAATCATGTAAATGTGACCCCTCATTCATGTCATACTGATTTGTAAGTTGATCTATAATTTTTAATGAAGACACATCTAAAGTGATACATCTAATTTTTTAATTTATTTTATCCGATATCATATTCCAATTGCAAGAACCCAAGAATACCAACAAGCTCAAATTTAAACACCGCATCTAAAAGAGTATAATCTTTTGAAAGAATTGATGAAAACTTAGTAATCAATCTGAAACTCTCGTCACAACCGTAGAAATTCCCGCATTTGATATGGGTGTATGATGTGGTGCTTGTGTCATGCTTATTGTTAGGTTGAAAGGTATTGGTATGAAAAGATTGGTGATTGTCTTGGACACCTTTGAGTGAGGAAGAAGGAATATCCATGACAGGCCAAGTGTGCGACGAAATACCTTAGCTTTGAAGAGAAAGGTACATGAAACAATATAGCATGTGCTTCCACTCCTATCAAGCTCATGATATTCGGTTATTAATGAGTGGCATAAAACATATAGAGGATAGAAATTTGTAAAAGCATTCGCTTATTTAACGAAATAATAGAGATGAATTGTATCTTAAATTTAAATTTTGGTAATTCATTGAGATCAGATCATGAAGGATAAATTAATTCTTCATGAATATCCTAATCCCAAGTCCCGGCATGGATAATCTACCTTTGACTGGAGCAGAAAGAGAATTAGTCGAAGTGTGCGTAAGTTAGCACAGACACACCTGACCATTTAACTAAAAAAGTTTCCAAAACCTATGCTAGAAAACTCATGCAATTAATTTAACAATGTGCAAAATGTTTACGTGTTTTTATCTTTATTTGGTTTATTCTATGGCAGCACTATAAATATTTAATTTAATTTGTATAATTTTTTTAAGAAAAAAAAAAAAATTATGGGTTTGTTCTTCTTCATAAAAGTATTAAGTACAACTCTACAGGAATTTCAATTGCGCTCATATTTATTACTGTAGGAACTGGGTTGAAGCTTTTCCCAATTCCTTCTCATCAATGGACTCTTGACGTATACGAATGAGTGTGGTTCGTTCGATAAAGTTTTACCTCTATCTATCTCTGAGATGTTTGGATTTTTCAAAATTCCATGCAGATGCAGAAGATAAATGTTTTCCCCACTCGGACAAAGACAAAACTTTTTCTTGTTCAAATAACAGTTAAAGTGAAGCAGGGTCAAAAACGACGAATCTCTTTAAGATAAATAGATCCATTCTGCAAGTTGTTATTACAGATAATTCCTACTCATGTGAATCTCTTTGCAAATTATATTATGCTACTTTTTCTATTTTCTCTCATGTTTTATTACAGTATGAAGTTATTCATATTTTATTGTGATAGTTATCCAAGTTGTCTTCAATTTTTCTATCACTTTCCCCTTACTTTTGAGAGAAAAAAAAAAAAAAGTGGGATAGTGGAAAACACTTTTCCTCCAATCTTCTATTCCCTCTTATTTTACTTTGTAATTAAACAATGAAAAGTCTTTCTTTTTATCCCATTTTTTTTTTCTCTATTTTTCATCGGCCCAACTTTCCATCAAACCAAACACACTATTTACCTCTTGATGTGATGGATTAAGGATTGTAAATAGTGTTGATAAAGACTCCTCTAAAAAGATATTGTTCTAATCTTCTTTTTTTGGACCCTTAGCCATTTCACTGTTAAATCAAGTAAAGAATAATATACAGTGGAGCCAGACTAGTAAAGTTATGTGCTTCATCAACCTAGTGGCCATTGAATTGCCAATTGCAATAGATCAACACCCAAAAAAGAAAAAAATATATATAAAACATAGGGTAAATGTTATAAATACCCCTTAAACTGTGATTTCATTTAAAAATGTCCTCCAAACTTTCATTTGTCTCAATTTACTCCCTAAATTATTTAAGTTATTTCAATTGCGGCACAAATTTAAACATATGAGATGCACATAAGTATTAGTTGGGGTTTGAATTTGTGTCATTCAACGTCTAATAGTAACGGGAAGTAATCAATTACATAATTGAAGGAGTGAATTGAGACAAATGAAAGTTTATGGAACATTTTAAAATAAAGACGATAGTTTAACGTGGATTTATGAAATTTACCCTAAAAGATATTGGATTTGCACACACCTAAAAATGATTTTGATTAATTCACTCTAACCATATAAACTTTTTGTCAATCATTTATCTCAACCTTATTTGTTTTTGGGCATGATTAGAACATGCTTCTCCACCAAATAAATGGTAGTTACAGATGTCGATATCGGGCCGGGCCAACATGGCCTACCAATTGACAGCCCATGCACATCTGTAGCCCAGGTCTTGGGCCAGTCCATATGCAGCAAGCCATGTGACTGGGTTACCAATAAAATCACGATTTTGGTTAATGACTAGGATAATATTTCTGACCTCATTACATTAAGCCATTGATTATGTGTGTGTGTGTGTGTGTGTGTGTGAAAGAGAGAGAGAGAGAGAGAGAGAGAGAGAGATGATGGCTTGGACCCTCCAAATTGTACAGTCAAATGTTCAAGTAAATTTTATCATGGTTAATCATAACTCAATGAATGCAGCATAGCTTTGCTGATTGCCTGTTTTTTATAGAGTCAGTGTATAGTGATGGGATGGGGACACTAGATCCTTTGGAGGACATGATTTCCACAATCAAATTATAAGGTTCAACAACCAAGTGAATAATTGCATATCCAAGTGGAGTAGACAGGCTATGTGGTAAGAGTGACAAATTATGACACGACACAAATCCGACATCCTCCATTCCCACAACTGCCCCAACAGCCCAGAACAAAACTATGGGCTTCATTTTAACCAGATGATACCTACCAGACCCCCCCGAGACCTAGCCCGGTCAACACCAAATCATGACCTGATTCTAATCCAGAGTTGGATGTCCACAAACAAAGTTGGTGAATCAATGGGCTTAACTCAAAGGAAAAGACTGGTTTCCAAAACCTGAGCCTGGTCTGTAAACTGATTCATTCAAATGAGCATGACCAGCTTGAGGGTGTGTGGATGTATGAAAATTACAAGCAATTTAGCATCACAAGCACAAATGGGAAGTGTAACACCAACAAAAGAGTATGAAAAAGCAAAGAACAAGAGATAGCTTATAGTCTACCCCAGACATAAAGAATAATGTGTCTGATATATGGCATAGTTTATATATCTCCCACAGCTTAACCATGACAAAATCTGAGAACACTGTTCATCAAGGCTGATCGATATCAATCATACTTGCAAGTGAATCTCATAAATAAGGTATCCCCGAAAGCTCATAATAAGGTATCCCCAAAAGCTCATAATATGCTTCCACAACCAGCCACTACAGCGACACTCTGGTACCAAGACTCCAGGACAGATCCACCAGCAGACACCATTTCTTCCCATTGCCACCCAAACCTTTAACTCCCACTTTCTTGACATTGCATTTCCCTTTGCGCTGCTCCTCCAAAATCAACATACTCCACCATTTCATTATGTCAATCTGGCAGGAAGCCCTTCTCCAGGAACAAAGGTGCTTGATCTCGTTGACTCCCATATGTATTGTGCATATTAAATCTGGAATTCATCGCTTTGTATCACGTGGGACTTGTGTTCAATGATGGAATGTGGCATGTCCGGTTGACCTTTCATGGAAAATTCTACTTCATTCCTGATCCACCAGAGTGTTATTTATTGCATTTTGGCACGGGCTCCCGAGCATTCTTGGTTTTCAGTTCAGGGATACAATTGATCCAGCAGTCGAGACCAACTAGATACCTGTTTTGGAGGCGGCAATGACATAAGCTCTCTCCTTTTTGTGTCTTGCTGCTTTATTTTTCCTAGTTCACCATTTAAAGAAGGGAAAATACAGTTCAAAGACAGATTCTAATTCACGGTCCCCATGGTCGTGTTCTTTTACTACATTCAATTATATGAATCCCAAACTCGGTGCCAATTGGAGGTTAGTTTTCCACCATCAAACCTGCAAGGTTGAAATAATAATAAATTTAGAAGCACAGATTATTGAAAGAAACGATTACAGACACATCTTAATGAAACCCACATCTGACACTTTTGAAGCAGAAGACGTTGACTAGAGAATTTAAACGAAGATTTTTTTTTCCCCTTTTTGATTGGAAACAGTAGGTTCCGAACAGGGAAAATGATTTGAGAGAAATTTCATAGAAAAGAGTACCCTATTCTGCTGAACAGAAGAAATTATTGTGGTTGGTAGACATTAGAAACCAATCACAAATAATTCTACACACCAGCGAAGAGCAGGTCATATTTCAAATATGTGGATCTGCATATGTAATTCCACACATCTATGCTAAAAAATGTAGAAAATGATGGTCACCTAATGTGCGGACTCATGATTCATACTAGATTACAGTCCTGTGAATGTATTTTAGTCTTTTTTGTTTTCCTTTTTTCAAGTTTCTAGGCATGCCCCAGGTCGGGTTGGGGAAGGAGGGGGGGGGGGCGGGGGTTTGTATTAGAGGGGAAAGGAAAGGAAAAAGAGAAAGAGCTCACCAAGAATTCCTTTTCCTTCTAGATTCAGAGTGTCATTACAAAAGGTGGGGCATCCCTTCTTGGCCCAGCTACAGAACGATAAACATAAACTTTATCAGCATGACTGTCATCACTTTCCTCATCCTTCATTACCTCCACATTCAACCTTGGCATCTCCCTCGCTAATAGCCTGCATCCATTCATCGTCACATTGCAGGCTGACATCCATAGAGACCGCATTGATTCATACTTCTCCAACCCTGATAGCAGTGCTGCATTCCCAAATGGGCAATCTCTTATCTCAAGCTTCCTCAGCTTGGAGCAGCCTCCCAGTACACATTGCATTCCCCGGTCACTGCTGCCAGCAAAGGCAACCGAAAGAGTCTCCAGGTTTTTGGCATACTTCCCAATATACTCGAATGTAAGGTCAGTTAACAGACCTGAAACTGAAAGCCTCTGGAGCTTGGTACAAGTCTTCACAACAGCACCAAAAGCCTCGTCCATAGGTTCATTTGTCAGGTGATCTGGCTGGCCAGGATTTATTATGCAGAGGCGAAAATGGGTGAAATCGGGGCAATTCTGAACTATGGTTGCCACAGCAGCATTAGTCATCTGCCGACAAAAGTAGAGGACATAACGGAGCCTGCGGCATCCACGAGACACAGCCACAAAACCTGATTCAGTCACCCCATGGAGTATATCCTGGTCAAAGGGATCTGCAGGGAATACACGGAGTTCCTCAAGCAAGGGACAGCAGGATCCAACAGCCTCTAGCCCCTTGTCTTCTACCGTGTCCTGGACCTTTACCATAAAATTATTACGAAGATTAGAAGATCCAAAACACACAAGCTCTGCAGAGGCAAGTAGACAATTAGAAGTAATTCGGCTGAATTACTCAGTTTCAGTCACTCGCATGTTTGGTGCTTCAACAACCAATAAACATACTTTTAACAGAACACTGAAGGAATATAAAAAGAAAAGAAAAATCTGAAGAGGAAAGAAGAATCTATTCCATGCACTGCCATGTCTACATAACACATCAGGTGGCAGATTCCATATATGAATAAATATATGGCAATAACCTATGATGGCAATAACCTGATTACATGATCACGAGTGCAAACCAGAACAGCGAGCATTCCAACTTAAAGTTGACATAGAAATGTGGCTCTCTGCTTAGCAAGAGCATGAATCAAGAGTCTGTAACTCCAAGTTCAGCCCATGAAGTCAAAAGTCCAATGATTTCTTTATGTTTTCATTTTTTCATTTATGCGATATTATCAAAAAGAAACTTAAGGAAAAATCTTCTTAAATGGAGGATTTGATCACAAAGATAAGTACTGCTATGTAAAAAAGTACCCTACCCAGAGGCGCCGTAGATTTGGGCAGTGGGCCAGAAGCTTGGCAAGCTCACCACTTTGTAGAGTTGCATCAATCAAATTCAAGAAACCCAGACTGGCACAGGCTGGGTATAGAATGGGAAGGTCGAGGGAATTAGCTTCCCATAAACCTGAGAGGGTGTGCAGATTTTTGCAGTTACTGAAAGCACTTTCAAGCTCTGCATACTGGCGAGGTGTGAGATCTTGCTGAAAGGAGCCAGTACCAAGTTCCATTAACTGAGGAGCCCGCACGAGCAGCCTTTGTAATTGTTCCAAGGTGATACCCTTGTTAACTCTCAAAACCTTTAATGATTTGCATCTGGTAACAAGTCTCTCGAGGGCATCAAAATTAACTTCGCTATTCAGGCTGGCAAAGTTTAGCACTTCTAATGATGCAAAGTTTTCAGGAAAACAACTTAACCAACCCCCACCAAAATCATCCATGCCATTGTCTTGTATGTCGAGCTCAATCAAGTTCCTGCAAGCCAAATCAAAATTTAAATTCTAAAAGCAAATTCAACATAACCAATGGTAGAGTGTGGGAAAAAAGAAACAAAAAACAAAGAAAAACCTTAATTTAATAGGCCAGTTGTCAGAAACCTACGAATATATGAAAACACAAAGCAAAACTGAGACATATAAAACTGCTACAGTTCAGTGTAAAAACAATTTCTGTTTAAAGTTGCAAATCTTATTTCTTTTGACCTAGTTCATTTTTCTGTTTCTCAGCTACATTTCTGATTCAGTTGATCAATCGAATAACATCGATCAACCAATTAGGATTCTGCAACCCTCGTCATAACACTAAGTTGAAAATGCTCCTTGCGACAAATGGGGAGCTAAAGGCATATGATGGAGATGGGCCAATCAAATTTATGCTCGAGGAAACTGCAAGTTGCCATGCTATAGTGCCTGATGGAGTCAGGAACTTTTGAATGGAACAAATAGATACCTCGGGTGTTGACAGGATAAGGAGGAACAAATGATACTTCAGAACAAGTGCTGAATGGTGATGAGAAGACCAAAGACAAAGAACAATCGACCAATAGGCTGTTTAAAGATACATTGGATATCATTGTACGCAAATGCAACAAGGATATGCTCATACAATTAATTGCTTAACCAAATTTATTTATTCTGAAAATCTAGCACACATGTCCTACTTTATTCTATACTTTTGCTTCTCCACTGCACAGAAAGAAGCAATGGCCATAGCATCTCACACAACACTTACATAGAGAATCTACAATTTGCAAAAACAATTGACACTGCCATATAGAATAAGTGTTACTGCTCAACCCTTCCATGAAGTATCATGTTTATTCAGAACATACCCATCCTTACTAGATCAATTAAATGAGAACATTTGACAGCTCAAAAACTAGATACAAGGTTCAAGTTGAACAAAAGAAACAATAATATCACAGGAAGTCGACAAGTAGGAGCAATGATGCATATACCAAAATCTCGCCACATTTAGTTTATTAAATGAACATGGGTGATTGGATCAGGATATTCTATTGATAAGAAATAAAAAATTGATTTGGTAAGCAAATTTTGACAAAGAATTTGATTGAGTGTGGCATTGTTCGACCACCATTGACCAATGAATAGCTTTCCATGGCAAATTAGGAAGTGGAGTTTCTTGCACAATGAAATTGGGGATATGTGTAAGGTATGACATCAATAACATACCATCCATTAAATGCTCACCAATAGGTCCAACGTCACATCAAGAAAGCAACAGAAAAAAGAAGAGAAAAAGAAATCATAAAGTAGAAGCACTTCAATTTCCACTAGAACTCCTGTTTTTTACAGTAAAAACAAGAAACACCAGCCATCACTTCCTCATTTAATTCTCAAACCTGTCCACCACATCAAAACAGGAAACTTTAACAACAATTTCATATTCATATAAAAATACTGCCCCTTTTTTCTCTAATAATCTCATCAGATCTCTTGCCAAACATATAATCCAATATAAAGAAACTAAAAAGTTTCTCAATCAAAGCTATATATGCAGTGGAATAAAACTAAAATTCAGAGTGAAAATATAGATTTTTCATGCCTTTTTTTTCCTAGAAACTAGATCAGATCTCACACCAAGCAAAAACCCATTTTGAGGAACCAGGAATTTCACAATTAAATTCTAAAATGCAATGAAACACAAACTAAATCCAAAGGTCAATAAACATGAAACAGTGCTTAATTAAAACAATAAAGAAGCTTACTTGCAATGAGTTGCAATAGCTTTGAGCCCATCAGTACTGAATCCATCGCAACTCGTGAGAGAAAGAGCCTTAAAACCCGGAAAGGACGTCGCTAAGAACTCCAAACTTTCATCACTCACAGTCATTCTCTTCAATCTCAGCTCTTCAAGAAAAGGGTATACACTTGCAAACACAACAAGCCAAGATTGTATATCAGCACCCCAATTCTCTGGCACCAGATTGAAGTCTGAAAACCTTGGTTTTCCCTTCAAAATAATGCTTCTAATCTTTGGAAATCTTCTTGCAACTATCTCTGGTGACACTGAATAGCAGTTTCCTATGAAGACTTTGGTTCTTGTCCATCTCTCAGCATTGTACCAATCCTTGCAAACCAGTGAGACTGAGCTACGGTCTTTGTGGGAGGAAAGAAGTGAAAGAACTCCTTCCAAGACCTCGTCTGGGAATGAAGAAGGGTGAGTTGACTCAGGCGAGTCGGTTGAGTTGGGTGAGTCCTTGGTTTTCTTTGAAATCGAATCCATCGGATGCAGAGCTCAAAATCTAAGACAAGAACACAATCAATGACAGAAGATTTTACAAACCCATTTCAAAGCAAAAAAAAAGACACAATCACACACACACACACACAGCAAATGCTAGAGTGAAATATGAGGTAAGCCACAAAATCTGCAACTTTTTCCAGAAACAGATGAAAAGTAAAGGAAAAACTACAAATAATGTTAGAAATGTGACATAAATGCGAAAAGAGATAGAAATATAAAACCGAGGAACATAAAATAGCCTAAAAACCCATCAACAATCTATCAAAATTCAAAACAAAACAAAGCTTGTTTGATCTATTTGTAACAGGTGCAGCTCATGAAGGCACCATGTATAGAAACTTTTCAAGTACAAGTAAAAAAATCATGGGTTTTTCCGGATTTATTGTCTACATAAAGCAAATAGGCTTTGCATATAATAACAATCCTCTGAAACTCAGACACATTTTCAAAAACATATAAAAAAACAAAGAGAGAGAAAGAGAGAGAGCTAGCTGAACCACATACTGAAACTCAGAGATCCACCATGGAAGAGGCTAAATGAACACTCATCCAAATGAACAAAGAAAAAGCCAACACTAACACACCTATATACACATACGTATATACTGGTGGGCATAAATAATCATAAACGTAGACAATTATTGAAGGGTTGAGGCTAAGAACAAAAAAGCTGTGAGCTTTCTCTCTCTTACCTGGTGGGAAGCTTGAAGCTTTGAAGCACCCGAAGAGCCAAGAGGACGCTGAACCACCACTTGCGTATTATAGCTAAAAAGAGCTGAAAATGAAGTAAATAAATATATAAAATTATTTATATAAAAAATTAGCTGAAGCTGACAGAAATGGCAGAGGGGTAGCACCTAACCTCAACCCTGGGTGATTTGCGCATTCCCTCTTAGATTTTGACACGTGTACACTGCACATGGAGTGGATTGCTTGGACTTGGAGTTGGAAGGTAAAAGAGCAGGTTCGTAGTGCGCGTAAAGTGCATGTTAGAGAAGATTCCTGCTTTGGTAGTTGAGTAAATATATAGTAAAAAAAAAAAGCTAAGGTAAAAAAAAAATTAGACAAAATTCCATACACTTACATTTAGATTATCATATTTTAAGAATAAATTACACATATAATCCTTAAATTATGATATTTGTGTCAATTAAGCTCCTAAACTTTTTTTTTGTGTCAATTGAACATCTGAATTGTTTAATTGTGTCAATTGAGCCCTTTTGTCTGTCTCCGTTATAGTGTGTCACTCACGTGACTATATGACACAAAAAAGATAAAACGGCTCACTTGACACAATTAGAAAATTTAAGGGCTCAATTAAAACAAAAAAAATGTCCAAATTCTTAATTGACACAAGGATCTTAGCTTCAGAGTTCTATGTGTAGGTAAGTACAACTACTTGTATCACTTAAGTGGCACATTTCGTCTCTTTTCGTTAAAAAAACTAATGAAGATCGACAAAAATGTTCAATTGACACAATTAGAAAGTTTAGAGATTTAATTGGTTCAAAAAAAAGTTTAAAATTTTAATTGACATAAAGATCATAGTTTGAGGGTCATATATGTAATTTACTCTATTTTTTTTTTGTAAGTACAGCCCTTTTATTATCTAAAACAACACTGTACCCTCTTCTATTTTATATGTTTATTTCAAGTACTTCTATTATGGAAAAAGAAAATACCATTTAGGATAATTAGTAAGAAATACTATGTTCAAAAATTAAGTGCGATGAAAATGAGAATATTTAGATAAATATGTGGTAAAATTAGAAAAGATAGGGTTAAGAACAAATATATCTGTGGAAAAAATAGAGATGACAAATATACGAGATAATTAAGAGATAATTTATTTAGATGGTTTAGACATATTTATAGATGACATACTACTACACTGGTGAGAAAAAAGTAATATGATAGTTATTGACAATAAATATAGAGATAGAAGAAAATAAAATTTAATTTTAAATAAATAATAAATAAATATATGATAATTTACGATTTTACTAAAAACATGATTCTTAATATAATTTAATGGCAAAACAATATTCATGCAGCCAAGACTCAAAAAACATTGGGACAAATATTTTGTTGAGTTTGAAAATATTCATAAAAAGTTATAAATTTTTTTATTATAAAATAACTCACAAAAATTATAAAAATATTATTAAAATTATAAAATTTAGTGGTACAGTACTCTATAATCTTGTCCATGGTATTATGATTTATAAATTTTTCACCTACGTGGATATGATGTGACACCTCCTTGGATCAATTATTTTCACCCCCGTCATGAACGAGGAGGTGCGCACGAACCCCCGTGTCCTTATCATTTTTCTCCTTATCCCGTTTTTGTCAAAATAATTTTTTGTTCCCATTTTGCCCCTGATTATGTCATGGATTTTCCGTCTTCCTTCTCTGTTCAGATTCCAACTCTCCCCAACAAGTGGAAAAGAAAATCATCTCCCCCAGACACTCAGATTTGGCTGCTGCTGCAGTGCTGATGAAATCAAATTCCACCAAATCATTGAAAATAGGAATTTTTGTTATTTTTTTTACATTCAATAAAATTGAAACGAGACAGGAAAATTAAGAAAATAATTTTTTTTTAATATTTAGTAGTGATAAAAATATTTACAATAGTACTAAAAATATTAATAAATATGATAAATATCGGTTCAATACCGAACTTTTTTTTGGTACCGTTAACAAATCCTTAATTTTAACTTTTTTTCTTTGAATTCATCCATACCAACAAGTATACTGTCACTTTTTAATAGGGCTGATAATTAAGTCGAGCTATTCTGACATGGCTCGGATAGGACTTAACTCAAGTTTAACTCGAATTTAATGATTTTTTAAACTCGTTTAGAAAACGAGCCTAAAAAGGCTTGACTTGGACTCACAAAGATTGACTCATTTATATGTAAAATAGTTGAACTATTCAGATTCGATTCAACTCTTTTTTTAAATAATTTAAATTTAAATAATTTTTTAAATTCGTTTAAAAGAACGAGCTCAGACATACACAAATCGAGACCCTACTTTATAATAAGTCTTCACAAGGGAAAAGGTTTTCCTTTCCAAGAAAAAGTATTTGGTCTTGCACAATATAAAACACTTCAATGCTGAGGAAATAAGAGGAATTTTCATGGAAATAGTTCCAAGTACTTGCCACTGTGAACTACATCCCTTTCCTAGAAAGTTTTACCAATCCTCCCTCTTTTATCTCAAAAGGTAAAGGGTTGAACGTGACATTTCATTTAACAGCCATTAATGCTGTGAAGGACAACTCGCTTTTCCATGAAAAACAATGTCTTGTTATCTGAATTTACCAAAATGCCCTCCCAACTTTTAATTTTAATTTTAATTTTTTTTTTGTTAAGGGGGGAATCCCTCCAAGTAAGGTCACACTGGACATATCCATGCGAGGTAACTTTGAATACCTACATTCGCCCTCAAACTGTTTGTATCAGATAAGCTCAGAGATATTAGTCGGATTAAGCTAAAAATATCTGAATTTACCATTTGTACAAGTCTAACCCCACATCTAAACTCGTGAAATGTTTTTTGGGCGGGACCTGGGTAATATAGGCTCAAGTTTTTACCCAAGTAAGTTAACGGATTGACCGGACCGAGCTTCGGATAGGGTAGGTTACTCACAGTCCAACTCGTGAGTTTATTGAGCGGGTCTGTTCGCGAGTTTTTTTATATACAACTTCATTTAAAAATAATTAATATTTTTGTAACTTAATATTTATGTAAATTATATTTTTGAATCAAAAGTAGAGTCAAACTGGATAAAAATAAAATAATGAATAATTTTATTTTTGATTAAGAGATGAACTATATCCAATAGAATGAATACATCTCAACTAGATTGACACTTGCTCACTTATCTATCATTTGCATTACTTTGCCCTTTAAAACTTATATGCTTAATATATGTAAAAAAACATACATTATTTATAGTATCTAAATTTTAAAAACTTCAAATTCTGACATTGGGAGACTTATTTCAAAGTTTCAAATTTAATGGTCTAAAAGTATAACTTTTTTTCAAATGAATGATGGACAGGGCTAGGTTTGGCAGTGCGGGCTCCAGGGCCGAGTTTCGGGCCGGGTAATGGGTTTGCGAGCAAACACAAGCCCTCTTTTTAAGAATATTGGGCTCAGGCTCGGGTGGCCCAACTATTGGGTTCAGGCTCGGGTGGCCCAACTATTGGGCTTATCGGGTTTTAGACCTATTTTTTTTAGTCGAGTAACGGGACCTGTGAATAACCCGATCCATGGACAGTCCTACCCACACCACTAGTAGCCCTCCTAATTTAGTTTGATAATTTAAACTCGAATTACGAATCCAACACGAAAGTGACTGGGTTCAATTTTATTAAAGTCAAATGGTAAAAAAATTGGCCTTTTAAATAATTAAGTAGACTTAAACTTGATTAAATATATGTAAAACACGACAAGTGGAATATATATGATCAAAATTAATTAGAGTATAAATTAAACATATTATAATGATAAAACTTATATTATAATTTATGAGAAAATATTTAATGTAGCGATGATATCACATATTATCAATGTCAACTGGTGTCATCATCTAATAATAAAGTTACAAATGAACAAGTTGATCCCATAATTTAGTAATCACCCTCTCCATGTAATACAATAACTATTTCATGTATAAAAGTGAGGTTTATTTCATCCATTTTGTTAATTGAATGGTGGTATTACGTGGCAATGATGACGCTATTACTATTACATTAAATATTTACTCAAAATTTAGAGATATGTGTAAGACTTTGTACAAAAATTAAATAAGAATAATATTATATTAATATTTATCCTAAAATATATATTGTAGAAACTTCAAATCAGTCTTAAAAGATTAATTTTGAAATTTGAATTTCGGACGAATTGACTTTCGAGTCAAACTTAGTTTTGAAGTGTTTAAATTTGAGAAGGGTGATTAGATAAGTTTTTAAATGTTTTTAGGTCAAAATAAGGTCTCCATTGAATCCAGAATGTCGATAAACTTTGCAAGAGGTAATATGGGGTGTATTAAAAGTTACGAAGTATTCCGAAGTTAAAACGCATTTTAGATAGAATTCGGATATGAAGGAATTTGACACTACATTAGTATTTTAGCCATACATTTTTACTACAAACTCAGATTGAGCTTGGATAGTAGAAACTAGACTTCAAGGATTATAAAAGTGTATTTCACTAAAATTTCCTAAATCGACTTTTAAATATGTGAACACTGCTCCTGAAGTTGGAACAGAAAGTTGGCACCGTCCGGACTCCCCAAGCACCATCCGGATGGTACTGCCTACCATCAAACTTTCTTTTTCATAAAAAATAGAGACTTGGTACTGTCCAGATGTCCAAGCACCGTTCGGATGTCCAATCAGTTTTAGGGTTTTTTTTTCCCTTTTTTCACCCTATAAATGCCATAAGGATGTTTGTTTAGCCATGTTTCATCAGTTTTCAACCTTAAGCAACCTTAAAGAGTGGGAGAGATGGAGAAAACACAAGATTCAAAGGGATTCTCGTGTTGTGATTGATTCAAAAAAGCTAGAGTTATCTTCAAACATCAGATTGAGGTAGGAGATTCTTCTCAAATTCTTTCATTGAAACTTAGGGTATAATTATATATATTAGGGTATAATTATGTATATTTTCAATCTTCTAGATTATTATATGCTAAATAATTTTTCTTTCTCAAATTTTTTTTATTAACTTACTGATTGTTCATGATCTCTTTTCGAGTAACATGTAGTTTTCAACTAAATACATATCTTGCATTCAAGAAATATTATTTTTGAATTTTTAAAATCCTAATTTTTCCTAAACACGTGTTTTAAATGAAAGACCTATTGATTTTTAAATTCTAAAATTTATATTATTGATTAAATTAGGTTTTAATTAACTACTTGTTCTTGTTTCAAGAAATTGTGATTTTTGACAAAACTCTACAATTTGAATATCGAAATTATAAATGTTTTCTTGATATGATCTTTTGCATATTTTAATTCCTTTATTACTGTAGTATATTGAGAATTGTACAATTGTGATACTTGACTTTTATATGAAAATTATGATTGGTTAAGATTGTGGTTGTTAAAAAAATTTTAGTTTCATCTCTTGTATGATTTGGGTGTGACGGACTTGAATTGTCTTCAAGAATTGTCGTAGAGTTTTAGAAGTTAGTTTGTCCCAGTAGGGGTGAAATTGTTACTTAACACTTGTAGTAAATTGTTGTTTGTGAGAGAACTACTACTATTGTTCACGTAAGTTCGAGATTGAGGGATGATATACTTTTCCTAGGAAAGATTCGTCAATGTCATGGGAGACGGTATACGACATTTCTAAAGTGATTTGTGATTTGGGCCTACGATGAATGATTGAGATCGTGTGGTTGTGGTATGTGAACGAAGTAGAATCGTTGTGTAAATTCGTGAGAAACAATCAATATACATGAAAATATGGGATGATGCTACTAAGTTATTTATTGATTGCTTTAATTTCTTACATGTTTATTTTTGTTATTGATTTACTGTATTTCCGTACACTTAAGATCATTACAACTGTCATGGTTTTACACTAAAAAATGTATATATGCTATTTTCTAAAACAGACTTGCCTTCTTTATGTTGTTTTAAAATCTTGTTGAAATTTGAATGAGATTTTCTTACGGGTTTTTGCTCACCCCTACAACCACACACTTACATATTTTGACATAGAAGAAGATATTGATGTGAATTAGCAGGTTGATTACAAGTCGTTGGAGAATCAATATGTGGACTCTGTCTTAGAGAAATAGAGTTGTTTTCTTTACGGTTTAGAGTTTGAGAGATTTCTATAAAATAATGTTTTAGTTAGTTTTAATTATTCCGCTGCTAGATACTATTTTATTTTGAATTATAAGTTGGATAAGTTACAATATTTTATTGACTTTAGTATTTGTTCTTTGTTAGATGAATGAATGATTTATTATATAATGGTTATTATTAGTTGCTCTTATGATTTGATGATTTATAGATAGTAATGTCTTACAGGGCGAATTTTGGGGTGTTACAATATAATACCATGAAATATTTAATATAACAGTGATATTATGTCATCGATGACACGTAATATCACCAGCCAACAATAATGCATCATGTGTGCAGTGAATCCCATTATTTTAGTAATTTTCATTAATCACCATATTGAATAACTGACACATTAAAATAGTGAGATTCACTTATTTTACATTATATATTATATTCACTTGGTAATACCAAGTGTCATCGATGATATTGTATTTACAGTGAATATATATCTATCTAATAGTATAATTAAAGTTGCATTTGTAAATTATAAAAGCACAATAAAAAATCAAGATTGATACAATTTTAATCTATTTTGATTAAATGATATAAAATTCATCATAATATTTTTTTCGACTAAAAAACATCAATTTTTATTCATATTCTCAATATCAAACGATTCAACCGACACATTTTTTAACGCCGAACAACTCTATTAATTTACACCTCTCTTTCTTCTCTATCCTATTTCTCTCTTGTTTTATCTCTCTGTTTATTTTAATTTTAAATTATATTATTAAAAAAATAAATAAATTATTATGTAAGATATAAATTTATATAATTAATATTTAATTTTTAATATTACAAATATTTTTAGACACAAAGGTATTATTAATTTACTCATGACATGATATGTACGACTCATCAACAATCCGATCTAAATCAAGTGAGGGCAAAATAGTCTAGTTGATTAGGAGAGATTGGCGTTTCAGTTTATTCCGTTATTTGAGGTGGGGGACCGGTTTTACAGTTTTACACTTTTACTATTTCAGGTACTGTATTTGCCACTGAACAAGACATCGAATTACGTAAATGACAAGAGATTGCGTCGCCGCTGGTTTTTGCTGAAAATATTTCATACCAACTTAGACATTTTGAATTCAAAATCCGACAATTTGTTTAGAGTCGGGCATATAAAAATTATTGCTCATGAAATTTTAAACCCCGGGAATGAAGTACATTTTATTGCATATAAAAAAAAATTAATCGAGGTATTCATAAATTGATTCCGATATTTTTAATCGTTATAGCAACCTAAAAAAAAAGTGTTGTATAATTAAAGAGGCCACGTGATAGGACCAGCTTTTGTCAGCAGAGGCACATCATGGCCTTGGTTTCGACGATGATTTTAAATATCTTGGGGGTAATGCTTCGTAATTTTTGGTGGAAATTATGGTTTATTTTGTCCAAAAAGCTGCAGTGTTTTTTCGTAATAATGTTTTGATTTTTTTTGAATTATTATTTTATATCTGTCTATATGATGGTGTATTTTTTTTTTTCAACAGTCAAATATGTCCGGACGTTTATATGTATTTCGACTAATCTTTTCTTTGATTTTATCAAAAGCAGACTATCTACACCAAGACTAGAGTATTAATGAGAAATAAATCTTCCATGACTTAGACTTAAGAGTTTGTCAAGATTCGAATTCAGAACGTCTGATAGTGTTTGGGTCTAGATTTCTTAATTTCAGCCTTCTGACACATAATAATTCACACACACAAAAAAAAAAAAAGTGAAGCAAAACATGGACATTTTATGATGAAAATTAAGTAATATTTGCAAAGTGATATTGTGAATCAAGGGCTTTTTGAGGATTCTCAGTTGCCTTTGTGCTTTTGAAGGTAATAAAAAACGATTGTAATATCGTATGCATCGTTTGTAAGGTTTGATATGTATGATAAAATAGAGTTCTTAAGCTTTTGTTATTAACAGTAGTATTCTCCTTTGCGGCATATAGAACTGGGTTTTATTTTCTTGCTTACCAAAAAAAAAATTATTTGAACCTAATTTGTCGACTTAATCACTTAAAATCATTAGATTGATAGTGAGTTTTAATATTCATTAGGATCCGCTATTATTCAATAATTATAATAAATTATGTCAATAAATTATATCAACAAATTAAATTCCAATAATATTATTAAAAAAAAAACTTTTTATTTTCTTGAACCACCTCGTCAACGGGTGCACTTTATGTAATTTAAGATAACATATAGGGATAGGGTGGGACTTGGTTGGGAGTGTGTATATAGAATAAGTGCCACGTGTCACTCATTAAAACAGTTGTCTTGAGTTGAGAGCCAGCTGTTGGTAATATTAAAAAGCTTATTATTAGGAACAACAATAAATTATTAGGGGGATTATGCTTTAATTAATTATATGGAGATTCGTGATCATTAGCTGTGCTTAATTAGATGCTTCAATTTTTTTATTTCTGTTGCCAGAACCATCGGCTCGTGCGTTTAAGTCGGGAATCACGTGATTTCCTCACGTGACCCCACACTCAGCAACCCTTTTTTTTTTCAAAATCCAAGAATATACTGCCCCGCTGTTAGACTTTATGGTTACGGAATCGGTTATACACCCGAGTTGGGCAACCTAACAGTGTCGTTTTCTGTGTCCCTCGGTTTCTAAGGAAGTCATTTTCGTACCCATAGAACACACACCAACCAAAACCCAAAAAAAAAAATATTATTTAAACCTAATTTAAGAATTTAATTTAAAATTTTAATTAATGATAATTATGGATCCGACTTCTTTGATGATAATTTTAACAATAGAGGTATTATTTATTAAAACGATGTCGTTTTGTACCAAAATAACACTCCTGCTGGTGATTTTTTAAATGTGAATTCCATCTAATATACCATCTTATAATTAATTTAATAATTATATTTAATTAAATTTTAAATTAAATCTCTATAACATTACTTGACAAAAAAAAAAATTTCAATGAATTTAGGCAAAGGTCATGGCATCATATAAAAGTTTGGTAGTACCACAATTATGTGAGAATTGTCTTTCAAAAAAATATCCACAAGTGGGCCCCTTCAAAACCAAACACAGTTGAAGGCTCCACGTCATTTAATGTGATAAAATATAAGAGCAACATTTCCTCTAATAAATGCTCTAGTGGCATGTTGACTGTGTATTCATGTGCAGGAAGGGTGGTGGGCCCTCGTTCTAGTTTGTGGGCCCCACCCATTCAAAGTTGGGTATGGGGGATTCAAAGTATTCATTGATGCAAAAGGATTAGGTTTATAGAAAACACATGCTTCCAACCTTTCTCTTTATTTTAAGAGAAAAGGTTAGCAGTTAAAGTGGCTGTGCCTAGTAGTAGTGTCAAATCTAACTCGTTGATATGAATTTGATATAATATGATTATAAAATGACAGAACACGAAAATACACGATAAATGAGGCGCACGACACGATACGAATTGACACCCTTATGCTCAATCACCCAAGTTCTTTTCTACTTATTTATAGTTATAAATTGTATTGGTAATTTTGTCACTTTAGTTTGAGTTATATAAATAGTTTATTCGTAGTTGGGATAATAAGACTGTTTATAAATATTTTTTTAAAAATTATGTAATAACGAGAATTTCGTTTATTGAAATTATAGGAATTAGTTCACATTTCTTCAATTATATCCGTCGATAATGAGTATTACGTAGGAAGCCAACTTAATATTTGATCATAAAGTCCATAACATACTAATACTAACTAGATTGAATGCACGTACCTCTACGAGTTGCATCTCTTAGGTCTACTATGATTCGGAGATTTAAGTAAGGCGTGGGCTGATATGTACTTTCTTTTCAGGTACAAGACTCGTCTTTGCTTAGGCAAAGTATGAGATCGTTGCTTCAGCCGATCAACTCTCACCTTTATATACGTTGTTTTATCAATCTAATAACAACGATGATTACTTATACATGATCTGAGATCTTCCCCCTTTCTCTTATTAAGTTGAATCTCCATTATTTATAAAGTCTGCAAGAGATAAAAAAGACCCAATCAGGATGAATCGATTATCTTATGAAAAAACTTCTCCTAGAACGTTAGAGGCTTATGGTTACCCATTTATATATGGTATATTCTATTTGACTTCACGGTAACGATCTAGCACTAACTTTTTTATAAAAAAATATATATATAGAAGAAAATTTGAATTTGAAATGACACATTTGAAATTGTTGAGACCCTATGAATAAAGGGGGTCCCAAAATAAAAGACCAACAAGAAAAGTGACAAAAATATCAGCCATGGTGTCAAAGTCTCCATATATCACTCGCAGGACATTCATTAATTAGAACATGCTTTAAGAGAGAGAGAGAGAGAGAGGACCATTGGATAAACTACAACCCGAGCAATGGGAATTCAGTCCACAGCTGTTTGATGTATCAGAAAAAGCTAGGCCTACAAATGTTTGAAAGCTGAGACTAACCTAGAAATTGTGTGAGAATCATTTGGACAAGTCTTTAGAACAGACAGAAAAGTTAGAAAAAAAAAAAGAAAAGAGGTTTGAGAGGGGTGGAATTATCTAGTTTGTTTCTGGGTTGTCCACCATTTCAAAGGTCTTTAGCACAAATTTGGATGGATACTTGTGATTTCTGATTCTTGGTTTGAGCAACAAAGTCTTACTCATTGACAATGAACACGATCCCTACCAAATCCATATCTACTTTCCATGCCACGAGCCCACTACTCAACGTTAGTGTTTATGTTTGATTTCAACGTTAGGGAGTCATTTTTCAGGAACGAGATACATAAATCTTATTCATACACATAAGCATATGAAAAGTTATTAGTATTTATGTTTTATTTCAATTACTCAAAAGAATTTGATTTGAACATGGAAAAATCACTTGTCGGCACGATAGTGGTGTCTTTTTACCTATGTCAACTCTATCTTACGAAGAGTTTCGTGACCAATTTTAAACATCAACCTTAATCAACAACAATTGCAACAACTTTTGATATAAAAAAAAAAAAGCAACCCCTACCTAGTTTTTCATTTCCTACATTGAAGATAAGATAAGATTATAAGAGTCCATAAAACCAAAAACATCACTCAAATATGGAAATTGACATCACCAATAAAGATAGTGCTTGTTTTCCCCCCAAATTGACAGGTTTATATGAGTCTTTTGATTGGAAAAGACCCCCAAAATTCTTGTCCCCTAAGCTTTAAGAACCCCATGTTCAACCAACCGCCCTTTATCTCTCAATGTCTACTACATCATTATCCAATCCTTGTGTATATTGTCCCACCCCTTCCATTTAGGTTCATAGGGTAGGGGTCTGACACGTTGCAGTTGGTTTACCATGAGAAAGTGGGCCCACATGTTTGATGATTTCATGTCTCTAGAACTTTAGAATGTTGGACCATATTGGACTTTTAGACTTAGGCCCATTCATTGGGTTCACCACACCAGAGTGGCTTGCAATATTGCTAGCTCATAAGTTTGGGCTAACTTCACACAAGACTGGCCCGGTTCACAACTCTCCCGGCCACCCGTTAGAGCAAATGTTATTGAAATATAATTTATTGACTTAATTTAATTGTAGATTCTATCAAACATTAAAATTTGATATTAGTTCAATGATTATAATAAAATCACATCATTATCTCAATAAATTAAGTCAAATTTTTAGGTTCTAATAACATCACTCCTCCCCTTATATGGGAGAAAAATAATTGGAGGCTCAAAAGAAAACTCTCTCTCTCTCTCTCTCTCTCTCTTGCTGTTTTAAAAAAGGTGGGGAGAAAGGAGAGCGTCTATAGACCACCCCAATAGACCCTCATTGGTGGGATCATGAGATTTCTGATCGCGCTCGTTATTCCTCTCGGGAATGAAGCTAGCTAGGCTAACATAGCAGTCAGCCACGAAACTCTAATGTGAACTCCAAGACTCGAACTTCCTTGAGAAGTTCAACCAGTATCCTACTAGACGATCCTACTCGGTGGTCTCTCTCTCACTCATGGTGGCGGACACTGTCGGAGCTTCAAAAAAAATATCTATCAATTAAATGCTGGGATTGGTGGTTGTACTTTCACCTATTTATTTTTAGTTTTTCTGTAATACTTGGGTGTAAATATATTAGGGTTTTATGGAATAATATCGGTTAAAGATACTCTACGGCATTAAAAAAGAAAAAAAAACCATTTTTAAGTCCTCCAAAGCAAAAAAAAGAAGCATTTTTGTCTTTGAAGTATCAATTTTATCAATTTGATTCTTAAAGTATTCAATTCGTGTTTAACTGATCCATACATAGACGGATCGTTAAGTTTTTGACAGAATGATCACGTGTTGGGCAGTAATACCGTCTGAAAAAATAACAAGTAGTCACTTCCGTCAAAAAACTTGACGAATTATCTGATTAAGGAACAAAGTGACACGAATTAAAACTTTATGGATCACATTGACAAAATTAATACAATGAAGACCAAATTGACAAAACGGATATATTTTAGGAATTAAAAGTGCTATTAACCAAAAAAAAAAAAAAAACATAACAGTCAAGAGTTTGGATTTTTTTAGCCAGTGTAGAGATGTACAAGTCTACATAGTGATCCATTTGAACCTTCTGCTCTTCTCTTCACACAGCTACAAAAAAAAAATGTAGTCCTCAAAATCCACTGCAATATCAGACAGAAGTAAAATAAATGTATATATGACAATGACTTTATGTTTAATTAACTGGAAAAGTAGATAGCAAGATCATACCGTAAAATTTATGACCATAACTCGACGTTCCCCTCTTCGTCCACGCCACAAGCACGTGGCTTTTCAATCAAATCCTCGAATTCCATGACCATCTTCGACTGAGCCAGTCTTAGCTCTACTTCTACTTCATTTTCATACATTGAGTCATCCTCTAGCAGTTTATTCCAACGTGGATAATCCTCAGCATTTATGTCTGAGGTTGCATTAGCCTTCTGATCCTGAATTGGACTGCCCAACTTATCAGCAGACGACACTGCTGTTTGTGATTCTGATTGGATTGTAGTAAAATCGTGTTGAACTTGGTTCTTTCCATCAACGCTCTGATTAATAAGGGTAGTGTCCATAGCATCCATACTCATAGGCTCCATTGAGTTTTTAGTGCTTTGAGGCACAACCAATTTCCGTTTCTTTGCATGCTGATTGCTGTCGATTTCCATTTTCTGCCTCAGCTGCTGGATAAACTGCTGAAAGAAAGTTGGGTTGAATTTGTTGGCTATGAAGATGATCATTTTTTGTTGCTTACATTCCATATCTGTCATGTGCTCTTCTAAGGCAGCAAACTGATTCTCCATATTCTCTTGTTGCAATTTCAGGTTCTGAATTTCAACTCTCAATTTCATGTTATCATTCCTCACATTTTCTAGCTTGTCTTTCATCCTAAACTCCTCCCCCGAATTGAAGCAGCGGTTTTTCGCTACTTGTTGCTTCTTGGTTACAGAGACTTGTTTGTTCTTCCTCTGAATGTTGTCCAGGAGATGCTTCTTACCTTCTTGAAACCATGGATTCTCATATTCCCATTTATCCCAACTGATTTTTCTAAACCCCTTCATACATATTTACACCAAAAGAAAATGTACCATATAAATGCACAAGTACTAGCAAGGCCCCATTCTAACATATATCTCAAATTCAAAAGAGAAAACCATTAAAAAAAAAACTCTAAATAAGGACAAAATGGATTACTTCCCTATGATTTGGTCAAGTAACAGATTCATATTTTGGAAATCTTTACATAATCTCTTTGATTTTGGACCAAACTTCCATCCAAACTAATGAAATGTAGAAAATGACTCATTTACCAGTTTTATCAACACTTTATTTTTTATTTGGACAAAATTAACTCTTTTTCCTTAATTGAATAAAATTATAAAGAGTAAACTACATATGACCTTCAAACTATGACCCTTGTGTCAATTAAGTCCCTGAACTTTATTGTTTTGTGTCAATTGAGCCTATGAACTCTCTAATTATATCAATTGAGTCATTCTGCCTCCATTAGAGTGTACTACTCACGTGATAGAAGGGCTCAATTGACACAATTAAAGAGTTTAGGGGCTCAATTAACACAAAAACAAAATTCAGGGGCTTAATTGACACAAGAGTCAAAATTTAAGGGTCATGTGTATAGTTCACTTCAACTCATATGTGTCGCGTGAGTGACACACTTATCCACTTTCCGTTAGAAAATCTAACGGAGGCAAACAAAAAGGCTTAATTGACACAATTAGAGGGTTCAAGGATTCAATTGACAAAAAAAAAAAAAAAAGTTAGGGACTTAATTAACATAAGAATTATAGTTTGAGGGCCATATGTATAGTTTACTCAATTATAAACTATAACCAAGTAAATTCCTCCTCTTCTTTCTCCTCCTCTTCTTCTCTCATTCAATAACACATCCATATACTACATGGGTTAATGCCTAGGTTTCTGAAATACAGGGAAACAAATGTGTTTCTGGGACAAACTATAGGCAGCTAATATATGAGATGTCCTTAAAATAAAAGGCCCATTTGAGAACACATACATCAGCAAAAAACAATAAGTCTTAAGATCCAATGAACTTGAGAAATGGTTGTGCTTGAAGTAGATGGGGAGCAGCTCTGAAGAGTTCTCACACACACACATATTAAGATCCAATGAACAACACAAACAGAAGTCAAGAGTATAGAAAGATTAGATTGATACTCACATAGTTATTGAGTTGGTAATTGAAACTTGAGAAATGGTTGTGCTTGAAGTAGATGGGGAGCAGCTCTGAGAACTTGATAAGGTCCCATATAATCAAGCTGGTACCAGTGGGACTCCAGGAGATAATGGAGTTTGTTTCTGGGTTGTCCACCATTTCAAAGGTCTTTAGCACAAATTTAGATGAATACTTGTGATTTCTGATTCTTGGTTTGAGCAACAAAGTCTTACTCATTGACAATGAACACGATCCCTCAACATCACCACCACCATCACCACTACCACCTCTCCCTCCCCAAGCACCACTAACTCTATCACCATTGTCATCCATTACCACAACTTTCTCCTCCTTACTGGTCACTTCTTCCATTTGTTTGTGTGTGTGTTGTACGTGAAGAGATTTTCCAGAGAACTCACCACTGTGGCATGCATGAAAAAGAGTAATGGAGAGAGGAGTTCCCCTAAGAAGAGGGATATATACATGCATGCACAGTTGCGCACACACACACACACACACACACACACACTCCATGTGTTGATTTTCTGATGAAATCATGACCTTTGGATTTGCTTTTCACTCTCCACCCTTGGATCACATGAAAAACACAAACCAGAATGGACACGTTTCTGCAGTCTCTTATTTTCTTGGTAATCATTGTTGATTCTATCAACATTGCCATTTGTAACCGCAAATACAAGGTTAGAATATATTCCTTTGCAGCACATTATTTAATGTGTCCTCTGTACTATTTCATCTTTACTTGTAGAGAATCACAATGATCTTCAACCCTTGAGTTTTTTTTTTTTTTTTTTGAGCAGCCTTCAACCCTTGAGTTGATTAGTTATAGGGTTAATAATACTTTTGGTCTTTGAAGTATGCATTTTTTTTTATCATTTTAGTGCTTATTATGTCAATTTTGTCAATTTGATTTATAAAGTATTCAATTTGTGTCATTTTAGTCCTTACATAAACGGATCATTAATTTTTTAACAGAATGATCACGTGTGGGGTACGTGATACCGTCTAAAAAAGATGATACATGGTTTCGTTAAAAAACTTGACGGATTAATTTGATTAAGAATTAAAGTGTCACGAATTAAATATTTTAAAAACCAAATTAATAAAATTAATAGAATAAAGACTAAACCAATAAAAAGATGCATACTATTATAAATGAGTAGATCCATATTGAGCCGTAAAATCGAGATCAAACCATTGCCAAACATATTCCTTCTTGGTTGCCAATCTGCATGCATGCTAGTTGTCAGCACAGCAGAGGGTACAAAATAGTATATGGTGGCTATCCCCGCAGAAAGGCTGCTGAGAACTGCTTTTAATGGCAGAACTGCAGGAAGTTTAACTTGTATTAAGTCCAATAGCTGCTTTAAATGACTATATATAAATTTTGCAATCAGCATGAGAAATAAGAAATCCATTACTTATGGTTTTCCTGTGATAAATTCCATCCAAAACTTGAACTATACCCTTATTCCACTGAGCTCAGTTGGCATAACTGCATAAGATACCATTTTTTTTTTCCAACAATCAGGGGCATTTGGAGTAGCTTACGTATATCTCGACTAAACTCATCCTCAGTCCTATCAAAGACATGTCATCTATGCCAGAACTAAGAATTCATGAGGGATAAATCTCTCAACCTGACCCTAAGGTTTGACAAGATTCGAACTAAAAAATGTATGAATTTACAACTCGTCACTGTTACCACTTAAACTACTCTTGAAATTACATAAGACACCACCGAAAAGGAACATATAATTTTACATATTATACTTCTGCATAATAAGTCCAAATATCCTATAGACTATAATAGATGTTAACTGGCATCTTTCATTTATACCAAGCAATTTGAGATTATTTCATCTCCTTGAGTTATTACATAATAATTTGGTGCTGTACCTGAGCCTTGGAGTTGGTATACATATCAACCCCTAGAAAATAAAATAGGTGAAGGCGTCCTTCACTTTCTCTAGTAATGTTGGCAAGAGAAACCACTTTCTAGCTCTTTTTTTTTTTTTTTTTTGGGGGGGGGGGGGGGGTTTCAAGAATTTCACTTAATTTTGTAGCATTTAGTTATCGGTATGTTAATTATAGTACATATTGTTTTCTTCTTTAGATCAATTTACTTTACTTAAGGGTAATTTAGATAATTAAAAAAAATTCTTGTAACCAAAAATGGCATTAGAAAACATGTCACAATACACGAGGGGTTTCTCTCCAATGGCTCGTGAGCTTGACAAACTTCTAATTTTTGTACTTGATTTCCTTCACACTAGACTGGCCATGGGGTCAGCCGGACAGCCGACAACTATGACCTGGTGGTCCGGCCTCGCCCCATTTACCTACCCAATGGACACCCTATTTACACAATTTCTCATTGGAAATTCATACAAGTACTAACCGAGCCATGTCTACTCGCATCCCGCTCATCAAGCCCTTAAGAGTAGCAGGGCCCCATTTGATCATCCAACTCTTGGGCAATACCAGTGACATTTGATCATCGGAACAGTACCTTCAAGCCATAATGTACTTCATTGGATACATCATCGTGGTCTATGCAACCGATAAAAATTGAAGCATACAGCAAGCACCTTCGCTTGTAATAATATTTTAAGATTAACAATTAAGAGGGAAAAGATAAATAAAGATCGACAGGCAAATATATTAAACCAAAAATGCACTCCGATATTTCTATTCAACCAAAAATTTCAAACTTTCGGTGCAAAATGTGATAGAAATTAATTTCGTAAGTTCTCGTAAAATTTCCAAGTGAAAAGCATGTGAATACTTGAATGTATTGATGAATTGGGTAGACAAAAAGATAACATCAAAATTTGCCATAGTAGCAGTTGGCTACTTACAGTTAACAAAATGTACACCTCCCATTACACTCATCGAGAATCGAGAACTTGTTAGCTGCCTCATATGCCGCTTGAGTCCCTCCCGAAAATGAAACGCATTATCCATTCTGATATCACTGATACCCTAGTCCGCCAACTAACTAGCTTGCTGAATGTTGAGGAAAAAATGAAAATAAATTAATCAACAATCAGAATAAAGTATCACAAACTTGCTAATTTTATTGTGTCAATAGCAGAATAGCTTACCTTGCATACACAGAATACCAAAGCCACTGACTGCTACGGCCAATTGAAACCCAATCTCCGGGAAGTTGGGCTGCAGTTTGCTCTCCCCCCAGTGGAGCAAATTGTCCCAAATGTTTGTATCTTGAAGAAAGATCACCGCATTATTCAATAAGCAAAAGATGATATTCATCAAGTAACTAAGCACCTCGATTTTGGGTCAGAGACATTATGTTTAATACAGAATAGATATCTACCCTCCAAATATAATGCAGGCAGACTTGGCCAACACAAAACTCATTAACTTTGAAGACATACAATATGCTTTGTTCGTAATTGGTCTGTCACAAGGGCGTCACAAGGAGCAATTGTAAAATCTTAGGCTACTTGGTGCTAAGGCAGCAACCTTGCAAAACAATTTGGTTCATGCCTGATTCCCCAACACCCCATTTAAGTGTCACTTAGCCCTCGATCTTTAAAAATTTATTTTGCTAACCCTGGACGTATTGGAGAATGTTGAAGTTTGACAATTGTGCAGCATCAATTTCTAGCATGGCTCTAGTGTTAAAGGAATGCAATTTGAACCTAAAAATCTGACCTAATTTGCTAACCTAATTACGTGGCTTAAGTGGAACCATTAGATCAACACCAAATTCCAATGTTTGATGGGGCTCACGGTCAATCCAAAGACCATAGTGAATTAGGTTAGCAAATTAGGTTCCAATAGTATTGCTCCTAATGTTATAATGATGTTGCATAATTTTCAGTTATGATCTTAAGTATAAGGAACTATAATTGGCATGTTTCATCAGCCTTCAGGCTTCTGGCGTATTAGTCTGGGTACCGATCGTGTGGCATCAGAATCACCCCCATGTCATGGGTTCGAGTCAATAGGCTGGGCGGCCATGGATGTGAGTGCGGAAAGTACAGTGGTCTGTTATGGTCTAAAGTATAAGGACCTAGATTAGACGCATTCCATCAGTCTTGAGGCCTTTGGCATATTGATTTGGGTTGCTATCATTTAACAGCACATTATTGCAATAAGAGAGATGTCAGAGTAAGATAGAGAGGGGAGGGGATTGGAGTATGACAGAGAATTCCTGGCAGAAGATCAACATGTACCTGAAGGGATGAAACCGGTGGCGACCTTCTCCCCTAAACCGAAGAGGACCTTCTGGATTTTTCTCGCACTCCTCCATGCGGTTAAAACAATTGGCAAGATAAGCACCTTGCTGAGCTGCAACCTGCAATAACATCACTAAAGCATATCAGAAAAACATTCAAGGACGTGTCCAGAAAGATATAAACAAGAGTGAGCATCATATAATCTAACCAACATTGTACCTGGGCTGTTGCTGGAAGATTCTTCATCTGAGAATCCACTTCGGAGAGAATTGTTTTGAATTCTTCAATGTTCAATTCAATGGATTCTTTTGCTACATCCCCTTTGGAATCCTTCAATAGATCTACAATATTGTGCAGCCGTTTATTCTTCAAATAAAGCCCCAGTTGAGGGTATCTCTCGCATATGTCATTGAGGACTTCTTGAAATTCCTCGACTGTAAGTGTTCCAGAGTTGTCCTTGTCCGCTTTTTTAAATATTGCCAAAATATCTTCCTAAACATAATTAAAAATATGAGGAATAAAATTAGAAAAAAAAAAAAACTAAATCACAGTAGTAGTGATAACCAATAAGTTCATCAAAAGCTGAATTCATTATCATTTAAACATTGTGCTACTTTGTATCCTTTGAAACTCCTTTCAGCGTTACATCCAGTCAGTCTAATTGTGCCCACTGCATATGCAATTCCTTTTTTTTCCAATAGTTTGTAAAATTGGAAGTTCAAATCAACAATGCTGCCAAATATGTGAAGACCAAGACACTACTGACTCAAAACTATCAATATCTGTTCAGATTTTCTTTTGGAATTTTGTCATGAGCTTGATTGAAGATTTCTAAACACGCACTTAACATTGGCTCGCCCTACGACGAATGGATAGAAGTGTCACCGTAAGAGTTTAATGCCGCACAAGATAAACTTACCCCATGTTTTCTGGTCGTCCTAAGTAGCCTACCAAGAATTCATGCCACATGGTCTCAGTGCAAGCCACTTAGGGTCAGAAAAGAACCTGATATAAACATGCCTCGTGCATACAAACATAGTGTGGTAAGTTTCGTGTTTGTCATATTTTGCAGGACTCATATGGTCTGGGCAATTAATAACTCCCAAGAATAAGTGTACATATAGTCTGTTTGAATTTGTTTGTCAATCTAGCAGGGCATTGGAAGTACACAAGTAAAATATGACAATCATAAAAGACTTCCAAAGAAAAGGAAATGTTGTACTAAAAAGGACTGACATACATCTTTACCTAAAACAAACAAACCATTGTTTTCAAACACAAGGTCTTAGCCTCTTACTTGGAAACGTACACTTGTGCTTTCACATGACTAATGCATCAAACAAGCTGGCCAACAATTAAATTTCACAGACTATAGGTGCATAAGAAATTAATGAGAAAATGTACCATGACTTTCCGCTGATTAATTGTTGCACAATCTCCAAGTGCATATATGTTGTCGCTTCCTTCAACTCGCAGCCATTCATCAGTTGCTAATGCACGTCTATTAGCCTGGGCACCAAGGAACAAATCTTTTGTCATAAGAACTAACTACGTTTATTAATGTAAAATAACTGCCAAGAAACATAATTTTAAAGAAATCGTTAGAGAGATATAGGCACTCCCTCCAATGACAAACCTCTGCTGTTGAATAAGTTCATTGGTAATATGGAAAATACCTGGCCAATTCGTCTCATAAAATCCCTAATGACGGGATGAGTCCCAATACCAGTGGACCAAACAACCATTCCATATGGCATAGAAGAGATTTTCCCAGTTTTAATCTCTTTAGTAGAAATTTCTTTATCTGTTACATTCACAACCATTGCCCCTGTTTTCAGATCAATACCATCTCTTTGGAATTTTTCTTCAGCAAAAGCCGTGATTCGCTTGTCAAACCTGCAAATAAAAAATTTCTAATCTATGTCACCACACGAACACAACCAAGAAAACAAATTACAACTCTGCAATGAAAAATTGCACCATGGATTCCAAAAAAATTGAATTGCATATCAGGCACATAAGTATTTTGTAAACATGAATAGACATTGAGGTTCGCTACAGGCGTACTTTTCTAGTTCAAAACTGGTTACTAAATGCACGATCTTACAATATTAATCACTTGAAATGATCTTAGCATCTAGCACAAATTATGGTTGAAAGGACTCTGTCAAAATGGGCAAACTGCCCAAGTTTTTCAGTTTTACATACTCTGACATCCATATCAGAGTTTGCTAAACAATTATGTCCTATATCCTTAGTCATTCTCTGGGTAGTTGTATATGACTAAGGTTTTAAAAAAGGAAAGGTCTATAAGGCCATTATCCCCTAATACCCAACAAACAAACAAACAAACAACAAATCATGAGGGCTAAAGAGGATTATTCATGGGTTTTGAACAACAAAAGAAAGAAAGAAAACAAAAGGCTCTTGAAGTAAAAAAATTCTTACATGTTCAATATATGATCCGTGGCCTCTAAAAGGGTTATTTTCACCAAATCTTTTGATCTAGGGTATAACTTGACTAAATCTTCAGATACGAAATCATGAAGCTCAGCTGCAAACTCCACACCAGTCGGTCCACCACCAACCACAACAAACTGAAGAATTCTCTTCCTTTCTTCGTCACTTAAAGTAGGTAGGCAGGCACTTTCAAAGCAGTTAATAACAGTCCTACGAATCTTCTGAGCATCTTCTACTTCCTGCATGAAGAATGTTTTGGAGAAACATTTAGCAGCGACTTAGATACATGCATGAAACTGGATTGATTGATATCCATTATTCCCAAAATCCACTAAGAATTTGTTATGTACCACAATAATTCTACAGAGTGAAAGTATTTAGTGCTCAGGCATGACACACAGCAAAAAAAGGAGCCAATAACCTTTTGCTGTCTCTTCCTATCCGACAGGAGAGAAGCAGGTTATATTATATAAACTTCAATTGCCACTGAGAGGAAAGATTGGTAAACAATGCCAAAGCGCTTGTTGACTATTTTCAAAGTTACCTTCAAGAAATGGCAATTCTCCTCCACACCAGGAGTGTTGAATGTATTAGGACGTGCTCCAACTGTTATTACAAGGTAGTCATAGTGTACAACAAATTCTTCTTTCCCATTCAAGTCAGTTTCCTGATTAGCTCGACAATAAACTTGCTTATTTTCTGGATCAATCTTGAAACATTCAGCTTCCCAGTAACGAATATCAATGCTTTTCTAATTGAGGAGACAAAGAGAGCATTAAATCAGTAATGTAATCATATATAATGAAGTTGACCATTCCAGAAATACTGTGGGAGTATGCTGACCAATCCACTTTAGTTACCTTTCTGACAATCTTACGGATTGGTTCAACAATGCTGCGAGCTTCCACAGTGCCACATGTAACACTTGGTAGCAAAGGAGTAAAAGCAAAGTAATTACGCGGTGATATCACTTGGACATCATACGATGCATTTTTCAGATTCTTCACAAAACTGGTTCCAGCCCAACCAGTTCCAAGCACCACCACCCTCTTTCTCTTGTTATCAGCCTCAGATGAATCAACTATGTTTAAACCATCTGGAGATTTTGCTTCAGAATAAGCTACAAGACCTCCACCACTGCAGAAGAAAATCAAGAAAATGACAGTGCGAACAAGAGCAGAGAATCAGACTTAATTTACTAGCTGTAAATCGAAAAATCAATGTATTCCAGATGGATCAAACAGAGGAAGGCAAGACAAATTTGCCCTGTATTAAATGAAGCAAAGAGCATTTGATTTGAGATTCAATTTGGCAGATTCAAGAAGAGGCTACGTCACTATGAGATTTGAACTACTAAGGACATGCTTGCATTTAAACTAGAGTGTCATCAGACCAAGAGGGTAACTGCACAAGGATGCTCGAGAAGAAAAAATAGAAGTGCCACAGTATTTAATTAAGTCCTATATGCTATGCTGATACATTGTCATACAGAATGCTCTCAGCACCTTGCTTCAGTGAAGTAGTAAGCTTGTTAAACACAATTGGTCCTTACAGTTGGTAAATCAATCAATATTCAACTTCAAAAAAAAATTGAGAAGACAAAAATAAGGTAAAATGTAGGCATAAGGATTGCATTCGGCACACATAATTTCAGAAATGTTCCATAAACAACACTCCAAAATAAAATAAAGTCAATCACTGTGATGACAAGAAAAGATATGAAAATATTTAACTTAAATAAGAGTACAACGCATGACCGAAATGAATGGCGAAGACGGACTCATATAACCGACCCCAAATGATTGGGATATAAGGCTTGACTTGGCTTGGTCATTGTTTTGCCAAGTCCTTTTGATGTGATATCTCGACATCTAGCTTTAAAAAATTTTGAGCTGAGAATCCATTAGCTATAGCATTCTATGGAGTCTCCCATTTCAAAATTCATCAAAACCATACTATGACCATAGAAGCATCAGGCATTGAAGAAGCTATTCGTTCATGTCGACAAAGCTATACGACTGTCCCAGTGTCCTCATTATATACTTGATATTACATTATGGTGACAACAGAGACTTAATTGGTTGCTGAAATTATGAGACCGTAAGGTAAAAGCATGCTATAATTAGATTCGTCAAATCCAATCAACTCATGCTGAAGCAGTTTTGCCATCAAACAACAGATTCGCAACCACAATGCTTAGGAACCAATAACTAGCTGATATATTAGTTGCATGCAGAAAAGTTCAACACGAAACAAAATCAACCAAATTCAATATATTAGCCACAATTTTAGCAATATATAGTTCCAAATCAAAGATTCTAAATCAAATATGTTTCCGAATTATTTTTAATTAAATCATAAGTTACTTTCATGCTACATTCCAAATCACAGATCTGAAATGCTTTTAACATTTCAAATCTAAGATCTAAAATTCTAAATCGATATATGCGTCCAAATTGCTGCTTAATTATATCATAAATAAAATCCACTTAACAATCAATTTCTAGCCATAACTTTGAGGTCATAATTTTTACACAAAATACTGTACAATAACTCCCACTTATTTAGCAACAAATGAACTAAAACAGTATAGTTAAGTTTCAAAAACAAAAAACAGAGCACTAGTACCTGACGGTGAAGGCGATGAGCAGTCCTGAGATAGAAGGATTGAGACGGACGGTTCGAGAAAATCTCTCGTACAACGTAAATACTTTCATTTTCGATTCAAAATCACCTGCAATTCGAAAACAGATATATTCTGCAATAAGCTATAGTCCGCACATACATACACAAATATGTACTTATATCCATATAGAGAGGGAGAGGAAGAGAGGCGTGATCTTACTTTTAGACAGAGAAAGTATAGAGAGCGAGAGAGGGAGAGAGAGGCGTGCGATGACTTGTCTTTACATAGAGTCAGGGGAAGAACAAAATGAATTTTGATGCTTAATAATGAAAAGAAGCCCAATAAGGTGGGAGATCTGCGTGTGAATGGAAAGTGACGGTGTGTGTGTGTGTGAGAGAGAGAGAGAGAGAGAGAGACGCACCTGTGTAAGTGTGTCACGAAGCTGCCATCTCTCTCTCCAGCTTCGAAGACTTGAATTTGCTTGACTTGGCGGACAAGACAGAGACACCTGTATTTCGGAGCTGCTTTGTCTTTATAGTGAACGGCCACATGGCAGCTACGTGGGGCCACCGCCTAACAAAAAGTTGACTCCATAAAGTCGTAGTTAGATATACACCGTTGATTGAATCACAGACCTGATCAAATGGCGGGGGTTGCATAAAGAGGCTCAACGTAAAGCAAGTACATTCAGAGATTATTGGATGGTTAATTACCAACTTTAAATGTGTGACGGACTTTAAATCTTATGCACCGCGCGGGCTTGGGCCCATCAATAATATTAATATAAGAATTACTTTTCCTTAATAGAGTGCTTAAAAAGCTATACTTTCTAATTTATTATAATTTTGAAATTATTTAATTAGAAATCAAAGTTTCCTCCCTTTGTTTTTTAAATGTGTCACTCATAATCATCCATCTACCCCCATTACCTATGCACTATTTATTGACATTTATCTTAGTAATTGTTTTTGATAACCAATAGGTTTCAATAATTATTTTTGATAATTAATAGGTTTCAATAATTATTTATCTAACTTATTCAATGATAAAAGTGAGAGCCCAAGAATAAGAAAGAAGAGTAAAGATCGTGATAGAGTAGTATATTAAATGTTTAATTTTTATAATGAAACTCGTTTTATTAATTAATAAAAATTTATTTTTTTCATTTTATTGAGAATCTATATGAGCAAAATATTTGTATTATATTTTATATATGGTATGCATGTGGGTCTTATATTTTACATTGTAGATAATCTGGTGTATAGAGTTCAGCTTATGCATAGAAGACCAGATTATCGGATCCTTCTATAATATGAGTATATGTTCACAATCGTAGATGGAATTGGACACGCCATCGGTATGATTGTAGTGTAATATTCTGGCACAGTCTGTCTTGACTATAGGAGATTGTTGATGTCTCAGATTAGTGCACTAGTACACTTTGTGTATTGAACAAACTCATGTTGATGTTATTATCTTTTACTGATTTAATAAGATAATAAATACCTCATGATTATTATGATTGCTTATACTCTTAATCCCTAAATATTTAATTGTCACGTGCATATAATGTTTGTCACTTTAATTCATCAAAAAATGAGATTCATATTGGGTCAATAAGTTCGATGAATTGGGAAACAATGTTATTTGTATGGTGAAAATTAAATATTAAAGTAAACCACGTCCTAGTATTTAAATGGGTTGATGATGTCCTCTTGAGAAAACTCATAAGTTTTGTCCATGTTAAACCCTGCAGATGAATTTAATTATCCGACATGACAAATAAGTTAAGTGGTAAGATCTCAAGTAATAAAATAAGTCAATTAAATATAATTGTCAGTGATTTATTTAATTGATGAACATATGTAATCTTAAACGTGAGGAGATTATTAAACATATAATAATAAGGAGCTCGAATATAATTTTGAGGTAAGGTTCAAGAGATCAATAATAAGTCTTTAGCGGACTGACTTATTATTAATGAGTTGTAGGATGTTTGTTATGGGTTGAACATATGAATCCTAAACCCATTGAAAGTCCGGTCCTTATTTCTCCTTAGAGTCTCTATCGTAGCCTATATATAGACGTCTAGGTTCTCTAATTCAGCATCCTATCTTTACTCACATTTTTAGGGAGATTGAAAGAGAGAACAAGGATTCGGAGGTCTTGTCAGCCCACACTGCATCCGGATTCTGACGTTGGGGGATATACAACAGAAGGCCGCGAGGTTCGTCGAGCTGTAGTCGTTTTTCTGTTCTGCGTTCGTGCTGAGACGAGATCAATCCCGAGGGATCTCGAAGGTAAACTCTAATTCTGTCTTGTAGGGTTTTAAAGAAAAAATTTTAATATTCGATACATACGCATTGTCAATAACTCTTGAGATTTTCGTTCCAACAAATCGAGCTATAAACTTCGTGCATCGCAGAAGTGAAGTGGAGTCGCTACTATTAAAAATGAGAGGAAAATATAATATTAAAGCTTAACCAACATATTTGTCTACTTGTTTATTTATGGGTTTAAGATTCTAAAACAAAGAAGGCAAAATACATTATGATGGTTCCGGTCTATACCAAGCCCAGAATTGCAGATCAGTCTCAATTTAGAAATACAAAGTAAGTCCACCTCAAGCATACAAGCAAAGCCCATCACAAGATGGGGGAAGTTAGGTCAAGTCAGTCGCGCTATCTTGAGAGAATCATGTCAGTTGTGTCATGGTAAAAAACTCAGTCCACAACTGACATGCGAAGTACGCACAAGTCACCACCTCTACGGAACTACCTCGCCTATTACGAGAATGGCGCTACCTCTACAAAACTACCTCACTTGTTACACGAAAGACGCCTCAATTTGTTAAGAAGTGTCTATAAATTGTAAGTCTCACCTACATAAGAGGGGCATCGCAAATTAAAAAAAGGCAAAATACGAGAAAACAAGGCAGAAGCTTAATTTAAGAAGTAACATGGTGGCTTTAGAGCTTGTTTATTTGCCTAGCTAAAAAGGAAAGACTTGGACAAGCTAGTCCAAATCCAAGTACTCTTTCATGTGGGTTGATTGGAGAAGCAAGGAACTTAAGAAACTAGTCCACTAGTGAAAAAGTATTCACCTTTTTCTTTGTTTGTTAAGCCTAAGCTATGAGACTTCCTAAAACAGTTTATCTACCACTCACAAGACCATCAAAATGTCCGACTTGGCTCCAAAGGTAATTCACCCGGACCTTCCCTAACCTATACAAGAAGAGCGAAAGGGAGACAAAATCCTAATTAAATCATAACACAAGCTACTATTCCATCTATCATATCAATCCAACCCTTTATAGATATATATAACTTATTCCTCTAGGGGGGAAAAATGAGACTCAAATTTAGATATTTAATGAGAGAAAAACAATGTTGGACAGAGTTTGAATCTTGTTAGGGGCAAATTGACACAACTGTAAAGTTGAAACTCAATGTGCAAAAATTAATGTAAATTCTGGGTGAAAAGTGCAATATGTAATGCTATTAATTCTTGGATTATTTGATCAACCTACCACTTATTATTGGATCAAACCATGAGCGTGATGTGTTAACGTTTTAGCAAAAGAATGCTGGGTCTGGCCTGGTATATACAGAAACTTTCACAGCTGAACTCAGCCTTTTATCGGCCTTTTCTTGGCATTTGAAATTGATTTCAATTAGGTATATATAATCGAATTCAAGTTTAACATTGATAATCAAGCTGAGTTACTTAGGACCAGCTCGAATTCGACTCGTATAGGACTCGACTCAAATTCAACTTGTATTCTAAATAGTCAAACTTGAATAATTTTACAAAGATGTAGAAATGCACTTGAAACACAAATTTGAAAATTTAAAAAAAAAACAAAGACCAAATTCTCTATATTAAATCAGACATCATATTTGCGCATACTTTATGGACAAAAAATATATTTAAACCTACAAAATGATGAAATTACATTAAAGACTTATATTTAGTTGATGAGATTTTTTGTCTATAACAAACTTTTTTTTTTTTATTATTATTCAATGGTCAAGGATGTTCGGACCAACTTCAACGCACTTCGACTAATCCCCTCTCTAGTCTAGTCAAAAGCAGATCATCTACTTCGAGACTAAGGTATTCATAAAGGATAAATTCCTCATGGCCCCGACCTCAAAGAGTTATTAAGATTCAAATTCATAACGTCTAAGTTTATAACTCGTATTTATTATCACTTGAACTATCGTTGTAGTTGTTTATAAGAGACTTTGGGAGACTTTTTCTTATGCACAAACACAAATGGATGCTCAAAAGGCAATCCTGGACCAGCCGGTGTTGGTGGAGTTATCAGGAATGACCAAGGAAAATGGATTGCGGGCTTCTATGGGAAAATGGAGGAGACAACAAGTTTGCAGGCTGAGATTTGGGCAATTCTTAAAGGCTTGAAGCTCGTGCAGAAGAGGAACATCACCCAAGTTATAGTGGAAACTGACTCCCTTGAAGCAGCCAAGTTACTGGCCAAAGATCCGGAGGCCACCCACCCCAACAGGAATGTTATTGCGCAATGTAGAAGACTCATGGAGATGAATCACATTCCCATAATCCATACCCTCAGAGAAGGCAATCAATGTTCTGATTTTTGGCCAACATTGACGTCCAACAGTCAGTTGTTTTTGTTGAACTGGAGGATCCCCTCCCCAGTTGGCTAATCTTTTGTTAGCAGATATGACTAATGTTGCTTTTGTAAGGAACTCTGTTTAATGTTTTAATATACTTTCCGAAGCACAAAAAAAAAAACACATCCAAAATCCACAACAAAACAAAAAAAACACTATAGATTAGTCAAAAGGGGGTACAAGGGTAGAAAAAAGAATCCACACAGTGGGGTGTGAACCATTTTCTCTCACCTTTGTGTGTCAAATCTCTTTCACTAAAATGTTGATCCCACTCCCACACACTTGGGTAAATGACATTGCCATTTGCTCTTGTCAAGGGAAAAAAACAAAGGCATTGCCTTTATCAAGTCCAAATTGTGCGCCTAACTTCAGCCATCCCATCTCAAGGCGGCGCAATGAAGAGACCAAATGTACTTACTTTCTTAAATACTTTATACAAACACTAATAGTAGTTCAAGTGATAATATATCAGAATTGTAAACCTAAACGTCTTGAGTTCGAATCTTGACAATTTTTTGAGATCAGACCATGAAAGATTTAATTGAGGCGCGCGTAAGTTAATCCGAATACCTCTAATCGTCAAACTAAAAAAAAAATTCCTTTTATAGACATCTCGATTAGGCCAAGTAGAAAACATGCAATTGCTTGGTGAGCTTGAGTGATATCCATGAGGCCAGTCAATGATTAAGAACATTCCTCATTTCCCTATGACAACGACATTAAATTATTGGGTATGAGTTTAGGGTAAAAAATTCATTTTATAACTTTTTTTGACTTATTTATACGGAATCAAGATTGAAAATATTGAAAAAAATCAATCATTAACAACTATTGATGAAAGATTTCACCAAAAGTTAAAAATTAGCAATCTTTCTTAAGATTCAATATTATACATACACGAGAAAGGTAATCAAAGAAAAAAAAAAAAACTCATCTTCTTTCTTTTATCACTTAGGGAGTTATGTGAGATTGAAGTCTCATGCGTGATTTTAAATGAGAGAATGACTCTCTCACTCCCATCATTGTTTTTCTTTCTATAACTTAAGGTGCGTTTGGTAACGTTTTCGTTTTTATGTTTTTTTCGAAAAAAAAAAAACAGAACAATTTTTATTTTTTCTATGATAAAAATTAAAAATATAAAACATGTTTGGTAATTAACAAAAATTAAAAATATGTTTAGTATTATAATAGTGTTTTCATAATTCATTGTGATTATTTTGATTAATTTTTTAATACCAAATACATCTCTACCCACCCCACCCACCCCACCCAGCCACCATCGTCACCACCAATACCACCAAAAATCCAACACCACCATTCCTGTTTAGCCACCATCTAACCCACCTATTTAACCACCACCAAAATCACCGAAAATCCACCACCACCACCACCACTGTTTAGCCACCCCCCAACCTACCACCAAAATCACTGAAAACCCACCACCACCACCTCTATTTAGCCACCACCCAACCCACCACAAAAATCATCGAAAACCCACCATCACCACCTCTGTTTAGCCACCACCCAACCCACCTATTTACTGACCACCTAACCCATCTATTTACCCACCACCAAAATCTCCGAAAATCCACCACCACCACCCCTGTTTAGCCATCATCCAACCAACCTATTTACCCACCACCAACACCCATGGAAACCCACTACCAAAACCCCTGAAAACACACCACCAAATCACCGAAAACCCACCACCACCCCCTCTGTTTAGCCACCACCCAAGCCACCACCAAAATCACCGAAAACCCACCACCACCACCAACACCACCCAACCCACCTATTTACGCACCACCAACAACCCTGGAAACTCACTACCAAAACCCCTGAAAACACACCACCAAAATCTCCGAAAATCCACCACCAACACTACCCAACCCATTCTATGTATATAACAAACTCAAACTTAAAAAAAATAATTCCACAGAAGGGTCAGAGAGAGAAAGAGATCGATAGAGATGGAGATGGAAAGAGTAGAAAATCTGACAAATCAATGCTTCCTCGCTGGAGCTTTCTTCGCCGGAGCTTCCTTCGCTGGGCTGAGTTGATCGATGGAGCGTTCCTATGCTGGCTTCGCAAGAGAGAGACAAATATAGAAACAAAAAAAAGTCTTTTTATACTTGGAACAAAAAAAAAATACATTTTGTGTTGTTAATGGGGTTCGAAAACGAGACCTCATTAATTGGGGCTGAGGGGGTGTGTATGTTTTCGGTTTCCCTTGTTTTTTAAAGCACCTAAATAGCAGTGTTATTAAAACCGGACCGGACCGGCCGGTTCGACCGGTTGGGCCGTGAACCGGGACCTCAGCCGGTCCGGTTCTTGAATTGGACCGCCTAGACAATTAAACCGGTGTAAAACCGTCAAACCGGCCGGTTTTTGACTAAAACCGTGAACCGGATGATTTTGTCAAACCGGCCGGTTCTACTGTCATTTCTATAAAATACCCAATATTCCTAATTTTGTCTTAAATCTAGTCGGTGCCCTTCTTCTTCTTCACTCCATTCGATCGCTGCCTCCAGCCTTACTGTACAATAAGGTTCCAGCGTGCTGCACCAAGAGAAAGGGGAGGAACTATCGCTACTTCGCTAGCTTGAGCTGTTTCATAAGAGATGCTTCATAAGAGAAAGGGGAAGAGTAAGAGATGCTGGGTAATGGGTATTGTCTTTTTCTCTCTCTCTTTGTCTACACGCACACACACACAGTTATAGAAGAAAGCAGAAAATGAGAAGGAAGCAGAGAAAATCATCTGCTCACTCGTTTCACTCTTTGGAGATGTTAAGCTTGGAGAGGATGGGAAGCTGGTGATAAGTGTTTATGGGACTGTGGCTTATCTCGATAAACAGAGTGGTGATGTTGAATCCCCAAATGAAGGTCTAAAAGAACGTGTGAAGATGGCTTTTCGTCGGATTCGGACTACTTTGAAACGAATACCCATTACCCAGTACACTCTAATACACCACACACAGTATACTTTAGTACACCACATATTACACTATTTATTTTTTTATTGTGATTATGAATTTTTTAGTAAAATTATTATTTTTTATTTTTTTTTATTATAAGACCGGTTCGACCAGTTGACCCAGTGGTTGAACCAGTGAACCATTGACCCGGTCCCTCTGCCGGTTCGATGTCCGGTCCAGTTCTGATAACATTGCTAAATAGGTTTACAAAACAGATTGGCCAAAAAAAAAACACACTCCGAACATGTTTTTTTTTGTAAAAATTAAAAACAAAAACAAACAAAAAATGGAAACAGCTTGTTACCAAACGCAGCCTTAGAAAATAGTTGCTTCAGCAATTGTCACTCGAATTTTTAATTTTCTTTTTTATTTCTCATCAAACGAATGACATCTTCTTTCAGAAATTGTAGTTATTCGTAAACGAATGACAATCTCTCCATAAATACGATTTGGTTCGAATTTCATCACCACATATCGAATTAACGATGCCCCACCACCTTCCATGTCAAATAAGTAAATGATTTTTGAGGATTAAATAAGGAAAAAATTTTGGCAGAAGATAAGGGTAATCTCTAAACGTTAATGTTATACAACAGTAATCTCTATTTACCAAAACCATTCCCCAAAACACTTTTGTTTTACCCAAAGAGTTTGATACATTAAATCATAACCTAATTGATTATAAAAGTTATTTGGTATATAAATAATGTTATTTATATTTAATTTACGAATTTAACGCCATGGGACTATTAAATTAATAGTGTATTTTATTTAATGTCGAGACTCACTCTTAATTCAACGATTGTTATAAATTAAATCCACACATTAAATTTCCAAATTAGTTCCAATAACCTCTTTATCAAGCTAAATCATTCACTAAATAAAATCGATGATATATGATTTCATACAACATAAACTTAATATTCTTTTAAAAGCGTCGAATCAATAAACAAAATCTGATATGACATATTTCATTATTAATCCTAATAACGAGACAATCAATCAAAATTTAAAAAAAAAAAAAAAAAATTGATAGGACATGAGGGTATATCAGTCATTTTAACTAGCATTTAAATCTCTGGATTTTTGTTACTAATGTAACCCCAAACATTGATGTAGTAGTAATACAATCGTAATCTCTATAAACCAAAACCCAATTACCCAAAAACTCTTTTGTTTCCAGCAAACATTAATCTCCTAATCTTATCATCTTTAATTAATCAAGGTTAAACTGTATATAGATCACCCCCGGCACCGGAAAATTCACCATTTCTCACCGGAAAACTCATTACTAGTCGCCGGAGAAATATCAATCTCAATTAAATTCTCTTCTTCGGCATGGAAAAATGCTTCAGTCTCTTTCTTTCCATCCAATGCAATCTCTATCAACCCTTCTCTGTCCTCTTCGGCCCAACTGAAACACATCTTCGCCGGCGAGTCCCAGTCTCCGTCCACCGGAAAATCCACTTCAGTCGAGCTGTCAGAATCAGTTTCAGGGTAATACAGAGACAACGATGCATATTTTTCGATACCCATTAACTGGGTCTCTCTCTTTTCGCAGGAGGATTCGTCGTTTTCGTCTTCTTCGCCTTCGTATATCACCTCCAATGGTGCTCTCACGTTCCATTCAATGAAGGAATCAAGGTAAAAATGGCACGGATCGAAATCCAAACACAAGCTCTTTTCAATTTCAGGCTCTGTATTGGTTTTGCACGAGACCCATTTGTGATCTTCATTGAGAGAATCGTCGGTTGGTTGTGGCGGTGGTTGGAGGAAATCGTATCCCTTTTCGTTATCCTTATCCTTTTCTGTTCTTTGAATTGCGCCGAGTCTCAGAACAGTGAGGAAAAGAATTCCGGTGGAAATTAAAACAGGAGAGAAAATGATTCTTAAGAAAAGGGTAGGGAAGTAGAGGAGAATTAGGGTATATAGAGTGATAATGGTTGAGAAGAGAGGGTCTGATGAGAGAAGGGAAAGTGTTTCTCTGAGGAAATTCATGGTTATAGCTAAGGATTTGGTGGAATTCGAATTGAATTCCCTAGACTTTTCCTCCATGGAAAAGGTTGAAGTGTTTTTTAGATTGGGAAAAAAAAAAGGTTGAAGCTGAGAAGACTGACAGTGAGAAGGAATTCTAGAGAGGGAGAGAGAAAGATGGCAGAATAAACACCGTTCGAGTGAAAACTAGTGAAGGAATGGGATTATGGAATGGGCATAGTCGATATGCATGTGTTAACCATTTGTTATATAGTTTGTCTCGTGGGACTTTTGACCTTTTAGCCTTTTAAGGAGTGCGTAAGAGCAAGGCATGGAATAAATTACATCGAAATTAAGGTGTTCATGAGGAATAAATTCATCGTAACCTGACATCAAAGGAAGAGAATATTCAATACAATAGTAATATCATGTCAGCATTGATGATTTGGTTTTTACCTATCACTAATAAAACTCCGAATGAATAAAGTGAATCCACTTGAGAAATTGTTGACTTACATGGAAGAAGAATAGGTAATTATCTGCTTACATGGACGGATAGTTATTGGTTAATGTGAGGTCCACTTCCTTATTTATCTGCATGTTATTGCAATGAATATTTTTCCCTCTAAAATATTGTTAAAATTCGAACTCAAGACGTTTAGATTTACAGCTCATTCTTGTTACCTCCTCATAAAAAAAGTACGTTTTTCACTAATTAATATGCATAACTAACCAATTGTACTAGAAACGGTGACATTTTAAGAGATCTCCCTATGAAATGAATGCAATTTTATGTCACATGAAACAAAATTATTTATGTAACTCATATTCGTAACATTCAAGTTATAATAAAATGATATTATTTCTATATGAACATCTCGAATCTCTATACATAACTCCCTAAATAAAACACTAAATGAATATAGATGGGATGAGTATCGATTAGTCTCAAACTTATACAAGTAAACGGTGCTTGAAAGAGATTATTTGACTGTTTTTTTCTGGTGTCAATAGGTAGTTATGCCATTTTAACAGGTCCTAAATCTCTTTCTATGATTTAAGCATAGAAAAGTGTTATATACTTATTATATAATCCTGGATATGCACGTTCCCATTGCTCTGCATAAAGAGGAAAGGTGTCCATAGAAAAAGGAACATTTTGTTAAAAAAGCTAATCCATATGAAGGAGAAGCCTGAAAAGAAATGCAAAGTGCATTGCTTTTTGATTTGATTCCCCAACTTCAAGTTTGGTTTGCTGCAGGACCACTCTCTCTCTCTCTCTCTCTCTCTCTCTCTCTCTCTCCACAATAATAAAGTGGCACTTGGGGTCTACCACTATATCCTATCTTGACCCAACAAGAAAAATAATGTAGTGTTGAATGAATTGATTTGAACCTGGATGTAATACTGAATTTCAACCATATGCTCTTCTGCTAGCTTTGATACGCGCATGGGTTAAAGGGGGATGTTTCATCTTTGTGTGTGTGCGCACGCGCGTGCACTAGAGAGAGAGATTCACACCCTCGAGAAGCTAGTTGGAGAAGGAATAATACTCTGTGAATTAATTGAACCGTTCCTACAAGAATGTCGTTGATACAACGATAAGTTTGTTTTATTGCGGACTGTTGCTAGAAGATGCACTATACTATATTTTTTACACTTGGATCTTAAACCATAGACCGAGAAAGGTATCCTTTTTTTATTTTAAAGGGGAAAAGGTATTCAGTTAATATTCTTTTTTAATTTTCAAATGAACCGTTCCTTGATAGGACTTTGTACTTTCAGATAGACTTTTCAGAGTCTTGCACTCCAATGGTTATCCATATGTATCCTTTACTTAATATTTTTAATTAGTCCCTCTCTCTTTCACTTGCCTAGCCACTAAAGTTTCAGTTCATGCATATTAATATATAATTTTATTGTTGACTAGTATGCTTGCCATGTTGAAGCGTTTTGGTTTCATATCATCAACCACCAAGTGATACGACCATCATCCTCATCACATTTTTCTTTTTCTTTTTTTAAAAAGCGGACAAAGAAGAACGCTCCGATACTACACTAATAAGCCTTCACTGGTGAGATCATGAAACCTCTAACTGCGTCCATTACTCCTCTCGGAAACAAACCTAGTTAGACTAATATAACAGTCAACCACCGAACCGGACTCTAAGCCCCAATCATCCTCATCACACATTTTTCTTTGTTAGAATTATAATTACTAGAAATTGCTTAGCGCCTGTCACTATACTGATTCTTTTTCAATCCGTGGAGGTAAGTGGTAACGATGGCAATAAGCCAATAACACTACCGAATTTGGAATCTCTTTACATTTCTCATCAATTTACTTTACTATAGATCACATGCTATGACTTTCAAGTAGGACTCGATCTAAGTAGGTGGGTCTCGTAATAATACAGGATAGATATCAACACTTAGGAAGATGGTTCTATAACCTGTAATGATCTATGCCAGATAGCTCTTTTTGCTTCAAAATGGCACAGGTAAAAATTGAGAGATCTCATTACAGTTAGATTAGTCGTGATTAACAAACTAAACAAACAAAGGCAACTAATTCTACGGAAGATCACATATATGTAATAGATTTTCTCGTGAATTGAACCCGTGACACTTAGTTCACACTATAACAACCTTATCAATTCGACAAAATTCACCCTCGATTCACAAACCAAAGTGTGAGAGCTGCAAATTTGTATATGCACTTGGGGGCTGCAATGCTATGGAATACCCACCCTTCCAACCGAAATATATATATAATTTATAGAGATAATGGGATGGAGGTACCTTTTTCAAAACTTAGTTAACTTTAAGTACCACCTCCAAAGTCCAAACTTATCCTCCTTTAAGTCCTCTTTTTCATTAAATAGTTGTCAATAAGTACACATTTTAAAACATTTTCAAATTCTTTCTAAATTGTATTCCATAATTACCCCTATCATAAATAGTGCATACTTAATTGAATGTGAGACTTTCAAGATTAGAATGTGAGACTTTCAAGATTCCTTTTGATATTTGTGTATCATTTGAATTTTGAAATTTCATATATATATATATATATATATATATATGGAGTCGAAAAAGAAAGACACGATATAAATCGTCATGCAAAACAGTGTCACCAAAGAGAGACACGATATAAATCGTCATGCAAACAGTGTCACCAAAGAGAGACACAATATAATGACAATGGGGGTCCAATCAGTGGCATCATGGAATGTCATTGGACCCCCATTGTCATTATATCGTGTCCCTCTTTGGTGACACTGTTTGCATGACGATTTATATCGTGTCTCTCTTTTTCGACTCCATATATATGTGTATGTATATATATATGAAATTTCAAAATTCAAATGATACACAAATATCAAAAGGAATCTTGAAAGTCTCACATTCTAATCTTGAAAGTCTCACATTCAATTAGGTATGCACTATTTATGGTAGGGGTAAAAGGGCTTTTATGACTTTTTTTAAGCACATGTACTTCTATCCCAATTATTTTAAAAAGTGTATTTTTATCCTATTAAGTTTTTTGGGAGGTACCGGCCTCCCAATGACCCTAATTTATAATATAAAACAACACAGACTTCAACAAACTCATCCTACGCTCTCAAATAAACTCATCTAACGACCACTAATCCCTCTCAAAATCATTCACATTGCACCGTACTTTCAAGCACGAGTTACCGCTAATATATATATATATATATATATCCCTTGAAGTTGTATTGATGATACCAGGCTGTTATCCCATCATTCTTCTTAGGAAGTTCGATTATTAGCCCTTGGCATTGATTTCTCCGGGCACCTTTTTTTGTTGTAGCTTGCATTAGGAGACATGGGAATGCTTGAATTTAAAGCATTGTTCTCTGGTCAACTTCAATTGATTACATAAAACATTTCTTTATAAAATCCAAGCTAGCAAGTAAACATCTATCAACTCCTCCTTTTTAATGACCAATCCAGTCCAGCAACTTCTGCTCTGTTTATGTCAAAGAGTGTCCCACTTACTCAAAGATCTTGTTGACACGAGTAGAGTCTTATCATGTTTATACTGTGTTATCTTTGTATCTGTCGTGTTATTGTAATTCAAATTATTTTCTTGTCCTTTTTGTAGAATCCTTAAACCGAAAACTACAAGACTGGAATTCTCTTGTTCTCTCAATCAAACACCTCACAGGTCCCTCATAAATTGAAAATATAATTACTACACCATCCCAGTAAAATCAAACAGTTAACCATTCAATTCACAATAATTCATACAATATCGTGTCAAAAACTTTAAAAAAAAAAAACAGAGCTTTCAAATTAAACGGATTTCTTAAGTCAAAATCGGGTTGTCTATGTTCTCCGCTAATCCACCCTATATGTTATTTGTGCTAATTGATCCTGTCATTTTTCGAATTCGTGTCGTGATTTTCAAAATTATATTTCACACTACCACCAACAACTGCCACATAGAATAAACATCATCCAGGGAAAAAAAAGAAAAAAAAAAACTAGTCCTACTACTATAGGGTGGTGCTTTGATTTTCAACATGGTGCTGTCCACGTAAATGCTTTAGTCTTGTGCTCAAGGCTCATTGTACCAACAATAATGCCAATCATGTAACGTAGTGATTAGCAGATTTTTGTTTTCTTCTTCCTTTCAGGGCAAATTATGAGCAAATAAAGTCTAGGATATGTAAATAAAAGGTACTTGGATTTGCTAGGGGTGGCCAAGCTTTAAAGAGGAGTGGACAGTTGCTGCTAGTTGTGGCGGACAACAAATCTCAGCCGTCCATTCAATACTGCACCTAAAGGGTAAGGTAGACCTACTATAAAGTTCATCCTATATAGTGGAGGAAGGTTCAAAAGCAACTGATTCATGATCAATGAACATAACTTTTGAGAAGCTTATCACATGGTTTGGGTCCTTGAAACGTAGAAAATTTGAAGCCTCACCTTTTAGTCCAAGGTTAACATAATTTCTCATAAGAATGTTACATCTGTTGTCATCATTATGTACTACGATCCTCAAAGTGATCAGTCCAACAGTAAAACAGTTGTTATTCACAAAATTCTAGCATACTTGAGTGAAATACAAGGGACTAACATTACATTCAGTAGTACCGTGGACGAGGTGGGACATATCCTCCGGGATGCTGCATACTAGTTGGAAGACTTCCATATGAAGGCCTCGGAAGTGGAGTTCCATGAGGAGAACCTGCAAAATATTACAGCTGCCATTAGCCACTTGCCTCTACAGGTGCAACAAAAGTAACTACTCACAATAACACGGTAGAAATCCACAAGATACTGGAAAAAATGATGAATGCCAGAGGCATAATCCAAATTGTCAAAACGAAACATAATATGCATCACATTCTTAAAATCCTGCAGACACCTGTAAGTTCAAAAAGTGTTGAGAAAGAGTGTTGATATATAGTTTGTGGCAAAACAACCATGTTTTCCTCCTGTCAATCTTACAATACTTGTTGGCCACATACATGTAGTGAAACAGTACCTTGCAACACAGATAGTAATTATTTAAATTATTTAATTTAGTAACAAGCTTTGATGGGGTTAGTAAATGCCTGTGCTGTCAAATGCCTCTGCTGTTGAAAGAGGTTGGAAATCAATACTGGTGAACACATCCCCAACCCTTGAGAGAGATGGGGGAGATGTTTTCAGGTTTAGGGGAATGAGGGGGCACGCAGAAGGCTAGGTTACTTTTGCGTGGGGGCTTAGCTAAAGTGGTTTCTTTGCTAGCAAGGTTCACCATCTCCGCAATATCAAGAGTCTGAACCATTGTACACATACAACAAAAGAATATCAATTTCACCAGAACCTCAACTATTTTAGAAACAAACACCTACTAATCTAATTCTCATGCAAACAGGTGCATCATGAGAAGCAACTTTTTTTCCTGGGCCAAGAGCTCTTATTCTTGCATGCATAGTTTGGACTTTGGACTAAATAATCAATCCTCCCACCAGATCAAATATAACGATCTTGACGCTAACAATAAGACATATACAACTTACACAAGCATCCCAAATATTAAAATTTGTTGGTATATGAATGGGTCGTTACTTAGTTGAATGGTAAAATGCTTTTGCTATCGGGTGCAAGACTGTAGGTTTAAATCCAAAAGCAGCCACTTTGTGCAATATCCCAAAGGTCTTTCTCCCTCCAATATACCCCTCTCAGCAACCTACATAAGTGTGAGCATTGGGTTAATGGTTTTTTAACGGTTGAGTTTCATCAAACCTCTACCTTGCCACAAAGTCAAATTCTGTGACAAATTATTACAACTTCCATACTTAATGACAACTAAATGATCTTCATCCCCATATTAGTGGTCATGGTTGATAAGAGGAAAAGAGAACATCTACATAAGACCAAATTATAACAAGTCAGAAACCAGAGAAAAGAATGTCACAAGGAGTAAAGTATAACTAAAATTACCTACCATATGTAGTTGTACCAGGCCAGCAGGCAGGCTGTCTTGGAGCTGGCATATCAGCTTGGAGGCCTCCTGGGACACTAGTATAACCACCATGACTATTGGAAGAAAATGTTCTTGCATAGGGTTCAACCATGCCACTTCTGTAAGAATCAGTTCTGCCCCCAGATAAGAAACTCCTGTCATCAATGTTGGGATAGCCATAGGAGTCACCCGCACCATAGGTCTGGTAAGGGTCACCGACATCCCCAGGAGTGGCTTCTCTAGTTTGATTGACATTTCTCACGGAGGTACCATATGCAGGACTGCTGTAGTGTTTGAAATCCGTAGGAAGAAAATCCCTTGGGGGGGTTGAATAATTTTCATATGGTACACTCAATGGTGGCCGAGAGGTACCATATGCAGGATAACTGCCGTAGTGTTTGAAATCCGTAGGAAGAAAATCCCCCGGGGGGGTTGAATAATTTTCATATGGTAAACTCGATGGTGACTGAGATGGATAAGAACCTCGCCAATATCCACGGTGTCCTGAAATAAACAGAAACATTATGCAAAATCAAAAGAGGGTACCGGGTAGCCAATTTCCAACTTACAACAGAAGTCACAAAAGGGACACACAACCTGGTAAACTACCTTGATTTTCCATTGAAGGGCTATTATACGACTGGATATAACTTTCACGAGAATATTTTGTTGAATGACTATCATATGACTGAACAGGACTTTCACGAGAATAAGGTGAAACATCACGCTTCAAGTTCACATTTATTTTCATCTCGTCTAGATATCTCTGTGACTCTGCTCTATTGAGTTCTGTAAACATAACCTTGCCAGATATATGAAAGCATAAGTCACACAGTTCAGCGAAATGACTCAAACAAAATTTCAATTCTAAAGTAATTACCTGATCAAAATACTCATCCGCCCCAGGCATGTCCTTGCTCATGGGCAAAACATAATTAGCTGCAGGGACATCAACAAAATAAAGAAAACTTAAGCAACCGAGTAAAAGAGAGACTTAAAGCTAGTTAAATAAGGCAAGGAAATGTTACACGTCTATAAGTACCTAACATTTCATTTACTGCTTCGGGCGGAACCTCCTTCCCCATTTCTTGGAATCTCTTATGAGCACGAAACTTCACCTCTTCAGGTTTTGGAAAGGTCACAACAGCAATCTGATCCAAGGATATTTCAAACACAACAATCAGAATACTTATAAAAAATCTCTAAAATGATTCCTCCAATATTAGCAATAATCATAATGCTTGCAAGAAGTTTCACATATCTACCTTCCGAAAATTTGCAAAAGGCTTCAGTTTGCGTTTACGAGCACTCTTGTAGACATTTGTTTGATCAATAATGAAATTACGAGGTGTCCTAGAAGCCTTAGATAACAAGGTGTTAAAAATTCCAGTTGCACGGTCCATCAAGCGGTCAAATCGCTCACCGTAGTTATGCTTACGCAGCAGACCAGGTACCTGTAAGGAGGTCAAATGTTTGTCAGACAATAAAAATTAGAAAAGACACCTTGTCAGGTACTCATATTACATCTGCAACAAAGAGACACCGGAAAACAAATATCAAAACACAAATACAAATATTTACAAAGAGAAAAACAAACCTTCATTTGATCAAGAGCTAAGTTTGTTCCAAGCACAAGATATCGTTTTTCTGGATGCTCCTTCACCCATTTCTCTGCCCAAGTAGTCTTACCAGAAGCAGGTAACCCCACCATCATCATCACTTCACACTCCCGTGTATTTGAAAAAGTGGGTCCCATTATTGCATTTCCAGTATCAAGAGCACAAGCCCAAGGTTTGTAGCCTTCTTCAGGGACAAGTCCATCTTCAATGCTGAACTGCAACTGTACTACAACATTTTTCAACAAAACATGAGGAAAAACTGCTGATTCCCATTGTCGCTTTTTAACTGGAGAATCCACCACTCCAAGACCATCTGGACCTGCATTAAAATGTTTCGCTGTGCCCAAACATTTCCCATTCTTAGAGAAACCAATGAAAGCCATCGGTTTATTCTGTAGATTAACAGTACAAATAATTGTGTCACCAACCCCAAATTTTTCACCATAATCCAAGAACTTTCCTGCCATAGAAAATTTACCAGTACCCCCAAACCCTAAGCTATGCTCAGTCTCACCAAGGTCTCCCACAGAATCATCTCCTCTCGAGATTCCAAGGCGACACAGATGCTGCTGGTCCAAAGGGGTGTCTTCCATATCAACTGGCTGATTCGAAATGATTTTGCAACCAAAGCAATACTTCCCTCCAGTAATGCCCACATTGGCACGAGCACCAGACCAGCAATAAGCAAACCCCTGCTCATGAAGTGCAGAACCTTGTAGGCCATTCACTTCAACGTTGAAATCTGGAAGATGGAAACAGTTCATAACAAAAATCAGTGACATAGCGTTCAGCGACGAAGGGTTAACAATAGAAACGGTGTTGATGACGTATTTTATATGACAAAGCTGGTTATTTTATTTTTGTTGGTGGTTTAAAGGGCCCGTGGCATACGAACAAGATTTATCTTTATATGATGTTTGGCCACCGTGGTTACATAAAGTTCAAATGTGGTTTCAAGTTCCTAAAAGGGATAGTCAGCATAAGATTGATCAAATACTCAAGATGATAGGATGATGCAAACGGAAGCCAAGTTCTTGATCAACAGTCCCCAACCATAATAAGCAGAAGAAGCAGCTTCATCAGAATTAGGATCCAACAATATTAAGGAACCAAAGTTGTTTAACAATATTTAAGGCAGGAATTCATGATTCGGGACAAAATGAGAACAAATATGATATATCCCGGCACTTTAGAAAGGACAGCCTTGACACACTTGTTGATGCACACTGCAAAAACATGTCATTAACTGGCAATTTTCTTTAAGGCAGCATGCAAATGCATTCAAGGGAACAATAATCAATGGTTCGATGGGCAATTTAAGTTTTGTGACAAGATCCTGATTGTCGTCACACAAATAAACATGAGTAGAGTTTTAGCATTATGGACCAGGGCTCTTCTCAAGACGACGTGTCCGATGCACTAGAGTTTTGTGTGTGACAAGTTAGGATCAAAGAAAATGCAATCAATGAAATGAAATTGAGCCTTACTCATTGAAAATAATTTTTCAGGAGGGACTTTGAGGATTAAAGTTATCAAGCATCTGTTTTTTGCAACTAAGATTCTTCAAGTTTCTACTCTGAAGCAAGTTGATTATAATGCAAGTTTTAGGATATCCTGTGATGGTACAACTAGGAAAAACATTTCAAAAGATAAAACCGCGATATTGACTAAAGTATAGAAAGGCAATGACTGCTAAAAGCTAACGCACACAAGATTATGCTCCCCCCAACATATATTTCTTGTCAACCAGTAGTTTATGACATTCAAATTCTATTGAAGTTATTCGGATTTCTCTTACACTAAAACATAAAATAACACCACACTTCGAATTGAAACATAGTTATGAAACTTGGAATTGAGAACAAAAGTAAACTTACTGGATAATGGTAGAGACTAGGGTTTCGAAAAACATCAAATGAAATTCAAAGAAAAACTGAAGAGAAATTATACCTAAATCGCAATCGGCGGGATTGAGCACCACACGCTGGGCAGACTTTGATGGCTCGGAAGGCTCTGCATCGGAGACTTTTGCCTTCTTGCCTTCGGGTTCGTTCGATATCTGTAGTTCGCGTTTGTTCGACGCCATTAGAGGATCTCTGTAACGTCCGTTTTTAGAGAGGGAACTCGCGGAAAAACTCAAAGATTGTGGTCATGGATTTTATATAGTGAACTCAAGACAAATCAAGAACCGACTCTACGCAGCTATTTGCCTCAACTATATTATTTATGTCAATTCAGTCCTTAAATTATATTTTGTATCATTTGAACCCCTAAACTAAATCATTTGTATTATTGTGGCTCTTTCCGTCCAAATTTGCAGTTAACTTTGATGGACTTTCTCATATACGCATCACGTGAGTCGGGGATTAGAATATAATTTACGGGTCACGTGTTATACACATGAAGAATTCTGTCAAACTTAACAATGAATTTGGACGGAAGGACCATATTAATACAAATGTTATAGTTCAGATGTTAAATTAACACAAAACGTAGTTCAGGGACTTGACTAACACAATTGATATAATTCAGGGACCAAATAGATAGTTAATTCGGGATAATTGTTATTTTAACCCCTGACCTTTTTTATATTTTGGAGTTTTGCCCAATGACTTCACAAACATTTTCTTTTGAGTTAATTACCAACATAACTACTTAATTATTTTATGTGTCAATTAAGTTTTTCGAACTATTTTTTTGTGTCAATTTAACCCCTCAACCATATGATCTGTCTTAATGTGATTCTTCCATTCAAATTCACCGTTAACTGTGATTGAAAGCCTCACGTACACATCACGTGAGTCAGAGATTAAGAATAGTTAAGCCTCACGTCACGTGCACATCACTTGAGACTTTCTGTTAAAATTAATGGCAAATTGGACGGAAGGGTCACATTGAAATATATTACATAGTTGACGAAATAAATTGACACAAAAATTAGTTAGGAGATTTAATTAACACATATAGAATAGTGGGGTTTATTAATTTTATATAATGTTTTATTAATTAATTGATGATATCATGTGTTATTAATAACATAGTATTGTATTACTATTACACTCAATATTTACTCGGGTTAAGGTTGTCTTTAATCTTGAATATTTTTTTATTAATTGATATGTAATTTTGAAAATTTCTCTTTTGAGAACTCTCTCAGTGTGATAAATATCAGAAGCCTCTGTATTCTATTAGATTGCTCGACTACAGAATCAAGGGGAAAGTAAGAGATAGGGCAGTCTATGCCTTGCTTGTATTCTGAATGTCAGCGTGCTAGTGTAAACATCTCAGTATGTTTTGGGATGATGAAATTAATGTTCCAGCTGGCCACGTAGTGAAGATTATGTGATGCAGGGAGGATGGGATTGATTCTATTGAGGTATGTGGTTATATACAAAGCATTGAGTGGAATGGAATATAGTACTCTTCTCCGGTATAGATTAGGAAAATATAGATTGATTACAATCAGCTTGAAAGAGCATACAGAAGTCTACTGGAGGACTACTGACTCAGCCAAGAGGTAATGACTGGTTCAAAAATTCTGATGCTATCCAATGTAATGGCTTGTTGAGCGTCCTAGGTAGTTGGACAAAATTCAAGGCATGATCTTTTGTAGCTAGTCTGAGGTTTCCTACGATAACTGAAATTTCCCATGTGGGCATGTCCTCGTTTGAGCTTAGTTGAATGTCCTCTGCATTATCATTCTCTGTGGTAGTATTAACCAGCTCCATAGAGATGGCCACAAGAAAACCTTCCCTAACTGCCATCGCCTCCGAGAAACGACTAGATATTGGAGGAATAGTGACTACCCTTCCTCCGACAAGCTTCCCTTTGTGATTTCTCACTATGATGCTAGCTGAGGCTTTCTGACTCTGTCCTCTATAGGCACCATCACATCACATGAGATCTTGAGCTTCCGATCGTGGAGGCTAATATCAACCACAAAGAGTTTAACATGCAGGTTCTCAGCTGTCGAAAATGCAAGCTCCACCTATCGTGGGTTCGCCGAGAAGGCAATGTTGTAGCGAATACTTTAGCAAAATTTGCAAAAAAATTGTAATGTTTCGTACCTTTGGAGGGAGGATGATGTTCCGTGACAGGACGTGGCCTGTCAGACCAACCAAAAACGGATATGTAGCATACTCTGCCAATTAGTGCAGAGGTGGCGGTGCTCGGCCTTAGAGGATGTCCGGGAAAGGATCCCCTCGACATCATCATGATAATTAAAGAATATTAGGATCTCTTCGATATTATCGTACACGCCGACAAAGGATCTTCTTGGTTCAGGCCAAAGAATGTTGAGGCCGAAAGAATCAAAATACCAACAAAGAATTGTCCAATGGGCTTAAGAAGTGATCGACCTTATATGCCGACGACGTTAGTCAGCGCAATGGAAGACAGCTGGCTCTGCATTGGGAACGCCCACATAGGAATAAACGAAGGAATATCTGACTAGGAACTATGCTTGATTGTCAGATGGCGTGGGTCCTTCATCCCATATTGTCAGATTCGACAGAATAGTACGTTACAACCAATCATGGAAGAAACCATTAAGAATGCAATAAATACCCCTCATGAGCATATGACAAACAATTTAGAGGCGTTTAATGCTAGGGGGTGGGGGGGGTGGGGGTGGGGGAGGGGGCATGGAGAAAGAGGGCATTAATCTCTCGACGCACTGTGTGATACCAGGCATTTATACCAGTAGAACACATTGTCAAATGTCAAGTCTCACAGTAAATACTCGGCACCCTTATTAATGATCGGCAAGGATTTGGAAGCCAATGGATTAATGTCATTAATAATGCACATCAGATTGACATGCATGTAAAGGATCGAGGTCAAGGTGACACTCTACTCGATGCCAAACCATCTGATGAGATCAAAGAAACATCCCTATTGTCTCGAGGGTAAACCAATTAGGGGCCCTCTTGTTAAAGGGGATCGTACAAATGTCCTCGATAAGCACAATTATCTATCAAGAAAGTATAAACAACAGTCTTAGACGAGAATGAAAGGTATGCTCTCACAACCCAATACTTAGCATTGTGTCTCCTTCCCTCCTCAGAAACTAATTTTAGCATCGGAGGAGAACCGCCGGAGACAACTCCGGCCTCCCTTTTAACCCTTTCTTGTGATCCTTAGGTTTTCGTCACCCTCAAGCATTGAGAGCAACCCTCAAATGTCAACCAGAGTGTCGCTATCCCACTATTGTGCGAAAAATCACCCGCACATTCCGCTATTTTTGCTACCCACCCTCCAAAAAGATGTGATTGGTTCAAATTAATGAAATTTGTATCGTTTCCTTTAAAAAAAACGCAAGCTCCATCTCAAAAGCAGCTCTAATGGGGACGATTACAATCGAAAACCAACAACATTATAACATCAGCTACATCACTGATTCCCTGTAATTTAGGATCTAGTTGGTTTCTGCACTAATCCAGATCTAGGAAGCAACTTTGATGGAGAGACATTAATAAGAGAAATCTTTCAAATCAAATTTTCTGGGCTAGGAAATAAATACTGTTCATTAATTTATTACAGCTTCTAGTGAGTTGTCAACTTCTTTTCTGCACCATCTGCTTCTTTTGTCAACTGAATCTTGATCCCCAAACAACAAAATTGCCCTTTACCGGTTTATGAACCCAGAATTTGCCATCGATTCTATTCGGACTCATGAGCTTGGGCGACTAAGTTATCTCTATCTCGCCGAGGACAGTACGGGGATTTCTCCCGTCATCCAAATAAAAAAAAAATTACTCTGTGTTTGCCAGATATGTTTGCAGTTTCTGCCATAAATACCATCTCCCAGGTAGATTTCCCTAATAATACTCAATTATATAACCAGGAGATGCTGTCTCTAGACTCTGCTCACTTAGAGTCAAAATTCATTACTAACTGTTATCGCACGTCATAACTAACACGTAGTATTACCGCCCCATAATAAACAGTCACATAGTCCGATGAACCCACATATACAATACATGTGGCAGTTATTAAATATGAGAGTTACTGCATTATTTGAAATTTGTAGACCCGTGTTGTTACTAATAATGATCTGGTACCACCGTTATAACGAATATTTACTAGATTAATAAAAAGCCAACCAACCTACTTTATCTGCAAATGGAGTACTGCTTAAAAACAGAAGGTGATGAACAAATACTAATGAAGGCCAACACTCTTAAAGCTTTACACACACTCAATGGCAGCTGCTTTCTAATCAAGGCCAGATATTTTCCTTCTGTAAACACAAACACAGAGCAAATCCCCCTAATGACACTACTGAACATTCCACTTTAATCCCAAGTTTTTAAGAAGCAATCACAAACCAGTAACTCCAGAGAACACAATGCACAACACAAGGAAAATAACATTATTCATTCCTACCATTCAGCAAAGAGGATATATACATCACAGTACAGAAATTAAACACACAAAGGGAAGAGGAAAACATTCTCTTATTAAAAATGTTAATAAAATTAAAGCAGATTCATCTGTACACCCTAAGAAGCCTTATCAGAACAGAAGCGCCAAGATAGCCCTCCAACAAATCCCTAAACTGTTTTGCCTACATGTACAAACAAATACACACAAGCCAACCCATCTTCAATGAAAGGGTTGAAGAAAAATGGCCTGTAAAGATTGTTTTGACATGTACAATGAAATGAATCTCTCAATCCTCAGCTCAATCGAATGCTATGAGTACAACAACAACGACAACGACAACAGTGCCTATACAAAACCCTAACTTTATGTCTCCGTTTCCATTTCCATAAATAATTCTCTCCTTGGCCACTGATCTTTGTCGGGTGAAGCAAACAAGGCCACTGATATGTCAGCCAGCTTCTTCCCAGTTAATCGAGACCTAGGAATTCTTGCTTGTTTTGGAGCATTCGGAGCTTCAACCTCGTTGAACTCACTAAAATCCTCCGAATACATAGAATCTTGGAAACCCAATGTTTTCCTGGGCGTACTATATGCAAAATGCCATTGCTCTGCAATTAACGTCTGCCAATTTACAAAACCCATATCAAAACCCATACTATTTATACAAAAACAACCCAAAAATAAACCAAAGTTTAATTTACTTTAAAGAAATTAACACTTACAGCTTCTCTAATCACTTTTGATACATGAAACAGCCTCTTCAAGTCCTCATGTTCAACCCCACACAGTATCCTAATCTGTAAAATAACAAAAACCCAAGTTTTTTTTAGCAATGCTGCTCAATCAAATTAGCAACTACATATATATAAGTAATCAATTATTCAGTTATAAAAAAGCAAATATCCATATAACCAGATCAGAAAATTGCTACTAACCAGAATGTCCTGAGGCAGGGCTTCAAGAAGAGACTTCTCAGAACTCACAAATGAGTTCCTAAAACACTGTTTCTTTGTGGGAGTTGTTACAGTGGAATCAATCTCTACACTATTGAATAAAGCAATCCTTTTCCTCCCAAATGATGTACTCCTAACTAACCCTAAACCAAATCCTCCATTTATTCTCGTCATATTCAATACACATTTCTTCCCCAACGCCATTTTCTCTTCACAACTCCAAAGATCTGATTTTTCCATCAAACAAAAAAAAAAACACCAATCAGAATTATCCGAAACAAAACAAACCCATAATCTGAAATTAACAAAAATACCATAGAAATGAAACCCAGCAAGCAATACCAATAACAACTGTATCTATCAACCAATCTCTAATAGATCACCATAAAAAAAAGCACATATATAGATAGAGATATGAAGATAGAGATCTAATACACACCTTGTACAGCAGAAAACCCTAATTTGTAGGCGGTAGTAAATTGAGATTGATGTAACGGTTGTTCTGAGGAAGGAAAAAAGAACCGCCTTCAACTATCGATACCCACTTTTTATACGAAAAACCCAGTTCTATAAAAGCTGTTTTTTTTTTACTATGGATATTCGAATATTTTTAAATAAATTTGGAGATAAATATTGTGGGGGGAAAATCTTTTTGTATTTTCCGATAAAAGATTTTGAGGTTGTATAAATAGATACGAGAAAACTAGCCGTTTGAGGAAAAAAAACGTGGGTGAAGGAGAGAGGTTGAAGGAAACAACGTGGGTGGTTCGAATGACGTGGCCGATTTGGTCGGTCTAACTCGGCTTGTCGGTAGCTTAGCTACCACGTCTCTTGTGCGTAGACTTCTATTCTGTGACGACACGTGTCCAGATTTATTTGTGTCAGGGTGTGACACGTGTAAGAGTATTTTGATCAGGTTGAATGAACGGTGGAGATTTGATGAGGTCGTACGCGTGAGAAGGAGAGAGTTGGTTTGGTGAGAGCCAGTTAGATCCTGAGAATGGGGTTCTTAATAGGCGGCTGACGTCTGTTTTGCGGTCTTCACACGGTGGCTTCAGAGTCAAAACCACGCGGACACGGTCAATAAAATGAGTAATACTATAAAATCTATTAATTAATTAGATGAATGGGTGTATCAATTTTTTTAATTAAACTCACTTATAAAAAAAATTATATGCATTTGCATTTTTACTTTTAGTTTTCATTTGGATTATACAATATTTTTTCCAATAAAATTGTGGTAACAATTTTTTATTTAGGAAAATTTTCAACCACACTCCTTATAGTTTATCATATCTTTAAGGACATCCTCTCTATTTTCTAAATTTTCAGTGACACCCCCTCTAGGTATGTATATCTTCAATGAGACTCCCTCTAGATAAGCATATATTCAATGAGACCCCCTCTGTTTTTTAATTTTGTTTACGTATTAAAATTCGAGTGAATTAAAATTCGATTCAAGTTAATTAAAATTTATTTTTTTACATATTAAATTTTGAGCTAAATAAAAATTATATTTTTTACGTATTAAAATTTGGGCTACTTAAAATTCTATTTGAGCCAATTAAAAATTATTTTTAATCGACTCAAATCAAATTTTAATTAACTCGTATTGAATTTTAATCAGCCCAAATTTTAATACATAAAAAATATAAATTTTAATTGACTTAAATTTTAATAAATCAAATTTTAATTGACACGAATTTTAATAAGTAAAAAAATATAAATTTTGATCGACTCGAAAGCGAATTTTAATCGGCGCTAACAACTCGGGTAGAGTTCAAATCGACTCAAATTTTAATATGTAAAAAATAAATTTTAATAGGCTCGAATTTTAGTAAGTTAAAAAAAAAATTTTATTCAGCTTCAATCGAATTTTAATTGGTTCAAATTTTAATATATAGAAAAATAAATTTTAATCGCCTCGAATTTTAATAAAATTTTATGTAGAAAAATTAATTGAGGTTTATGTAGGGGCATTTTTGGTATTTTAGATTAATTTTTTTTGTTAGAAATGATAGTTTAATGATAGGGGGTGTTAGTGATGTTTAAATATAAATTAAAATGGGTGTCAGTGATGTTTTTGATAATAGAATGGGTGTTCTTGAAGATATAGTAAACTAGTAATGGTGTGGCTGAAATTTTCCTTTTTATTTATAATTCTATAATTTACTACATAACAATACACATTTTTATATAATAATGAAATAATCTTATAATTTTAAAAAATTATAAAATAACTTCAATATGTTTAAAAAATATTCGAACATGTCTAACACATGTCTAAAAGTGGAACCACATGGGGACTAGGGTGGGCACTCGCCCCTCTCCCCTCACTTTTGGATCACCTTTGATGAGAATTTATAAAATTATTGAGTAATACTATTTGGACTTAAAAATTTGACCTAATTTGCTAACATAATGATATGGTTTCATAGGAATCATTGGATCAACACTAAGTTTCAATATTTGATGGGGTCTATAGTAAATCTAAAGGTCACAATAATTTAGGTTGGTAAATAAGGTCCCAATAACATTGCTCAAAATTATTTAATACACTATATTTGCCTCCCCTAAATTTTTAAAATTTCAATATGGTTCTAGCCTTTTCTTTATTCAATAAATTAGTGGTCCATTAATCCTCTAAAATAAATATTTTATTTTTAGATTGAGTAAATCAGATATAATAATCCTGATCTATTTGTATATTGACCAAAATATAATTTTTTTTTATCTAACAAAATGTTCGCTACTTTTTAAGAACAACTTTTAGTGTTTATTTATCTTTTTTTTAGTAATAGTAGTTTATAATCTAATAAAATACGATTGAATACAAAAGACAAAATGTTGTAACTCGATGATATTTCAAACTATTTCGAATAGAAAATTCTTTTTAAGTTTTTCAACTAAATAAAGAATGATTTTATTATGGACTTGTGATTGCGCATTAATAAAATATTAGTAAAAAATTAAGTTACATTTAATTAATATGCAAAATTTTAGAGATTTTAAAAAACATTGTATTCTATTGAAATACATAATTGAATTTAATACCGAAAACATTATTTTGTGTCTTTTTATTCAGATTTTGTTTCAGCTAAATAAAAATTGAATTTACTATTTTACAATAATTTTTTTAAGTCTTAATGTTTTGTCATTCTTGAACTTAATTTTTTTGTATCAATTAGTGAATTATTTTCGGTTGTATTTTGCCCCTCTCATAGATATACCTTGCTCCGTCCCTATTAACAATAATATTAGTTGCACCTAATTTAAAATTTAATTGGTAGAGATCTAATGGTTTGTGACCATTAGATAGATAGTAGAATTTATTAAATATTAAGACTCACTATTAAACTAAATATTACAATGAATTAGATCTTTAAATTAAGTCTCAATAACATTATTCGAAAAGTTAACAATCATTATTTAGGTAGGGGTATATTTAAATTGATATCAACAAAACACAATATTAGGGTAACATACAATTAAATATATCTAAATTTTATTTCAAAAAATACATGTCTAATATGAAGGGAAAAAAATTAGGGGAGACATGTGCCCACCACCCTAGCCCAAGGGTGACTCCGCCCCTACACACACGCATATATATATATATATATATATATATATATATATTAAATAATTCCTTATTCAGTACTGATTTGAATACCTAATTAATCCTTTTTCAATATTCACTCACGTATTACATTAACTCAATCTTTTTAGCATGAGGTTACTCATTCTATATCGGAGAATTAATTTTAAAAAAATACTATGTCAACTTAATTTGTTAACTTAATGCATCATAACTATTGGATTGATAACAAATTTCAATTAATAGTGGAGTTCGCTGTCAATCTAAGAACGAAGAATGATTGAGTCAATAAATAAGATTAACAAATTAGATTCAAATAATATTGTTCTGTTCTTAACAAACGATTATGTAAAATATTATTACCTGAATGAAGAGAATCTTAAATTGGACATAGATAAAATTTTAAATGATGGTAATTAAAAAGCATAGTTTATAATCGCAAGGGTAGCTTAAGTGGTAATAAGGACAAGTTATAAACTCAAACGTCTGAGTTCGTATTTTGACAATCCCTTGGAACTAGGTTATAAATGATTTATCTCCTATGAATACTTTAATTCTGACGTAAATGGTCTGCCTTTAACCCGGAAAACGAATTAATCGAGGTACACGTAAGCTGATCCGAACACTCTTAACCGTTAAACTAAAAAAAAAAACAAAAAACATAGGTTATAAACCACCATAAATTTTGTCCGGCGACCAATCTCTCTTCTCCCCAATTCCTTCCCATTTGCCAGTATGGACTTGGACAATATGGCTCTTCCTTTTCCCATAACCCGCATCAACCCATAACCCTTTACTTTGATTCAAACCTTGCACCTCCCAGGTAAAATAGACCAAGAATCACTTAAGACACCTAATGATCACATTAAGCTTTGGTCGGACCAGTGAAGTAGATGTACTTGATCAAATTTCCCGGTTGAAAATAAAATCTCCCTTCTTCGGTTTTTTTTTTTTGGGTTACAGAATGTCTAGACTTGCACTGACCACTCTCTGAAACTTAATGGCTGACCACCGTAACTTGAACTGAGTTAGAACATATTCCTAAAGGGACATAGGTTGCTACCCCTTAAAGGGTGTGAAAAAGAAGTAAACCTGAAATCTCTAAGTTACTAAAAACCAAACTCAACTACTGAACCACTCTTAAAAGGGTTCTTAATAGTATGCATCAACAACTACCCTTCCATAAAGAAAGATGCCAATCTGCACAATGGTGTAATTCACCCTTGCCATTTCCATATAATCAATGTAGGTGACATCAAGTCAAAGATCATCTGAAGAAATACGAAATTAGATATATAATTTGTGGGGGGTGGGGGGAATTCAAGTTTGCTCAAGTAACTTTGCAACACTGTATAATTGGTAAGGATACAATAAAGAGTTGATTACAATAGATGTTCAACACATCTATTTTCAAGACAATCGCCACTGTACAAATCAAGGATCCATAGTGGTAGCAGCATCATCCTCTATTGAAGAATAGGAGAAACTCCAGACAGAAGCACAATTTTCATCACCTACAACAAACAAAACGGAAAATTTTTCATGAATAGGGTGCACATTGGTTTTGTGTTAACATGACACTATCCTAGAACAAACATAACTCAGATTCAATCCAAAGCAGCAGGCTGATAGCCGAGCTGTGATGCGATTGGGGTCTGATACTGGACCCTAATTTTCCTTCACATTCCTGGGATCTATCTATAAGGTGATCTTTTGGGGGAATCTATCCTTCACAGTAGTCAGTAGGGTGGGATGAACTCTCTTAGATCATTCAGACCCTATGGACCGGAACTCTCTCTCTCTCTCTCTCTCTCTCTCTCTCTCTCTCTCTCTCTCCCCCCAATATGTCCCGCAATCATACGATACTCTACTGCACTTGAATCACCACCAAAGTCGAATTCAACGCACCCAACCAAGTTGCAACTAGAAGTCCTGAATTTAAACAGTAGAACACTGACACAATGCAACAGACGTATACATCACATCAACATCCAGTCAGTTCATGCATCTCTTATTGCTTTCTGGACTGAACAGAGATATACATCACACATCAACATCCATAGCAGTTTGTGGGAATGAAGAACATCCCGAGGATGATTACTAAGAAGAGATATGAGCACTTAACTTAGAGCCTCATTCGACATAGAAGAATTTTTAACAAGAAAGGCAAGGACAAGTTCCAGATAAGGTGATAATGGACGGGAAAAGGTTTTTGCATTGTAAAGGATTGATGAAAATACCAGTTAAGCTGAAATCCCTGTCCGAATCATCAAGAATTCCAAATCTTCGGTGCCCGGACGAAGATGCTGCCATTGGCAGAAACGGATGGAAAGAGAAACCACTAACAGTATCTGTATGGAATAAATCTCAAGATATGAGTAATAGAGGAAACCAAGAATGTATGCTACAGATGAAAGCTTCTTTCAAAACTAAGATAAAAGTACTAATACCTAATGCAGCTTGAAAGCATGACACCCACTGCCCTGTTTGAAGATCATAAATATGAACCAAACCATCCTGGAAGAAAGATTGCACGAAATTGAGACATTTGATCTGGTTATAACATAACAAGTGTCCACGGAGATGAGGGGAAAGCTAAAATGATACCTGACCACCAGTACCAAGTTTTTGACCCAGGGGCTCAATATCAAACTGTATCCGTTGATTGGTAGTTTCTGATGATCTGTATAGTCTAATCATACAGTAGCGAGATCAATAAGATAAACAACTAAATATATGAAGTCATTGAAATTTAATTTTGTAGGTATCTTTTAGCATCATCTTCGCTTGTTCAACCAAGAAAAAATGACTTACTTGAACACAATGTCAACAGTTTTGCGAATATCCCAGCAAAGTATGTAAGGGTCCTACAACATATTTGAGGATATCACTTTAACAAATGGTGTATATTCAGATTATATGCACTCCTGATGCTATCATAAAATAAGCAGCTAACAAATATAATTCAAGGTCCATAAAGAGAGAACAGCAGATGTTAAGCTACAATATAACAAAATATAAAAAAAATACATATGAAATGAAAACAAGGACCAATTTTGCTGCACAACACCAAGCCCAGGCCACAGGCATTTTGTTGTTCTCTATTACAAATGACCATCATTACCCCTCCTCCAACCGACCACCCCTCTCTTCTTGAACCACAAAGAAAGAAAAGAACTCCTCATATGCAAAATTCTATTTCCCTTTACAAGGGGAAAAGAAGAAAAATCAGAGTTTTATCATTTTGATTTAACTTACAGGTAACAAAAACGAATGTGTAGAAACTTTACCTTTCGGCCCCCAGTATATAGATAATTGCCATCTTTTGAGAATTGAACCTGAAAAAGTAGAGTTGTGTTTGAGGAGTTATTCTTGTGCATCATTACCAGCATTCAGAATAGATGTCAATATATGCCCACTTACATGTGTCACCCCACCTTCTTGTCCATGCAGAACATACAAGAGTTCCATATTATCTTCCCTGTATATCGCAGTAGTTTGGCTGTAGGAACCCGTAGCAAGCATCCCGGTATGACTTGGACTAAAAGCAATTGAGGAGATAATACCTGAACGCATAAATGAACAAACTTGTTGACATTGACCACAACTTAATAGTTCTAACATGAAATTACAGTTTAAGAATGGTATGCAATGGCACGGACAACACTTGAAAGCCAGGGTCACAGCAAGCTTCCAGAATTGCTTTTTGGGCGGTAAAAGGTACAATGAAAAGTAAAAAAATCTCAAAAACAAAAGTTTCCACAAAGCTCTAGAGGAAGCTGTTAATGGCACTACCAATACCCCTTTCCAATAAGCATCATGATTATCTTCTGAAATACCTTATTCTGTGCTGCTTTACTCTGTTTATGCATGAAGGCTACCTGATTTTCGCAAAATACGACAAATCCCCAGTATATACAAACTTTATAAATACCCAAGAAACTAATTCAAAGATTAAATTGGCGAGCAACTGTCACATCCCACATGGATACTTCATACATGATAAATTCATGAGTGCTAGAGTTCTTGCAGTGAATTGGGCAGTGTGCCATAGAAGATCCATTGCTCATCCTTTGTTGGCTAGACAAGAAAAAATACCTTCTATAGAACTACAACACACTAATTTTAAGATATAGAGTAGAAAGCATGCCTCTATATAAGATACGAAAAAAGTACAAACAAAAACGTCTGATGTTGTTTAATCTTTTTAAGTTATACCTCATTTGTTACCATCCAATAGTTAAATGTGGTGAACATGGCAATATTCAGACAACTACCTGCTTGCCCTTCTTTATTTCCTTGAAGAGTTGAATGTTGTCCAAAATCTCTACCAGGTCGATGAACATCAAATACTCTGATAGATTTGTTATATCCAGCATATATCCTGCAAAGGGAATAAATAAACTTAAATTTGATTAGGACTCAATAAGTATATTACATTCAAACCCTACTCAAACAAGAATAAGAAACATAAGGATCTATATATGATAGCTCATCGAGAACAATAATAACTGCATGGTACGATGCAACAAACCACCAGTCCACCCTAATACAAAGACATTTCATTGCCAGGATATAACTTCTTTTTTTTTTTTGAACAGTTTGCCAGGATATAACTGGATTCTAATGTCTATTAGAGATATTAGCACAAACCAAAGAAAATATAAAACCAAAAAAAGAAAAAAATTCATTAGTCGTAACTGCATGAGAATCAAACAATATAGTGACGTACTCATGCCTGGCAAATTAGTCATGTAAGCAAAGAACCAATCCTATAATGATAAAGATAAGAATTTATCAAAGAGAGTTCCATCGCAGATTGTATGTGTGCACACAATTTCAGCTTGCATACAAAAACATCTTTTTCCACTGAAAGGACATTAATTTTCTTGCCTCACATGTGGATAACTCTATCTCAATGAGGCCACACCGAATTCTGACCTACAGCACGACAGCTTTGTAGGAAGTCTGATAATCCAACTTTAGGAAAAAAGAAAAAGGAAAGGTATAGAAAATGAAAAAAATCAATGCAAAAGAAAACATATTTCCAGGCAAGAGAGTCTACATCATGATACTTTTCCGACCTTAGATGCAAGATCTCTATACAATCTTCTCTCCCCCATATCTGTGCCCATATAAATAATACAACAAAAAGAGACATACTCAGACTTTCTCATACCATAGTTCATAGTATGATCAAAGGCAGCCATCAAAATTAGTATGGAGCTCAAATGAGAAGTGCAAATCAAATTAGCAGCAGGCTCACCTTACTAGAATGTCATTTCAGCTCCCTTAAAGAATTTCATTGTTGAACACTTGTATAATTTATAACAAACAAAAACAAATCATAATGCACGACAACAGAATTATTATGGATTTGAGGGCAACAGGTAAATACCACAAATTCCAGTATTTAATTGATCCACAATGAAATATTATATAACTAAAAAATACGGAATAGAAAGTTGGGGCATATTCTGAACCCTTCAAAGAATTTAATGCTTACTTGGCTCCAGTGGGGTTGAAAGCAACCGAAAAGGCAGCAGTGATTTCATCCATGGCATCATATGCCCGATATGTGCAACGCAGCTGCAATTCCAATTTATTCAACTGGTTACTGACCATATATAGCCTCAAAATACCATTACAAAATGGTAAAGAAGTTTTTTTCTGTTTTACAAAGGGTTTCCCAGCAAATTTTCATAAGACAATAGAGGATTGGTGTAACAAGCCAGAGTAGGACATTAATATTAACATATACTGAGAGGAGTATTCAATTTATGTCAGAATTAACTCAGAAAACATATTCACAAAATGCAAGTTGGCAATAAGGATGCAGCACCTGGCCAGAAGTAGCATCCCAGAGATGAATAGGATGATCACGAGTTGTACTTGCAAAAACACAGGTACATGGGTCTGAAAAATTAGCCATGTTATAGAGTTAAACTTCCGATGTTACACCGTTGATCACCACTGGCATGATTGAAAGCATACACTGTATATTTAGTAGATAATAATATCCCCCCGTCAAGAAAGGCAAGAGATGCACCTAAAGCAGACATGTAAGGGTACCAGCAGTAGTCATATACTGACTCTCCCTCGGTCACAACAAGATTTGCAGTATAAGAATCTGCAGCTAAGCAGTATCACTGTAAGGAGAAGTAAGAAAAAATCAAATAAAAAGAGTGGAAACTATTAACAGTTAATGACAAGAACTATGATACTATTTTTGTGGGACAAATGCACCTATTTAATTCTATTAAGAAAAGAAAGAAAGAGATCAAAAGGATTTTTGAATATCTATTCAATCATAAAACTCTTCATTCAAAGTAAAGCACGAAAATGTAAAGGCTTACCTGCATCAGCAGAACAAGCATTCGCATAACCACCACTTTCATTATCCGGTCTAAAGGAGAGAGAAGAAAGTACAGTCATCAAATAAAATCAGGTTTTTATACAAGTTAAGACAACAGCATGTAAACAGAATCAAAATAACAGATGGTAGCATTGCTGATCCCTTCTTTTTTTTCTCTCTTTCTTGTATGATTTGTTACTTGTTAGTTGTTTGTTTAAAATAAAAGGAAGTGGAGAGACAAGAAAAAAGAAGAAATGGGAGAAAGTAGGATACTCATCCTTTGTTTGGGAGTTTCTAAGGAGTAGGAATAGAAAAGAAATGGAAGGATTTGAATCATTTGATAGCCCATATGCACACCTTTTTTTGCCCCTCCCATAACTAGAAAGATCTGGAGAAAAAAGCAAGGAAGTTAGAGATTACCTTGTTTGCCCTGTGTTTTTACATGAAGTGGTTTCTATTTTAGCCTTCTTACTAACAAAATAAAATACCTCATTGCATTACTTTCTTTGCTCGTAATTCTATTTCTCTAAAACAGAGGAGCAATTATCAACCTCATTTTCTTTACTTTAACGTGTAAGAGAGAGGTGGGCTACTATTTTCTCTCTTTTTCTTACCTCCTAAAAAAAATACCCTTTTCTTTTACCCAATAGATCCTTCAAATTAGAGCAATCTCACAGCAAGACTCAGCCGTCCTTTAATTGCGACCACAGGCACAACATACGCATTAAATTATCTATTGCTAGAAAGCTTCATCCAAGGCATCAAAACGAGCTAAAGATTAAAAAATACAGTAATTATTCCTAGTCAGTAAGTGAAAAAAGTCCCACTTCGATATTACATGCATCTCGTCTTTCCCATATATTCCCAATTCAGCCCAAATATTCAGTTATATATACGTTCCTGCAACTACCAACCCATTTATGTTTAATCAATGTGATGTACCATCAGCAGCACACATTGGCTTCATTATTCATAAAATCAAAACACCCTAATTCGTCAAACATTACACAACTTAGCCCATCACTGCATATCTCTCATTTGGTTACACTTGACATTTATGACTTCACATTACTTCAAGTATTGCATTTTTCTCTTGTGTATAGGCTATATAAAGCTTAACTTTTATTCAGAATTACAGGGATAAAAGCTCGTGCTGGTAACTGCGACATTGTGGGTTGGATTGGATATAAAGGCAGCTACTTTAGGTTGGTCGAATAAAAGAACGGGTCCCGGTAGACCCCTACTAGTAAAGGGCAAGTTTGTCAATTTTGTTTTGGTAATGGAAAAAAAAATATAAGTTCAGCTCAATGGACGTTCACATCACAAACACCACCCGCACACACATATACACACATAAAGAGAGATAGATACATATATTCCTGCATATATATACATACAAACTTACAATGTGAATATACGAAGGGAATTATCGTCAGAGCACGTGAGGAAACAAGAACCGTCCGGCGACCTGAAATCATTCAACAAAATCAGAAATCGAAGAAAGAAAAACAACAAATTATGGTCCTTACCAGAAGGATTTGTAATGAACAGAACAACTGGGTGCAAACAAAATTACCATTTGACGCCTTTATGGAAATTATTAGGGTTTGAGGGGGTTCTGAACTGTTGATAGAAGTGGTAAGTTCTATATGGTTGAACATCGAATCGAATCACCGGCCAAGAGTAGGCTTGATCGGCTAGTTGTTCTGTGATTTCTGCGGCTTCAGTGTCCAAATTGGTCTGCTGATCTTCTTCTTCCTCTCCCATTGGTTCTGTTTACAGACAATGCTCCAGTTTAAGCTCAAGGGGGGTAGAGTTGTGTTCTTTGGGAGTGTTATATAAACCGCCATCAAGGGTTTTGGGTTTTAAAGAGTTGGGCGAATTGCGCTTTACACCCTTAAAGATTTTAAAATTTTTATTTTGTATCTTCAAAAATTAAATTTTTCACATTACACTCTTAATGTATTAAAAGTATTTTAATGTGACATTTTTGTTAGTTTTTGCGACAATGTTAATAGATTGGATTTTGACGAAAAAAATAACGAAAGCTAACAGAATAATCATATTGCAACACTTTTCATACATTAAAAATACAATACGAAAAATTAATCTTTGAAGGCACACTGAAGTCAAAGTGAGTTATGGGTTGGGCTCCTCCTATATTTGGATTTGCTTTTGCTCCAATAGATTTTTAGAGAGTGAGTCTAGAACAAACTTGATTAGGCATGACATTAGTGTCATTGCATCAAGCCACGAAAATAATATTTACACATCTTTGTTCGATTCTTCTCCACCAAGCACGAAAGTATAAGAATAATTATAGGACGGAGGCTGCTTAAGGAAACTCCGATTCAAACCACTCTTTGGCTAAGAGGCATGTACCTCATCCAGATCACTATGATGGGGGTATTTTTTATTTCAGAACCACAAAACTTGTAAGAATCCTTTTCTAGCTTCCTCTACCCCTTAGAGATGCAAACGAGACAAAAGTAGATCCGAGAGAAGGCTTCAACTAAGATAAATAGGTAGGGAGATTGACTAAGTAGTAGATATGGGATTAAGGGCACCTCAGGAGGGATCTACAAGAAAAAAAAGATTATATTATAGGCAACAGCAGCACCGGCTCTAAGAAGTCAGAATCGAATCTTTCTGTTGACATTCATTCATGAATAAAAATTCAAAAGCGTGAAGTGAGCGCTTGTAGCTCTTCACCTGCTTCTTATTAGGGTGACCATGTTAGCCGAGTGTGGGAATGAGTTGCTCCTATGGGAGACACTCTCATCCATCAAGTTTTTAAGCAATGAATCACACTCAACTTTATCAACTCTAGTCAGATTCAATCTTTACTTCTTGATCATTTGGAATATAGCTTTTTTTTTTCTTGTTATTTGATTTATTGTCTCTCACTTTAGTGCTTGGTCTATTGGATGACTTTTTCAGCCAATAACAAAATGTCGTGTGCTAAATTATTATTTTTTTCTCCAATCCAATTGTTCAACGTGCATTTGGTACTTTAAATATGATAGGGAGATGAACTCATGGTTCGTGTGATTGCTTTAAACAACATTGCAAGAGAATTGGTTTTATAGTGCAATCATTTCCTAAAACCCGCATTTTGCTCCTCTCCAATTGTCAAATAATTGGAGTATTTTTTTTTTTTTTTCGGAAACGGAGAAATCTCATGGCCGATTCTCAGCGAGTAGAAGTACACTTATGTTGCTCAGACTCGTAACTCCGAGTATAACCAAGGGCAGAGCTCGAAGTATGAACCGGTCCCTCAACTCATACACTAGTTAAATCAAAACTTGCGTTTTGCCGAGAACTCAAGACCCACACCAGAGACTTGAATACGATTCGTCCAAGCAATTGAAATCTTGTCCTACCAAACAATCACGCTCTTGTGCCCAGTGGACTTCAAACCCCTGACTTCCCACCGGGAAGCCAGAGGCTCTGGCCAACTGGGCTATCCCAGTTGGTTATAATTGGAGTATCCTTAAAACCCCATTATTTGAAAGGAAATGGCAAGTTATTGTTTAGCCTTTCTAAAAATAGTTTAGGGGAAGCAATGGCTACATTGGTGAGGCATTACTGAAGGTCTGCAATGGACAACAACCATCCCTATATGACGCACATTAAGCCTGTAAAGTTGGGCAGTGAAGCATCAGGCTTCATGAATGCAATATATAAACAGTAACAAATTCAGAAAACGAAGAGCTGTCCTAACAATACATCATAAGCACCCTTTGGAACAAAAACGCAGTTACCCAATGAGGAAGACCACGAATGATTGCTGGTTAAACGTTAGCGGCTAATGGACAACATTGATCGCTAAACTACGAACATTTCGTAAATCTTGACTCAAGCTTAGGGCTTGAAGCCTTCCCCAAATACCCAATGGATTAATCTTCAATTCAGTGCTCCTGCTATCATGTTAAATTCGCATGTAGGCAACAGCAAATGCCAAGTATAAGAAATTGAAGTCACAAATGAAAAATTTATAGTTATGATAGTGGCATAAATAAGGGTAGTGTAACACATGACTAACCAAAATCATCAGCAATGATCAAATGTCACTCCTTGCGTTACGTAAACACACTCGATAAATTATTTTCTGTCACTAAATTTATTCCCATCTTCCTTTCTCGAATATAACTCGAAATGTGCAATTCTTGAAAATAAATTTGCCTCCACCTTTCCAATATTTCTCGTAACACCCATCTGTGATTGTAGGCCTTGCATAAAATCTGATAACTGGTGGAGTATTATTGTCACAATCTTTTCCTTTCCAATGAGAGATTATAGGCAATCCCACAGGCAATGGGGTCCAAAAATCAAATTTCAATAGCTATAAATGACTGTCACCCACAGGCAGAGAGCTTTTCAGATATGGGTCGTCCCTGCACTTTGAGTATAAAGGAAGTTCAAGAGCTCTCTCTGCAATTTCCCTGTCCTCGTGAATTTTTGCAATCAGGCTTTCAAGGGATGGGAAATTGGCCTGTCATTTTCCAAGCTCGCTATCAGTAAACTTGAAACAAGGATTAGAGGGATTGAAATAACTGAAAGGAATAGCATCCTAGGTTTATATGATACCTCAGGCCGTATATACCCTACAATAACAAGACGTAATTCTTCTCCATAGAAATCCTCATTAAAGTCATGAAGCAACCACGGCTCCTAAAATTATAAAAATGATTTAGAAACTGATATAAGGATTTGCTTAGGTTACCACCAAAGTCCACACTGTACTCACCATGGTCTTCTCAGTGTTGTCAAAATATAGATTCCAGCCAATACTCATGACCATCTTGTAAACACCTCGTGTTGATAATCCAGCCCAACCAAAATAGACCCCTGAGGGATGTTCTGAAAGGAGAGTTGAATAGCCTTCTGTGGACAAATTAGCTGAAAGAACAAAGAGAGAAACTAAAAATAAGTGATTCACTAAAAGGAAAATAAATAAGTGAAAACAACACCACCAATGAGAGAAAAAAAGAACAAGAGAAAGGAAATGGTTAATGGTAAAAACCTTAACTCTCTCAAGTCAATCCAGCAAAAGGAAGACCTCAAGGTTGTCTCAGAAGTAAAAGTAAAACTATCTAAAGCTAAAATTGAACAGCATAAAGGACTTAAGAATGCAAATATTAACTTGAGCTGAGCAAGGTACAACCAGCGGTGTGTTTTGATTTTATGCAAATGACACCCAGAGTTCCAAGATATATTCACAGGGATAGTTGCCGCTTTTGTTTCGTCCTGATGATGGGAAATGCATGCTGCTAAGGAAATGATGACCACATAAAGTTTAGGCACCTGTAGGGATTCCAAGCACCTTTGACCCACGACCAAATCCTTTAATAACAGGACCGCCAACATGCCATGGTTCTATTGGTAAAGTACCCTCTATCCCTGCAATTACAATTCAATGGTTTTGATGAAAATGACTCACAAAAACAACCTAGTTAGAATACGGTAGTAACAGTGGTAGATGTTTACAATCTTGAAATGGAGGCAGGCCCCACTTTTCAGGTCGCAAATCAAGAAGAGAGTTGATCACCTCATCCGCCGAAGTGTAAAGATGGGATTGTTTTGGAAGAGATGGTACAACAACCACTTCAATTCCAGCAGCCTTACCAGCCATAACACCTGGTCTGACATGGCATAGAGCATTCCACTTTAGGAAAACTAAAACGGTATTTTTTATCCTCATCAAGTACAAATTATCGTTAAATTCATGTCCAACTGGTCAAAAATACCAAAAAATGTTTAAAAAAAATGTCAGACAGACAGACAAACCCAACTGAAACTCTAAATATGACACTTTCAAAATCATAGGTGATCAACTTGTCTCAACGTAATTGTTTCATGTCAACACCACAAAAGCTTATAAAAACATCACTTTGATGTGTGGTGCAGGTGTACCTATCCTTCAATTGGTAGATGGTTTCACTGCATTTGAAATGGAGTTTCTTAGGTCTACCAGGGCAACTTGATTTTTGCATAAAGCAAGCACATTGTCCAATCTTTTTCCCCAATTCTACGGAATGGAAAAACTACATAAATGACTATAAAGTCTCGGTCTCATGTTTCAACTGGATTTGTTAACATTAGACGTCTGGAGACAATATGTTCAAATTTCCAAAAAAGAGACAAAGGTGTAACGTACAACTCTATTAACCAATTGATACAGAGAAGCACAAGTTTTATGACACTGACATCCATAAAAGATTATGTTTTCTGTTAAGCTGACTAACAAAGGTGTAAATTTTTTGACATACTTAGATTGGTGGTTGCATAACTGAATAAGATAGAAATTGTAGCAGAAAAAGAATATGAAAGAAATAAATTCCTTGTAGATATAGTTAGAAAATTAATACCACATGTGCATCGAAATGGTTGTTACAAACTTACAAACAACTGATTAATCTAACGAACTTCAGTAGCTACTAGCTATAAACCTAATTCTCAGCATTGAGAGTCAACCAAATTGAAAATGATGAAGGAATCAAGCGACCCTTTATGGAGACTCATAGCTTTGTGACTACATGATCGAGGTTTGCAGGTAATATTCACAGGTACAGCAGAAACTCAAGCTACAATATAGTTCTTAATTCTTCAAATAGTCCCAGTGAGTTAATTTTGGTGCAGTCAGTTCTAGGTAGTATTCCCACATACTTTTTATCTTTATTAAAAATTTCAAGAAGAGTATCGAAAAAATGATGAGGAATTTTTTGTGGGAAGGAAGTGGGGAAGGGAAAAAGGATCGCTTGATCAAGTGGGGGTCGTTTCTAAATCTAGGGATAAAGGAGATCTTTCAATTGAAAATTTGGAAGGCAAGAAATGTTGCGTTAGTGGATAGGCATAGGCAGGCTTTGGAGGTTTCCCTTGGAAATAAATTATTTGTGACATTTAGTTATCAAGAGCAAATATGGGTTACATACCAATGGATGAGACACTAATGTTGTTGAGTGGGGAAGTTTCCGAATTCCATGGAAATTCATTTCTCAATGATTAACGAGGTTTTCCCAAGGTGTTAGGTTTGTAGTGGGTAATGGGGAGAAAATAAGTTATTTGGGAGGATGTGTGGGTGGGAGAGTCTTCTCTTTCATATTTGTTTCCCGTCTTTATCAGTTATCTTGTTCTCATGGTTCTTACATTGCGTCTATGTTTCATTCATATGATTATTCGTATTCATGGGACTTTGATTTTTGTAGGAATTGAGATGATAGAGATACCATTGATTTGATCTTCGTTATTGGTATTCTTAGTAATGTTTTAGTTAATGCAAAGTCTGGTAATAAAAGAAAATGGTTGGTTGTTTGATTCTTCGGGGAGCCTTTTCATTTAGATCGTTTTGTTGATTCTTTGGTAGATGAAAATAATTATCCCTTGTTCATTCCTGCTAGGATGATTTGGAAAGTTACAGTCTCTGTTAAAATACAAATTTTCACATGGACGGTTGCGCATGGTAAGATAAACACTAATGACATGCTTCAGAAAAGAAGGTCTCACTCTTGTCTTTCCCCACAGTGGTGTGTAATGTGTAAAGATTATCTCGAGAGCATTGACCATTTATTTCTACATTGTCCAATTGCCTTAACATTGTGATACCATCCGTTTCGTGAAGCGGGCTTGAGTTGGGTGATTCCTGCAACTTCAACTTCTTTGTTTGTTGAAGACAAATAGTTTGGGAAGACTTGATAAAAGTGTTACTCTTTGGAATTGTGCTACAATGGTTACGTTTTGAGTCATTCGAAGAGAACAAAATATGTGAATTTTTGAAAATCGAAGTGAATGTGTGGATGGAATGTGGAACCGTAGTCATTACTTAGCATCTTTTTGCGCTTCAGTAACGAAAGAGCTCAATGAGATTCCGTTTTTTGCTATTTTAGCGAGATAGAGAGCTTCATGTGATTTATAGGCTCTTTTTGTACTTATTTTTCAGTTAGATCTCTTATCCAACTTATTTTCTGTAACTTATCTTTTACTTTTTATTAATACAAGAGTTTGTTTCCTATCAAAAATAAATAAATACCACTTCCCACAACCTGTTCCATATGTAGTTTATATAAGCGCAACCTAATTTAACTGATTTCTTGTTCAAAGAGAAGAGCACATTAATTGACTACATTCTACCTACTCACCATCTTCAAAGGAATTCAACTTTCTAGTAATTATGCCGATTAATACGAGTTAGCAAAGATAACAAAAATTCTGATTAAGCATGCAAAGAACAACTTTCAAGTAACATTTTATGGTTAATAAAAGCATAAAAATCATAAGGGGCAACATCTACCAAGTCCCTAATTGATTCTTTCACATAAGTTCTCAGAAATGCTAAGGGTATGTCATTCAACACAATATGGATCCTTCGAGATAATTGGACAAAAGGACAACTGAGTGCTGTTAAAAGAAATCAAAAAGCAACTCACATTGAATCTTCAATGACAAGACAGCTGGAAGGATCACTGTTCAACCTTTTAGCTGCTTCAAGGAATCTAAAAATAGTAAAACTGATAAGGTTAGAATGTCAGAGAAAAACATATCAATGCCATATTTCGGCAAGAAACAACCAATGTTGAAATCAGGACCAACTCCTGTGTTTTGTCCCTTACATTTCAGGAGATGGCTTTCCTACAGTTACTTGGTCACCGCCAATGATGACAGAGAAGGATTCTTTCCAGCCTGTGAAGGGAAAATAATGGGTAAATAAGCTCAGGAATAACATACACAGAGCAAGAACTTTTCATTGCATGTCATAATCCCACTAGCTTATTTTCCTCATCTGTTAGAGAAGAACATGGTTGAGGTCTCTAAAACATACCAGGATGGTAAGATATCTTGTCCTCAATGTTTGCCCTAGGGGAATTTGAAGCCAATGCCATTTTGACGCCATGGTCCCTCAAATGTTTGATTAACCGATTGGCACCGGGAAGAGCTTTGATATTGCCCCATCTACAATGACAATTGCATTAATGCATTTAGAACAAACTTTGGGGAAGGGAGGAGGGCAATTAAAGAATTTATGATCAGCCTGTATGAAACTAACACATAAAGAAAAGCCCAGAGTGTAGTCCATATCTCCTACTTGGTTCCACAAAATCCAAATTTTTTACATACTTGACTAAGGAAAAACCTTACCTTAAGAAAACCAGTGAACAGAAACATCAAGCAAATTGATGATTCCCTAACCCATTCTCTTCCCTTCAAGAACTCTCTCCTATATCTTAAGACCGAGCACCCACATCCACCACTATAAGAAGGAAAATGTAATTTCCAATGCAATTTAGTAGAATAATTTATTCAAGCTGGTCGGTGAGATTTGGGTTTATCCTTCTACAGTAGAAGAATTGTTGCACATTAAGTTTTGGGGTTTGGAAAGAAAAATGAAGCAAAACTACTATGGAACTGTGCTTTGATGGCACTACTTAGGTGCATTTGGATGGAGAAGAATACAAGAATATTCAATGATCATATTCTTCTAGTTAGTATAGGAAAGAGTTGTTTTTATGGCTTCTCTATGGACCAAAGCCACAGGAAGTTTTACAGGGTTACCTCTGTCGAATCTTTAATGGGATTGGACTGCGGCATTGCTTTAGTGTCAACCCATAGTTATTCATTATATTGCGTTATTTATTATTTTTTAGGATATCTTGTCCTCCACAATGTATCCTCTTTTTCGATTCCCTTTTCTAATAAATTCTTCTTTTATCAAAAAATAAATAAAATAGGGGTAAAATGATTTTTGTTTCCTGGATTGTTTTGTTTGTTTGTGTGGGGTGGGAGGGTGTGGATGTGCGTTGGGGTGGGACCATTACCACCAGAGTTTCTTTCCCAAAATTTAGAAAGCTTCACATCTCAATAATGATTGGGAGGACTTACGCCGTTAAAACCTGCATGTATCTCTTTTTCTATGTAAACTAAAATTTCTACGGCTTCAGTTATATGAACCACCATACTAGAAGTCTTTGGACCACACAGATAGCTAACAATTAAAGTTAAGATACAAGAGAATTACTGATCACAGAACAGCGGGGTAATTTCTGAAATAAGTGTATCCGTTGGTATGGGAAGCTCATAATCTTCCACAATTGCAGCTGCAGCCTCTGAAGGTGTCTTTCCTACAATTCTTTGAGCTGTTTTTCCCTCCCATTGCTTCCCATACTTAACCAAGTAAACTTTTAAAACATCACTTACAATGCCATCTGCCATGAAATAGAAATTGGATTATGAATAGAACAGGAAAAAAGCATTAACACTAAAGTGGGCAGGCAGCAGTCAGAGCTCGACATTGACCAAAGGAAAGGCCGAACCAAACAGTAATATGAGAACAAGAACTGATTTGTATGTTCCATGTGCAGCTTATAGGCACACATCGGAACCGTATATTAATGATGTTTACATTAGGAAAATTCCAGAATTTACTGTATCTTTGGTGGATTGTATTATTGGTTGGCATCATAAAGGAACAATCAACATTATGCTTCCCAAAATATACTACACATTATTCAAGACAAGAAGCCCACCTGTGTTTAGAAGTGTACCATCCAAGTCAAGGATTACACTTGACACTACCTTCCTCAAAGAATTGGCCATTGACAATGCAACTAATAAAAAGAACTCTGCATATATATATCCCCCAACACAATATATCTGAAATAGAAACACAAATTAGTTGATGGATTTATTTGTATAGGATACTATCTAAAATAGCTGGTCAAAATATACTTTTTTATTACACTGTCTATTTTAAAGAGCAAATCCTACTAATTCACTCCAACAACGGACTCTATTTTAACTAACTATTTCAATTAACTTTAACTAATTCAATCACAATTCACAAATTCAACCAAAATTCAACCAAAATTCACAAATTTTCATAGATCGTGTTTTTAGTTCAAACCATTTCCTTAGATTTTGTCATTCATTGCTTAACCAGAAAATCATAAAAATTCCAGAAAAAATTCATAGCTAACAAAAAAAAATTCAGAAAAAATATCAGAAAAATTCCACACAACCCAAGCAAAAATTTTCATAATAAGAAAATTTCATTACTTCTAATTTCTTCTCTCCACCAAACCAGAACAGAGCGAAGACAGCGAAAGAGAACCGAAAGACAGATTTCGCTGGGTTTTCGTGGGTTTTTCGGTGGGTTTTTTGATGGATTTTCGGTGGGGTTTTCGTGGGTTTTTTAGTGGGTTTTTAGGTGGGATTTTAGTGAATTTTTTGTGGGTTTTTTTGTGGTATAAATACTCAAGAGGTTCTGAGAGAGAGAGAGAGAGAAAGAACTCCATACTGGGTGGACGATGAAGCTTCTGTGATTGATGAATACGAAATTGGGAGTGCTGTGGAGCTTCTGTGTTGTTGTGGAGCTTCTGTGTGAGAGAGAGAGACAGAGAGAGAGTGAGGAGAAAATTGGAGCGAGTGAAAAGTGGCTCGCTAGCGGGTGAAAACTGTTGGAGTGAGAGGTTATCTAAAATAGCTGAGGGCTCGTTGTCGAGTCCTTTGGAGTTGCTCAAGAGGTTTGAACAAATAAACAAATTTCCTACAGAAAAATACGAAGGGAAAGCTCACTAAATAGTTCTGATGGAATCAATAAAACCCATTAGGCCATAATCAAATTCACATAATATCAAACAGTTAAAAAAAATTTTGGGGAAATGAATGGGCAAGATGAGAAACAAATGATAGACGGTTAAGCACAATAAGAGAGATTTTCTATTACCGTATATGTAGGATTGTGAAGAACTGAAGTGGGTATTAATCTAATTTTCTCAAACAAGTTGAGAGATTGATTTCTTCAATTACCGTACATGTGCGATTGTGAAGGAATTGATGTGGGTATTAATCTGATTTCTCAAACAAGTTGAGAGATTGATTTCTTTTATAGACTGAGAAGCCGAAGCTCAGTCTATTTTCCCGTTGGGTTGGACAGAACCTTCAATTTTTGTGGAGTTAACTATTTATTTGGGTGATAAAAAAAAAAGGGGCAAATTTCATTTTACCCCCTCGTGGTATACTTTGATTGCACATAACCTCCCTAAGATCTGAAAATAGCACATAATCCCCTATAGTTGTTGGACTAAAATGAATAGGTACTCGCAGAGAACCTGTGAGTTGTGAGAATCAGAGGGACTACCAAAAGAAGAGACAGAAAGCTTGAGGGTACTTTGGAACTTTTAACATACTTCTTTTATACCAAATTGCTCAGCGTGAGGTATTCAAACCGTTAAATTGGATGAAAAAGTTGAGGGTGCATTTTAGTCCAACAACTATAGGGGGTAATGTGCTATTTTCAGAGCTCAAGGGGTTATGTGCAATCAGGGTAAACTACAGGAGGTAAAATGAAGTTTCCACAAAAAAAAACTATGGGAAAATTTCAGCCACACCCCTCCTAGTTTACTATATCTTCAAGGACACCCCTTCTATTATCAAAAACATCACTGACACCCCTTCTAATTTATTAAACGTCACTAATACCCCCTACCATTAAACTACAATTTCTAACAAAAACAATTAATCTAAAATACCAAAAATACCCCTAAATAAATCTCAAGTAATTTTTATACATAAAATTTTATTAAAATTCGAGCCGATTAAAATTTATTTTTCTACATATTAAAATTTGAACCAATTAAAATTCCATTGAAGCTAAATAAATTTTATTCTTTTTAACGTATTAAAATTCGAGCATATTAAAATTTATTTTTTACATATTAAAATTTGAGTCGATTTGAACTCTACCCGAGTTGTTAGCGCCGATTAAAATTTGCTTTCAAGTCGATTAAAATTTATATTTTTTTACTTATTAAAATTCGTGTCAATTAAAATTTGAGTCAATTAAAATTTATATTTTTTATGTATTAAAATTTGGGCTGATTAAAATTCAATACAAGTTGATTAAAATTTGATTTGAGTCGATTAAAAATAATTTTTATTTGGCTCAAATAGAATTTTAATTAGTCCAAATTTTTATACGTAAAAAATAGAATTTTTAATTGACTCAAATTTTAATATGTAAAAAAATAAATTTTAATTAGCTTGAATCAAATTTTAATTCACTCGAATTTTAATACGTAAAAAAAAATAAGAAAATAAAGGGGGTTTCATTGAATATATACTTACCTAGAGGGGGTGTGGATGAAGTTTGTCCTCAAATATATCACGGTCAATTTAGTAAAATTGAATTCTAGTTAATATTTTTAATCTGACAGGGAGTGTCACTGAAGATTCAAAAAATAGAGGGGGTATCTTTGAAGATATGGTAAACTAAAAGGGGTGTGGTTGAAATTTTCCCAAAAACTATTTGTTTGGTACTTTCAGAAAAAAAACAAAAAACTATTTATTTGGTCGTTCAACTATATCATTTGTATCAATTGATATATCAATTAAGTTTCTAAAATATATTTTGTATTAATTTAGCCTTTTAACTATACCATTTATGTTAATGTAGCCCTTTTGTCGAAATTCGTGGTTAACTTTAACGGAATTCTTCACGTGCGCGTCACATAGGTCAGGGATTAGGATATAGTTTAGAGATCACGTATTGCGCACACGAGGAATTATGTCAAATTTAACGACAAATTTAGACGGAAGGGTCACAATGATGTAAATAGTATAATTCCAAGGATAAATTAACACAAATTATAGTATAGGGGTTTGATTAGCACAAATGATATAATTAAGAAGTCAAATAGATAGTTAACTCATTTTTGTATAATATTTGACGGACTTTTAGTGCGGTAACACCTTAATCACGTTTTATTATTAATTGAAATTTATTATCAATTCAATGTATATGATATATTAAGTCAATAAATAAGATCAACAAATTAAATTCAAATAGTATTTTTCTTTGCAAACATGTATTATTTTTATGTTCAATCACCCGTAAACCATTCACATTTGGTAAATTCAAACATTTCTTATAGCATTTACACTCTCAAAATATTAATTACGAGACCTTTTACTTGATTTCATTCAATAATAAATTATCTAGTATAAATTATAAGTAGACCCTTATATTATGGGTGATCTATTTTTTTAATGAAGATTGGAATCACATTTGGTGCCTAAAATTGGAACTTTAGAATAGAAAGGTCAATCTTTTCTTGAAAGGCATTGCGATTTAAAGGTCAATTTCATTCACTATGCAGGCCTTGATTGGCATATTCCATTTTTTGTCCACAAAATGTAAACGTTTTGCCATTTGGAAATACTTAGAAGTTGTCCTACTATAAAAATCATATAGAACTGCAGGAGAGGTAGAGATTCAAAACTAATCACCAAATCTTATGTCATAGTCAGCTAAATGTCGATAAAAATAGTCTCCCGCAGGATAGAATTACGTAAATTTAATTATTTTTACGCCCTGCAATAACAAAAATCTCTCGAACTGGATTGCTTTTTTAGTTAGATAAATATTGACATGGGTATGTTAAAAAACGGGAAAAGTCGAAGATTCAAAACTCGTGGCTAGTAATAAAAGGAAAAACAAAATGAAATTGGGACACAGTAGAATGTTGTCCAAATCGAATGAATTCCTGTTGTGCTTAGGTCCTCAAAACACTTTTTAGGTAACAACTATTTGAGGCCACTTATGTTTAGTGGTCATTAGGTCATGGGAAGAGACGAAATGGGGTGGGTTGATTCTATAATGGATGTACCAACTTGCAGGCCAACAAAGAGTTGACCACATTCTTGGAGCTTCTTTTGGAGGATTTCACTGCCAAGCCAGTATTTGTGATTGTAGTAGATTTACGTAATGACAGCGATAACACCACCTTATCATTGTCACATAGTGTCATTATTTAATAAAAAAAATAAAATAGACAAAATACAAACCATTTTTATACATGAAATAGTTATTACATTATGCTGACTTAACTATAACTAGGTTCATTCCCGAGAAGAGTAATAAGAGCGGTTAGAGATCTCGTAATCTCACTAGTGAGAGCTTATTGAGGTAGTCTCTGAACGTTCTCATTTACCCTCACTCTTTTTTTTCACAAGCCAAAAAAGGTAAAAAAAAAAAACCACACTAACTGGTCACGCTGTCACTGTCCTTCGAGCACGCCTCCTATGCTTATCACTCACCTTTGCTTAAATAGGAAGGGAGGTGGTGGTCTCATAATCAACGATGAAACAAATGTAGTATACTCTAATTCCTTATGAACAATGGGGATTTGTTAAAAAAGATAGATCCTCAGTAAATCCTCCAATTATTCTGTAATTAGAGAGGAGTCTAACTCGACCTCGTGTGACAGAAAGCTACGGTTAATTCAGAAGGCAAGTGCTTCAGTCACCGTACTGGTGGGAGTGGTGGTGGTGGTGGTGGTTCAACTTAACCCCGAGGAAGTTTTTCTGACTCGTGTGGAAAAATATTAACCCTTCCCAGAATGGCTAAATTGACAGAAAAAAATAACCTTTTCCAATAATCTGATAACCTAATATATCCTTGAGCCAGTATACCCTTGGCAGAACACTCATAGGGTATCCAGTGATTTCAAATCTAAGCACTTGTACAAGAATTTTTTTGCTGATTGAATTCCACCCCCAAATGTACTTGCTTGATACAAAAATTTCACAAAAAGCAACAACATAGCACGATGAAATGAATTGGTTCAAGTGCAACACAACCCAAAATTTTCCTATTATGCAATGTATACAACAAAGAGAGTTCACCAGGTTTATGTATATGTATAAACTAAACAACATCCAAGAAAATGTAGCAGTATGAAAAGAATGTCAGTGCTTGAATATAATTACAGCACCTTTAGAGGATCTAGGGAAGCTTAATAAGCTTTCAGCCACCTGAAGCTGGTCTTGAAATGCACCAGGTACCAAATCATCTTGTCCTACACCGCGACCATTGATGACCATTTTTTCCAATGCCCTTGAACTCTTAAGAAGAAATTGTAAAAATGGAATCTCAAGTCCACAGTGCCCGCCTTCAAAGCCAGAAATCCTAATAGTCTTGAGACGAAGGTCCAAACATCTGAAATGCTTCTGTTTTGATGTCCAATAGCTCTCTCCATCAACATTGAAAAAGTTGGAAAATTTTGCATTGAAGCAGGTCTACACATGAAGATTTCCGTTGAACCAATATTATCTAATAGGTTGCAATGCATATAATCAAATTTTAAAGGGAGTTGCTTAAAGCAACCTCGACAAATCACCAGTGGTAGTCACAGTAAAGACTCCCATATACTTTAGATATAATTGCAAGAAAAGAAATAGAATGTGAAAATATTGGGATGTGGGAGCACATCAGATCAACAGAAAACTCCATCTCCTAACTCTAGAAGAGCCCATTTAAAATTCTGATAAACATGGAACACCTGCCTATTCTCAGAATCACCACGACATCTAGAATTGATAGGAATTATAATACAAGGGGAAAGGAGAGATTGATTGGGAGTGATCAATCATTAAAAACTGATCTAAGCACACCTCGAGTTATGAATGTAAAGCAAATATATGGGAAAAATGTCTCCAGAAAGCAAACCTCAAATTCAAAAGATGGTGGGGTCATGTTTATGATTAATGTCTCCGCATCAGGTGAACTATGTAGCAGGTTTACTATCCCAGAGAGGTACCGTTCCTGGATAGGAGTATGTAGCATTAAACGTTTGCACTTCGGCAAGACAGATGGCAAACCTTTAATCTCCAGCATCGATAGAACCTGCCAATCAAAGCAAGAAGATAAAGAAGCAACACATGAATAAGATAAATCCAATCTGTGAATACTACTAATCTGTGCATAAAACATCCTGGAAGAAGACATCGCCTATTGTTCCGAAGTTCTACAATGAAACTTAACAAAATAGAGATGAGCTTTGTCATCCTTATTGATATATCCCACAAGCAACAATGCGGACTTTATCCGTTCTCATGTGAACTAAAACTTTGACGTCCTTCTTTCTATTGGTCTACAAGATCTAACGTATATCCATAACTGTTGCACCAGATATGAGATCATGCTTTTACAACTCTAGCATGAATTAGACCAAAGACTGTGATAGTTGAAAATCCAACGGTCATTCATTGTTAATTTGCGTCTGTGCACACACACACATAGGAAAATGGATACCAGCAATAAATAACATGACCACAACAGCAGCAGTTGTGATATTACAAACCACTTCTAGTTAAATAACTAAAGTGTTAAAGCAATATTATTACAAGTCAAATATACCGATATCATTGATTATGTTGATTGCCCTGTCATTAGCTTTCTTGTGTTCCTTCTTTTCTTTTGGTCATGAATGCCATGTTTTTTGGTTGGTCGATCTCCTGTTTTTATTAATCATTCAGTAGAGATACTTAAAACAATGCACAAATGGCACACAAGGGCATTCCCCATTCTCAGTAAGAAATATTCTGCATATTTGAGAAACAAATCTTACAATAACCAATCAAAGTATGAAGCAAGACATGCAGCACATGGATGGGAAAAGAAAAACGAGACGAATTAAATTTAGGGCGGAAACAGACCTCAATGAACCAACTTCCAAATGTAAGATACTTAATAAGCTGAATGCTGACTAGCATATCACTTAACATAAATTTCTCCATTTTAAAATCATCACCAGCGTCAGGATCATCATTAGCATCAGGATTAATCTTTGTTAAGTAGAAATCCAGCTTAGCATCAACCGTTGACGATATATTCTCTAGTTGAATAATTTTCCCATGTAAACACCCCAAAATCTCCAAAGACCGAACACCCGGAGCCCAAATCTCAACAACAGAGTTCCCTTTTTTCTGATTCAAATACCCATTAATCACCAATTTCCTCAAACTCCCACCATTAATCTCCAGCTTATCGAAGCCCCAACAATTAAACAGCTCCAAAAATTTCAAAACAGGACTACCTAACACTATATTTCCAATCATATTACCACTTAACTCCGTGGACCCAATTGTCAAACTCTTCAGTGATTTCCAACTAATCAACCCTTTAGGCACAATACCACACATTGATAAACTCAATTTCACAAACGACCCATTACTATACAAATGCTGAGGCAATTGAAAAAGACCAGACCCAAAATTATGCTTGTTGGAAAAATCCAATTTGAGCTCTTCCACACCATGTTTCGTAACGAAACGAAGCCAGACATTAACATCAGCAGAAAAACGACGGTGGTATGCGAAATCAACTGAAAATTTTTTCAGTTTAGGACAGTTGATTAACACTAGGGTTTTGTCCACAAAGGAGATGAACTTACAGAGGTCTTCATCAGGTTGGTTACGGTGGCTGAACATGAGGACCGAGACAGTGGTCCAAAGAAATCTCCATTGCTTTGATAGTATACATGTTTTGACAACATCTTCCATGGGTAGGAAAGAGAAAATATGAAGGAGAATTGTGTCTGGTAAGACAGTGATTCGATCTAGGGTTTGGATTTTAGGTCTTTCTGAGTCTGGTTTTTGAGAATACCTTGAGAGGAATTTCATGCTTTTTTTTTTTTTCTGCTTTTTTCTTCCTCTTCTTCTTCTTCTTCGTCGTTGGGAACAAATAGCTTGGAGTTGAGAGTGTTGCAGTAAGTGTGGTCGACGAGATCAGGCAGTGAGGGACGGGTGCGGCTCCTCTGCGTTGAAGAAGTAATCGCACCGTGTGCGTTTAAATGGAACGGCGCCGTTTTTGGCTGCCTTTGCAATTTTTTTTTTAATTTCCCCTTACCCAAAACGACGTCGTTTTGGGCTAGTCTGAATCCAACAAACTTTTCCCCCGCTTTCTTCTTCTCCCGCTTTCTTCTTCTCCAGCCTGTGTACATGAAATTTTTCTCTCTGTTCTCCCACAGGTTTTCTCTCAACCAGCACACCACCATCCCTTCTTCTCCCGCCTTCTTCTGCCTCAACAAAAAACGACGTGTGTGTGTGTGTAGGATACAAGAGCAATACAGGACATCAGGTACTGTCCAGTGCTGGGATTCAAGCCTAAGACCATTAAGCTTCTGTAATTTTATTAATTAAAAATTTTAATTAAATCTTGTTGCCCACCCTGGGCTCAATTCTTGAACCACCTCCTCCATGTTAGAACCTTTGTCACCTTGCTTGGTATTCTGTCTAGTGCTCCATTATGCTTTAAAAGTTCTTTGACCTGCGGAACCACTGCTGCAGAGGGCTTTACCTTTATTTTAGTGGTTATCGTTTGTTTGGACTTAATGCTCTTGTTTAAACATTGAATGGACTATTGGCTGGGAATTTTGTTTTGTTCTTTCTCAAGTTTATGAAAGAGTATTGCTTAGGTTTTTGGACAACAAAGCTTGAGTAATATTCATTGTGGGAGTAGGATTGAATGATTTTGCTGGGTTGCAATTGAATTTAGGACTATTTATTACTTGACTGCATACTATGAATCAAGTTTACATTAGACCCATTAATTCCTACTTGGTAAACCTTTATTGTATGATTGGCAAACATTTGGGAAAGTTTGCCAGTGCATTGCTATCTTCACGAATTTGTCTGAAGCATTCTAACCCATCTATTATTCTATTGGGCAACGAGGTACTATTATTCGTTTGTGTTGCAAATTTGTGTAATTAAATAATTATACACTTTTAGAAACTAAGGAATGATCAAGGTTTATCATCTCCTTACCTAACTTTAGCAAACCCAATAGCATATATTTGTCACAGTGATACATGGTGGTAATTAACTTCTTTCCAAAATGCATAAAAGAAAAGGAAAAGTTCTGTAGTTTTCTCTCAATGTCCTCTTGAGTTACCAAATATTGTTGTTTCTACATATAGTATGTGTTTCATTAACAACAAATAGTCTTATTCAATTAAATTTCTTATTGTAGGATATTATGATGGATAATTTGGGAGTTAATGCGAAAGATAATATACCTCATATTGGTATGCAATTTGATGTGGAGGAAGATGCTTATGCGTTTTACAATAGTTATGGAGGGTCTGTGGGATTTAGCGTGCGAAAAGACTCTCAGAATAAAAGTTTGAAAGATGGCGTCGTCATTTACAGAAAATATGTTTGTTGTAAACAAGGTAAAAGGGGTCGTGATAAAAGAGACAGCCAAACAAAGAAGCCTCGAGCAGAGACACGAACAAATTGCGAAGCTCATATGTGCATATCTCTTAACAGAGATATTGGTAAATTTGTTGTAACGAAGTGGGAGGACAACCACAACCATCCTTTGCACCTTACTGAATGTATGCATATGATGTCATCTCAACGGAAGGTTACCGAAGCACAAGGCATTAATATTGATATGGCAGCGGATTGTGGATTGTCACTTAAGGCTTCCTATGAACTTTTAAGTACTCAGTCTGGAGGAAAGGAAAGTCTTGGTTTTACTCGTCGAGACCAAAAGAATTACCTCCGTGAAAGGAGGCAACGAGACTTGATGTATGGTGAGGCGGGTAGTTTGTTGAAGTATTTTCAAGCGGAAGCAGCTAAAAATCCATCATTCTATTATGGAGTGCAATTGGATGCGGAGGAGCATATTACTAATATTTTTTGGGCCGATCCAGTGATGATTGTTGACTATGGCAACTTTGGAGATGTTGTCTCATTCGACACTACTTTCAGAACGAACAAGGAGTATCGGCCCTTTGCATGTTTTACTGGGTTCAATCATTTCAGGGAGACAGTATTATTTGGAGCTGCATTATTGTATGATGAAACGGCAGCATCATTTCAGTGGTTGTTTGAGACATTCCTACAAGCTATGTCTGAGAAATATCCTATTACCATCTTCACGGACCAAGATCAAGCGATGACTAAGGCTATTTCTATTGTCATGCCAGAGACATACCATGGGTTATGTACTTGGCACCTTTGCCAAAATGCTTTGAAACATTTGGGGAACATTTATAAGGATGGTTCACAATTTCCTGCTCGATTTAAAGAGTGTGTGTATGGATATGAGGAAGAGCATGAACTATTTGAGGCTTGGGAATCGTTGCTTGCGGAGTATAAATTGGATGATAATATGTGGATGAAAGCCACTTGGGCATTGCGAGAGAAATGGGGGCATGTGTATATGAAGAGGACTTTCACTGCAGGAATGCGAAGCACCCAATTGAGTGAGAGCTTGAATGCAGCCTTACGGAAGTACTTAAAGCCAGACCATGACATTGTTCAGTTCTTTGTGCATTTTGAAAGAGTTGTGAATGATAAGCGGTATAAGGAGTCAGACTCAGAATACCAAGCTAGACAAAAATTACCTAGATTGAAGTTAAAAAGAGCTCCAATGTTAGTGCAAGCAGGGCAAGTGTACACTCCAACTATGTTTGAGCTGTTCCAAGAGGAGTATGATATATTTCAGTGTGCTATTGCTACACCATGTGATGTGTTGGATGGGTGGCATCAATTTGTGGTTCGATTATATGATGAACATAGGGAGTATTTGGTCTTGGTTAAGGCTAATGAGGAGCTAGTCAATTGTAGTTGTCGGAAGTTTGAAATGGAGGGGATATTATGTGGCCATGCACTTAAAGTTTTGGACATGATCAATATTAAGCAAATTCCCGAGCAATACATATGTAAGAGATGGAGACGAGATGCAAGAATGAGTTGTAGGACAGCCCCCATTTTAATGTCAAATGAAGAGAATCCCAAGTTGATGGTGGCGTCACGTTACAGGCAGCTTTGTCCTAGAATGGTACAACTAGCTGCTCGATGCTCTGGTCTTCAACCTGCATATGAATTGGTGTCGCATGGTGTTGATGAATTGTTCAAAGAAGTGGATAGTATGTATGCATCAATTGGTGATGGTGGCGATGATCCAATCCATGAAAATGTTGACCCAAGTGGAACAGAAAATGTTGACCCAAAACTTCTCCAAGTTAAAGGTTTAAAAAGAAAAGAAGGTGGTTACAAGGGTTGGGGTCGACTAAAATCTTGGCATGAGAAAGCAACTAAGAGAAAAAAAGGAGCTTCCCAACCATCACATATGTCTACGGTATCGTATAAATATAATTCTAGATTTTTTTAATTTACTTCATATTTTTATTCACTTCCTATTTTTATAAACATAATTGTAAGTATTTTTGTATTCCAGGTACAAGGTTTCAGTCACCCGTGTACACCAGCATATGGTCATTCGATGTCTTCTCAAGCTTCAAATAGTGTACAAAGTGTTATGGTATGTGACCTTATTGTTAAATTTATTGATTAACATATTTATCAAGTTTATTTGTCTGACCCCTTCTCATTAATGTAGGGTACTCCAACTGATTCAACATATGTGCATTCTTTAAATGACGCTGAATCATTTTTCGTGAATGGGAGATACAACTTGTAATGATGGTGGGAGAATTAGCAGTTATAAGGATGCAGATGGAGACTTCTCATTTTTTTGAACACTTTTTATTTTTAATGAGACTACTAGTTGTTGTAAGGATGCTTGTTGTATTTTTAATGAATCTGATCTTTTTTTAATGAATGTGGTCTTTTTAATGAATGTGATCTTCTTAATGAATGTGATATTGTTAATGAATGAGATCTTCTTTAATGAATGTGATCTTCTTCTTGGTTGTTGATTAGTTTGACATAAATGATGATCCTCTTGAGAAAATAACTACAGCTGAATCTATCCGAAAACTTATAGACTTCTACTGTACTTCTCAGCACTGTTACCTTCATGTCTTCCACATAGCAAAAGCTGAAGCTATCCCCTTTTGAAGTTCTGTTTCTTACATTGAAGCATGAGTTTTTCTGTGCATTTGGAGCAAGTTAATTGATTCATTTGCTATATATGGGGCAGGCAGGGGGAGCATGTGCCTCTTTTGTATTCGGGTTTGTCACATTCATGTCAATCGGAGGATTTCCTTGCTTTGTGGAAGATGTGAAGGTTCTTTTTATATGCAATTGTAGATAAAATTGGTATACTAAATTCCATTTGTTCCAACTGTTGTGCCTTGACAGACATGTCTGCTGTTTGTAATTAGCAACACTATATCTACAATGCCATTCCTGAAGCTGATCACCTTTTTTTTTTGGAAAAAGGAAAAATTTATTCCATGAATGAATGAATTACAAGAAGCAAAAATTTATTCCATGAATGAATGAATTACAAGAAGCAAATCAAACAGAACATTCTAGATACAAGAGGTGGCTTTAATCCTTCAAGGACTTAAACCATTTCTAATTACATTTTGGGAACCCTCTAAGTCTGAAAAACTTCTGCCTGCATCCCCAACTTCATGCTCCATATCAGTGCAGCACTACAGAGACAAAGAATAACAGTCCAATGCAGTCCAGTGCAGAGAGGAAAAACAACTCCATGATCAAAATGCACAGACCAGCTCATAAACATCCTTGCTCATCCCAAAAATTGCATAGCTCATAAACATTCTTTCATAGGCTCGTGGAGAATTTCTTTAGACAAAAGCTGTTGCATCATGGTCTCCACGATAGACTCCATGTCCTGAAGAGAAATAAAATATCAACACCAACCATAGTGTAGTTCCCTTATAATTTTTGGGACAGATGGGAACATATTTAATCAGTTTGGAAGGTGTGATGAGGCTGCAGCAAACAGGAAAGGAAGGTGGTTGATGGTTTATGCAATTTAGAGATAGAAGGACACTTGGCACATTAAGCTGAAGTTAGAATTTTTTGCAACAAATGATCTTTAGAATTCATCTACTGCCTCTTTTTCACTCAAGGAACTTAAACCTTTATAAGATATTCCAGACATATATGACTACCAGTGGTTAGCATTAAAACAATATCATGTGAAGCAATTGATTCAATGATCAAAGATTAAACATTGCATAAACCATCAACCACCTTGTACTTTTTTATCTTTAAAAACTCTAGGTTTGATTCATAGTATTGAATTCAATTTTTTATTCACCGCAGCAAAATATTCTATTGAATTCAATTTTGATTCACCGCAGCAAAAATCGAAGCCAAATTTTGATTCACAGCAGAAAAAGAAAGAGAATTCAGTCCACATCTTTTGTTCTGAACAAGATAAATAATATCATTGTGAGATTGCCTCAAATATATAATTCACTTTTCTGCATTATAGTCCCTGTTAGAAAATCTTGAATTTGACCAGTTAAGTATGCAAGTACTCACATCAATGATCTGTATTTCTGCTAGGAACTCCGTTCAGAGATCTTGCAGCACTTCAGTAACCAAAAATCTGAAAGAGAGTTTAGCCAAATTTCAATTAACAAAATCTGAGAGTTCAGACCACAAAAATCTGAGAATTGAGACCACAAAAATCTGAGAGTTCAGACCACAAAAATCGGAGACAAATTTCAATTAACCAAATCTGAAAGAAAGTTCAGCCCATTCAATAGAAAAAAATCTGAAATCGAAGCCAAATTTCATTAACCCAAAATAGTAACAAAATCTAAAATTAGGTCTATTTTTCGCAAAATCATTAACCCAAAATAGCAACACAAACCTGGAGAGGGAAAGAAGGCAACGTCGAAGCCGAAGGTAGGAGAAGAGGTCTGATTTTGATGAAGGTAGGAGAAGCCGAAGGTTTCAACGAGATTTGGAGCTGCGATCGTTTGACTGAAGGGAGAAAGAAGGGATGTGAAGTTTTTTAGCTGCACCAAAACGACGTCGTTTTGGGTAAGGGGGAATTAAAAAAAAAAATTGCAAAGGCAGCCAAAAACGGCGCCGTTCCATTTAAACGCACAGTGTGCGGTTACTTCTTCAACGCAGACGAGCCGGACCCGGAGGGACAGTGGGACATTGCAGATTCGGACTATTCAACTCAAAAGTTCAAGTAAACGGGCCGGCCCGTTTCAGGCTGGTCGGGTTGGACATTTTAGGATTCTTTAAAGGGAAATTTGGAGGCCGGTCCCTATGGACTTGTTTGGACTTAAGTTCGTTAAGGAAACTTATTTGTTATGAAGTCCGTTTTTTGTCAATTTTACCATATTATCCCTTCCCTTTAGAAGTGAAATAAAACTAAAAATTAAAAACTCTTAAATCTTAGGAGTTTGACTAACATTAAAATTTTTTCTCTCTCATATCTATCTATATCCATATATAAGTTAAGAGTTTGACTAACATTAAAATTTTGCCTCTCTCTTATCTATCTATATCCATATATAGGTTAGGTATATATATATAGTAACATTAAAAATAAAAAATAGTAACATTCAAATACAAAAAAAGTTATGATTTGGATACAAAAAATAATACATTTAGACACAAAAAAATAGTAACATTTAAACATAAAAAAAAATAGTAACATTTAAACATAAAAAAAAATTGAAACATTCAATATTAATATTTAAAAAAAATAACAACAGTAACATGTTCAACAAAAATTGTAACATACTTAACAATAATTATTTCTCTCAAATTCAAATGCAAAAAATAGTACCATTCAAACACAAAAAATAGTAATATTCAAAAACAAAACAAATAGTAACATTGAATATTAATATTTAGTAAAATAATAGTAGTAACATGCTCAACAAAAACAGTAACATGCTCAAAATAATAGGAACATGAACAGTAACATACTCAACAAAAGTAGTAACATGAACAGTAACATAATAAAAAAAATAGTAACATGAATTTGATATATATATATATATATAGAGAGAGAGAGAGAGAGAGAAAGAGGGGGAGAGAGAAAGAATTTTGAATTTGATATATATATATAGAGAGAGAGAGAGAGAAAGAGAGAGAGTTTTGAATTTGAATTTTAAATTTATGATGAAGATTTTTTATATATATATATATAGAGAGAGAGAGAGAGCGCTTTGAATTTGATATATATATATATATATATATATAGAGAGAGAGAGAGAGAGAGAGAGATCTTTGAATTTGAATTTTAAATTTATGATGGAGATTTTATTGGCATATTTTAATTGACCTTGAATTAAGGGATAACAATTTCAAAAATAGGAAATTAATTTAACTTCCTTTCAAGGAAGGGTATTTTTGAGATAAAAAAAAAAGTGGACTTAAGTCATTACATATAATTTTAAACATGGACTTAGCCCCTTATAAGTTTCCTTGCCGGACTCATCTCCAAACAAGTACATCTAAGGGGACTCACTTTCCAATTTTCACTTCTTTAAAAGCCGGTACACCAAATTAGACTTAATTGTAGAAAAATACACAAAAAAAAAAAAAATTTGAAAAAAAATACACTGGTCAGATACAAAGACGTAAATGCCCACTTTGTAAAATTTTATCATTTATCATAACCGCTGAAATTTAGAGTTATTTAATTCAAAATCTCTTCATCTTCTTCAAACCGACTGTATGTCCTTCTTGATCAAACAAAACCGTTTCATCTTCTCGATAAAAAAAGCCTAACTCTCTGTCTTCCATAACCAAGAAAAAGGTTTCGACTGTGCAATGTACGTCGATTGAAAGAAGATTTCGTGTTCGATTGGCACAAACTGAAGAAGGGTGAAAGTGTTGTTCGCGATTTGAAGAGTTTTCGAAATTCGGCATAACCCCTGAATAAGGTGATCATTGAAGAGGATCTCATTATTCGTCGTTGGTCTGCATTTAATAAGGTGATCGTTGAACGCCTCCATTCCATGTATATGTTTTTTTTTTTTTTTGGTATTAACAGCATTGGTTTCTCAAAATCAAAATACATTACATGTATCTTTGATTTTGGTGTTATTTTTAGCTGAAAGTTGTTGTCAAATTCATGTTTTGAAAACATATTGTCACCATTGAATAACATAATAGATAGATTTGAAGATTGAAGACAAATGTAGTACACCTTTGGTAATTTTTGGCAAAAGTCCTAAAATTATGTATTTTATACCCTAGATGTTTTCCTCTTTGAGAAAATGATAATTTATTGGATTTTGTACACTTAATAATTTTTTGTGTTCAATTGTTTGAATATAGGTGTGAAATTATGTTAGGAAGTGTAAAGTTAAATTAACTAGTTTTGTTTTTGCTTGTGTTCAGTAGTCTTGTGCATGTGGTACCAAATTCAAAACAGAGAAGTATTATTTAGAATGAAGTTATATGCAGATATATATTTGTCATAATGTAATATTACAGTGTTGGTGTAGTGTGTTGTTATACAGTTATTGTTACACTTGTTTTGATACACTTTTCTTTTATTATATTGTTATAATTACACTGAATCTTTTGTTATGATGTAATATTACAGTGTTCAATGATGCAGGTGCTTATTCCTTATTGAATAATTGTGTGTGATTACACTTTGTGTATATTCTCACTGTTTTAATGTTACACTGTGTATGGTACACTTATTTTGTTATACTGTTATAGTTACACTGAACATTTTGTTATACTTTGAAGAGATCCATTTTTTACATCTTTGCAACTCAGAGCTGTCATGGGGAAAAAAGAAAAGCGGAGCGAAAAAGTGTTGAACCAAACTGTAGGTCAATCATCATCATCTATTAAGGTTGGTAAAACACACGAGAAAAAAAAATAATTAAATGGTGGAATCGAAGCATGAGCCTAAATACAGATCAAACTTGTTTGTCATTATTAGAGCAATAGATGACATTAAGATAAGTGAAACACACAAATATGTATTGAGGAAAACTCCATTTTGGTTACTCTTTCAAAGGATTATTGATAAAAAATTAGACAAGTCATGGTGTAGGAAGAGTGATAATAGCATCCAGGATGTAATATTATGCTTTGATGTTAATACATCAAAAATTTCATATTAGTCAGGAGGAAATTAAATTGAGAAGAAGTGATGTGAAAATAATATTTGGCATTCAAGATGGATGCGATCCAATGGAATCATCATCTCATGGGAAGGAAAACATAAAATTTGTTAAATAAAGATTCAAGAAGGATAGCAGGTTGACCTCAACTTTGATAAAGAGTAAACTGATTGAAGCATCAAATGGAACAAAAAAAAATGACATTGAGGACATCGCAAGGTTGTTATGCTTATTTTTATTAGTAACACTCTTTTTCACACTCACCGAGACATCTTTAGGATGAGACTATGTTTCATACGTTAAGGATTTGGATGCAATGAAGAATCATGATTGGTCAAGTGTTATACATGAAGCTCTTATTTCTTCACTTCAGATAAAGAGTATTACCCCATCAGATGTTACTGGATGCGTAATGTTATTACTGGCAATTTTTTGATACATCGTTTCATTTTCCATTTTTTTTCCTTTAATTTAATAAAAGAAAGTAATTCGTTTGCTTGTAGTAAATTTGTATGTGTGTGCAGTATTGGGTTTGTAAACACACAACAATTATCAAAACTGACAAGCCAAACGGAATACCAAAGATTGTGAAATGGAATTTACCGAGTCTTCAGAGAGCTATGAAACATAATAGACTTGGAAAATTGAAGTCAAAACATATAAGTTGCTCAATTATAGTCAATTTGGTTTAATATGTACATGTTACTGAATTTTAAAATCTTTGAATGTTCTCATATCATACACTTGCAGCATAAACACTGTATTGGTACAGTTTTATGTTATACTTCTATGTTACACTTGGAAGTGTAGCATAATACTGTATTGGTACAGTGTTATGCTACATTTCTATGTTATACTTGAGTTAACTAATGCATCAAATTGTCGATATCTTAAATGTTTCAAATGTATTGAGACATAGATTGAAGAGAACAGTGGAGGAGAAATTTGTTCTCAAATATAAGGGAAGCAAACAACAAGAAGGAGACCAATCTAAATTGGTGGAAAAGACAAAAAGTGGTAAAATAAAAAACCACATGTCCAGGTGGATGAAGAAGCATATGAGGACATGAAGAGGCAGAGCATGACACATTTTTTTACGACGACGATGATATTATGGATGTAATTGGTGATGATGGTAAGAAGAATGTGTCATTTGAATCTCTTATTGAGACTGCTATTAATGAAGCGACGCACGATCGTGACAATGAGAAAGATGGTCTGGAACAAGTTTATGAAAAATATGGAAATCATGAAGATATTGATGTTGCACTACAAGATGACAGTGATGAAAGAAAAGAAGAAGAAAAACAAACATACAACGGGTTCAAGAGCTTATGAAGGAGAATGATGTATTGAAAATTGTTAAACGGAACATATGCCCAGGTAAAAATTATTTGGAGCTTTCACAGTCTGTTACGGGGGATGATGAGTTAGACAAACAAAAATCTGTCGTCTCATTGAAAATGAAAGAAAATGACACGGTGATAAAGGAGTTGAATGAATTGGTTGAAAATATGAAAAAATGGGAACAAAGGTTTGAAGCAGAAATACAAACTTGCAAGGAAACAATCAAAAATTGAGAAAATGAGAATGCTGAATTGATTGATCAACTTAACGTCTTATCTGTGCATGTCATAATTCAGAAATATCAACAAAAAATCATTGCAATTCAAGATCAAGGGGAAATGCCAAAAAAAAGGCAAACATCAATGGTTTGAAACATCAAGATAAGGGATAGGAAAAGGAAGAAAGCTGGAGAATTTGAATACAATGGGAAGAAAAGAGGAAAAAATCAGAGAGTGACATCAGATGTAATCAGCCATAAGAACACTTTGAATAAAGTCGGATATGGGAAAACAGTCGAGATTGTTGAAGATGATGACAATACGGAAAATATCACTATTATTAAAGGGAAAACAGAGAAAGAGATAAAAAAAAATGTGGCGTGATTGTGAAGCATTAGATGCGATTGATTTCAACAAATTAAAGATGATATATGATGTAGAGAGTTTTGGGTAAGTGTCACTGTCCCAATAAAAATGTATTCATAAAAAATTATGGTTCTTACATACTTCGTTATTTTAAAAATATATGACAAGTTTGTTTTACATTTTTATGACATTGTAGTGGACAATTATGGTTTGGGGTTGGAATTAAAAGTGTAATAGATGTGGATAATGCGTTGAAAATAATGAGAACTTGCGAACTATACAACAACGTACGTATTATCAAATTGATAATGATTTCTTTAATTAATTAACAACATGTTATATTGCCCCAAAAATTGTTGTTGTATGTTTTATAACTGAAACTGCATTTTTAAGTTACAAAGTGTTGTTTAACAGTGTAACATGGTCTAAATAGTGGAACATAATATTTATTTTTTAACAGATCATTGACTGTTGGGCTGATATGTTAAGAGGGATTGATGATTACAATGAGATGTCGACATTTAAGAAACGTTGCTACTTCATCAATAGTTTTTGTTGGGTAAGATATATAAAGACCACAATCTACAAATAGTTGTTCAATTACATTATTTGTGAGTTGTTTAACACGTTATATTTTACATATTTTGAATATGTAGTCATTTGTAACTGATCCAAATTTAGAGTATGCACGTCAAGCAGAAATAGACAGACACATACCATACGTGGGAGATTCCAAATATGTTGTTTTCCCAATGAATTCAAATGGTCTGAAATAAGATTGTGCTCCTGACCACTGGACTCTGCTTGTATTAAATACTGAAGAAGGTGTTTGGACACATTACAACTCATTAAGGCCAATGACGAAAGGCAGTCGGAGATATGTACCCAGAGGATGCAATCATATTGGTTTGATTATGTTAAAACAGTATTGTTAAAAGCGCATATTAGTTTGATGTCAATCCATAATCTTAAAGTTTTTTATGTAATTACAGAAAAAATATGCAGAAAAAAAGATTACGGAGTTCAATAATTCGAAGGGGATCTTTATAAACACACAGGATAAGGAGCTACCAATCATATCATGTTAGATATGTCCACAACAAAGGTCAAACTCGTAAGTGCTCATTCTCCAAATGCAATTGTTGTTTTTAAAAAACATCGAAACATATTAACAATGGAAGTTAGTGCAGGGTTGCATGCGGTGTGTATGTCTGTTACATAATGAAAAAACTTACTAAAAGAGAAGAGATTGAGGAGAGATTAACAGCAAGACAGCTGATCGAGTTCCGAGCATAAATGGTATCATTGTTTCTCAACCATCCAAATTCTTGGAGTGAAGAATATATGAAAGTACGTAGGGAATTGAAGAAAACATATGCGGACCAATGACAAAGTTTTCACTGTTTGTGTACTTTACAAGTGAATATTAGTGTAACATAAGACATGGATTTAGATGTTCTGTTTATAACACATTATTCTGTGGTGAAATGTTAATTATCCAGATTGTTCAGGGATACAAGTGTTTATTCATTGTTGAGTAATTGCGTGTGATTACACTGTGTGTACATCCTCACTGTTAACTGTGTCCCTCTCATAGTGTAACAATGTAACGAACAAAGTGTAACACAATAATAATTACTCAACAAGTGAATATTAGTGTACGATAAGACATGAATGTATATGTTCTGTTTATAACACATTGTTCTGTGGTGAAATGTTAATTATCTAGATTGTTTAGGGATACAAATGTTTATTCTTTGTTGAGTAATTGCGTGTGATTACACTGTGTGTATATCCTCACTGTTGACTGTGTCCCTCTCATAGTGTAACAAAAAAAGGGTAATAGTGTAACGAATAGTGTGTAACACTATAATAAAGTAGTGTACCAAAATATTGTAACAATGTAACAAAAAAAGGTAATACTGTTAAAAAAATAATGATCAGTTGTTTTGCAAATTTGGTAATAAATCCAATATAAAGCTAGTTGTGTGTATATTATTGTTACATTATTATTGATATATTGTTTTGGATACACTGATCCAACAGTGTGTAAATTCACTATACAGGACCAGTGTGAGTTGCATACAAAATAATCCATCAAATGTTAGACCAAAACAAAAAAAATATTTAACTTACAATGTGAAAAACGTAGCTAAAACAAACAAACCTAAAAAAGGATTGTAAAAACACATTGTAATAAATTTAAAACAATGAACAATGTCATTAAATGATAGCATTAAAAAGTTTACAACGACTCGTTACAAGATTTCTTGTTGTGACTACCCAAACGCCCACACTGGCCACAACGAATTCGCCTAATGAATTCTCCCTTAGACCGAATTCTACGACTCTTTGGTTTACCATGTTACTTATTGGTAGATGGTGGCAAAATATTAATATCTACCTGCGAACTTTCATCACGATATATAGTCGGGATTGAATAAATGGGTTCAAAATATGACTTCTTGTATGTGCTCACATGATAGTAATAATCAATAAATTCGTTGATATTCTGCCCACTCTTTCGTATTGCCGACACTACATGTGAACAAGGAAACTCATTTATTTGCTACTGACAACATGAGCATGTGTCATTCACAATATCAACAATCACTGAAGGATATGACATTACTTCATACGCTTGGTTATTCGAAACCCGCACAGTCCATAACCTCCCCTCATCAAATGCAGCTTGTAATATGGAAGACATATTGTGACATAAATTCTCATTCCACTCCAAAGCTATTTTCATCCTTCGACCAATTTGATCCATTATCTGTCCTCTAATAGTGTCAACCATGCTAGTAATAGGTAAATGTCGAGCTTTCAAAATTCACGCGTTAAATAACTCTGCAGCATTAGAACACATCTTATGATAACACTTCCTTGTAAAATGAGCATTTGTCCAATGTTCATATGGAATATTGGACAGTAACATATCCACATTAGAACCACTTTCACGACGAAAAGCTACAATTTTCTCATTAAAAAGCGACTGTGTTGGTGCATAAGCACACTCACATAGCAACATCACCATGTGTTCTTAGAATACATTGAAAAAACGAGCACCACTCAATTTATCCCGCAAATTAGCTTTCAAATGTTGCAAGCAAAATGCATGATGAACATTTGGAAAAAAATTCAGCATGACCTCTAACAGACCCAAGTCACGATCAGATACAAACGTTATAACCCGAGACTGATACAATATCTTAGCCAGCTGTTCTAAAAATCAAAATCAGATTGATTCAGTCTCTGAATCAATCACAGCAAGTGCCAAATGAAACAAACCTGAAATAAAACACATAAATATTCGTGAAAATTAAAATAAAAAACAATGTAACATGTGAATGTGGTGAATGTTAATTATAAAACATTGTTGTGTGGTGAATGTTAATTATCCAAATTGTGTGTGATTACTCTATGTATATATACTCACTGTTGACTGTGTTCATCTCATAGTGTAACAAATAAAATGTAACTATGTAACGAACAGAATGTAACAATATAATAAATGCAGTGTACCAACAAACAGTGTTAACAATGTAACAAAAACAGTGTAACATAACGATTACAACTTAACATAACCATGAATTTTATCATTCCAAAAACTGTATTGAACTTTACCTTGGTTGCCATTTTTTTCTGTTGCCGATAGAAGATTACCTCTATACCTGCCTTTCAAAAATGTGTCATCCAAAAAAAGTAGTGGACAACAATAATTAAATCCTTAAATACAACCCTTAAAAGAAACAAACAACTTTTTGAAACAGTTATTATCATGATCACAATATAACACAATATGATTGTCCGGATTAGTACGATTTGCTGTATCGACGTACCAACGTAATTGTTGGTACGATAATGAGTAGTCCCCAAAAAACATACATTTTGCTTTCTTAACTCCTTTTCATGTTTTATTATAAGATATAGTGAGTCCATAATCAAAAAAAAAAAAAAAAAAAAATCACCTCTGTTGGACGCGTTGTGGTATGCCAACGAACACGATCAACAATCAAATCTGCAATCAATTTACTGTATTTCATTACTCCACCCAGTTGTTAGAAGAACTTTCTCATTGTGAACAATAAATCTGGATAACAAATCTACTTCACAGTCAACAACATCACCTATGTTCACATACTGCAATGAATCATTATCTCCCACCGACCCGCCCTCAATATCTTTTACAAACACCTTAACTTCAATGTAATTTTCTGGGAAATTTCATTTCAATTCAATCAAATTCTTCAAGTTTGCATCGTTGTGCAATATGCAAGTGGGGTGACAAATAATAGAATATGACAACTGGACTGACAAATTAAACAACTCCTTCTAAGTCTCGCAAACTTCACGAACAAGTTTTGATATATTTAAATTACCACATACTTTAAATACTTTAGTAACATTACCGTATGTACATAACAACAACACCGTTTCCTCTATTGCCAAAATTTCTCAAACTATTAAAAGAATAGATACAATGATACTCAAAAGAAAAACATATATGTTAATAGGTTAACATACTAAAAATCGAAAACTTCAAACCTTGTAATTGCTGCTACGTAATTACAATGTATACAAAAAAACTTCAGGCTTCAACAACCCTTGTGTATTCGTCTTCATCCTTCAGGTTTCAGGCTTCAGCATCTTTGTCAGGTGGATGAAAAAGAATATCGACAATACAATAAAAATAACAGTGTATTCAAAAGGTGAAAGTTTTTATTAAATGCAAAACTTCAGGCTTGCAGCACATTTGTCAGGTGGATGGAGAAGAAAATCGGCAATACACTAAAAATAACAGTGTATTCAAAATTTGAATTTTTTTTGAAAGTGTTATATTTCTCTCATAAAACTAGGAGATATTTAATACATAAACATAATTTGAAAACTAAACCATTTTCCAAAAAAAATACACGTGGATCAAGGGAGGGACATAAATGTCACAATAAAATTAGGAAATTTCAAATATTGTACTTGGATACAAATAAGTATAAAAATTAAGGACTTAATTACCCTACATTTTTTTATGTGTACTTTTCTACAATTAAGTCTAATTTAGTGTACCCCCTTCCAATTTACCCGACATTTTATAAGCCTAAATTGGGCTGGGTTGCCTTGTACTTTGATCTATCTATCGTATTGGATTAAACGGGTTTGTATGGAAACGTGTAAAAAAATAGTTCACTTATAAATTAATTATTCGTATATAATGGGTCATATCATATTGAATTTGTGTCGTATCTAAATTATGTATAATTAGTACATAAACGAGTTATATAAATGGATGATTTAAGGAAGACTTAAACCATTTTGGAATCGTTTGGTTTTAGTATTAAGGGATGTATTAACAAGTCATAATAAATTAAAATTCTATAATTCAACCTTATATTGCATTTTATTACAAAAAATATTTCGTATTGTATATAGTCTTATTTTGAATGTTTATCCAAATAATACATTGTATCTGTACTATTGAGTCGATTATAATACCACTTTGAGAGGTGATATTATTATAGTCTAGTGCAAGAGTATTAAGTTATAAATTTACTATTTTACCCACTAAATAAATAAAAATATTAATAACTAAACAAGATTGATAATTTGTTGATCAATATGTAATTAAGACTCTATTATCTCATCATTATTCAGTGTCTAAACACTAGATTACAATAAATATTAATTTTATTTCATATTTAATCTTATATTTTATCCGCTTATATAGAATTAGTCCGTATTAATTAATACTATAAATTTTTTTACTATACAGTAACCAAACGAGGTTTGTGTTGGTGTTGTTAAAAGTAGACCTATCAATTATATCGGGTGAGATAAGTTCGTGTCAAATCTTAGCGGGTTTATATTAAAAATACTTCATTCATATCTGATTCGTTTATTAATTTGCGTTATATCGAATTCATATCGTATATGAACCGTATATAATTTATATATAAACTAGCCGTGCTTTGTATTTCTTCTGATTGACATTATTTATATCCAATTTATTTATTAATTATATCATGTTAGATCCATTTATTTACTAAACGAGTGACTTAATGAAAATTCAAACTCTCTAATTTTATTTTATGTTAATGGATCGTGTTATATATATTTTGAAACCCATAAATTTAAACGGCTGGATCATTGACCCGATTATTGAAATCGCACAGTTGCCCGCCCTCAAGCTCGTACCACCATACTAATTACTCACACTGGTACTCTTCGCTTTCAAAATCTCAAGACTACAGAGAATCGCCATTCACGGACTTTCGGAACCCATGGAAACAGAGGAAGCACAACGATTACTTCCATTTCAGCTTCAATTCGACAAACCCATCGCCTCTCAGGTTTGTTTACTCAGGATGTTGAGTCTCCTTTTGTGTGTGTATTTGACTGTATATGAACGTAGACTCTCTCTCTCTCTCTCACACACACACACACATTCTTATACAGAGATGTTTTGCTACTTTTCATGTGTTCTATGTATCTTTGTTGGAAGATCAAAATTGCTGAATGGAACCCAGAAAAAGATTTGTTGGCTATGGTCACAGAAGACTCGAAGATTCTGCTACATCGCTTCAATTGGCAGAGGCTATGGACCATCTCTCCTGGTGAGTGGTGATCTCTTTATATTTGTGTCAAGAGTGTTTGTGTGCAATTATACGGAAGAGAGCGGAATGCTAATAGTTCTAGTTCTGTATTTAGATTTTTACGTAGAGCACATTGATTTTATTTAGCATTGTAGTAGTTCCATTGTGCTAGGTTTGCAAATTGGGTTTGGATTGGATGTTGGTTTTGGGGGCAGCTTGGGCATAGCATTGAAGGTGTTTGATGGAATTTTCAGTTTGAGCATCTGCATATATATTGCAAAGTGGGGGCTAGTAAGGCGGAGAAGAGTGGGTCTTGCAGTAGTGGAAAATTGGGGGTGGGGGTTGAAAGATACAAGAACTGTTCAAATGTTAGGGTAAGACATTTTTATAAGGTAGACAAGTTACAGCCTTGCAGAGTTGAATGATTACCTGTTAGTTATGACGAAGTGTATGTGCATGATGGAATGTGAATCTCATCAACTTTGGCTTATGTGACGGGCCTATGCACAATTCCACATCAGAAGTTTTCCTGGGGATCTTGGGAATGTATGTAGGACCAATAACCCAAATGAATCTCCTTGAGTAGTCGTTTTGCATGAGTCCCGTACTTACTACATGTGGTATTAGAGCCACTCGTGTACTCAAATGCGTGGGTTCGGGGCACTGCAGTGTAGGGTCAGGGCTTATGATGCCGTTGCCTACCTGCTTTTCTTTAAGTTTCTCTTTGTATGCACTAATACATGCGGGCAATGTTCTTACTTTTATCATGGGTTTTCATAACCATTTGTTTTGTTGTTAGATAACTTGTTCAGTGTGCTTGACCCATTATTATAGAGTTTAGTGGAAATTCCTTGCTTCCACATAATTATGGGATCTTTGTAGTCATAGAAAAAAGTAGTTGTTTTAATCTTTTATAGATGGCTTATATGTTGTATTACACTTTAGATTTCAGGTAAAATATCTCCATATGCATTCATAGTTTATTGGTACATCTGAGTTGGAGATACTACCATTAAATGGATAACTACAGCCTGGTGTGAAATTGTTCAATCACATGTTTGACAATAAATATTTCCTTTTATCCATTCATTCTGACATATTATTCTCAAAGAGGCAAGAAGTGTTTTTTTGATGATTCTTCACTGACAGTTTCCCTGCATTTCATCTAGGAAGGTGCATAACATCCTTATGTTGGCGTCCTGATGGGAAAGCAATTGCTGTTGGGCTTGAAGATGGGACCATTTCTTTGCATGATGTTGAAGTGAGTTTGAAGAGTTTCCTTGTGCTGTTTTGCTATGTTTTGCATAATCTGCAATGTTCTGGAACCCATCTTAGGTTACTAGCAACAGCGTGACTGCTGGATTTTTTCGTTCTTGGTCAGAAGAGAAAATAATTGGGCATAGTAGCATAACATGTGAAATAGGAAACAGAATGTTCCGAAGAGGAGTATATGATCTGGATTCTGGTGTAAGGCAGATGTAAATCTGATTGAGTCAACATTACTTCGCATTTCTATATCCTAAGATTGCCTTGCAAGTATTTGGTAAGTGCTAAACACTTTATTTCCTTGACCCTATGATCCCCTCTCAAAGATAGTGAGAGCAACACTGGTTATTATTTTGGGGTTTTTAAAACTGCAAAGGAGTATTATATTATCTATCTTGGCTAACTTGAATACCAAGCTTTTTTAATTGTTTTTTCACAGAGTGAATTTTTTTTAAAAAGGTTCTTTGCCTTTCAAGAAATTTATTACTTTGAAATCTACTTCGTAGGTCAAGCCTAACTATTATTCGGTTTTTGCTGCACATGCGCAATTACTTTTATTTTCTTGAATGAAATGTTTGGAGTTGATGATGTTTATACTCGCACAAACATCTTACGTACTTAAATCTGTGTATGCGTGATTCTACATACTAGAAATACGTTGTATGTTTTTATTTACATTTTACCAGGATGGTGAAATTAGCGCATACTCTGCTGCATTGACCTTTGCAAGCTGAAATCTAGTTGTATATACTGTAATGTTTCAATTTAAAATTTTTTAGATTTGGCTCTTTGGAACTTAAACTAAAATATGTAAATTATTGCTGAAGAAGGGCTTTCCCAGTTTCCACTTCAATAGATGACGTCAATCCCTTTGATGACATGTGCATGTAAGATCACTAGTTCTGGTTGGTAAGAAGGAATTGATATAATCAAATAATTGCATATATTTCTCGGTGTTTGTGTTTTTTTATTTTAATTTTTATGTTTTATCAGTGACACTGATTCATAGCAAATTTGCATGTCTATCTCTGTATCCTACGCCTACGGAAAGCAGAATGGAAAGCTGTTGCGAAGCATGAAGTCACACACCGTTGCTATTTTGTGCCTTAACTGGGAGGACAATGGACATCAGATTGCAGTATGGATTTCTCTACATTTGTTCTTGCAATGGTGTATTCTTCTGTTAAAAATCTTCATAAGTTGTGCTACTTCAACCCCAATTTGATTTTTTTTTCTTCCTTTTTTCTAATTTTAGAGGCATGACTTGCTCAATTCTTATTTTCCTTCTACTTTGGAAAATGCATTTTTTGTAAAATTTTTTTTGTCTCATCATCTGATAATCTTTTAGTGTATTGCAATTCAGGATGACTCTATTAAAATCTCTGCTTATGAAGACCGGACTTCTCGTTTCTTCCCTCCTCCTCCAAGAGCTCCTCGTATTCCTGGTTTGGTGCCCGGTGACACTGGCTTCATGGATGATGGTGAAGAACCGTTTCGGGAGCTGTCAAATTCTTCACATCAACGATTTAACATTCTATGCAGTGGAGACAAAGATGGAAGCATCTGCTTTAGTATATTTGGCATATTCCCAATAGGAAAAGTGGTAAGTTGATTATCAAGATACCGGATATAACCATGGTTATGTACGTGAAAAATCTGCTTTCTATTGTTGATTTTCAGCTTCTTTTTTTTTTTTTAAACCAACATCTATTTGTTCAACAATTCACCTTTTATGTTTATTTTTGGCATGTGGATTACATCTGCGGTCACTAGAATATACACAATCTTTCTATTCATAGTACGCTAATGGGTACCCCAATTACTTACGGATTTCGGAATGCATCCATTAGTAAGGTATGTTCACCTCAATTTTGATGGTTTTAGAACCTATATTTCAAGTATGGGACTGTTGTAGCTAGTTACGTTTTCAACATTATATAAGAATAATTAAACCTGAAGACTAGTGCGATAATGCTGCATTTGCGGCAGGCTCATTATGTCTGAATAAGAAGAAACTGTGTCATCTTTAGTCTGTAATTATCGATTTGCCGGCAATGACGATGTATATTTTCTTAGTTGAAAGATCTACCTCTTGGAATTGTTCTTGTCTTCTTTAAAAGAGAAGATATTTAGAATGAATAACAACTTCTCTTTAATGTAATGAAGTCCTTAATTGCTTCTCACAGCTTTGCTAGTCTTCTATGGTAATCTGATGTTGTTTTTGGTTGTTCTTGTCCCTAGGTGGCTTTGTCAAAAGATCTTTGTTATTTGACAGTTATGTGCTCTGGGGAACTTTTTGAAGATGGAGTTGAACCAAGTGAAAGACAGATTGCTGGACATAATTTACTTGGTTTCCAGTGCTTACTGCTTGATACTTCTATATTGTGGAAGAGGTAACCTTACTATGCCGCAGAAATCTGAATAATAGAAAGATTTCAGAAACTTACGAGTTGTGGATTCCAGTAGTTACTTTAATTTGTCATTTTGTTGTTTTTGCAAGTTAGCCATTCCACTGCTTAGGAAAGTGCTTCAAGCTTAATTTCGAAGTTTTATAAAAGGTTAATTACAGGCTTACTTAAAGGCATTTAAGATAACTATGGGAAAGTATTTGGTCATAAGCCATTTTAAGATTGAGATATCCATAAATCACAATATTAAGTAACAGCTCCCTTAGTTGTTCTAGCCAAGCAGAACACAGCGTTGGAAATTGGAATACATTGTGCGTCAGAGTGAACATATGTGGCGACATCTCCTCATCTTATATGTTTAAAGGGAATGGAGGGAGTACCATTGATAATCACACAAAACTCTTGGTAATTGTTGAAGGTAAAACAAAGCTTCAATAACTAGTGAACAAGTTCCATTTTTGTTATACACTTCGATAATGTCCTATGGAGGGCGGCAGCCAAGGATCAAGTTTTCATTTCGGTACATTATTTCATTCACTTGGAAAATGAAAACATTTTAAGAATGTTTCAAAAATATTTTGAAAACAGAGAAAAAATTTAAAAATTTGTTTATGAAATATTGGTCAAAATAGACCGAAACAACTCGAAGGACCTTGAAGCATTCCACAACACTTTAGAACACCTTGAAACGTTGGAATTTCAATATTCAACTAATTCATTTCGGTTTTCATGGAAACGAAAACATTTCAGCTGAAACGAAATTTTGATTCTTGGCGACAGTTACACTTGGTGAAATCCCTTGGATGGTTTGCGGCCTTGTTTTAGTACCAGGATTCCCTTGTTACTTGATGTGTACCCTTCTTGTATGATAACTTATTCTGGTAGTTTGGAGCTTATTATATGAACTTTGGCATTTAACCTATTAATTTTGGCTTCTTGGCTTTGTTTGATTATGTCTGCATCCTTATTGGTAGTTTTGGGAGTATTCAAATTGCCTTTTTTTATAAGAAACAATTTTGGTTTACAAAATAGACAAGAAAGACATAAGGGTGGACAAGTCATCAAACCTAAGGAGGAAAAACAAACACAATCAATGTTTATAAAATAGGTCTTAGCTACAGATGAGCCTAACTATAAATCTCATGGAGCTCACCACTCCCTTATAATGTAAAAGAGAGGAGTTCCCCCTGTTGAAGTATATAAATACTCTGGTGTAACTTAAGCTTGTTAATGAGTTGGTGGTTTAACATAGTAATAAGTATCATAATAGGAGGTCCTACGTTTGGATCTCATAATCAGAAGACTTCCACGTGCTTTATCCAAAATCTACCTTGCACATGAGGGGACATATTAAAGTATATAAATGTTTAAGTTTCACCTTCTCTAATAACTTGAACTTTTATAGACAAAAAAATGTAAGCTTTTAGATAAGTTGGTGGTTTAACACCCTAAAATAATTGGTGATCGAAGCCCAAAAAATTCTAAAAAGTAAATTCGATCCCATAAATATCCTATTGCCTTGCATCTACCGTCATACAACCAGATGTCCTATATTGAAGTAGATGTAAATTTCACAGAGTGGCCCTAATTCCATAAAATCCTTAACTCACATAGAAAAGAGAGGGCCAAACACTTGCCCATTTGAAGCCTGTCAGATTAAACAATTTGTTCCATAAAGACAATGCTATTGGACAGTGCAAGAATAGGTGATTAGCACTTTCCTTAACACATCGGTGTGTGCACACTATCGCGTAGAAACCCAAGTATGAGGTCTTCTTCTTTGAACGATATCATTGGCATTAATATTGTATGAGCAACAGTCTATGCACAGACCTACTCCGCAATATACATTTTAGTTTTTCATATCACCAAAGATGGGAGAGAAAACGGACACGAAGGATCACTCAAGAATTTAAAGCAAGATTTGTAAGAAACGGAACTCAAAACAATGAAAACCCCAATTTCTTTTATCAGGTGACCCATGATTTATTGAATCCTAGAGGTAATAGAAACTTCATTAACATCATTACATACAAGGAAACATACATGATCTAGAAGACTCCCCAGCCTCCCCTAACATTGTGTAAGAACTAGGTAAACCCTAAGAAATGGATTTTCATGGGCTGCTGGGCATCAAAAAAGCTTTCCAAATTTCAACTTCATTAGCTTCACATCCATTGGCTTGCAATCCATATTTTCTCTTGGTAACCAGATGCCGCTGTGTAGTTTTTCCAAAAGATATTTCCATGGTCATTTCCCAACTAAAACTACATTTGTTGAAACCAAGTTTCCAACTGAAAGATCACATTTAATTTAGATATAGAAACCAACTTCCAACTAATCAAATGGTCCTTCTTTCCGTCGCCACTACGTTTTCATCCTTTGATAAGGCCTGTTTTTTCAATGTAACTCTTAATATTTCTCAAATCTTCCATCTTTTTCTGTGCTGGTTGTCTCTCTATCAGACCATGGTTTGCAATGAATTTTTGTGTTGTAGAACAGTAGATTTACATAATCTTATTTCTTGTTTCCAATAACTAGGGGGTATGCAAAACAAAATCTAACTATATTTAATTTGGTTTGGCTTCGTAGTTTTGGTCAACCAGAGAATGACCATATAATATTGTCAAGTTTGGACTTGAAGTTATTATTTTTGTTTGACCTTTTGACTAGTAGTCGTGAGAACCAGTTATCAGTTGATTCTTACTGTTTGTTTCACTCTCCACCAACTGTAGGAAAAATGAGCTTCATCAGGTGGCTCAACAAGCTTCTAACATTGAGGATTTAATTGAAGTCATCCGGGCATCACTCTCAGTCATGTTTAAGCAATGGTCTGATGCAATGCATGCATTCCACGAGAAATTTGATTCTCTATCCACTCTGATTATTGACCATGGTAACTTCCAAAAACAATCACAAATTAGTGGTGTATCTTGTTTTATGTGCTTTCTTCTTTCACTTTTCCCTACCATTTATGTATAGGACTGGACTCTACCCCCCAAGAGGAGTTCCTAGGCCTTTTAGGTGGCGCTCGGACAAGTCCACCAGTACATCAATTTCTAGTTAATTCTCTTGGTGAAGCGGTATTCTTCTCCCCTTATTTGAAGCATGTAAATTCAGAGGGGAAAATGTGAAAATGTGTCTGATGCCCTAAGGTTATTACTTATTAGGGTCTCAAGCGGGTTGCAAAGGTGGTTTGTGGCGCTGGAAGAGAGCTTCAGCAAATTGTCCTTGATCATCTACAGGTGCACTATTATATATGTCTCTGAAGTTAATTTTTCATTTAGTAGGCCCAAGGCTTTCTCTGTGAAGATATTGGACTCATACAGATGGTGATAGATGCATCAAGTTCCTCTCTGCCATTGGTTTATTATATACTTTCTAAAGTTACCTGATAGTTGGTGCTTTATGTTGATTCAATTTTTGTGTTGTAAATTAATTTATATTACATGGTTATTTATGTTTGGGACACAGTCATTGGAATAATGTTGACCGTCATAGATACTCTATAAGAGCGGATGAGTATGAGTAAGGCCTAAGGGTGAGGGAAATGTAATTAATACAGATGAAAACAGTGGACAAATTTCAACAGATCACATAATCCTTGGATTGCATACTAATATGGGGTTTAGCAGGATCTGATTTGTTGATGATCAGTACTGGTGCAAATCTAATTATCTTGTTTATCAAGTGTTTTAAACAATGTCGACACATTCATATTAGGGCACTCTGATTCTATGAGCTGTATGCCTGTTAGTTGGTTTTAGTTTGTTTTAATGGAAACTAAAATAAGTTAAACCTCTGTTTCCCAGCCTGCCGCAGAAATTGTTGCATTCAGAATGGGAGAACTGAGGGGCCTTTCAAAATGGCGTGCACGTTATCAGGGTATTGGTTTGGATGAGACACTAATGGATAATGCAACAGAAAAAGCTGGGATGTTTCTTATACAAGTCGAACGTTTTATGAGGGTTCTATCCTCTGTGGTGCAACAGGTATGCTCCTATCCAATGCATCTTTGCTTCCCCCGCTCCCCGTTTAGGAGTACTGTTGGAGGTATAAGTTTGTGCTACGTGCCTCAGGTTTTTGCATTTCTTGTGACTGTTAAAGCTAACTTTTTTGTTTTCTTTTTCCTATTAGTTTATTTTACTGATGCCCAAATTAGTGCATCAAGATTGTGGTTAGAAGATCATTCCAGCCTTAAGAAGATTACTGAACCTCAAAGAATAGCTGAAAATTGGACAACTGAGTGTTGAACTATTGATGTCTTAATTTTCGTCATACAAGTTATCCTTCTTCTTTTACATGACATGCAATGTTGTAAACCTTTTAAGATTGCAATTTCTGTGCATTTATTTTAGGAATACATCTTACATGTTAGAGGCAAATCTGATTATTATGGAGTCAATAATTGTGATCTTTCAGATTTTTTATTTCATCGATACAAAGTCTTTTTCTTCTTAACCTTCCATATTCCTTCATTTATGACCAGTGTGCCTCAATTCAACGTTTAAAATTTGTGATGGTTCATCTCTGCAGTTATTTAAATCATAAGTCAAACTGCTATGCAGACGCTTGTTCGCTTCTGTGGATTCAGAAATATAAGTTCATATTTAAACCTCTGGACTTAAATGGATGGTGTGCTTTTGTTCTCTTTGGGAACATAAGCTTATCCTTCTACTTTTTTCTTCTTCTATGGTACATGTTCAGCCCTCAAAAAGGGCTTTAATCATTTCTAAGAATATGCATGCCATGAAGGGTCAAAGATGATCATTTGAGCTTAAAATGAAAGTCATGCAATTCTACAGCAAGATGGTTTTGATGAAATCATTGGTCAAATACATACAGTGGCTGTATCTTTTACTTTCCCATGTCATTATTGTGCCTTTCCATGTCACTCCCTTCCCTTGAGTTTGTTTTTCATTTTCTGTAAAACTCTAATAGTCTTTTGTTTCAGTTTTCAAATTTCTTCAGCTGGCTTCTGAAATATGTGAAGATACTAATGTCAGAACCAAGTGATCAACTTTTACCCTTCAGTAGGTTTGGCTTTCAGATGTTCATTCTTGTCATGTGTGATTTGCTGATTTTTTTGTAATTATGGATTGTTCTTATACATCTTCCCGTTATTGCAGTGAGCTAGTTATTATATTCTTGAAGTTTCTGTATGATCAAGATCCTATTAGGCAGTTGCTGGAACTCTCTGAATTTGATTACAATATTGAAACAGACGTGTAAGTAATCTTTTTGGCCATTAAAAACCTTGGCAGATGATATATTTGAAGTTGACAAGTTCGAATCGTCTTTCATGTCTACATGCTCTTGTCTGCTTATCGGTAGCCTTTGAAAATACTTGTAAAGCTGCATATTGTTATACATATAAGGTCGTGTACTTGGAGTAATTCACTACTTAAAAACAAGGCAAGAGACTTAGCTGCACGCATGTTATGCTCTGATACTTGAATCTTATAGCTTACACTTCCCAGCCTAAGACAGAAAGAAAGAGGTTTGCTTGTATGCATAGCTGGAATACACATTCTCTCAAAGCCGTGAGAATGTGTCTTGAAGCAATGAGAAAAAACACACGAATCTGTGAGTTAGGAGATGATACCAGCATTGATAAATAGAGTGGTGAAAAGGCTTGTGTTCAAAAAAAGGTGAGTTTCACCACCATCAATCCTTTGTGGAGTCATTGAAGGAAGTGGAACTATTTTAAAACAGAACAGCTATGCCCTGTTTTAGAGAAAGTGGAACTATGTTCTCTGAAGTTTATTTTAATTGAGGCTCTAATAGTGTCATTTTACCTACAGCATACATTGTATGAATTCCAGAACCTGGTGAACCTAAAACTTCAGTTGAGGAAGAGCTTAGTTCTCAAATATTTTAATTGAACTTGAATATCTGAGAATGAGATTGCATTGGTTAAAGTACTATGACTGGACTGTGCTTGCGAGGCATATTAAGTGTATATATCACTAATGCACTAGGTCGGTTCCTAAACTTTAGGATATTGAAATATGTTTGAAGATAAGTATGAGGATAAAGCTGTGGGATCTAATGAATCCTTTAGGCACCAATGGTCATGGTTGGGAATGATAGACCATAATTTCTTTTCAATCGTTGCATGATCAGAACCTCCATTTTTCTCTAATTTCTGAGGGATACTGATAGAGCTGCAACTTTTCTGTCATTCTATGCAGGCTAGCCTTTTTGTATTGCTCATATGTTTTTATTATTGCAGATCATTGCTATAGTGTTTAAATATTGATTCTTGATGTTGCTGGATTCTTCAGGGAAACAATGAAAAGAGTTGGTGAACTGACTCATTTTGGGGGTTTTTTAGATTCCGAATACTTGCGAAGGACATTAGCAAAAGAATTTCAAGAAATGGAATCTTGGTATTTTCTGTTTCCTCTTCCCTTTTCTCATTTTCCATATGGCATAACATGATCCTGTCATAATGTCAGGAGACATCATCGTCAAGGATGGCATGCATCAGTTCTAAGGCTTACAACTTAAAAGGAGATTTGGACAATTTGTTTTGATGATACATCTGCTTTATTTCTTTCAACATTTCTCGTAAGAGAAACATGGAGCAGATAACTCAAAGTTGAACTAATTGTTGCCCGTGAATTATGTATGATAACCTAAGAATTTGAAAAAGAAAAAAGCCACGGCCTTTAGATAATTATTCCTATTGGTTGCTTAAAATGTAGTAGAAAATCGCTAACCCTTGGATTACAAGCCAGCTGGTAATGTGAACTAAATAATACATTTTACTGTCTTCTAGGGGATGTGCACTATGTTTTTTACCATGCATGTTGCTTTTATCTCTACTTTGTTTCTTATCAGTAACAAAGCATCCCAGCGGCTTTTTATTATGATTATTGTGTTTCCTTCTACAATGAAATCCTGGAAATCCGTGCTTTACATTGTGATCTTAGCTTATAGGTATCTATTTCAATTATTTTCTGTTGCTTGGGTCTATGGTATTAATGCCTTAATCTGGTGCCCATTATAGCTTCAAGGCGGCCTTTCAGATGCCCTTCAATACAATTTCCAAACAACTCCTTTGTAAGGATTTGCTGCCACTGTTTCCTATTGCATCTTCACCAAGTTCTGTGTTTACTGCTGTTCCAACATCAATATCATACTATAAGGTACTTCTTTCTTCAGTGCATTACATATGTTTTTCAACTTATCACAGATCTTAGTTTTTTTTTAAAATATTCTCTATCTTTATTGAATTGGTGGAATTCAATGGTTTTCTGTGTTCTAATCACTATCAGTCACTTGTTACCACCTTTTTCATCTTGTTTACCCTTTTCTTTGTTGCTACTTTTTTTTTCCATCTCGTGTGTGTTCTTCTTTGTTGTCATTTCATAATTTAGTAGACATGAATTGGTGTGAAGTAAAATAAAATTTTTTGGAAGGGAAAGATTCTACCATAAGGCAGGTGATCTGAAAGGAACTTGAATTTTTTTCCCATTTTTGCTGAAGAGGTTTGTGTATCTAGTGAAGCACAGAATTGTTCCATGATTCCTTCCTATGCTCAAGTGTTTAATTGGGTGACATTAATGTATAAAAATCTACTAGATGACCATATGCAAGATGTAGACTAGAAAACCTCCCCAAATGCCAAAACCACTCTTAATTCAAATCCATTTTTTCGACAAATATTAAAGAATGACCTCAGTCATCCTGCAAAACATGTATCCCATTTCAAATTGTTATGATTTTTTTTTGATTGACAGCAAGATTTATAAATTGAAGTATTAGTCGTGTTATGCGAAACAGAGCTGCTTTTAATTTTGTAGGCATGGCAGCTTTCAAGCATGTGAGAGAACCCCACATTTTAATGGAGAAGCTAAAAAATGGCATATCTTTCTTGATTCTAATTTGTTATACATATAGGTAAAAATACTGATCAATACACATGTGACACATATAAACATGTACGCTAATGGATTAGAGAAATTTATCAACTGAAATTCTGATCATCATATGATGTTGGTGTTGAGTTAATATGACCACATGCTGATTAGCCATTTCTGTGCAAAACCATATTTAGTTTGGGCTGTATTTTGTTGTTCCTGGATATTTGCAAGGTGCTCAAATGCGCTTGCAGTATTCTTGCTCATCCGGCCTTGGGACTCGAGGTATTGAAGATTGGTAGAAGAAAACCATACTCTGATACCATTATTGTGATGCAACCAAGTTTTATGTTTTGTTGTTCCTGGATATTTGCTACTCGTGGAAATATAATGAAGATTGGTAGAAGAAAACCACATTCTGATTCCATTTTAATGCAACTAAATATTGTAATGCAACTAATTTTTTCCTAGTTTCATGAAGCAACCCTACAGTAAGCCTTGTTGGTGGTTCACATTTATTTATGTTTGGCTCCCTGAACTAAATACAAACTGGATTTCTTTTGCTGTATAGGAAGCTTCTGAAACTGCTTCAGCTCATCAAACTCAACTGCAAAAGCTTGTTGATTACATCTCTTTTCAAATACCTGATGAGTCTTTCACCGATGCTGCAAATTGCATAGGCATGGCAAGGGGGTTTATGCATGACTTGGGCAGTGCAGACAAGGGGGGTATTTCTCTGGAAGCTGTCTTGTTATGTGTTCCTGATCGGTATCAGTGTGTGGATCTGTCCCTATATAAAGTAAATAATAAGAATTTTTTTATCAATGCCTTGTTGTTGTTTTTTATATTTGTATTTTAAATGTGATGTAATTCGTTCTCTCTGATAACAGGAAGGTCAAATTGTTCTGCTATTAAATGAAACAACCGCTACTTCTGAAAGCTCCAGAAATGCTTGTATGATGATTGTACAAGCAAGTGACCTTCCATTTGTACCTATTGCAAGATCTACTAATCTGAACTATTGGAAATTGCATGAATTAAAGGTATTTATCCTTCTTGACTTTAAATATGGGAAGTGTTAGTATCACTATTAATGGGGAACTCAGCAGGTTTTGAAGTTATTGCATGCTTAAATTCTTTTTCCCATGAACTTCAATATTCTTATGGAGGGCCACTACTGTAGGGCCGCTTCTGTCCAGTTTATATATCTTGTTTCTTTAAAGAAATATAGGTACTGCTGTTAATTTAATTATTTTCCATCAAAAGTAGTTAGAAGAGAAATAATAACCTGGGTGACATTGATCCAACCTCTGCATCCTCACAACCTGTTTTCACTTTTCGCCTTTGGGTGGAGTACTCGCCGTATGGCATCTCTTTTTCTGCTGTACATTGTTTTACTGAAATAGTTATCTCACTGAGACATTAATTCTAGGATTCTATTGTTTACCTGCAAATGGAGAATGAAAAGGTTCGAGGTATTCCTCACTCTGTAATTGCTCCCTTGGCGGTTAGTGGTGAGTGCTTCTTTTTATATGTAAGGTCATTGTGTTCCTTAAATTTTGTGAATAATAATCTGCTTGCATGTGATTGTCTCTTAAATTGCTTAATGCTTGCATAAAATCACTAATTGAAGATCATTCATAGTGAGAATTGCACATTAATCTGCAAAGGAGGAGTATATTTTAAATGATTTTATCTTTAAAACTTTTCAACCATTAATCAAATGCTTATTACTGACTCATATTAGAACAACTTCAGGTTTTCTACCTATCCGTCTTATGCATCTTATTAATTGTTTATTTGGGGCACTTACACAACCATTTGAACTCTGAAATTTTCAATTGATAATACTGAGCATTAAAAATGCAGCCATTGTAGTTATCTCAGCCCTGAACCTATCCTTCCTTACAAATGCACCTTTGTGCTTCAATGGCTTTGGCAGCATCTTGTGTTTGAAAGCTTGAAAACTTTACTATTAAAACAGCAGCTTCATATGTTCGTAGTGTACCATTAAAATAGGATTCCCATAGACGCCTTTGATGTACATCAAAAGCACGCAAAGCTAATTCATTCCTGGTTCAAAGTACTTGTTGATACCGATATGACCCCTGCACCTTCTATTCCAAGACTGATACACATTTCTTCTAACCCACAAGTCTCACTCAACTTGTTAGCCAATACCATGATATTTAAAGCATGAATTCATGTCCATATGAACGAGGACATCAAGTAAACGATATAGTATACATGCAATTGTTTGAACTTCATTTGTGAATGAACCATTACAAGGTGTTTGATAATTTATGAAAAATTTACTGTGTCAGCATCCAGAGGTGTGGCTTGTGTTTTTGCTGCCAGAAAGCGTGCTTTGGTCTACATCCTTGAGGAAGATGAAGACGATGTCTCTGATGCAGAATGATTGCAGTTTATCTCTAATTATTACTCACCACTTTCTTTTTCAATGTGTATAATTGTGATGTTGACCTATAGCTTATTCTCTGTTTACTTCTAAGTTTATAAAATTCCTTTTGGAAGACATTTAGTGGTAACCATAGTTATCTCCGCCACAAACAAACGAACGGACCTTTACTTCTGCAAGGTCGGACAGATTCCGATTTTAACAAGGTGCATTAAAATGAGTTTCATCCTTTACTCATTTTTCTTTAGAAAATGCTTGAACGGAGAAAAAAAGAAAGCGCTGGAGCCGTCTCATTCTATACCTTTGTTATTGATTATTTCTTATATTTCTTTCTTTCCTTGATTCAAAGTGGTTTTAAAAAATCTATTTTGTCAACTTTTGCTATGTCGTGGACGAAAAATATCTACATAAGATTTATTTTAGCCTAATTTTACAAATGTATAATTTTAATGAACTTATTTATAGCATTGGGAAAATGATATGATTTTTATATTCTGTATAATGAATAAGTTGAACAAATTTTAAAATGATATTACTTAAAAAAAAAAAAAAAAAAAGTTATATGATACCACTCTTTGATAACTCCAATTTCAATAGGACAAACCTTTTATAGGAATACTATTTATAGGGACCCAAACGAGATGCATATTCTTATTTAAAAGAAAAAGAACCAAGACGCGGACTAGATAAAAGAAAAAGAAAGTTGGGGTTGAAAAAAAAAATTAATTATTCAAAAAATTTTAGGGTAAATTACACTTTGGACCCTAAAAGATTTCAAAAATTTTATTTTATACTTTTAAAGATTAAATTTTTCACATTCTATTTTTAATATATCAAAAGTGTTGTAATGTTATCTTTTTATTAGCTTTTTTGTTAATTTTTTCGTCATTATTAATTGGTTGACTTTTAACAAAAAAAATAACGTAAGCTAATATAAGGGTCATATTGTAACATTTTTGATATATCGATGATGCAATTAAAAAAAATAATTTTTAAAGGTATAAAATGAGAAGACTAAAATCTTTTAGGGTACAAAAATGTAAAAAGCCCAAAATTTTATCCTGTCTTTCCCAAATTAATTAGAAGTTTAATTTAGATTTTAGTTTCATAAGAACACTTCCCGTATCCCGGTCACCGCAGGTGACTATAGCATTCCCTTATCACAAGTCAACATCCGAAAGCAAACAAACCAACTAACCTTTAAATAAAATCCGGCTCGGACCTGAACCGGTTTTCCCAACAGCCCCATGAATAAGCCCAAACTGGAAACAAATCCGTTGAAGCAGAAATGGATCAGACGGAACTCCAAGAGCCCATACTCTCAGACGGTGTGCTCATCAACGGAACCGAAACGCCGTTAACATTGACCGCCGACGGACAACTCCAGTGCTCCGATCGGTCCTTGACGGTGGAGAAAGAAATCCTCGGTTTCTACGTCGAAGGGTCCAAAATCAAAATCAAGGCTATTGTCGAGAGCGGAGCTGGAATCTATTGTTTCGGGAACAGAGGAGCTCCGGTGAGGAAGACCTTTGTGTTCGAGCCTTCATCACAGGATTCTCTGCGGCTTTGGTCTCTAAAGCTCCAAGAATACATTGATTCTCTCGGTAATATTTAAATCAAATCGACTTTTATTGAATGTTTAAATATGTTATGAATTCGAAGTCAAATTACATTATGAGTAATGAAATTGAATTGAGCTTGAAGTTTCAGCTGTTTAATATACTATATTGATTTATTTTGTGCGATTAGTAGTGTTTGTCTGGTTGCTGAGAAAATGTATCCCAACAAGGACTGTTGATTAGGTTTCAAAATTTTTAATTTGCAATTCTTGTATTCTCTAGGCTGTTAAATGCTTGATTAATGTGATTTATTTTATGATATTAAATGCTTGTCAATTTCAAGGGAGCCTTAAGTGGTAACAAGGACGAGACGTCCTAAGTTCGAATCTTGGTAATTTCTTGGTGCTGGGCTACGAGGGATTTATCTCTTCTCTAATGAATACTCTAGTCTTGGCGTGGATGACTTGACTTTGACCGGGCTGGGGAGGGGACTATGTGCATAAGTTGACCTGAACACCCCTGACAGTTGAACAAAAAAAATAAAATTAAATGCTAGTCCAAGTTGTTCTCCTTTTGTCTTGATTGTTAGCCATAGGATGTAATTCTTCACCCCACACTGCTCCCATCTATGATCCATGATGGGAACTGAACCGGGATGCCTATTCCTTAATGGTTCCACCATTCTAGTTGTCCAATTCTTACTTTTACATACTTCTATTTATCACCTGTGGTATCTTCACCTTGTTTATATACTCATTTATGGACAGGTCGGCCGAAGAGGCTATTTATATTCGTAAACCCATTTGGAGGGAAGAAATCTGCTTCAAAAATTTTTCTTGATGATGTACAACCCCTACTCGAGGATGCTAATGTCGAATATACAGTGCAAGGTTAGTAATCCTTATTTTTTTAAGTTTATCGGTGGTTATAGGTCTTGCATTATTTAGATTGTTGCTCATGCTTGTGTTTTTTTTTTATTTAATTTTATCCTCAGAAACTAAATATCAGCTTCATGCGAAGGAAATCACTCAAACATTGGATCTCACGAAGTATGATGGAATCGTTTGTGTTAGTGGGGATGGAATCTTAGTTGAGGTAAGTTGGTTATGCTTAATTGTTGTGTAACTATTTATATTCTTTTGTTGTACAAACATGATTTTTTATCTAAATTTCCGAGTAATAAGTTTAATTGTGACCTCTGTGCTCTTTCTTACATGATTTACAAGTTTTAGTAGGTAGTAAATGGACTGCTTGAAAGGGAGGATTGGAATGATGCAATAAAAATGCCTCTTGGAGTAGTACCTGCAGGTACATTACACCTTTTATTTCTCTTTTATACTTTGCTACATTTTTACCCTTGATGTTTTCAAACAATACATTAGGTAAATAACAAGCATTGTAAGTACATGAAATTAATAGAGTGTCATGTTCTTGCTGGCATCTTTTGCATTTAGTAGCCTCGTTGTATCCCACCGAATGATGGGAAATCGCATCTAAAATGACAACTGTCAACAATGCGAGTCAAGAAATTATGTTGATCTGATTTACATGAACTATGATGCTCGCTCGCCATCAGCAAACTTCAATGGACATAGTTCATGCACCTCCATTTGATCTTTTTGCCTGTTTGTTTTAAGGGTGAATTTTTTTTTTCTCTATGCGTACCATCAGAGTTTTCATGACTCGTTTGTCTGAACATTGAAACCATTTTGGATGCAGGTACAGGAAATGGTATGATAAAATCTCTTTTGGATTCAGTTGGTGATCCATGTACAGCCTCTAATGCTATTCTTTCTGTGATTCGAGGTTACATTGGTTTGAAATTGTTTAATTTTTGTTATTAATTTCCCAAGACATGTCCTTTTGATTTAAGAATTTGTCTACTTTATGTTTCAATCATTGGCAGGACACAAGCGTTCACTGGATATAGCTACTATCTTGCAAGGGGAGACTAGGTTCTTTAGTGTCTTGATGCTTGCATGGGGTATAATGAAATTTTCAGTGATTATTAGTTCAATATGTGTTTTCTTCAGAATCCTGGTTCCTGTTGATTATACTCTGAGGAAATACATTATTTGCATTGGTTATTCAAGCTAAATGCATCTCTTTCTCATAACAATATTCTATTATCCACCAGGTTTGGTGGCAGATATTGACATCGAGTCTGAGAGATATAGGTGGATGGGAAGTGCTCGTATTGATTTCTATGTAAGTCCTATGATATGGTTCTATTACCCTGTTGTGTTATTATGGTTCCAAAGTAACATATAAATCATGTTGGTTGGTAATTAGTGTTACATGCTATTAACCATAGAATTTCAGCTTTTGTATGGTCATTTTTGCTTACAACTAATTATACTCCTGTCTAAATGACAAAGCTTTCCACCTTGGATGTATGAGAAACTAATTAACACCACCGAATGAATCCATAAGGGGCCCACATTTGTCAGGCCCCCATCTGTGTAATGGATTTCTCTTCTATATATATATATATATATATATATATAGTAGTGCGATCATGGAGACTCTGCACCATAGTCTCTAGTGGGTGCACCATAGTCTCTAGTGTGTATTTTTTACGTAGACCGTTAGATCATGATCTAACGGTCACTAGGCAAAGATGCTCAAAATTAATTATCAAGACCTACCATATTTGGTTCTTCACTAAATAGGAAATATCTATGACATATTTATTGTAATCTAGTCCTATTAGGAAAGTCTTAAAGGTTAATAATAATAAAAATTCTGACTCATCTTAATTATTAATGGGTCGACCCAATGATCCCGATGATTTTTATCTTTATTCATCTAATTTATTATACCCGTTTGGGTTAAAAAAATTAAATTCAAACTCTGCTCTTATGTCTATCTCCTACCGAAGGCGCAAATGTTCATAGCAGACTAGTAATGGAACGGTTGTGCTACCCTTGCCGTCTATCCAGAGGTAATTTCTTACATCATGATTCAGCCTTTGCTACATGCAGGCCCAAAAGTGGTAGTATTGATGAGTTAATGTTTGACAAATTAATTTAATAAGCCAGTTTAATTTTTTTAAACTTCAATTTAATGCTTATACCTTTTTTTTATTGGGGACGAAAGTGCAATATGTTTGTCGAATTCCACTGTATAGATATTACTGTTCCCATTACTGAAATTTAGAATATTGGAACATTAGTAGTGATATTACTTGTCCATGTTTTTAAAATATTGGCAATCAATTTTTTTTTGTTTTTGTTTTTTGGAGGTAATTTATTGTGTAGTTATATTATATTAATTTAACTGGTTTTTTGTGCAAGTGTGAAAAATTGACATAACGACAAATATGAAAGGGATCGAAATCATACCTTCTGTGCCTACAGATGTAAAACTATTTTTCTAAAAGAATTCAATTATATTGATGAAACATTTATTTTTTACAATGCTTATGCAAGGATTTGTGGATTTACTTTTTAAAAATAAAAGAATGATGGCAATGACTTATGAGTTGTGATATGCAATCCTAATTTGAAACTTAATAAGCACTCTTAATTGGGTTGATTATAAAGTTAAGAGAGAAAGATAAAGATTAACTAATCTCCTTCAATAATTGTAAAATTGTGGTATTAAGAGGGCAAACTAGTGTTTATATAATGATCTAAAAAAAGAAAAAAAAGGAGAGGACAAATTGGTAATTTGACCAAAGAATTGGAAAGGCCTACCCAACAGTGACGTGCTCCAATTGAACCCACATAGTGGGTCAACCCGTTATTTTTAGTTTATTTTTAACCCGTTATTTGGTAATTTGACCAAAGAATTGAAAATATCTACAACCCATTATGTTTATTTTTAATTTTTTTAACCCAAATGGGTATAATAAATTAGATGGATAAAGATAAAAATCATCCGGATTATTGGGTCGATCCCGTTAATAATTAAGAGGAGTTAGAATTTTTTTTATTATTAATCTTTGTAACTTTCCTAATAGGACTAGATTATAATAAATATGTCATAAATATTTCCTATTTAATGAAGAACCAAATTTGGTAGGTCTTGATAATTAATTTTGAGCATCTTTGTCCAGTGACCGTTAAATCATAATCTAACGGGCTACATAAAAAGTACCCAGTAGAGACTGTGGTGCAGAGTCTCCATGATCGCGCTACACTCTCTCTCTCTCTCTATATATAGATATATATACCATGCAGGTCAAGCTTCGCATTGAACATAATTTAGAGGTTGTCCAATACATAGTGAGCTCATTGCTCATGTTAAAAATTTAACATGAGCGACTCTATTTACTTCAAAGCACTCAGGTTGCTACTATTGTAATGTTACTAGTAGTACATGATTTTAATGATTACAGTTGTCTCTGTCTTATTATGAATTGATAAAAGTGCCCACCCGATTCCCTAAATAAAAGTTATGATCACCTTACTCATTATGTAATAGAGATCTTGATTTGGTTTCCATTTTCTATGAGGTTTCAATTTTTAATATGAAATATTAGTTAAATGATTAAAATATTTTTGTTCAGCAAAATGGTTCAAGTAACTATTTTATCCTTGATGAGAGTTGTCAAGTTTATGAGCTACCTTAATGGTTCAGTTACTTCAGTATTACTCTTATTCACTTGAATCATTTACATGCCTATGAATACTTGCCTTCACACTGTGTCCCACTTGTACGACAGTGTAAGCCACCCTTTTAACTATCAAACCTGAGTTCTTTCTATTAATCCGGGTATATTCTTGTAAAATTTGTGGCCTGGCAGGTGGTAAACATGGACAGATCCATTATCAGTATTACTTGAAAATGCCCACAAAGGACCATTTGTGCTTATATTAATGGTGTATTTTGATGGTTTTATTAATGCCCTATGATATTTTTGTCTAACGCCGAAATAAAAGAACAGCTTGTCAGGTGTTAAAGCTGTTTAGAAAATTAGTAAACTAAGTTTTATCACATCAATGATATGAGCTTTTACTATTGCTGTTGTTCTAGGCTTTTCAACGGATATTTAATCTGAGGAAATACAACGGCCGTATTATGTTTGTACCTGCACCTAGTTATGAATCTCATGGAGAGCCAAGCAGTCAAAAAGGTGAATCTATTCGCAAACCAAATATCTGCAATTCAAGTCTAGAAATGCCTGTGAAGCTTCAGCAGGGTGGCTACAGTGGTCCTAATGTTGACTTGGAAAATTTAAATTGGAGGAAGATTGATGGTCCGTTTATTTCAGTCTGGCTTCATAATGTACCGTGGGGAGGTGAAGACACCATGGCAGCACCTAATGCTGAAGTTGGTCTCTTTTTCATGTAACTTCATATCTGTTGGTTTTCTTACGTTGATATTATTATTTTGGCTCTTTGGCTTTGTGATGTGTAACTTCCATGCTTATCTTAAGTTGTGTGGGATATTTGAGAAATATGACAATTTCCTGATAAAAAAATTCTTATTTGGTCCTTAGAAGGCCACACAGAAACGTATTTCACTTGCACCAGTGGTTGTATCACCTAGTTAAATTCTCTTTCTGACTGCATTATCTGATGAAGTGTTTAAAATGTATATTTCCCGTAAGAATCTTGTTCGTCTGAAATCTTTCATTTTTTCCTTCTATTCCTTTTTCCTCAATTTGACTGTCCAAGTATGCTCCATAAAAAATGGGTGTTTGGGGGGGGGGGGGGAGGGAAGAAGAGAGAGAGACAGATAGTTTGTATCTTATTCTATTATTTTACCCTTGTAGATTTGTTGACTTGAATATTTGCGAAGGTGTAGATTCGGCCCATTCCATTTCCACATTTGAGAGCTTTAGACATTATTTATCATGAATTCTCTCTCAGAAACAGGTTTAAAAAGCTCTCTTGAGATTGTCTTATGCAATTGAGTGGTATTGCCGCTCATGAGCTTAAGTAGGAGATTGTGTTATTGCATATGGACTCTAAAATTTACTTAAATCTTGATTTGCGTCTAGTAACTTCTTGTATAGATATGGAGGTCACAAATTTCTATTTACTATATGATTTTTAATGATCTGTTGTATTCTTTTTGCAGTTCTCAGATGGGTATTTGGACTTGATTTTGATTAGGGATTGCCCAAAGTTCCCATTGCTAACATTGATGTCTGAATTGAGCAACGGAGGCCATGTCAAATCACCACATGTCTTGTACCTTAAGGTGAGTTTGTACTCTTAGTAGCTGTCAACTTACCTTAATATTGAATATTTATCTGTTTGTTGTACATTGTGAAGGTGTTTCTCTACTTGTGTGAATATTCTTTGACTTCCATAGAGGGCGAGGGGTATATGGACGAATCCCTGTTCTCCATAGTCTTGCTCTGCAATTCTTAGGTGTGCGTGCATGTTCATTTGAATATGAATCTTATCTCCAACTTCCTTTTCTTGTGACAAACTGTAGGTGAAGGCATTCATTTTGGAGCCTGGTCCACAAGCTGACGACCTAACGAAGGAGGGGATCATAGATGCAGATGGTGAGGTCCTGGCCAGAGGGAAAGGAACATACGGGTGTAACCAGAAGACCCTGATGACCTACGACAAGCTCCAAATCACGGTGGACCAAGGTTTAGCTACTCTATTTTCTCCTATCTAGAATATTATCTCATGGATTGATTGTTGCAATTCCACGGATCTTTGAGGAAAAAAGAAGAAGAAGAAGAGTAATTTCACAGGTTGTGACAAATTCTGTTTCATATAGAATCATGAAGAAAATATGTATAGAAATAAGAAAGAAGAAACAACACTGTTATCATAAATTATTTGTCTAATTGGTTTTTTGATTCATCTTAGAAACAGTTGATTGTTTTTTTGGGTAAGTAAAACTGTTGATTGTTGACAAATTTAAGAACCATGGGTTTTAGCTTATCACGATCATGATAATGGTACAAAAGCGTTCTATTCTCATTAATCGATACCAATTTGATTGGGGGTTTCAGAAGGGAGAGACTAAATGCAGCGCGTTATTATTTATACAGACCTCAAAACAAAATCTATATTCTCGGGATTATTAGTTTTATACTTTATTGTTGTATCACATTGTACCTCATTGTTACAATATACTAAACTATGGATTTGCACGAGTAGTCTAGCGATGTAGGTTATCTTTTGATTGTGATTCGATGTCAATTGGTGTAGCCCTAATCTATCCGATAGTTATTGTTTAGAGGTATCCCGAGTTTACTTTTAGATAGAGAAGTTCAAAATTACTTGTTATATAAAAAAAATACAAAGTGGGTTTGGTGGGGTGTGTATTTACACGTTTATGTGCCGGGGTGCAAGAGGTAGTTGTAATCACTTAATTGAAGAGGACGGACCCTACAATGTCTTTAGCCACACGAGATATGACTTAAAGGAGGAAGTACCAAATTTGAAGGTCTTTTAGGTGCAAGTAATGCGTTGAAAGAAGTCACAAACAGCACGTGAGACTCGTGATCCTATTCCTTGATGGACTAACACGTGACAAAAAAAAGGTTCTACTTTGTCAAAGAAGGTTCTAAACAAGTACACAATTTATCGTCATTCTGTTAGTTTTCGTTACTTATTCCATTAACGTCAATGGAGTGATTTTTACGGAATAATAAATGAAAGTTAATAGAAGAACTACATTGCAACACTTTTAATACATTAGAGATGTAATATAAAGAATCTAATTTTTAAGAGTATAAAATAAAAAAAAATTAAATCTTTCGGTATACAAAGTGAGATCTCCCAAATTACTTCTTGGTATCATAATTGAGCCTTACATGTCGGGGATGTTTCAACCTCTGACCTTTCCACTTGTACGGTGAGTTTTTGTTTTTGGATTTTAACAACCTTAGTGATATACACACCGGGGACAATCGTGTTGAGTGTTGTGTGACATTGTTGTTTGGATTATATAGTTTTGAATTTATATAAATTATTAATTCATGATACATATTTTGTATCATATCGAAATTTGTAAAATAATTTAGAGTTAGTTATAATTCATTTGGAGTCGACTTATAACTTAATAATATCAGTTACAATTTTACGCGATCAAGTTACGATTTAGAAAAACGTAGAATTCATTTTAAAATCTTAATAGATCTTCAATATTTCCATTTCATCTTAACTACTAAATTGAGTCTTAAGTACTTCACTTATGTGGTGTTTGATAAAACTAAAAGTTGAACACTGAAAATTGAATACTAAATTTTAAGAGTTGAATGCTGAATTTTTTAATTCGCAGACTGTTTGGTATCAATTGAGATTTAAGTATTGAATTGAATTAAACTGTTTGACAAATATAAGTAGCTGAAGTCTGAAATTATTATTATTCTAATTTTGTCCTTATTTTTAACCATTTCTCTGCAATTACTTTATTCCCCCCAGCACCATCACAATGGTAGTGGTGGTGGCGGCGACGACGACGCGGTGGTGGTGGCACAATGGCAGTGGTAGTAGTGGCGACACAATGGTGGTGATGACATAATAATAGTGATGGCGGTGACACAATGGTGGTAGTGGCGATAGTATAATGGTAGTGGTGGTGGCGACGATGCAATAACAGTGGTGACATAATGGTAGTGGTGACAGCGACAGAATGGTGGCAACGGTAGTGGTGGTGGCACAATGGTGGTGGTGGTGGTGATGGCGGCAACACAATGGTAGTGGTGGTGGTGGTGGGTATTGAAAAGTTAAGAGTATAAAATGTATTGAGGGTATATTTGTGAGGAATTGATAAAATCCTTACTCACTAACATTTCCAGCATTAAATAATAAGTAAGTGGCTTGCTACTTAAAATTTTAGTTTATTTTTTAAGAAATACTTAAAATATTAAGTGGTATGAGTTTTAGGTTATCAAATGAGTTTAATTCATTAAATATTTAAAAATATTCAGTTTGAAGTCTTAAATGGTGTTATTAAATAGTCTACTTCCCACTAAATGCTGAAAATATTAGTCAATAAGGATTTTATAAATTTTTCATAATGGATAAATATACCCTATTGCATTTTACATTCTTAACTTTTCAATACCCACCCTCCAACACCACCAGCATTGTGCCACCGCTGCCACCACCACTTGAATTGTGTCGATGCTATCATCATTATTGTGCCATTGCCACACCACCACCACCATTGTGCCACCGTCGCCGCCATCACTCCCACCAACATTGTGCCACCGCTGCCACCACCACCTGAATTGTGTCGCTGCTATCACCATTATTGTGCCATCGCCACACCACCACCATTGTGCCACCGTCGCCGCCATCACACCGCCGTTACCATCATCGCTATTGTGCCACTGCCACCACCATCATTGTGCCACCGTCACTGTCATCACTACCACCATCATTGTGCCACCGCTATCATCATCACTATTGTGTCATTGCCATCACCACCATTGTGTCACCGTCACCATCACCACTTTCATTGCTACCATTATTGTATTGCCGCCACCAACACCACCACTACCATCACTGACGCCACCACCATTGTGTTGCCATCGCCACCACAGTGGTGGTAAGAATAAGGTAGTTGCGGTGAAATGGTTAAAAAGAAGGGTAAAATTAAAATAATAATAATTTTCAAACTTCAACTCCTTATATTTGTCAAACAGTTTGATTCAATTCAGTATTTAACTTTCAGTGAATATTAAATAGTTTGCGAATTAAAAAATTCAGTATGTAGCACTTAAAAATCAACATTTAATTTTCAGTAGTCAGCTTTCAATTTTATCAAACACCACCTTAATCTTTCTCTAGTAATTGTTTCCCTCCTTCCTCATTACGCTTCGTTTGACTTGAGTTGAAAAAAAAACCCATAACGAGATTTTATCTGAAAGAAAAGAAAACGCATCGTTAGAATAATCCGAAGAAAGTAGGCACTGGGCAAAGACCAAGGAAAGAGCATCAAAATATTATATTACTACTTTATTTCTTCCTATAGGTGCCAAATCATCTTTGAATTCTCTCCCTCTCTCTATCTCTCTCTATATATCTCTCTCGTTCTTATTAGTTAATTACATTAGGCTTCGTAGGGATTATCAATGGAATAATAAGGCTTTAATATCTCATTGGCAGCCTCATGAAAGTTGGGCATGTGGCTATCCGTCAACGTTCTCGACATCGTTATTTCTCTAGGAAGGGAACAAGAGAATCAACCTTGTTAGAACCTTAATTAGATGTGTTCGAGATTAAACACTGTTTGGCCTGTTTAGTGTTTATCATCAACTTCGATATCTTAAACACACATCCCTTTCTTCATTAATTAACTCTAAACTTTCCCATATTGATCCTAGACCTAATAGTTTAAACTAGTGCGAGCGTGTGCACCTATGTGTGAGAATCGTATCAATCATGGGTTTTTTTAGCGTGCAAAGTACGTATCACGTTAATCAGGATGTATGTTGTGAAAATTTGGGACAACGAGTTAGTAAACTCTACATCTTTTCGGTCCGAGCTATTTTGACAGATTCATTTATATCTTTACCTTTCATATGACATCTCTTTTGTTCAATGGCATAAGTAGTTCTTTTTGGGTCAAGTTACAACTAAAAAAATTAGGATTAATTTGGATCGATCATAACATTATAAACCTTTTTGTGTATTGGTCGATACTAAAAACATTAAAAAATTATCAGAAAAGACCGAAAAATAATTTTTCCATACTGTACTCTTACTTGCAACAGAGATTCTTGCATGGCACGCGAGGAGTGGACTGTGTGAAAAACTTTGTGGGCAACGAGCCTTCTGTTTTACTAACATACAAGACAAAAAAAAATCATAGTAGGCTAGTTGGAGTTATCTGCATGCATTATCCACACAACAAGGTTGGTGACAAAACGATTCATCAAATAATGCTGACTGTCTTGATTCTATTGTTTGTCCATCATGCAATGGACACCACTAAATGCTTAAAACAAAAATGGTACATGCAACTTGACAACAATATCATCTTGATCATATCTCCTAGAGAAAAAAAAACATGGAGAAACATTTTAGAATCCGTCATTGTACACGTCTAGTTCAGTAGTAAAAGTATCGGATGACAATTTTGAGTTACTGAGTTCTATTTTAAATATGATTATTTTTTGTAAGTAATATTAAAAGTTGGTTATTGTCTAGTTTAGTAGTAAAAGTATGGGAACCCCCTACCATTAAACTACTATTTCTAACAAAAAAAAATTAATCTAAAATACCAAAAATGCCCCTACATAAACCTCAACTAATTTTTCTACATAAAATTTTATTAAAATTCAAGCCGATTAAAATTTATTTTTTTACATATTAAAATTTGAACCAATTAAAATTCGATTGAAGCTGAATAAATTTTATTTTTTTTAACTTATTAAAATTCTAGCCTATTAAAATTTATTTTTTACATATTAAAATTTGAGTCGATTTGAACTCTACCCGAGTTGTTAGCGCCGATTAAAATTCGCTTTCGAGTCGATCAAAATTTATATTTTTTTACTTATTAAAATTCGATTTATTAAAATTTAACTCAATTAAAATTTATATTTTTTATGTATTAAAATTTGGGCTGATTAAAATTCAATACGAGTTGATTAAAATTTGATTTGAGTCAAATAAAAATAATTTTTAATTAGCTCAAATAGAATTTTAATTATCCCAAATTTTAATATGTAAAAAAATATAATTTTTAATTGACTCAAATTTTAATATGTAAAAAAATAAATTTTAATTAACTTGAATCGAATTTTAATACGTAAAAAAAATTAGAAAATAGAGAGGGTCTCATTGAAGATATGCTTATCTAGAGGGGGTCTCATTGAAGTTATACTTACCTAGAGGAGGTGTGGAAGAAGTTTGTCCTCAAATATATCATGAGTAATTTAGTAAAATTATATTATAATTAATATTTTTAATCTGACAGAGGGTGTCACTGAAGATTCAGAAAATAGAGGGAGTGTTCTTGAAGATATAGTAAACTAGAGGGGGTGTGGTTGAAATTTTCCCTAAAAGTATTGGACAATTCCTGAGTTATTGAGTTCTATTTGAGTATAGTTATTTGGAGAAAGTAATATTAAAGATTAGCTTTGTACCCGATTTATCTCTCCTACCACTCTCGAAACACAAACCACGACGACCCCTTATTGCATTGAGTAGTTAAGAGTGGATCTTTGTCGTGGAAACAATGAGTAATGTTATTTGGATCTAAAATTTTGACATAATTTGTTGGTTTAATGATGTAGTTTTAGTAAAACGATTGGATCAACACTAAGTTATAATATTTGATGGAACTTACAGTCAATCCAAATGTCATAGTAAATTAGGAAAAAATGCTATGCTTTCTAAGTTTTAGCCAAAATTTTATATCCTAAATGCATCTGCACCACACACTAAATGAAAAGACTAATTTTTTTGGGCCCCACAACAAAATATGTATAATGCTGATGCATTTGAGATATAAAATTTGGGATAAGACTTGAGAAGCATAGCAAATACTTTTTTTTTTCTTTTTTTGGGGAGGGGGGAGGGAGGAAAGGAGCTTGAACCCTACAAGGTAAAGAGTACTATTAGACCAAAAACTCATTGATTGAGAAATATAATAATACTCATAAATTAATTAATAAATTAGGTTTCAATAACATTGTTCGGAAAGAGTTATCTAACACTTTAAGAAACTAATTCATTATATAGTTACTTGTTAACATGATTTATTATATCTCTTTTGTTTGGTCTTATATGAGCAAAATATCCCAATACTTGACCTATAATATCATGTGGGCTCACCATGTCCCATGGCTATAAAGTGTCATGAACCAATTTCGGCTGAGTTATTGTGGTAGCCAAGAGTTTGCGTTTAAAAAACGTGAAGCCTACAAATACAAGTGATGTAGACAAATATAATGTTGTTTGTCGAGTTGACTGACTTTAGTTCAGACAGTTTAATCAGGACTATAAATCTCCACTCTTCCACGGGGTGGGAATTCATACCGATGAGAGACGTAAGAATTGCTCTTAACTGCCTGACAGACTGAAATAGTTTTCTCGGGAGCCTTTGGGGGGTTGGGGTATTCAATCCTATGATACTCAAGGAGCAGAGCGTCGTATCCCAATGGTTTGACTAATACATCGTAAAGTGGGTCCAAGTTTTGGGTTATACAAAAAATGAAAAGGGAAACCACTATTTCACTATTTAGTGAGTAATGTTATTTTGATTTAATTATTCATAATTATTGAATTGATAATAAGTCTCATTATTTGTTGGAACCTATAATCAATTCAATGATTATAAATTAGATTTAAATAACATTATTGTATGGCGAAATTAGTTTTCTCTAAGTTGATAGGACTTTGAAATTAGCCTTTGAATTTCTTTTCACCTAAAAGTTTCTTCTCCAACTAAATAAGAAAAAAGTAGGGTAAAATATAGTAATAGTCTCTGAAGTATGTGTTTTGTGTCACATTGGTCTACATTATTGTAATTTATGTCATTTTAGTTTTTTAAATTTTCAATTTATATCACTTTGGTCCAATCCAAACAACAGTTTAAATTGATTAACGAAGTGTTCATGTGTCTCTCACATGATTATATTTGAAGGGTCACTTCAATCCCTCAAGTTTTGAATGTTTGTCGCTTTGGTATTTCATGTTTAGAATTTGTCCCTTTAGTAGCTCTTGTGTTTTAAAAAATTACCTCTCAAGTGTAGTTACGTGAGATATGTGTCACCATCTCCGTTAGTATCCGATTTAAAACCATCGGTTTTGATTGGATCAAAATTAAACAATTGAATACTTAAGGGACAAAATTAATATAATTAAAAGATTGAACACGAAACTAAGATAAAGTGCATAATTTGGGGCGAAAAATATATTTTGCCCAAGAAAGTATTTTCACTTGTTTCCTCTTTTTCTTCTTTTTTTATGTTTCCTCCCCCATGTCAACCAAGAGAAAAAGGAAAGGAAGAATAAGAAGGAAACAATAGTTCAAGCAGCGAAAGATTTTTACTTTATCTTCTCTATTCCTTTTCTTCTTTTGATTCATCTCTTTTTTTTTTCTTCCAACCAAACAAGTGAAATTGATATTATTTTTTTCTCATTTCTCTCACTATTATTTTTTCCTCCTTTTCCACCCATTGTAAATGTAGGGTAAATTTGATTTTTCGTAAAACTAAATTGCAAATATCTAGAATCAAATTTTAAATTATAGCCTTTTTTAAACTTTTTTCTATTTTTTAAATATTTTTTGGAACTTATTTTTCAACTTATTAGTATTCATATGAAAAACATAGTTTCAACTAACATTCTAAAATTACCTAAGCCAGTGGGCTAATGATAAGTCGTACTCATTTAGGATCATCATTGACTCTTACGTGGTTATCAAACTGGATTTGATCCACGTAAGTAACATGGATTGTTCCTTGGCTTTAGTACTGTTGTGGTGACGGACTACCCTTTCAAGATAATAGTTATAGCTCAAATTAGACATTCTACAGTGAAATTACTACCTATTAGTTGTCCCTCTCTTTTTTACTTGATAAAAAAAAAAAATATGACATTCTAAGCCCGTTCAAAAAAAAGAAAGCTAACATTCCTAAATGTGAAAACTTGAAAGTATATTATGTAAACACTTATTTTATTTAATTTTTTTATCAAAAAAATATTGATGAATTTATATATAATTTAATAATTATACAAAAAACTAAAATTGAAAAAAAATAGGGTTAATATCACATTGTACCCTGAGAGATATTTTCATTCTCAATGTGTACCCTCAAACATTAAAAATCTTAATATGTACCCTCAATATTATGAATTGATATCAATGTGGACTTCACTTAGACTACCTTCAATTTTTCATCATAAATTGAAGCACATGAGTTGTATGTACTTCAGACATAGACTTATGTATAAATTCACATACTATTGACGCTTCATATGAGTTGCACATGGTAGGATTATTCTCTATCTGATTAATGAAATTCTATTTTTGAAGTACAAAACGGTGTCAAATTGATCACAAACAAAAATCTGTAGTGATAGACATACATCATTTTCATTTCCGAAGCACTTGCACCTCAGGTGCTTCAATTTATGATGGAAAAATGAACAATAGTTTGAGTTTGGTCCACATTGCTATCAATTCATAAAATTGAAGATATAAATTGAGATTTTTAATGTTTGAGGGTACAAATTGAAAATCAAAGTATCTTTTGGGGTACAAAGTGAGATTAGGCAAAAAAAAATAATTGGATCAAAAACTCGAAGTATCTCTATGTATAGTACTGTATATACGTACTTTCAGATAATGTGCAGTTGTAGCCAATGTGAGAGAGAGAGAGAGAGAGAGAGAGAGAGAAACGACGACGCCGGTATGAGGCACGACTCGAGAGTCCACTGGACGTGTTTTTGGAGAAGCCTCACCACACGCACACACGCAGATATATATACTTATACAAACACCTATAAATACACACATTCTCACACTTCTTCTTCTTCACTTTTCTAGTTTCCTTCCTCTAACCGTTCTGCAACCAAACCCCTTTTTCTCTCTCCTAATCAGCTCACTCTTGCAACCAATTGTTACTATCTCTAATATTGGATTAGTTAGGGTTTATGTGAGGCTAGTTTTTTTTTTTTTTGTAAGCTTCGATGTCGTCTTCTTCCTCGACGAAGGTTTGCTTCAATTTGAGCTGTAAAGAATTGTTGTCGCAATCCCGAAAAGGTTGGCGTCGTCGCACTGGAGAGTTCGCCGACCTCTGTGATCGTTGCGCGTACGCAATTTTTTGACTGCTTCGGTGTTTTACCTTTCTGTTCTGTATTTTTCGGTGAATTAGTGTTTTGTTTTTAGTAGTTGGGGAGTTTTGGAGTGGTTTAAGTGGAGTTTAGTGTCTCTTTTGTTGAATGTGTTTTTGTTGGTTTAGTTGATTTGGTGCTTAATTAGTCTTACATGAACTTGTTTGTAGAGCAAGACTGGGGTTTTTTCTAGTTAGGTTTGTATGCTTGAAATTTGATTGGAAAATAGGAAGGAATTTCTTATATTGGAAGAAAATGAGGAAAAACAGCAATATTTATGGGCATTGAGTTTACTGTAGCATTCATTTCTACTAGTTGAGTGTTTTCTTTGCTAGTGGTTGGTATAAAATGGAAATATTGTTTTTGCTCTATTTTTTTTTGTCAGAATTCCAGAGAAAACTATTTGCATGGGTAATTTTATGTTTGAGGATACATTTATGGAATGAATCAAACTAAAAGATTTTGATAAATGTTTGCCAAGTTTCTTTTATTACCCATCAAGCCATTCAAAAGTATGCCCTGCTAAATTTTTTTAGGAAGTATTTTGCATTGAAATGGACTTTGCCATCAAATAAATGATTTTTTTTTTTGTTTTCCTTATGAAGCAGCAGAAAACTCTATCGACAGTAGATAGTAATATCTTGGCCCCGTTCCTTATGAGAATTTAAATGGACTTTATTCAATTTTGTATTCCCTGTTTTTGATTGTACAAAGTCTAATTAAGGTTGATATTTAGTTGGAATAAATAAACCCTCATACCTTCTTACGAATTACATTAAATACGAGTATTTCTTCATGAATAATCACTTAAGTCAGGACTGTACTTGTCACTGATTTCACTTTATTCCCTCCATAATGAAAGATTTATATCATCGAAGTTTGATCCTAACTTGAGCCCTTTGGAGGCTCAACATATATGCTGATGTCTGTTTTGGCTTTTTGGGGTTATGCATCTTAGCTAATACATGCTATTGGTGGCATTTATACTCACTTTGATCTTTTGAATTTCAATTTTGCTCGAGTATCTTTAAACTCTATCAGTTCAGAGCTAACTTTTCACGAATCACTAAAGAATGTGTGACCATTCTTAGGGTAATTATTGTCTGCAAGAAAATGTATGTTCTGTTTGTAAGTTCTGCATGAGCTTGGAGTTGTTGACGGGGAGATTTAGTCAAGCCCAAAGTGTGGAAAATTAATAAATAGGACGTGTGACCACCCATACCAGATTTTTTTTTTAAAACTAGCTTGCATGCAATGGGAAACATATCCTAAACTATAACATGTTCTGCACATCTCTTTCAACACTTGTCCAACGTTTGAAGATCACTTAATGTTGGTCTCTTGCATCACTTGTTCAATGTTTGAAGATCACTTCATTTTGTGGTTATCGATGCCTAAACTTTTATCTCAATTTACCTTGAAATTGACTGTGGTTCCCTGATATCTAGATCTGTTTATGAGGAGGGGAAATTCTGTGAGACTTTCCATCTGAATGCTTCTGGTTGGAGATCTTGCGAGTGTTGTGGGAAGGTGAGCAGAAAATTCAATATTTTGAAGCTTATGCTTTTTGTTTGGTAAAAGAACTGTTATTTCGCAGATAGCTGGGCAAATTTATGTGTTTGCTTCTCTATGGTAGATGGGTTTTGTCTTCGACTTGTTTTCCCTGGGAATATTTGAGCTATCTTTCAGTCCCAAGTCTCATAATGATGAGTTTTCATTTGCAGCAAATACATTGCGGATGTATAGTTTCGTTCCACATGTTTGTACTATTGGATGCTGGAGGGATTGAGTGCATAACATGTGCGAGGAAAAGTTTTATTTTGGTAAGGATCATTTTGTCCCTGTTCTTTTTGATTGTATTATATATTTTCACCGGGATGGTTCAATCATGCCATCTTTTCCATCCTTTGCATTCCAAATTCCACACATTAATGCTGATTCAGTAAAAAATGTAGAATTGAGTACCACAGGGTTGGGTATGACTTGGGTCCACGGCCTGGTGACCTAAAACCCTAACCTAATGTAGCTTGGTCTTTTTCAATTCTTACTTATACCAGAAGTCTTGCCCTGAATTTAGTACAATCTGATCCATAGAGATTATTGGAGATTCCAAGTACACTGAGCATGTATCGTATCAGATACAATGAAGAATAACAGTACTTTGCTAATCTGCCCTAACCCAATTGGAAACAATATTCCGAGGCCCGACAGGTTATTATAATTTATGCAGCCAAAAAAAGGACCCGAACGGAATGAAAAGGGTGCTAAAAGCCCCAACTGTCTATGTCTACAGGAGAACAGGTCTATTAAAATCTTTTGAGGTTTAGACAAAGAACTACCAAGAAATTTTGACGATTTTACGGATCAGTTAATTTCTGTACTGTGTTTCTCCATTTCCCAATTTTTCTGACTTTTGTGAACAATGCATGCACATGTATTTAACTATATTGGTAAAAGTAGTTTAATGAATCTGTTTTGGTATAACTGTCTCCTATTTTTCTACATTCTGTCTGAGCAATTTAAATTTCTCATTCGCAGATAATTTTTCCCCCTTTCCTTTGCTTCCTCCTGCAGTAGACTGCTCCAAACACAATCCAGAATTAAATTTTTTTGGTCTGTCATGAAAGATTTGTGTCACAATTCTAATTATCGTTCTGTTTTTTGGGTAAATAATTATCGTTCTGTTTTACAGACACCAAATCCTGCATGGCCGCCACCTTCTCTCTTCCTTCCAGTACAGCCTGAAAGAATTAAAGATCTCTCTGTCAAAAATTGGAGTTCGATGGCTGGATCAGGTCCAGTACCATGGCGACAAGCACCCAGTTTGTTTAATGCTTCAACTACTCAGTCTGAACTGCAGCCGAGGATGCCCTTTGATGTTGACATATCAAGTGGCTTTGATAAACTTGGTTTTAGTGAGCTATTATCAGTCGCATCCCTGGAGATTAAGAAACAAGAGGACTCGTATGGAAGATTAATGAATGGAAGCATGAAGAGCGGTGTATTAGAAATACCTGAGAATGGTGGCAATACTGGTAAGTATCTTCTCCTATATGGATATTTACTAAGAGGCCAAAAAAAGACACTTAAAAATCTGCAGCACATTTTTACTATCATGGCAGTGAAAATATTCCATCGTGTATATGGGTCTGCTGCTTGACTTGATGCAACTATTTTTTTTTCCTGTAGGAACCAACTATGAGGAGCAGCATAATCCTTGTATAAATGTTTCTCAGCAGTCTTTCTTATCAAAAAATGACCCTTTTCCAAATTCTTGTTTGGCTCTACCTTCTGCATCCAACAATTGCATAAATGATCAAACCAAGGTTTCTGGAACTCACAGACAACGAATTACCCCTCCGTCTCCAGCTGGAAAACAATTATGCGGTAGTAATGGAATGGACTCATCTGCTGAAGCTCAAATACGCAATGGAAAGCCTCGAGGAGATTCCTGTGGACGAAATCAGTTATTTTCTCGATATTGGCCCAGGATAACCGATCAAGAGCTACAACAAATATCTGGAGAGTATCCTATGGTTCTAGAAGGATTCTTTGATTTCTTGAGTTTTTTTTATGAATAATTTTTAAAGTTATGTTGTTAAGCATAATTGTAGCAATAGGTTGTTGTAAATGTGGATCTCACGTGTGATCTGTTTTGGTTTCATAAATGCAAGTTCCAAAACTATTTGGTGATAGATTTATATAATCTTTTATCTTGCAATTTATATACTTATTGCCTTTTTTTTTTCCCTGATATGCAACTGAGCAGCGATTCATTGCTTGACATTCCTTGACTAGATTTTAGTTCAAACTCGGTAATTACTCCTTTATTCGAGAAGATGTTAAGTGCTAGCGATGCTGGAAGGATTGGGCGTTTAGTGCTGCCAAAAAAATGTGCAGAGGTGAGTTGTTTCACTTTCTGTGCTTTAATTTTCACTTTGTTCAGCATTTTGATGCTTCAAGTCCTCTATGTTGGGATGTTGATGACATTCTCATCATGATATTGACTTTATAAGCATAAGTTAACTTCTGATTTCTTATGCATGCATGGACACATATATCTATATACCAATATCTCTATAGTAAATTGAAGTTGTAGTATTGCAGATAAATTTGGAATATAACTACAAACCACTTTTTGTCTTCACACATTAAACGTAAGTTTCATGTAAATTCTTCGCATAATGGGGTCTTCAATGCTTCTCCGCAATCCTAATGGAGTTCAAATACATCTACACAGGCCTATTTTCCGCCAATTTCTCAGCCAGAAGGATTGCCTCTCAAAGTGCAAGATTCACAAGGGCGGGAATGGGTATTTCAATTCCGATTCTGGCCCAATAATAACAGCCGAATGTATGTCTTAGAAGGGGTCACTCCTTGCATACAGTCCATGCAATTGCAAGCTGGTGATACAGGTAACTAACTAATACCGCCTGAAAACAATGCTTGCCATTTTATTTTTCATTTTTTTGTTTTATGTATTTTTTCCAGCGAAGGGTTTCTTTTTTGAGTACTTTTAAGCATATACTTTTGATGTTGATTGGACTTGTTGCTACTGTGTTTGTTGTCAGTATTCACCTGGCATGCTATATGCTGAATTTATGCAAGTATTTTTGAGGTCAAAATACAAAGTTCTGCTTGTGCATAAAAAATTCCCCTTCTTTTCTTTTCCTTTTCCCCATAGTGAGCCATGCCATGCCTTCTTTCTATGAATGAGTTTATTATGAATCTATTGAGTTGCCATTGAGATATGATATTGGTTTGTTCAGTGACATTTAGTAGGGTAGAACCAGAAGGAAAGTTGGTCATGGGATGCAGAAAGGCTTCAAATGCTCCTTCATCAGATCAGGTTTGGTCTTGTATGACAAAACATAGTTTTTCTAGCTATTCAAGAATTAACAACCATAATGTCGGTAAATTTCTGCCACTAACCTAGTAACAGCCAATCAGCAACTGGATCAATAAAATGGGAATCGTTCTGCTTTAAGCTATTGAATATCTTCATCTTCTCCATTTTTTGGCTGAGGATTGTGATAAAATATGTAGGTTCGCACACCTTTGCAACTACTTAATATGTTCTTTCTTATTTACAGGGCAATGAGACCGTCAATACTGGTAATGGGGTGGTTTCTACACGTAGAGAGGTCAGTATTGTAAGTACTAAACCTGGTGAAGTTGTTTCAACTCACTGTCTTATAAAAGATAATTCACTATGACCTAGCTTTCCATCAATCAACCAGGCTAATGCAGCAGATCCAGCAAGTATCTTGTCCAAAGTTGATAAATCTGGATACATAGCAAGGGAAGTACTTGAAGCCAAACCTTCCTCCCGCAAGAAGAGAAAGAACAGCACCTTGGGTTCAAAGAGTAAACGCCTAAGAATTGAAAATGAGGACAGGATGGAGCTGAACCTCACATGGGAACAAGCTCAAGGATTGCTCCGTCCACCACCTGATCGTGCTCCAACTATTGTTGTTATAGAAGGCTTCGAATTTGAGGAATATGAGGTACTGAGCCGGACATCATTTCATGTTCCGAATAAATTAATGCTCCTTTTATCTCTCTTTGGTGGTTTTGTCGGGCTCCTGCTTCTCATAACCAGAAAAGAAAGTAGGTCTTTATACTGGGTTTGGAAGTTGGTAACAGATGAAGAATTTGTTGAGAATCATATCATAGCTGTTTAGGATCTTCTGAGATTTTGGTAAGCTGAGGTATTTATTATGCAAGCACACAAAGTATGGAGAGGAAGGCAAAGAAATAGTGGAAAAGGACAAGTAAATTTGAATGAAATTGCTACTCAATTCAGTTTGCTGAGAAGTAAATGCATATATTGCTTTCAGTCAACGTGCAGGTGCAATGTTAAATTGCAATTACTAGCTCCAGATTAACTTCAAGGCTGAACCTCTACAGAAATTCTTCTTTGATGCTATAGTATAGTTCACCTGATTGGCTGGGCCTTCTCACTACAATTTTTTTTTTTTTTGGATGCTAATCTGTTGTTATTTTATATATAAATGGTCTGCATCAAGTTTTTGCTGAACTTTGCCAACCTTCATGCTTGTTTTGTTCCCTCAATGTTTGGAATCCTTCTCAAACTTTAATAACTGATGTCGAAGCACTTGAATGTGCTCCAATCTTTTGGGTTTTGACATGATTTTCTTTAGCAGGATGCACCAGTTATTGGGAGGCCTACAATTCCTGCTACAGATAATATGGGGTAAATCGGATATGTGCTTTGATTTGGAGTCAGCATTTCCTTCACTAGTTTCTTATCTTATCTATAGATTTCGTTCCAGTACGCATCATTCATATTTGAACAGTAATTTAGATAATCTAAATAATTGGTTTTAGTCTATGCCTGGTTGTTTCTAGCCATGGATGGTTTGAGGTAGTCATGAAATTTTTCTCAAATTTTATCGAGTACATGTTGTATCCAGGGTATTCGTTCAACATTTGCATGGTTTCATTCCACACATTTGGCGTTTAGTTTCATTTTTCGGGAGATTAACAAATTCTCATATGGAACTGCAACACAACTGTCTTTTCTATTTTTTTCTTTTAGATAAACCAAGTCTCAAGGATTCACGTTGTTATTTTTCCGTATGGATTCTTTAGTAAATTTACATCATCTCCCTTGGCCAAGTGAATATCAATGCTTTATTTCATCCTTTTCAGTGAAGAGATTCAATGGGCTCAATGTGAAGACTGTTTTAAGTGGCGCAAAGTGCCCGCCAATGCTCTTCTTCCCCCGAAGTGGACCTGTTCTGGGAACTCATGGGATCCAGACAGGTATGGCAGACACCCATAACTACTATTTTATTTTATTTTATTAATTTTTTTTTTTTGGGATGGGGAGGGGGAGGGGGAGGGGGACTTGAACCCTTGACCTTAGGAAGATAAAACCTTCACAAGGTAAGGAGTACCATTAGACCAAATGTCCATTGGTCATAACTACTAAAGTTGGACTTTTTCCCTGATATCTTGCCTTTTATGTTTTGTGGGCTAAATTGCCCTCAAACCAATAAAATATCTATACACCTATCATTCCCTTGCCAGATTTAATTTGCATATAAGCTGGTGTGCTTGTTCTGAAAATGATTTTGGATTGGATCATTGTGGGTTTAGGCTTAATATGGTTTAATGCTCTGCATTCGGAATGTAATCGTGCCATGCCTCATGGATACTGGGTCTAAGTATAAAGCTAGGATCATTTTTTGATATCACGGCATTTCTTATTTGGAGTGGAGTGTAGGATAAATTTGATTTCCAAACTTCTATGTGCCTTTTGTTGTGATGCCTACTTCTCAAGCTTGCATGCCAGTAGTGTTTAATGCTCTGCTCGTCAGAGCAAAGGTCTTTCTTTCCATATATTCATTTCAATTTAGGTAAGGAGACTGTCCGCAATAAAATGATTGTTATGGAAAAAGCTGTACCTTTATGTTTGCATGGAATTTCCTTTCTCAGTTCTCATTCTGGCATCATTGCATTTGCATTGATCGCTCCCCCTCCCCCTCTTTTATTTTCCTTTTGCTGCAACCGTCAATTTGGAACTGTTGAAGTCCATATGAGTTAAAAGAACTAGAGGAGTTGTGTCAATAACTTTTTCTGTTCTTTCTGCTATCAGATCTCTGTGTTTAGCAGCGGAAGAACTAACATCAGAACACCTTCAAGATCTACTTCACACAAGTAATAAGGGTATTGATTATTTTTTGGTTCTTTTTTCCTTTTTGGATTTCATTCAGTTATTTTATGTACTCGATGAATTTATCTTAGTTTGTACAAATGCTTTTCCTGGTAGTGATACTCCCATTTCCTGCCAGTTTTGTCATATTTGTGTTGGTTATCTAATTGTTGCGCAGCTGCTTCTAAGAAAATGAAGGCTGCTAAACAGGATCCCGATTCAGCTGGCGCTATGGAGGGGCTGGACACGCTTGCTGACCTTGCTATCCAGGAAGAGGGAGAGGGCCTCCCATCATCATCACAGGCCACAACAAAGCACCCGCGCCATAGACCTGGCTGCACTTGCATTGTCTGCATTCAGCCCCCAAGTGGCAAGGGCCATAAGCACAAGCAGTCATGCGATTGTAACGTCTGTGCAACGGTGAAACGCCGTTTTCATACCCTTTTGCTGAGACGGGAGAAGAAACAATCAGAGAAGGAAGCAGAAACTGAACGTCAAAAGCTGCAACAGCAACTGTTGCCTGAACAAATGCTTGATGGTGACGTCCAGCAGTGTAGTGATGCAGGAAATACTTCTCCGAACCAGGAAATGGTGTGTCATGAGGGTTCTGAGAATGACCCAAATATGAGGAGAACTTCCATTTCACCTTTTAAATGTCAAATTGACCTGAATATCCAGCCGGAGCGGGAGGAAGATTTGTCACCTAGTTCTGATTCTGGTGGTACGATGAGGTTGCTCCAAGATGCCACTGAGACACACCTCAGGCAACAGAGGTTCTCTAATTCCATCAGCAATGGGAATTCAGTGGGCAATCAGACAAAGCAGGATGGGTTTGGAGGGGGAAATTGTAGCAGCAATACTGCCTCTGGCAGTAGTCTTCAGAAACCTGAAGCAAACCATGATATCATTACACCCATTAACCCACTGGCATCCACATCAACCACGGACAGATAAGCGATATTTTCATCCAATGGAATATCATCGTTGGAGCAGGTCCTGTGCAATGAAGGTAGGGGTAGCTTCCATGTGCATTCATCAGCTTCAGTATCCATCCGCTTCTTTCATGCGTACATAAAGAGAGGTAGGTGGTTTTATTCTTACAAGACCAATAATTTTTCTGATTACTATGTTGTAGTTTTGCTGATTTCTCTACCTTGGCCTTCTCTACAGTAGTGTAAGTGGACACCATTGATGTTAAAAAGATAGAGAAGTGATGATGCAACTGGCGTGGGTCATGGGTCAAAGCTACAACTATTACCACATAGGAGCTCACCTTGCTTCCCTATATGGAAGATGTAAATTTAGCCTGTGCATGTTCTCTTTTTCTCGGGTCAAGAAGAATCGCTTGTGCATAACTTTTACTCCCAATTTTGCTTAGCGATAAGTTTGGTTTTAGCTGTTAGAAGGAACAGAGGTGACCGAATCAGCCAAACAATCGTGGCTCCTAATGAATGATGGTAGGCCAAATGGGGATGATGTTTGAGCACCTTCTGGTAATTGAAACAGGTCAAGTTCATGAAGAAGAAGCTCATTGCTCTTGACCAGTCCAATGCAGCTCACTGGAACCTACCTGGGTGTGGACTGGATCATCTGCTAATCGAACAAGAATTTTGCTGGTTAATGGTTTGAGAAAGAAATGGGAGCCGAGTATAAGGAAATGATGGAACGCAGGTTCTCCACAGATATAGGAGAAGCAAGTGAAAAATAGCCATTGAGAAACTGAGATCGGGTGGAGAAAGCTAAACTTCTAGCAAAAGGCCATTCAAAAACAAGGATTGTAGACATCATATCAGAAATTGAGAATAGTTTTTGATCGAGCTGCATTAGATATTCATGGACTTGGCAATTCTTGTGGAAGCGCAGGGCCACCAGCTCAACACCATCGATAGCCTCGTGAGACTGGAGACTTAACAGCTGCAAGAAGCTAAGGAACGTCAAAAGGGCTCTCGGAACTCGGAAGTGGTCACGCATCGCTGAAGGCCTCGTTTTTGTTCTCATCCCTTCCTGATCTTTCCAAAGCTAGATTTCTTGCCTCACTCGGAAGGCAAGGGACCATTTGTTTCAGAGATTGAGAGTGAGAGAGAGAGAGAGAGATGTATATTGTAAATGGTGTAAATTGAACATTGTCTTTAATTGTCCCCCGACTTTAGTTGGAATGATGACGGCTCCAATTCATGCATATATTTTGTGGTCTCAGGTTTGTGTGGATGCAGTTTATCCTAAAGTTTTTTTTTTTTTGTTACAAGATGTCCAGACTTATGCCGACAACTCTTTAAAGCTCGGATATTGGTCATCGTAGTTCGAACGAGTTTAAAACATATTCCTCAATAAGGGTGACTGACTGTTAGGGGCAAAAAAAATGTTAAACTTGAGACTTCTAAATTACAGTAAATTCAATCATTGAACTACTTTTTAAGGATTAGTCATCCTAAAGTTTGCTAATAAAACAAAGCTAAAAATTGCAATTGTAACCATGGAAATGATTCTAAACAACTCTAAAATAACTTAGACGACAAGATAACAAGTAAATAAAATTAAACATCACATTATTAGAATGATGAGGACACTCAATCGATTTAGAAATTCATAAAAAACAACTTGAATTTGAATTTCATCAAATCTCAAACATGATAACCGGGTTTAAATTTTTTTTTTTTATCTAAATTTCAAAAAAATAAAGAAAAATATCCATTCAAAATAAGAAAAAAGAGTATCACACATACTTGTGTGAGATACGTCCATGTATCATGCCTAATAGAGAATTGCAACACCAACTACATCAATATCTACTAATAATCATCATTTATCAGACCCTGCTTAATACAAAAATAAAGAACAATCCAATCTTTGTTCCTTTACACAACACCTTTCTACAATTCCACTCAATCCCCCCTTTGTATATAAATAAACCCACAAAAACTTATATTTTCAAATTTATCTATTTTGACCCTTTTCTATTTTCTATTTTGACCCAAAATATTTTTTTTTTCTTTTTTCACACCGAAAATTACAACCAATAAAATATATTTTTTAATTTTAATGAGCCTAATTGAATTAGTGGGCTCCACGGTTAATCATCTCCATATACTGATTCAACGACTCTTGCCTCTGCAATCTCATTTCATCATTGAACTTCTTTATGAACGCTTCAACTCGGCGGTTCAACTCGTCCTGACCCAGAGACGGCTCTTTCCGAACCTTCCCCGAACTCGGTGATGGACTCAGTGACGACAGTGGATCATAGTTCGTACGGTCCTTGAACGTTTCTGATTTCATCACGTGGTCAGGGGTGTAGTCCACGTTCACGTGACGGCCGTGATTCTCCCACGTGTCAGATTTCTTCAGGTGCCTCGTGAGTGGCACGTGACGACCGTCCGTTATGGTCTTCCATGTGTTCTCCAATGTCTCGTGCCTCTTTGGCTTCGCCACCCTCAATGCCCTAACGCCTGAAAATCAGACCAAAAAACACAGAGTCACACAGAGTCACATCGAGAAACTTCGCTTAGATCAAAAGCTTATGCGTCGACTCGATGCCATTTTAATGCAGAGATTCCACAGCACATGGACCGCAGAATCGCCGGGAATCTCTCGCCGACGCCGCTAGAAATCAATTAACTATTCAAATTAACTCCGACGGATGGTCAAAACTTAATCTAGACGTTAAGATTTTGCTATTAACAGTAAATAGATAATACAGTATTCAGTAATATTACCTTCAGGACTGGATTTTACAGGTTTCCGGTGACCAAATCTAGCAGAAACCAGAGGTTTCTCCGTCGCCCGCGAAAGAAGTTCCGTTTCAATCTCCTGAGGAATTTTCCGGTGCGAAGGAGTCCACGAAGACGTCGAGAGAACGAACAAATCTTCATCATCATCATCATCATCTACAACAATCTCCGAACCATTCACCACCTCCAAAACCTTCTCTTCACTCTCATACACCACCATTTGTCTCTCCTCCTCAACGTCACCAAACTCAGGTTGAGCCGATACGGCGACGAGATCTGATTGTAGATCTGATTGTAAAGGCCTGGATGGGACCAACGGCTCGGATTGAGTGTGCTCGTCATCGAGCTTGTGGCCAAACCGTGAAGAGGCGGCGATGGTGATGATGATGCCATTGATAATGACGTACAGGTACGGTGGTTTCAACCACGAAACAACCGTAGACCATATCGTCGGGACTTCGTCTAGAATCAATGGAACAGAGAACTTCATAAACGTAGCTAACGATACAACTCCAATGGATATGAAAAGAACTTTAAGAGAGAGAATCCAAGTACTCGAAGTCACCATTTTCTCCAGTGAGGATTTAGAATCTTACTTTTCCGGTGAGTTTGCCGGCGAAGAAGTGTTGGTGACAAAGAGAGCGTCTTTGGGAGTGAGGATGAGCTGAGAATGCAAGTGGAGGCTGTCTACATATACTGTTGGGGCTTGGGGACGCGGTTTGTGGTCTATGATGAATTGTAGACCGTTGGATGAGAAAGTGTGGTTTGATTGGGAACTTGTGTGTGGGGCCGCTTCTATGCCTCTTGGGGTATCTGGGATGGGCCACGTGTTAAGTAAGTTAATTGAATGACTAAATTACCGACAAAGTAATTATTAATTACAGATAAGATAAGGGTTTAGGCGGTTGAAGGTTATCTTCTTAGTTTAAGGCTTTAAGCTAAGTGAAACGGATGAAACCAGGGCAAAAGAATGACACCTTGGGGGTAGGGAAACAGCGATGTACGTTAAATTTAGATGTCTTGAATTTACATATTGATAATCTCTAGGTTATGAAATATTTATCTCTCATGAATATCTTAATTCTGGCATGAATGACCTGTCTTCGACCGGTCCGAGAAAGAGATTAGTTGAAGTATCTGTAAGCTGATTCGAATACCGTTGAACTAAAAAAAAAAGGATGATGACAGGTTTTGTCGTAACAATAAGACTGTTTCATTGTAATTTGGAGGTCATAGGTTCGAATTACGAAAATAATCTTTCTGCTTATACGGGTAAAATTGTGAACATCTAACTCTCTTCAGACCTGTAATGACGAGATCCCGTGCACTGGATACATTTTTTTAGATCCCTTTATAAGGTCTGAATTGCCATGAAAACCCCAAATCTACAACTTGCACTATTGAACTTTCTCTTAGTATGCCTTTTGATTGGATGTTTACATCATCTTTAAGGTTAATGTATGTGGTTGTTTCTGAATGAGGGCAATGAAATAGAGAGTTCAACATACATCATTGTCCATATGTAGGAAAAGAAACAAGTTCATCTTATGAGGTAACATCATGGTAATAGGGATAGCATTAAGCAACTGTCTGTGGCCATGGTGGGTGGTCTTGATGAGATGAGAGAGAGTAATTCTTAAAAGGATTTTGGAATAATTTTCTAATTACATCTCAATTTCAAATTGCTAAAAACATATTTATTGAAAAAATTGAAAAAAAATTACATAAGATCAAGATGGATATGATTATTCTTTCGAAACCGAAATAAATAATTTACACAAATAAAAAAGTTTAGATTTATTAACTTTTTTTTTTTATAAACTTTTCGATACCAACCCCACACATAAGCCATTGGTCGGTGAGTCCCACTAATTTTCAAATAATTGTGATTGCACTATAGGGTGTTTCGACTTACGCTGACTACTCTCTCGAGATTTGAACTGATTACTGTAACTCGAACTAGTTTAAGAAAATGTCTCTTAAAGAATAAGATTGATGCACTTAGTTAATAATCTTTGATATACAAATTGAATAATTGTATGTTCACAGATGCATCATCATTATTTCTAGAGGAAAAATACTATGTAACCCAAATTTACATTCTAAATGAAGGGGACCATTGGATCAGTGAGTCCCGTTTAAAAAAATTGATGGGACCTACTCATCCAACGGTCCCCTTCATTTGAGATGTAAATTTAGATTACAAAATTTGATACATAGTATTTCTCAAACCAAATTGCTACTTCTCTTGAACCAGAGAGTTTTAATGAAACCATTAATATCTTTCCTTACCTGTCAGAAAACATTTGAATATTTAAAATAAAACCAGTCCCACCCACAACGGTAACATAATTGACCGTTAGCAGCGGAGGTTTTGTTGGAGGATTCTCTCAATCCCTGGCCCCACGGGAGGGGCCGGGAGGCACGAGCCTCTCACGTGGTCAACAGCTGGGTGGTGGGGTGCAAGTGCAACCCTAACCGACCAGCCACTTTTCTGGATTAGTGTTCTAGAAAAAGGTTATGTATTTTAATGGAAGAAAGAGAAAGGTTTGAAGAGGACCAAAGCATGAGGCACTAAAGGAAAAGCTTAGACGATAAAGGGTATTTTTGACTATTACATTTTTGGTCCTACACAAATTAATTAATTGCTACTTAATTAATTTAATATTTTCTCATTTTTTTTTTATCCAATTTCTAAGGAACCAGCTCCTTAACATTACTAACTTAACCACTTTTTTTTTTATTTAACGGTTAGAAGGGTTCGGACTAGCTTACGTATACTTTAAGTAATTCTTTTTTTGATTCAATCAAAGACAGATCATCCACGACGAAACTAAGGTATTCAACAGGGATAAATCCCTCGTGACCTTCACCCCAAGGAGTTGCCAATTAACCTAACCACTTAATTGATTGAATGAGAATGGCATAACGACCAACTTGTGTGGTGAGCAAAATTTGAATTTTACATGACCAAAAGTATCACCGTGTTACTTGTGTTAAGTGAGTCGTTTTAAGCGCATATCATTCAAGTTTGTTCAATTCATGTATAACTTATCTACGAAGTTATAGATTAAACTATTTACGATTCAAACTTTTCAGCCTTAACTCATCATATAATTAATTCTTCGTTAATTTTATGCTATGTTGACGATTTATGTATTATTTTGATTTAAGTCATCTAAATCTTGTAATGCGGAAGATCGTTCAATCTATACACGACCCACTAATCAATGCATCAAAAGTTCAATTCAATTATATATGATTCAGACCCGTTAGTCCTAAATTTATATCTGCTAATTTCGTGCTGGATTAATGTCAATAATTTTTTACCCACATTGTCATTATAAGGCTGTGTTAACGGAAAATATAACCTTTGATAACATGTAACGAGAATATCAATATATTTATTTATAATTCCATGCCCATGACAGTTTAGAACATGACATCTTCGTATTGACTAAAATCCTCAAACCCAATCAACTTCATGGCACATTTTGAAGGGCAAGATTTGGATAAAAGAAAGGGTTCCACCCAGATAATGGGTAGTGGTACTTTTTCCAACCATATATTTGTTTATGCTTGTAAATAGATTGAATACGGTTGAATTTGTTAAAAAAGAAATCTAATTCAACAACTCAAATAAAACTGAATTTAAAAAAATTAATCTGAATTTAAAAAAATTAATCTGAATTTCAACTACGTTTTTACCAAAAAAAAAAAAAAAATCACGTGATTTCAACATACTTGTACGTAGTCTTAATCGGATCATAGTCGTGTAAGGTATTGATGTTTACAAATCTAAATCTGCGAAATATGATATAATAGATTCACATTCGACCAAGTAGAGTGAAGGAATTAATGATGTCAAAACTTTGCCGAGGTGCGTGTAAGTTGGGAAAGAGAATCATCGAGGTGTCTGCCTTTGATCGAACTGGAAAAAGAATTAATCGAAGTATGCGTAAGTTAGTTCGGACAATCCTGACCTTTAAACTCAAAAAAATTGAGCTTTGCTACCAATAATCAAATTTGAATTTGGGTTCGGATCTGTTGACAGACATAGTCACAATGGTCAGGTGTAGTGTGAATAGCCTCCTCTTCAACGAAATTACTTAAAAACTTTTATCATGTAATAAACATTGAGATTTGGACGGTGGTTTGAGACAAAAAAAGAGAGTCTACAAATTGTTTAAATTCCTTGTGTTGTCAAATGGTGATCATCGTTTTCTATAATGGTAAAAAACGAGTACTAAGAGAAACGCCATAGGAAGAGTCGAAGAAATTATATGGAAGGAGTTTGTTGGGTACTAACTTACTTCCCAAGTCAAAGTCCAAAATATATATATATATATATATATATATTTGGTCACTAGCACCGCCCTTTTCTTAGATTATTGCCACCTCGTACAACGTCCTGTCTGCATGGTGGCTACCATAGTATCTTGAATCTTCCTAGCTATTATTAGTATATTCCTGCCTGAATGTCGACACTATATCACCAATATTACGTAATGAAGGGTGTTACTCCCTTTATGCCGCGTGTAATGATATTTAATGATCTCACGTGAGGGTGACAAGATTAGTTACGTGAGAAAAATGTCACAAGTCAATTTTCAGCTAGTAGCCGAGCTGTTCAAAAGAGCTCGGGAAAAAAAAGAAGAGGTCGGTCCTCATTAGGACCGAGCTGTTAAAACAATAAATGTAAACGCTAAAAAGATGCTAGTAACTCAAGTATTCTGGTTGAACGAATAAGCATGATCATAGACTCAACAGAAGGAATTGCTGAAGAGATCTCAGCAACTTCTTGAATAGAATTGCCTGATTGAAGAAAGGTGTACCACCTTGAATCGAAAATCATGAAAACCCTAACTAAGCAGAACTCTATAAAAGACATAAGGAGTCAAGGTGAAAGGTACGCTGAACTCTCATTGTCTTCTTGCAATTCACTCAGTTTCATTACTAACTTAAGCATCGGAGTGCCTTCGATCGAAGCACTTCGATCTTAGGCAGTTTGTTCATTTTACAGAAAAGAAAAACTGGGAGATCAAGTTCAGAATCACACTTTTACTAGAAATACCAATCTTTCGATTCCTGTAGGAGGTACTCTCATTTTTTGCTTCTTACATGTAATATTATTAATTAGTAATAAATGTTTGTTAGAAAGTTTTAATAATTACTCCCTCCGTTCCTAAATATCTGTCGTTTTACCCAAATTTTTTTGTTCCATAATATCTGTCGTTTAATGAAACCAAATCACAATTAATATTTTTTCTTCCAAATTTACCCTTAACTCTTCAATGTATTAGATTAGGTGTAGGCTAAGTGTCTTTCATATTCTTTTCCTTCCCAATACGTATTAAATAAGGGTATTTTAGTCTTGTGCAATCATTTTTTTACTCATATTAGAGTTATTTAATAATTTCCTTAATCCCTGTGCAAAAACCTTAAACGACAGATATTTAGAAACGGAGGGAGTATCAATAACTATCTTATCTAATAAATGTCATGTTAGAATAGTGGAGTTCGTGCTACCAATAATCACTAGTAGAAAAATTCTCTATTTGAGGCATCCTTAATTGCTACCGTAAAAAAATAATTTTAATTGGTTGGTGACACTACGTGTCATTGATAACATCATGTCACTTTTACACCCAATTTTTATTCTCTTTCTCCCTCACAAACCCAGAGTCAACAACATGGTTTTAATTAATTTAGGGATTTAATTTGAAAACCTAATTCAATATAATCATTAAATTAAGAGTGAGCTCTGTGTAATATTGTAACTCACAATTAATTTGATCATTTCGGTGAATTAGGTCACTAGTTAAAATCCCCGATTTGATCAGTAAATTAGATCCGTATAACACTCTATTTTTTAAGTAGGATATCGAAAATTATAAATGGGTAGTATAGTATTCTCCATGAACTTTGACATCTTCGTCTTGACTTAAGCTTTTAAGTCTCGTAACTTTACACTGTACATCCATTAATTTCAAGAACGTGAAGTCGGTTTGACGTAAATTCCTGTTGGTTGGAAAATTTCGGATAAGAAAAAGGGTCCCACCCAGAGAATGGGCAGTTAGTACGATTCAACCCAACTAACCACCGCCCCGGTATAACTATTATTAGGATAGGATTGTCTGAATCAATTTTCGTACACTTCGATTAATTTTTTCTTTAATGTAATCAAAGACAGACTATCCAAGTCAAAACTAGTCGGAGAGTACAGAGCAGTGCTCTCATTTTTTCAGTATCGTATCTCTAATTTTTAATCAATAGAAATATGTTATGTATACATTTTTTATTTTAAATTTTTTATTATTTTTCATGTACGGTTAAACGTCATTCAAATTAAAATTAACGATTCAAATTATTTTTTGATATGGTATGTCAGTGGTATCCCTACCCTTACTTACCCTGCAAGAAATTATGGTGATATAAGCTTTTTTAATTGCTTCCAGAGCCACTCTCTTCTAAGTAGTTTCCTCGTTGCAATACACCACCATTTCGGTCTCATTCTTTTGGAATAATAGTGGCTCTTCCGTTACTTATTCTGTTAATTTCAATGGAGTGACTTTAGACAGAATAAGTAACAGAAAATAACAAGTGGGTCAAATTATAATATTTTTAATATATTAATGATTCAATGTAAAAAAATTTATCTTTTGAGGTGTAAAGTGAAAAAATTTAAATTTTTCGGGGTTCACCAAAAGGTTTGTGTGAAATAAAGACACCTTCCTGCAAGAATATTTCTTGGTTTCTGGTATGTGTGGACAATGTACATTAGAGTACCTACCTTGACTAAGAAACAGTCAAATTAATAAAGATAGATTCCAAGGAGATGTTGAAAAGTGCACAATTTTGGCAGTAGAAATAGAATGGCCCCACTTTTGGGTGGCTAAGGTTCAGATAATGAAAGGGTCCCACTCAAAAGATGGGCAGTTAGGACTTAGCACACTTCACCCGCATAGCTTAGCACACTTCAATGTGACTTGTAGAAGTGTTCCAAAACATTTGTTGACAATCCGGATGTCTCAAATGGTAATATGGATAAATTATAAATTTAAATATTTTAAACTTAAATTTCGATGATCTTTTGGGTCAAATCATAAGAAATTTATTTTTTATGAATGTCGTAGTCCTAACATGAATGACTTGCATTTAATCGGACCGGAGAGAGAATTAATCGAGATGCGTATAAACTGATTCAGACACCCTTAACCGTTGAACCAATAAAAAAAACACATTTTTTTACCACCTCATATAACCTACCATTTGTTAAGCTTCACCCAATCCACTACCCAAGTCATTGAAAGAAGATGGAGGAAGTTATTGTCAACATTAGGGGTGGCAAAATTAGGATAATGGGTGTCTCCCACGCAACATGGGCAGGAATTTTTAAATTTGTAATCCGTGTAACTATCAAGAGGGGTTTTGGGCCTTTTTTTTTTTCGAGATTCACACGATGAATTTTAACTCAACATAATCACATGATGAGAATTGAACAACTAAGATGCGATCATTTCACCAAACTAAGTTCTGAGATCTCATTAAGCGTGAGTGATATAATTTATTCAAATGGAATTTAATATTAGGGGTGCAACTTGGGCGGGCAACTCGAATTCAAACCGACCCCAACCCGAAAAAAATAGGGCTTGTGTTAGAATTTTTAATACTTGGGTTGGGCCTGAGCAAAAAACCCCAACTAAAATTGAATTTGGGCAAGCCTCGGTTTGAGGTCTCGGATTGTCGGGTTGAACCCAAATATTAAAATCAGGTTGAACCCAGTTATTAAATCGGGTTGAACCCGAATATACATAAATATATTTAACTAGAGTTAGTATTAGAGTCCAGACTTTCACTTCACTTCAAATTTTTACCCTTGCACCTCCATAACTCTCAGATCCTTCTCTCACTCGTCACTCCTACCTCTCTTAGCCTCCCTCTCTCACTCATCACTCATCTCTCTCTCTTCATCTGCGCCTCGCCATTCATCTCAGATCACTTGAAAAAATTAGATCTACACTTCAAAAAATTAACCCGAATTAAGTAACACAAGCCCAACCCGATTTTTAACTCGAAATCAGCCTTAATTAAGTAATTCGAATTCTACCCGAGTCCGCTCGAATTAAACTCAGGCAGTACTCGGGTTGAGTACCTCGGATTGAGATAGGGTTAGGATTAGGGTTCGGGTTAGGGTTAGAGTTGAAGATTATATACCTAGAGTTGGGCTAGGGTTAACCTCTCAACCCACCTGAGTTGCACCCCTATCTAATATTTACAAGTGGGCCTTCATCTATACAAGGTGAGTGATATACCATTGAGCAAAATTGGGCATATACGCTTGAAACATGCATGATGGCTACGTCACTTGCGAATTTTCTTCCTTGGTAAGTAATAGGAAAGTTCCATACCAAAAAGGAATTAAAGAAAGACTGGGGGAAAAATAATTATTTCTTTTGGTGTCTTTTAGACGCATGGTGATCTCTTTTCCATGAATGTCAACAACGAACTTACAGTGACGCCATAGGTAAAAGATATGGAAGGCTCTCTTTTCCTTTTCAAGTACTTTATTGCCTTTTTTTTTTGTTTTTTTTTAAATACAATTTCAAGTAATCCTTATTTCTGCAATTATATATATATAGTTTTTCCTTATTCAGACTTGTTGCATTTTTCAAATTTAATCGCATGTCAAGTTTAAAATTTATATAAAGTTAGTGTCGGGCTCGACTCATTCATTTACAAAGAGAGCTTGAGATAGGCTCAACATCAATTTGGATTTATGCCGAACTTTAAACTTTTGTTTCAGGCTTCGTTCATTAATTTTTTTCAAATACGAAAATCAGCTTGTCTGATTAGACAAATCAAACTTGAGTACGAGCTTAAGTTCAAGTTAATCAAGATCTCTTCTTCACCCATCTAAGCTACCATGCAAATCAAAACCAAACAGAGTTCAAGAGAAGTGGTACAATAAATGTGGCAATATTCCTTGTATGAATAGAAAAATATAAACAAAATCAAAGGAAACCAAATGGACCGAATTTTATTGCATAAACATGTCTATGGATAGAAATGAAACAATCACCAAAAAAATGTAAAAAAAAAAACCGAATAGAGGGGAGAGCCCCTTTGAAACACTAGATTTAATTACGCATATAATTTCTACGATTTTTGAATGAAAAACTATCATCATCTATTCACGCATCATCGGTTGTTTAAGTGACTAGTCATGTCTTTAGCGTTAGTATTATTACTCTTTGATTGTATAATTTCTACGATTTTTGAATGAAAAACCATCATCATCTATTCACACATCATTGGTATCATCGGTTGTTTAAGTGGTTGGTCATGTCTTTAACTTTGGTATTACCCTTTGATTATATAATTTCAACAATTTTTGAATGAAAAACCATCATCGTCTATTCACACATCATCGGTTGTATAAGTGGCTGCCCATGTCTTTACTATTGGTATTACCCTTTGATTGTATAATTTCTGCGATTTTTCAATGAAAAAGTATCATCATCTATTCATACATCATCGGTTGTGAGGAGTTCTAAGAGTTTTACAAAGACTTGGTTTGAAAATTTGAAATGGGTGTGGCTTTGTCAAAAATTCTCGCTAACGAGTGGCATAGAAATGTTCTATTGCGCAGAAATTCTCACTCACTGACAAGAAGTTTGGTCTGTGCTGAACACCAAAATCAAACGAAACTGAATGAACTGAATTTTATTGCATTCGCTTATGTACTGATACAAATGAAACAATCAACAATCACTATTTTTGAGTACATTTACTACTACTAATGCTATTTATGAATGAAAAACAATCGTCTGTTCACCCATGATTTAAACACACTCACCTTTTCGTAAACATCCCTTGCATTAGTGATGAGAAATCATAATCTCCTCCCAAGTGTGTTGGAAGGGCTGATGATGTGGGCATAATATTGGAAGACCTACTAACTCTTGTGGTGGTTATGCCACCGCCTATTGGAGCAACTGAACCTGAAGTATACTTACTGCAAAAGAAACGATATGGCAACAATATAAGGTGCATATATAATTGATGCCAATATGCCTAAGTCCTAACATACGTCATATGGTAGTATATGCACTAAGAGACCCCCCCCCCCCCCCCAAAAAAAAAAAAATTCCACTAGATTTGCAATCTGTTGATGTTATCAAGGATAACCAACTTAGACGTTATGAGATTGGGACCTGATTATTTTTCAAATCATCACTCTAATAATTAGTGACTAGCAAACGTGTTCTGCCAACATTTACCTAGCTCCTCGCATTATATTTACTTAAGTCGAATGATGGTTGCCGTGGAACACCGGTATAACCAGTTCAAAAGGAATGCCATGCTTTTGTTTGTGGAACAGACGGCAGTTTTTTTTGCTGACGCCTCGAATCAAGCTTTTGTTGTGACAATTTATGAGTTTAGGCTTGTTGGAGTATAGTCTAATTTATTAGAGTTTTTTTTTTCATTTTTTACCTTTACTATGACTTTTATATTTTGCCTAGACCACAAGGATGTTTAGGTCACTTTGTACTATTATTTGACTATATATATGAGACTCTACTCTTAATTTGAGTATCCCTTTCACTTACAGATATTCCTAGTTGGTATCAGAGCTAAACCCTACCTCTAACCACCTAGCCACCAACCCTAAACCTAACCCCAGCCTTCAACCCAAACAACAAACCACCCAGCAACCCAGCGACGGCAAACTCCAGCACACTCCACTGACAGCAACATAGCCACTGCCCAGACTTCAACTCAGCCACAACCAGTCAACAATCACCCAAGCGACCAGCCTTTCTAGCAACCAACGACAACTCCAGTCCAGACAGCCAACAGTCCCAGCAGTGACAACTCCTCACCTTGCCAAGGAGGAGCAGTAAGAGCAACAGCAGCGGCAGTAGGTGGTGGTACCTCAGCAGCTCACTTGTCCATATACTCTTGAGCAAAATGGAGTTGCTAAAAGGAAAAATATGAATCTAATAGGGATGGAACGTTGTATGTTTACAGATATGGAAGTACCAAAATCTTATTGATATTTTGCTGTTTTGACTTCTACCTTTCTGTGCAATCGTACACCGAGTCGTGTTCTTCAGCATAGGGCTCCCTTACAGGTCTTATTTCCTAAGCGAACACTTTTTCCAGTATCCTCTCGTGTTTTTGGCTGCACATATTTTGTTCAGGATCGGTCTCCTACTCGCCTTAAGCTTGATGATAAAACGATTCGTTGTGTCTTTGTGGGCTATTGTCATCAGTCTAAGGCGTTGTATGTATCACAGTCTAGATGTTACCTTTCTTGAGCATATTCCTTATTTTTTTTCCAGTCCTGTGTCTGCCCCTCCAGTTGATGATACTCCCTTTGATTTTTCGTTACCACAGGAGCCAATGTCATTGGTCACTATCACTATAGAGTCATTAGTCTCTCCTCCTCTAGAGCCACTCGTCCCTGTCAGTACAGAGTCACCAGTCTCTCTTCCTTTGCAGGTTTATGTTCGTCGCCCTCGTTCTCATCCCTCTGTTGATGTCTCTTCTACCTCAGGCGATGCACGTAATACTTCTCAGTTCGTTGAACATATTGATGCACCTGTTGTTAGTATTGATGAGATTGCAGGTACTAAGCCAGTTACTTTCCCTGATGAGACATTGTCAGTGGAGGATGATAATTTAGGGCGTCGTTATCCGCGGCGTGATCGTCTCTAGTTATTCGTTATGGTTGGACTGTCAGGACTTTATATCCGATTTCTATTTATATTTCTTATGGTGATTTGTCTCCTACATTTCGAGCCTATAGTATTATGGTCTTATCAGATACGCCAGTTCTTCGCTCTGTTTCAAAGGCTATGCGGGAGCCCCAGTGGGTTCTTGCCATGCAAACGGAGATGGACGCTATTCAGTGTAATCATACGTGGGATCTTATCTCTTTTACCTTTAGGGGTGAAACCTGTTAGCTGTCGTAGGGTTTACACCCTGACGTTTCTTGTGGATGGTACTATTGATCGTCACAAGGCTAGGCTTGTAGCGAAAGACTTTACTCAGGTACCAGGTCGTGATTTTGGTGCTACCTTTGCCCCTGTGGCAAAATTGACTATTGTTCGATTGATTATTTCTCTGGCTGCGAAGTACTCTTGGTCTCTTCATCAGTTAAATGTGAAGAATGCGTTTCTTTACGGTGAACTGGATGAGATTATTTATATGGATGCACCACCAGACTTTCGTGGTGAGGGAGAGTATGCTGAGAATATGTGTCGATTGTGTAAATCTCTTTATGAATTGAATTTATGAACTGAAACAGTCACCACGAGCCTGATTCTCTCGGTTTAGTGGTGTAGTTGTACGTTTTGGGTTCACCAGATGTCATTCTGATCATACATGATTTATTCGACGGAATACTTCAGGGCAGTGTGTCATCCTTTTGGTATATGTGGATGATATTATTATTACTGGGGATGATATTTCTGAGATTGCACAGGTCAAGGTAAACCTTGGGAAGGCCTTCGATGTGAAGGACCTTGAATTTCTACGATACTTTCTTGAGATTGAGGTTGCCCGCAGCAACAGGGGTATTGTTCTTCTCAGAGGAAGTATGTTCTGGATCTTCTATCGGACACTGGGATGCTGGGGTGCAAATCGGCATCATCACTCATGATTCCAAACCTAAAGCTTACTGTTGAAGGTGAGGAGTTGAGTGATCCGACTATCTCTCAGAGATTAGTAGGTAGACTTATCTACCTAGCCAACACTAGGCCAGACATTTCATTCGCTGTCAACCGAGTTAGTCAGTTCATGCACAGGCCGTGTTAGCCTCATCTTGATGCTGTTTATCATATTCTTCAGTACCTTAAGTCTTGTCCTAGACTTGGGTTGTTTTATGCATTAAGATCTCAAACTGGTTCTCTAGCCTGTTATTCAGATTCAGATTATAGGGGAGCGTGTGATGGTCGATCTACTACGGGCTTTTGTGCTTTTCGAGGGGCTCATCTTATTTCTTGGAAGAGCAAGAAGCAATCAGTTGTCTCTCGCTCGTCAGCAGAGGAAGAGTATCGGGCACTAGCACTTGGCACATGTGAGATTATCTAGCTATAATCGATTCTTGGCGAGTTGAGATTTCCAGTGACTTCTTCATCTACATTATATTGTGATAATCGATCTGCTATTCAGCTTGCTTCTGACTCTGTATTATACGAGAGGACGAAGCATATAGAGATCGATGTTCACTTTCTTCGGGAGAAGGTTAGCTGTGGTATTGTCACTTCATTGTTTGTGGGGACCAGCGATCAGGTTGCGAATGTTTTCACCAAATCTGTCACTCTATCCATTCCCGAGACTCCGTTGTCAAGCTTGACTTAGTTGATATTTTTGCGCCTAACTTGAGGGGGAGTGTTGGAGTATAGTCTAGTTAATTAGGGTTTCTTTTTCCCTTTTTTTACCCTTACTATGACTTTTATATTTTGCCTAGACCACAAAGATGTTTAGGTCACTTTGTACTATTATTTGGCTATATATACGAGACTCTATTCTTAGTCTGAGTATCCCTGTCACTTACAGATATTCCTAGTGGGCTTAATGAAACCAGGATCAATGGCTCATTCAGAATTTTAATTTTCTAAAATTGTTAAACATCACACCAACTCCAATCTATTTGGCTCAGTTCCATAACACTGTTTGGAACCTCCTCCTTTTCATTTCTTTTCCTAAATGAGAGTCAAATTCCATAAATAGATTAAGCATCTTGTACAATCACCCAAAAAGGAAGAAATAAGGGTCGAAGTTTAGATCGCTCACAGTAACCTATAGAAAATATCATTAAAGAGGAGACAACCCATTTTTGATTCCAGCCCAGAAGAATAGTAAAGGGAAGGATCAAGAATGTTATATATTTCATGAGCTAGATTAGTTGCATCCCCTATCAACTACACTAATGAAAAATTGTTAGGAAGTAAATTCAGGCTGAGATCAACAATATGCTATACCTGGATAGTGAATAAGGAGAAGAATTCCAAGCAGGATGTGCAGATCTGATGTTTCCCATCTGGCACAAGAAGATAGTAACAATATAAGAGATGGAATTTTCGACAACCGAACATGCGAATGTAAGTGTTTTATGAGCAAAACCTGCATAGGCTTCTGCAGTGCAGCTGCTGGCGTCATTGCTTGAGGAGCTTGATTGCCCATGCTTCCCCAATTCTGAGTGGGTAAGTGGCTACCGTTGGAGGCTGGATGATGTATATTACTAGAAAATGGTTGGAACCCACCAAAAGGCTTTGCTGCCGCAGACGTGAGAAAAGGCTGTTGTTGAGCTAGCACTGCAGATTGTTGTTGATGGAGAGAAAATTGTGACACCATACTGGTCTGCACAAATTGAGAACGAAAAAAAATAAGGAGGAACACATTGCAATGTATTCTTGCCATGAAGTTTCACCAGACACTCCTAACCATGAGGTTGTTATTAAGATGAGCTTTCATTTGAAGACTGAATGATGGTTAAGTGACAGTTTTTTTTTCAATCCTTTGTAATGTTGAAAACAATCCCTCTTCTGCCAAAAGATCCTTCAGTGAAAATTTTTCAACTTCCCTAGAATGATATTGTGGAATATACCTTGTCAAAGAGGTCCATAAGGTCATTCTTCACATCTTTCAAGGGTTCTTCAGAAACAGGGTGTGTTACAAATTGAAAATCTTTGATTAGATCCTCAATACCAGAGTCAAATTGGATCTTTCTTTCAACAGCTTTTGAAGGAACATTTTTCTCTGCTGTTGATGTTACTTCAGCAGCTGCATGTTGTGAAAGATCAAATCAATGTAATCATGGAGTAATACCACCAACATCACAACTTTACTCAAGCTTTTATGGGAGTATAAAGAGGTTATAAGACCAAATAAGGGTATAAGAGTAGTAGATAGGTGCTCAGTCACTTCAATGAAACTACCAGGGAAGTGAACATACACTGGAATCCTGCCGATGCATTATCATCAGCACTAAATGTTGTTATGGAGTTGTTTTCTTTTGAGCCCTCTTTCGAAAACATGGTAAAAAGATCCGTAGCATAATCAATGTTAGATGCTGTGACAGGTGCCCTGGCATTAGCTCCGGTCCTTCCTAATGAAGCCTCTGAGGCTGCTGGTTCTAATTTCCGATGAATTTCGTGTGGTTTTTTATTGGTACTTACCTGTTTGTTATGTCCAACATGTTAGTAGCTGTCCGACGTCAGTATTCTTTGCCGAGACTTCCAAAAAAAGAAAATGCATGTTAAAAAGATGAATAGCATAATCGACCTCAGATGCCGAGACAGCTGTGCTTGCATTAGCTCCAGCCCTCCTTCCTAATGCAGCATTTGAGGCTGCTGGTTCTGATTTCTGACAAACTCCTTGTAGTTTTGGATCAGGAGCGACCTATTTGCCAAGTCCAACATGTCAGTAGGTTCCCAACATCGGTGTACTTTTCTGAGACTTTCAGAAAAGGAAGCCAGAACAAAGGTTAAAATTAAAATGAGAATCATACAATATGATACAGAATGAAAACAAACAGTCAAAGCGGAACAAGCATACATCACAATGCTAATCCAAGCATCATATCAACATCTTAATCCTAGAGACTCTCTTTATCACAACAGTTGTTATGTTCTTTAATGATGAAGTTGAGAATACTAGACAAATAGTTAATATTTACCTGCTTAGATAATTCAGAAGGCACCAGGATATTGCATTTTTCTAAAGTAGGGATACTTCTGTTTGTATCAGGCAGCTGAGGGTTTTTCCTCTCTCCAGAGATATGGTTTGAACCATTTGCAGATGCGACACCAATTCTAGTCCCAGGTCCCGGTTTATATACTACAACCCTCTCTTCTCTCACACCTTTAGGTGAATTTGCTTTTTGATCTCTAGGAGTCCATCGCTTCTCTACATACCTAACATATTCACATTAATAAGTAATAATGGCGTGACTTAAGACCAGAACAATGGAAGAAAATGAAGGCTGAATCAAGTATATATTGTGCTAGTTGGTACCAATCAATCAACGATATCGTACTTTGCACGGATAAAATTTTCAATTCCAACCCCATCATACTTAGGAGGCAGCTCCGCTTCCCAATAGCTATTTGATTTCTCATTTCCCATTGCTGCAGCAAGCAAGCACAAATTAAACTGACTCGAAGCACTTGATTTATTTATCTTACAACTGATTTAGCATCAATTATGAAGTATAAGAGGAGCTCACATTTAATAAATGCAACCTGGTCCGGAAGCCATGTGTCCAACGTTGCAGATCTCACCTGCATCAAAATTACAGGGAATTTGTATAGGCATGTTTAGGAACCAAAACACAGACAAATATAATGCACATACAGAAACACAAACCTTTGATATGTGTACTCCAAGACTTCTGTGAATCCCAGAACATTGCATGCATATGAAGATTCCCAGATTCACGCTAGCCCATCTTGGGCCTCTGCATAGCAAAGAAGTTGTATTAGAGCATTCTAGCATGTTACAAAGATCAACATCTCTGTTTCATTCATATCTTCAATATACAAAAGATGCATATTGTTCGTCAACTAAGTAAACGTGGACCATTATTACTCCGAGTTACCTACTTGCTTTTGCAGTCAGCACATTCCCTGTTTTCTGGTAATTTAAGAATGCCCTCAAGTATCTGTAGAAAAGGACACCAGACAGCAATATTTATATTTCAATCATACAACAAACCCCACCCCAAGTAAAGGAAACTGTGAGAATCTTAGGTAGACATAGGGTTTCTAAATTTCTACCCATAAACTGTCATACTCCATGGAGGAAATAAGAAACCACAACCAAGTCTATTACTCCAAGAATATATCCAACAACATGAACTATGCCATCCATTTGTGCAACTCAATGCCTAACTTTTGTTTGATTTGCAACAAGAATTCATCCTCCATCATAAACCTTTGATGCATTTTTCCAAGGTTCTGTTTAACCCTTATATGAATGTATATTATACAGAACCGCAACCTATCTCATAAAATATGTTGTTCTATAGGGATGTAAGCACAGAATATTGGTATTGCTACCAATAGGCTCAATATTAGCTACAACTCACAAGGTGGGTCCTGATGCCAAACATGTAGACATCACCAAACACCTTGACAGCTACAATATGAACTCAATACAGATATAAACACTTAGACTTCTGGATGATACCCAATTTTTTTTTTTTTTTTCTTTCCATTTATTTCTTAAAAAGAGGGTAACCCATATACAACTAACATTATAGTCGCGACTAGTGAAAAACTAATTAAAATTGACTGGTTAGTAAGAATGCAAACTGTTGGTAGAGATACTAACAATTTCTTTAAGAGCAAATTTGGTGAACTATTTACTACTTGCAAGAAACATTTTTTTTTCCACATAAATAATAATTAAAATAAAAAGTAAACACCTAATGTTCAAAAGACAACCATCTTAGCCAGTTATATGCTGCAAACACAAAGAAGAACTATGATTACATGGATTAAAAAATATTATGATGATCTTCACAGAGCCATACACTTGAAACGTATATAAATATACCATGTCTTCCTATAATTATGGAATAAAATCAGGGTTTGCGATCAAATACATACAGGACTATCAATTCATGCTTAACCGAAACTCATAGTTTCAGCAGCAGAGGGGAGGGGGGAAGAAGGAAATAAGGGTGATTTTATCACCTAAAGATAGAGATTAATCAAACCAAAAGACAAATAAGAGAGAGAGTCAGCTAAAAAAAAAATTTATTAAAAAAAAAAAAAAATTTATCAGACCATTCATACAAGATCATGTTTATGTGTAATTAAACAGTAAAACACCCAGATCAAACCCATATTTAGATTTTTTTTTTTTTTGTGGGTGAATCAAAATTCAATTTTTCCCCTGAAAACATAGAGATAAAAAGGGATACCTTTCTGTGTTTTGCACTAAGCTCTTTGGAGACGCTGGCCTTCTCGTTCATGGTGTAACACAACTGCCAAAACCCTCTAAGAAACTCTCAACAATCTCTCTCTCTCCAACTTTCTCCCTCTTTTGAGTTCTAAGAATCTTTAGTACTGACCGTAGAGAGAAAGAAAGAGAGAGGGGGAGAGAGGGGGTGGGCAGAGATATCTTCTAGGTGGCGGCGTAGTGGAAAGTCTTTTCGATTGACAATTTGAATTTTATTCTGTTTGGTTTTGTTTGGAGACTTGCGTGTATACCCGCGTAAAATAGGTGTCCTTTGGTAGTTGTAACGCCTTTTGTTTGTTCTTTCTTTATACCCAAAATTCCATAATCAACAAATAATTATATTTTTTAATTAATTAATTATAATTTTTTATTCTTAATTTTGTTTTAATGGCTCTATACAATGGGGATGCCAAGATTGACTCCCATTAGATTGGAATACCAATTACAACTATTAATTCGATACAAAATAGACAAAAGTTACGAAATATATATTTAGTTTTAGCATAAATAAATTATAATTAAATTAGTCAATACGTGACATACAAACAAAGAAATTGATATGAACCCGATTCATATATTATGAATTTATTTATATAAGATTTGCATAACTCAATTTTACACATTTTGTACCCGACAACACAACTTGACCATACATAATTATAAGTTGATAAGATTGTGTTGAACATATTTTGACACAAAAAAGACTTACAAAGCATATGAAGCGTACGACATCCGCTCTATTGTCAGCCCTAATGTTAGCGGTCAAGGTTCCATATATTGTTGGGATGTATACAAACTATACCTCTAGCACAATACAAAAGTCAATTATTCTTCCATGTGTCAACCTTTTTTATGATCATAAGTTCCCTTTGGAGAGAGGAAAAAAGAAGAAGAAGATAAATGGTGATAGATGGTGACTATTTAGCTCACAGTCAATCTATATAATAAAGTAGCTTACAATTCAAATATCAAAAGATAAACAAAATGACTTTTGCTATTCGCGGTTGAGATCGTTTTAAATTTTATTTTAAAGTAAATCTAACAGCTAATATTAACACCCTAAATTTAATAGGAAAAATAGGCCCCTAAGGGTGTGTTTGGAGTGATTTTTTAAAAGTATTTCTAGAAATTATTTATCATAAGTACTTTAAAAAAAATAACAGTGTTTGAAACCGCCTCACCATTACCTCTACCACCACCACCCTCACCACCACCACCGCCGCCACCATCACCACCATCGCCGCCGCCGCCACCACCACGCCCACCGCCACCATCGCCGCCACCGTCGCCGCCATCACCGCTACCACGGTTATTACCACCCACCACAACCATCACCGTCTCCTACCACCACCACCTCTCACTCCACTATAATCGATACTTAAATTCATTTATCTATCTTTTATGTTTGTGATTTGATTTTGGATATGAATACAAATATGTTTATTGTTTATCATTTTTTATTACTATGTGCCTTCAGGCACAGACAATAACTAGTACATCTATATAATAAAATAACTTACAATTCAAATCTCAAAAGATAAACAAAATGACTTTTACTATTCGCGGTTGAGATCGCTTTAAATTTTACTTTAAAGTTAATCTAACGGCTAACATTAACACCCTAAATTTAATAGCAAAAATAGGCCCATAAGGGTGTGTTTTGAGTGATTTTTTTAAAATATTTCTAAAAATTATTTCTCATAAGTATTTTAAAAAAATAATAGTGTTTGAAACCGTCTCACCACTACCGCCGCCGCTACTGCAACCGTCGCCGCCACCACCACCCCCACAACCACCATCGCCGCCACCACCACCACTGGCACCGGCACCACCAACACCATCGCCGTCATCGCCACAACCACCACCACCACCGCTGCCACCCCGCCACTGCCCCCCACCATCGCCACCGCCACCGCCACCACCATCGTCGTCGCCGCCACCACCACTGCCACCACCACCATCACCATCACCGCCACCACCACCGCCGTCACCACCATCATCGCGGTCATCACCACCACCACGGTCATTGTCACCCACCACAACCATCACTGTCTCCTACCACCACCACCACTGCCCACCACCTCTCACCCCTACTACAAACCGATGCTTAAATTCATTTATCTTTTCTCTATGTTTGTGATTTGATTTTGGATATGAATACAACTATGTTTATTATTTACAATTTTTTATTACACTGTGCCTTCAGACGCATACAATAACTAATATATATATATTGAATGAGAATTTCTGCTATATAAGCACTACTTAGAGAGAGAAAGGGCAAGGTTTGAATCCTCTCCATTAATGTTATCCAATCACTTAATTACCACCCATTACATATAATCCTCAACCTTAATGTTGGTTTATAAGAAATATGGATGATGCTTGATTGCATAGACATGGGAGGCATTCGCCACTTACAAAATATTATACATTCCAGAAAATTTATACGTAAAAAAATTATACATATTCATTTATGTCTTTATTTTTTGATATATAAAATAGATATGTAAATATGTCATTTCACATATCTGTCAGGAAACATTACCCTTTAGTACTACATAACTATCTACAAGGGACCCCACCGCACCTACGTCGGGGCCAAAATTAAGGTCTTACTGTATGATCTAAGAACTGAAGAGTAAATTTAGCCCCAATATAACTATGGAGACTCGAACCTATTGAAATATTTTAATAAAAATAAAAATATAGTGTTTATTATTTATCTTATTTTACAAAGCAATAATTTCACCTTTATTTGTATATTTATTTTAGCATAATTATACATTTATTTTTATCTTTATAAGCCACATGAATTACAAGTCTAACAATTAGCATGTGTGTAATGAGAATTATAATGGTGAAATTTAGTGGCTCATACGTTACATATTCTATCCTTATTATTGTGATAGTTATTAGGTTGATTTAAGTGGGCATTATGTTATGTTATTAAGACAAAAAATAAGTGTTATTTTTATAATACAAGTAAATAGGCTAGTTATTTTTTACAAGAGTAACAAATTGTATAAACTTATATATAGAGGTCCAATTAGCCTATTCTTGGTGGGTGAAAAAACAACTATTGTGGTGTTTCTTTCCTATTTTTTGTATTCTATTTATTGGACAAAGAAAGGCGTGTGTGACACTTCTACTTCTCAAGATTGTGTAGACTGAGAGAAGTTATAGTGAGTGGCTGGGTTGTTACATCCTGAAGGCGGCGTGCTGTGACCTATTACACCGGAAAATTTATTCGTAGGGGAGCAAACTGTCTTAAAGAGAACAACTTTGTTCGCGCTTTAAGCCTTCAACTCAAACTTAATAGTTTATTAGGTATGAAATCTACCATTATTTCAAATTGAACGATGCTCGAGGTAAGTACGACAATACTCTCAATTACATGTTTTACATAATTTACTTGGTTGATGTTTATTTCTAATTATATTTAGATCTAATTCTAACAATAACCCAAGTATTTAACAAGAAAATTCGAATCCTTATTCATTGGACTAAGAAAAAGTAAGTTGTGTGACATTTTTTTTATTTCATGTAAATACCACCTAGCACTATCAAGTTGTGTCTGGTGAGCACCGAATATTTTGTCGAGGAACCCTCTCACTTATGTCTTTTTCTGAGCAAAAGATCTTGCATTATTTATACTAGTTGCCAAATGGCCAAGTTAGATTGGTTTTGTATTTTTCATAATATTTATGAAAAGGATGGCTCAAGAACTTTGAATTTTCTGGTAGGAACAGGAGGTGTATTGGTATATATTTCAAAAGTCTTAATAATGATTCACACCAAGTTTTCTTTACATTGGTTGAGCCATAAATTTGTGGCATACAAGGCATGAGTGAATTGGAACATAACTATGTAACAAGATATGAAATCTAGTGAAAGTAATTAGAGAAAATATATCTGAATAACTAAAAGAAACTACCTATATCATGGGTTTAGCATGGATGTCTTTGCCTTTAACTATGAATACCCTAATTCCTGACGCAGGTGATCTGCCTTTGATCAGACCGAATAGAGAATTAGTCAAGGTGCACGTAAACTGGCCCAGATACTCTTGATTGTTGAACCAAAAAAAAAACTTCGAATAGAGAGATCAAGGGTTGAAACCTATATGACACATATGTGATAATTAGGGACGGTTCTTGTCAGGGGTATTTAAACCAGCTTACACACATCTCAACTAATCCCCTCTCCAGTTCGGTTAAAAACAAGTCATTCACGTCGGGACTAGGGAATTCATGAAAGATAAATTCCTCATGACTTGATCATAAGGGATTGTTATAAATGTTTTTTTTTGATCATCTTCTCCTTAATAATTGATTAAGTCAATTATTGTACATAGAAAACTAATGAATTTTAAGGAATAATGATTAGGTAGAGGGTGGTGGATGGTGGCTTGATTGATATATATGGAATCGTTTTAATTTCACCAGACATCCAAGCATGCCCAAACCTTTCCATGCATCAAATCAAAATATTTTCCAGATTTGAGGAAAGATTATGATATGATGGAAATCTACTCATAGTTCAACTTTCTATTTTTTAGTTAATGGGTATTTAGATTTGTACCAACTATATTTTTTTGAGCTCTGAATCAATCACCGTATCTCGAGCTAATTTAAGAATATGTTTCATAAGGAACAAAGGTAATTGATCCTTAAAGGTATAAGAAATATCGAATCTGAGACCTCTTAATTATAAAAAGGCAGACTTGATCCAACTCTCTGGTGCTTGATCATTAGCTAGTCCAGTTCTTCCTGTATAAAATTTACTGGTGGACTGTCAGCCTCATTGGATTAGCCAGCTCACACATTCACAAGTTAAACCAAGTGAAACCATGCCAAGAATCACTTAATCATTTTTCTTTAGAACAGAAAATAACTCGAAACACGGACTCTTTAATGTAATTACTCGTATTCTACACACATCGGTTAAACTAGAATTGTATAGATTAAAACGCATGATGAATATATTTACATCTCGTCCCTTGTTCATCGCTGAATTAGTCCACGAGGGTTATGGTTTAAAACATTTTATTGTAGTGATAATTACTAGTTCAATGCCAAGTTGGATGAAGCATGGCTAGGTTGGCCCTTCACAGTCCAAAGCAGGCTACAATGGGGGCATTATTAGCTAAATAAAATAACATGAAATTATTGGTACAGTTTCAACGAATCCATCATAAGAGAATCATAGTTGAAGTTGACACCCATAACTATGGATAGAAATAATTAATCGTAAGTGGACATAGAGATGAGTATGAACCGTATCTAATCATGCACAACCTTCCATTGACCAATGTCCAACCATATTAATGCCCCCATGTGTGTATATATATATATATATATATATATATATATAAGTATGTATTGTGGCTAATCATGTCTATTAGACTTTGATGTTTTACCAACCAACCAAAGGTTTAATGGATTTTCCAATGGCCCTAGCCTATGAACTTTTAAGGGTTTTTTTTGGAGAATATTATTAATCATCTGGGATATATATATATATTTCTATTTCTATTTTTTGGGTCAAGAATAAATGAAATAATCGATTATTAGAATGGTCACAAGTAAAGTTTCAAATTTAAAACCGTCAGTTTTGTAGAATTACGAATTTTTTAAAGTTTTCTTTTTCAACAAGTTATCAGAAGTATTGATGAGTGACGAATGCTACCAACACTATTATGTGAAGAAAAGGCAGATGAATTGCGATGTTGATATACTTTTCTCGAAAATAAAAGTATCGACATATTTAGATGAAGATTAACGTGTGTTAACATCTATACCAATCCTCATTACAATGACTTTTATTCGGTAATTCATGATCTATAAATGGGTTGAGAGAGAGAGAGAGTACTTCGAGGTGATTTGCCCAAAATTAAGGGCAAAAGAGGGCATAGTGATAACCAAAGTTGACTTTACTATAAACTTAAGATGATGTATAGACAATTAACTTTAGAATAGTGTATCAAACTACTGGACATGAGCGACCCAAAATTTAGTTGATCTAAACTATGAGAAGGAAGCTAAAAGCCCAATCGGTGTGTTATGGGCCAAGTTTGCCCTTCAACGACCTTGCAACCCATAAATGCACAAAACTGTAGGCCCAAGAGGATGACAACCTAATCCATGCCTCCTATAACTTCTTTTTTTAATATTTTTTTTAATTAACTTGATGATATGAGGGCGAATTATATTAAAATGAAACAAAGGATGACACCTAGTCAGGGGAGGACATAATGAAACCTTACTCCTCAATGCAAACTAATTACAATAAAATCCATGCCTCCTATAACCTAGAATAGATTACTCGAACTTCTCAATTGTTGTTGTGGTTAAGTGACCATGTTTTTACTTGTAAACATCGCATTCAAATTTTGCTAACATTTACGTTAAGAACCGTACATGAAGATGTAAGTTTGGATACGATGACAATCATTTTGTCAAAATAATGTCGATATTCGATTTGCACCTATTTCACTACTCTCAACACCCATGACTCACATAAATCACAAACTATGTAATTGTGAAAACATCTCAACAACGAAGAACTAGATATTTAAAATGTGTTGCATTTTGAGATTATCTCCCTTGGCCTTTTTGTCATGATCTTGCAACATTTTGTGTGTTGTCAAGTAAGGATTGCTACCAACGAGCGATTGGTTCAATGGGTAAGAATTCGAATTTTTTCATTCAATGTTTTAGTTTGAGTCTCTACAGCTACGACTGCTCGTTGGAGCTAAACATACTCTTCAGCGATCAGAGCAAGCGGTGAGACCTTAACTTCTGCCTCGACGTAGGTGCAACGGGGATCCCCTGCAGATAGTTGTGTAGTGTTGAAGGACAATGCTTCCTAACGGATAAGTTTCCTTGACGAATTAAAGTCATTATAAGTTTCTAAAGATGACTCAACCCAAATTTTCACTAAAAAAAAAGGGTAATTTGAAAATCGGTATAAAAATTTAGACTTATTTGAGCTAAACTACATTAGGAAAATTTATTTGGCTATAAGTGCATTTTTTTGAAAAAGGACTAAAATGTCATTTATTACTCTATTACTCTCTCTCTCTCTCCTTATCTCTCTCCATTACTATCTCACTCTCTCTTCCCTATTTTATTTCTATCTATTTCTCTCACTCTCTTTCTCTCACATTGATAATTTATTTTTTAAAAATATATAAAGATTTAATTTAAATTTTTCATCTCTCTCCCCTATTTTCTCTCTCTCTCTCTCTCCCCTTATTTCCTTATTCCCCCTCTCCTTATATAAATGTTACAACAACACAATTACACTAATCAATTACATCAATTAGTTACAATTATCTTATACTACACCAAACAGTTACTCACGTGTTCTAATAAAACAAACAGTTACACTAAATAATTATATAAAATTACAACACCAACTCAATTTATCATTTAGTTATTTATATAAATCAAAGAGTTACACCAATTATATACACCAAATTGGGTTTATCATTACACAAAAGACTTTACCATTATACTAAATTTAGTATATGTAATTGGTGTAACGATGCTGCGATATTAAATGGTGCAACTATTTAGTTTATGTAAACTACTGAATGACAAATTGGGTTGGTGTCATAATTTTGTGTAATTGTTTGGTGTAACTATTTGGTTTATTAGATGGGTTGGTGTCATAATTTTGTGTAATTGTTTGGTGTAAATGTTTGGTTTATTAGAATGCATCAGTAACTATTTGGTGTATTATAAGACAATTTTAACTGATTGGTGTAACTGATTAGTGTAATTGTTTTGTTGTAATGTTGAGAGAGAGAGAGAGAGAGAGAGAATATGGGAGATAGATGAAAAAATAAATCAAATCTTTACATATTTGAAAAGAAAATAAATTATCAATGATAGATAGAGAGAAAAAATAGGGGAGAGATGAGGAAAGTAACGGGGAGAGAGATAGAGATGGAGAGAAAATATGGGAGAGATAGTGAGAAAGTCTAATGAATTTTTTACATATTTGATTAGATATATAACTCCCAATCAATAATGCATAATTTAAGGGAGAGTATTTAAGTAAAAAAATTTTGTTTTCATTTGAAATTTGTACCTAAACACAATATGTTTTATTAAAATTGAATTTAATAAAGTAAATAATTTATCCATACACTTTTCCTCAAATAAGTCTAAAAAATTGTACCCACACCCAAAAAACCCCCAAAAAAAAAAAAAAAAAAGGATTGCCAATGGGTTGGGCCAATAGAAAATGACTAGGTTAGTTCTGGTGGGCCTTTACTTGGTTACACAGCAGACCACCTTTGTTGGGCTTAAAATGGACCATAATTGCGCCGTTTGTTTTACCATTTTAAATTAAACATCTAATTCAATAAAATTTACAAATTCTAATACCAACTTACAAGTTACAATTGGAATAAAAAATATTATTATGAACCGGGCTAACATTGTGATCCATAGATGGATTACCAAAATGCCAAACCATATGGTGAAGATTAGGAGAAAATATTTAATTTAATCGTGACACTACGTGATTATTGTCACATGGTGTTGCTAACTAAATATAAAAAAAACATGTAGAATTAATTGATGCCACCAACTCTATAACCATTAATAATTCCTATAATCAATAATTATCATATGAGATTTATTTATTCTATTCTATTTATTATTAATTAATAATATTGCATAATGTAGTGTCATTGACTCGCAACCCAAAAATTAAAGCTGTTAAGAGAAGAATTATTCAAGATCTTATAAGTTTGTATGACACTCCCTACTTAACCGACGTGGAATTCGTGACATTCTAGGTAGTAGGCTCTTAGCCTGAGTTTACCTCAACCCTATATCCTTAATGAGAGACCCACATGATTAGGGGTGTCCATGGGTTGGTCGGACTCAACCCGTAAATTTTTTTTTGAATTCGGTCTGGGTAGGGGAGGCCCAAACCCTTACCTGAGTGAATTATCGGGCGGACCGGGTCGGACTTACGGTAAGGATAGGCTATCTGCAGGCCAACCCATCATTCACTAGACAGTTCTTGCGGGCGGACCTGTTGACGCGAGCCTATGGGACTTCATTTAGAAATAATAAATATTTTTGTAAATTATATTTTTGAATTAAAAGTAGAGTCAAAATGGACAAAAAATAAATAATAAATAATTTTATTTATAAATAAGAGATGAATTGTATCACAATAGAATGAGCACATCCTCAATTATGTTGTTACCTACCCACCTATTTATCTTTTACAAATTCAAATTTAATGTTACTAACTTTTTTTTCAAAGGAATTTGGGCAGGTTGTTCGGGCTGGGCTGGTGGGTGGATTCTTGGGCCAGGTTTTAATGGACTTTTTACGGGCGGGTTATTGGGTTGAGTTTCAGGCTGGGTAATTAGTTTGAGGGTAGACCTAAGCCCTCTCTTTAATGATATTGGGTTTGAGTTCGGGTGAATCAACTATCAAGCTTATCGAGTTTCAGACTTATTTTTTTAGGTCGAATAACGGGATTTGTGAACAATCTGACCCATGAACACTCCTACACATGACTAATAGATTTGTGACTCATTGAATCCCGTTGTGGTATTATTTTGTCACAATCTTGCAACCCAAAAATTTAAATTGTTAAATTCTTAGGGGTTGTCTACTGGTTAGGTCTGATTTTTGGTAATTTAAGGTCTCATATTCAATTTATTCACATATCTCCTATGTGTTAACTACCCTTATCCCTTTAAAAATATTCTCTAATCCAACTCAAAATACGGTGACCAATCGTTGAACTCGAGAAATAGTCGGTGTAAACTTGACCATTCTATAACCAAAAAAAATAAAAAATTATCTAAGATGTTATAAAATCATATAATATCTTTTTAACTAACCACGTGGAATCGTGACAGTAGTGTAACTGTTACATTCGATGTTTCTTTCAATTATAGACAACTTCGTGGGAAGATACAAGGAAAGAAGGAATTGTTGTGAGTCGTGATGCATCAAACAAGGTCTTGTGCCAGGCTGGGAATGGGCTTTTTTTCAAAGAAAAAAAGACGAATAGACTTTGTCAGAGACGGCTCCTAAGTCGTAGGAAATAAGGAAACATGGAAGATATTTGGACCGTTGAAACCTTAAAAAAAAGGTGTTGTAATTAAAGTCCCCACCCACCCCCATACTTCTTTCAATTCAAAGCTGTCATGTTAAAAGATTCCAAGTATCTTTCTTCAAGATGCTGCTGATTCTACACGTTAATAAGCTCAGCAATAATAAGAATAGCTTTGAAACTAAATGACTACCCAACGACTTTTTAGTCTGATGATATTCCTTGATTTATGATGGAGGAATACTATATAACTCAAATTTATATTTCAAATAAAAGGGATCATTGGATCAGTGAGTTCTATTTAACTGGTATATAAATTAAGGGATCTGTTCATGCACCCAAGGTTTACCCTCGATTTTATTCAAATTCGTGAGCCTAAGCAACTAAATCGCCTCTATCTCGTTGAAAAAAAGGTCAATTTGACTTCATTGTTACTTAAAAAATATTCATTATAAATATTAATTACATAATTATTAGAAGTGTTTAAAATATAACACGACACAAATAAGATAATAAATTAAAGGATTTGAGTATTCTTTAAACAACCCACTTCATAAACAAGTAGACCAAATACGACAATATTAATAAATAAATTAAATATGAGTAAAACCAATCAAAAGATTCATATATGATACGAACTGAATATGACATGATTCATTAAATACGAATTAATAAATAAATTGAATATGAATATAATATTTTTTTGTACGAACTCACAAAAATCTGGCATGAAGTCGGCTCACTCAATACGATTAAAAGTTATTTAATCGTCTTTGGTCATATCAATTACTCCCCGTGGTAATAATATTGAATTTGTCAAAGTATTTCCCATTTCACCGCAAATTCAATTTCTTGTTTGATGCATTCAACTAATTTAGTCTTACACGTAATTGGATTTGCGGTGAAAGGAGAAATACCTTGACAAATTCAATATTATTACCATGGGGAGTAATTTTTTTTTTTGGTTATGGCGTGTTTAGGCTTGTGCCGACTATTCTCTCGAGCGTAGTAGTTGATTACGGTGATTTGAATTGGGTTAAAACATATCCCTAAATGGACAAGTGTAGCTAGCCCTTAGGAAATGTGAGAAGTGATTGAATTTAAAACCTCTGAGTTATTAGAGGTCAAACTGAACTACTAAATCGAAGGTTACCATGGAGAGTAACAGGACGACTTGTAAACCCAGACATCTTAAGTTCGAATCTTGACAACTCCTAGTCTCGGCATAGATGACTTGTCTTTGACACCTCCCGACTAAAAAAAAAAATATGACTAAACATAATTAAATAACTATAATCGAACTCTTAATTGTGCATATTTTGAAATAGTAATTTTTTTTTTGAAAAAAATAGTAAACTTTTATTCCTTTTAATCTTACACTTGAATTATCAAATCCAAACTTGTTGGGAAGAACGACGTCGTAGACAATGCAACACATGCACAGAAAGGGCAACGAACAAGGCGCGCTCTTTCCATTTCTATCCTTTTCATTTCGCTTCCTCCTTCATGCACCGCCACAGTTGCCAACTGTAAAACCTCAAATATAAAAGCAAACTAATACCTTCCTCCTACTTCAAATCTCTCTCTCTCTCTTTCTCTCACAATTCACAGGACAGAGAGGTTATTGATCACCAGAAAATATGTACTTGTACCTTCTTCGAGCTTAGAACAAGCAAAACGTTTCTCCTCTGCAAGCTTCAACAAAAAGTAATGCTCTCTCTCTCTCTCTCTCTCTTCATGCATGGGGTCTCTAGTTAGTCCTGATTGAACTAAGTGTATTATCTTTCTTTTTGTGTTTGTTTGTTGTGTTCTTGAAGTCATTTGCTTGAGTTTCTGATCTGAGAATCATTACACACTCCAACGCCAGATTCAATCTGTTATTTACATATATTATAATTTGTGCTCGATTTTTCACATGTATCATGTTTGAATAGTATAATAAATCTCTTACATTAACAAAAATGAAAATCAGTTCATTAGTTACCTGATGCATTAGAAATAGAATTATGATAATTTTTCTGAGTGATTGAGACTCTGTGTCTGAAATTCCTTGTTCTTCTTATGATCATCTTCCTTCTTGTTATTTTTCAGAAATTTTGATTATTTTCTAATAGAACATCAAAATTTATAAATAGATATTAATTGTTTTTTTATAAATATTAGCTTTCGTTGAGATTCTATTAATCAGAATTGTACTTTATTGTGATACAATAATAGAACATCAATAAAAATTTACCATTTTTTCCCTCTTTTTTGACACTTCTGGTTGAAAGGAAATCAGAGCACGTGAACCGGCAACTTCTAGTGCAGGTAAATCATGTGCGTTGGTTCCTAGTTTGAGCTGAGGAATTGCATATTTAGGTGGTAATGACAACATGTGTAACATGTTAACCGCGTGTGTATAATGTAGGCCGGCTGTCTAGTTTTGTTTCATTTTCTGAGGAGGGAAACAGGGGTAAGAATCTACCTTTACTTATAGAGGGGTAGCGGTACCACTCTGATTTTTTGTTGGAATTTTTATCATATCGAGTTGATTTTTAATTTATGAGGGTTTATGGATGATATATTTGGTTGAGGGAGAGATAGGGATCTTTGAATGGGGTTTTTGGTTCAATAATTTTTGGGTTATTTATTAATAAAGATGTCGCGTTAGTATTAAGACATTTGAGTTGATTATTTAACTAAATTGAGCTAACATTGATTATATTTGACACGAATCCAAAATGACCAAATTTGAGCAAGACAATGACATGTTTTTCATTCAATTGACACCTTAAATTTTACATGCTTTCCTTTACTCACACTTGGGCTGAAAATAATGCGAACCCACCGGTCTTAGCTCTGTTGTTGCACTGCATGCAAGTCGCAGTATTGGCAGCTCCTCCCAGAGACGGGGACCAGAAGATGGAAAGCAGACCTGGGTCACATATAATTCCAAAAGCACTTGGACGGCGAAGACTGCTAGAATTTAGAAGTGGCTGTAAATTTTGTGTTGTGATGTTAATGGTGGGACATCATGTTTGTTTGATTCGGGATCTATTTTAGTATTTTCCAAAGAGTTTTGTCTTTGTATCTACCATCAGCTAATGGGCAATGCCATGCTTATTTTGTTTGCTGGTCATGTAAGTCTTGGAAAGCATCGTTGTCATGCTTTAATAAACTAGTCATACCTTCTGGAATAGAGCTCAAACAGTTCAAATTATTGTCTTTACCTCCATTTTTTTTTGTCAGAACTCATTTGGGTCATTCCTATATGATACTGCAATGCATTTTGTTAACTTTAGAATGTTATAGCTTATATATTGCTTTGCATCCCTCTTAATTAGAAATTCATATCAAAGAAGCTGTGTTTGTTTTAAACAAGAGATCCCCAAAAGGTATCGGTTCTTGCAACTGGTACTCTCGATATGGCATTGGCAAGGATTGCAAGGAATGGCTTGAGACGGTCAGGAGGCACCATTGGCAGCTACACAAGTGATAAGGATATACTCTGCGAGGGAGTATCGGCATACAAGTGTCCCTTAGCTTCACCTCAAAATGTTACAGCTGCTGGCAACATGTCATACCTTTCAAGCATTAGTTTCAGGAGCAGGGGAATAAGTGTAACCCCACAATATCAATTTGCTCAAGCACAGAGGATTGTGGAGGAGTCTGATTCAGAGAATGAAAACCCGAAGTATCCTAGTCTGGAAGCCACCAAGCCAGGGGAAAAACCAAGGGTGGTGGTCCTTGGAACTGGATGGGCAGCTTGCAGATTCCTTAAAAGTCTCGACACCAGAATATATGATGTTGTTTGCATATCACCAAGAAATCACATGGTTTTCACTCCTTTGCTTGCGTCAACTTGTGTTGGAACTCTGGAGTTCCGATCAGTAGCTGAGCCAGTCAGTCAGATACAATCTGCTTTGTCGAAGGATCCCAATTCCTACTTCTACCTGGCCTCCTGCACTGGTGTCAACAAGGACAAACATGAGGTGAGTACTCCAAGAATTCTGGTTTCATTTCTTAGTCATCCTCCATTGGCATATGCACATTTATTTTTGTGGTTCCCATAATATGCATATACATTTTGGTTGATATAGTTAAAATCTGCATATTTCTGCATATGTTGATAGAAAATAACCAAGAGTATTTTTGTGTTTCACCTTTGTGTGTGATCTATATGACCTAGCATATGGAGCTAGTCTCTTGTAGCAAGGACATACAAATATCATATACATGGAGAGCTTGAAGGAGATTGTTATATTACAATACCTTTGTATAATCAACAATGGTCATAATGCACCTTGAAGTGATTGTTATTGACAATATACTACTGTTGCTTTTACAAAATCAGGTGTACTGTGAGACTGTTAGCGATGGTGGACTTCCTCATGAACCCTATAAATTTAAAGTTGCATACGACAAGCTTGTAATTGCTGCTGGAGCTGAGCCATTGACCTTTGGTATAACGGGAGTGAAGGAACACGCATTTTTTCTTCGTGAGGTATATCATGCCCAAGAAATAAGGAAGAAGCTTCTCCTGAACCTGATGCTCTGCGAAAATCCAGGTGACTTATCTCTTTTTTTTTTTCTAAATAAAAACCATCAGTTTTCTACTCAATAAAATTTAAAATATGAATGTGAATATCTGCATATCATATGTGGAAGTAGATGAAAGATTACGTGGAGTAGTTTTTGCATTCTCCTGTGGTTTTCCTCTGTTCTTTAATGACCATTGCATAGCATTCCTTAAATTACAGTTAACATTGAATTCAAACATTCTGTCTTGACTATATGTGGAACATGTGCAATATTCTGCTTTCAACAAAGTGTGCGTTGATTAATACGAATTCTTTTTCTATGAAAACACTTCCAGTTTACCAAGCAAATTTCAAATAGGATCCCAGTGTACATGAATTAGGAAAAATCTTTTAAGACTTGCAAGTCGTATTCATGGAGTATCTTGGCCTGAACTGATCTGGAAAAAGGTCTTTGCGGATTCTCAAGTTTAGAGAAGAATATGGAGGAGTGGATAGTCAAAGTCTCTAAGGTGCTTATTTAGATTTTGGATTTTCACCTCTCAAAAGAACATGATTGTATAGGATGAATCAATACAATTTGTTTTAAGGGATTCATCCTTGTCAAGGAACCTGAACACCTTCAATCTTCTTGGAGTCATTATCTGAATACAAATTGAGGTTGTTTTGTGCGACTAGCATTGATTCATTTCACTTTGGGTGGGGCAATATATTATCATCGTGATGCTGTACACCCTAATGGTTCCATCCTGAATAAATTTATGTGAATATAGTTGTAAAATTGGATTTCACTTTGTAACTACAGGAGTGGCAGAAGAAGAAAAGGAGCGGCTGTTGCACTGCGTTGTTATTGGAGGTGGCCCTACTGGGGTAGAGTTTAGTGGTGAACTCAGCGATTTTATCATAAGAGATGTCCGTCAGCGGTATACTCATGTGAAAAATTACATTAGAGTCACCCTCATTGAGGTACTCAGTTGCTATTCTTTTATATACGAGTCAGCCGATGTGTACAGGTAATGAACAAAGATGTCACTAATTGTCTTATGATATTGTTCTTTGAACAGGCAAATGAAATCCTTTCATCGTTTGATGTTGGACTACGGCAATATGCCACAAAACATTTAACCAAGGTAATTTGATTTTCTTTCCTGAATCCTTGGGAATGCTTATTGCACATAGTTTTTGAATTATTAATAACATTTGAACTTTATGTCAGTGTGGTGTAAGACTTGTGCGAGGTGTCGTGAGAGAGGTGCACCCGGAAAAAATTGTTCTCAGTGATGGAAGTGATGTTCCTTATGGCCTCTTGGTCTGGTCCACAGGGGTTGGTCCCTCTGAGTTCGTAAAAGCACTAAATCTTCCAAAGTCTCCTGGTGGAAGGTATAGAAATAACCCACTACATTTCTCCCCGAGTAACCTCTTTAAACTGGATTCTTTCTTAAACTTTGTCATGGATCCCAGCAATTAATTCTATCAAGTTCTGCAGGATTGGTGTTGATGAATGGTTGCGTGTTCCTTCTGTGGAAGATATATTTGCACTAGGGGATTGTGCTGGTTTTCTTGAACAGACAGGGAGGCCAGTGCTTCCGGCTCTAGCCCAGGTCAGATGCCTTGATCTCTTGTAATTATAATATATTTTTTCTTTTAATTTGCTACAGAGATTACTGCTTTTAAATTCCCCATTAAAAATTTCATCTTCTTGTAAAACTTGCCCCTCAACTCAAGAATTGTGAGAGTGCAAATCAAATAATAACTTGTATGTTGTTTAAGGTGGTTTTATACCAGGGACTCGGTAAATTAACAGAGCAAGCATGTCATGTTTAGTCAATACAGTGGAATATTAAGATGAGAGAAGGAATTCATCAGTGGTGTTCGATGAAGCTTTATCCATGTCATTTAAATAGATGCTAAACAGATACTATAGGATGCCATTATGGCTATTATACTGCAAAATATGAGGATCTTGTGGCCAGCATTCACAATAGATGGTAGCTTTTGAGAACCATGTAGAATTCATTTTCTTAACAATGTCAGGCTAACAACAGTAAGGTTGTAGCTTTGAATCGTATTAGCATCAAATGCAGCTGTCATTTCATGTAAAGTCTATTGAAGCTGTTTAGGTGCTCCATTCTAATTGAGATAACACATAATCTGAGTTAAATGGAAGACATCTGGCTGGATAACTTTGGTAGAATTGGAACTAAGTGGTGTGTAAATTTAAACAATTTTTAAACAGGTTGCAGAAAGGGAAGGCAAATATCTTGTGGAGTTGTTCAATAAAATTGGGAAGCAGAATGGGGGCAAGGCTTTCAGTGCAAAGGACATCCCTCTTGGAGACCCTTTCGTCTATAAGCATCTCGGAAGCATGGCAACTGTAGGGCGGTATAAGGCACTTGTTGATCTACGACAGTCCAAGGTAACTCAAAACTTTTTGTATTCTTCACTTTCCAACTCCTCAAGGCTATAAGTATTCATACAGCTTAAGAAAAACTAGAAAATCCACTATTCCCACCAGAAGGTTTGAATACATACAACAAAAAGAAGAGAGAAAATTTGTTATAATGTCCTCTTTGAGAAGACACATAGCTTCTTGTGTAGCATGCCATCCCTGTGGGACAGCTTGGACCGTGAATTTTGCGTTTACATGACTCCAACATCAAGAGCCCATCACCATTTCTAAGGCATGTCATGCCAGCATTTGGAAAGTTCATTTGCAATCATGACTCATCAGCTCCGATACCAATTTTGGGAGATGGAGTCTACTACAAGAGGTCCAATATATAATGTTCAGACCCCAAACCACCTAAAACTTGCCTAAAGGCAGTGGACCAATGCATAGCATATTAAGGCTCTTTCCTTTTTGTTTTCCTTTCGACATTGGATTCCCACACACAATATATCAGATGGCAGCTTGTTTCACTTTGTTTTCAAATTCCAAGAAGAATTTTCATTATGTTGTATATTAGTGAATTTGTAGTACCTGACCAATAATAATTCTTATGACTTGGTAAGCCCACAAAACAAGTATTAAGAGTATTTTGCTTGGATTTATGGCTAAATGGTCTTTGTTTGGCAGCTTCTTGTTCTGAAAGAAGGTACCATGAATATTGATACATTGATTAAACTTGAATCCCCTGATTTTATTATGTTCATTCTGACAGGATGCCAAAGGCGTCGCGCTTGCTGGGTTCATAAGCTGGTTCATTTGGCGCTCTGCTTATCTTACGCGTGTTGTCAGCTGGAGGAACAGGGTTTACGTGGCTGTGAACTGGGCAACCACACTAGTTTTCGGTAGAGATAACTCAAGGATAGGATGATCGGACATCACTCAGCGAAAGCACATGCAAGGTAAATCACTGGGATCAGTTTGCACCAGTTGCTGCCTTTGCATCGGCTTCATTTTTGAGTTGTCACTTGTAGAATCACATTAACAACATGGGATTGATAGATTCTGGATGAGAAGAGATTGGAGATACAAAACAGAAGAAAAATAGAATCAGATAGACTTTTCTGGTTCGGTCTGTAATGTTTATTTATACCTGCAGATGCAATTCTGAAAAAGAATTTACTCTCCTAATGATTTATTTGGATTACATTATTGTGTTGTGTATTTAATACAAGAAGAACATCCATGAACACCCTTGACGAGTGTGAATAACACATAATGGGTCCATTTGAAGCTGACTTTTTTGGGTGCGAAACAGAAGTTTGAAAAGTGAAATGAAAAAGTCAAAGTTAAAAAAACTCTTGGAACTGATTATAGTGTTTCCGAAAAAGTCGGCATTTCTTTGGAAGTCCTTAGATAATTTTTTTTTTCCAACTTTTCTTTGGTCTTAATAAAAGTTGTTTTTGCCCAAAAATCTAATGGAAAAGTTGCCCAATAAGTTTGTTCAAACGGATTTACTGGCTTTTCCTCTGAATCCAAAAAATTAAGATTTTCAACTAGCTTTAAATAGACTCAATATTTTATTGTGTGGGTCTTTGTATATGTATTTCTTTAATGCTTAAATAGCACATTATTTTTTAACGCTTAAATAAAAACTCAAATTGAACCCAATTTTTTAGTAATTCGGTTTGGACTCAGATTAAACCTGTGAGCCCAAAGTCTCAACCCGAATTGAATTCGGGTTAAGGATTTTTGGCCTAAGTTCAACTCAAATTTTAAAAAACTCAATCAAGTACTGATTTTTTTGTATTAAGTTTGGATTGGTCCGTTCAAGTTGCACCCCTAGTTGGATCTCACATGTTTGAATTGTGTCAATCTATACTACTTTAAAATGTTAACAAAAGTGAAAATTTTTTGTTTGACTATTTTATCCTTGATCTTTTTTATAAAGTCAATTATATCCTCTCATTTTTTTTTACAATTAATTACATAATCTACTCATATTCTTTCATCTTCTTAAATTAATTATGTGCATAAATTTAACATTTAATTATATTCCTTTGAGTTTTAACAATTAATTTTAACCTTTAATTTTCATTTTTCTTGACCAATCTTATCTATACTACTCTTAAAAGTCCCTTAATCAAAAAAAACTTTTAATTTTTTTTAATCCTCCATCTATACTATAATCACCATAAAACCAATTTGTATCTATATCTATATATCTATATCTATACATATATCTTATGTTGTTTAAGCGCTTCCAATTCTATTAAATTTATCTTTCATCATAATTATTGTAACTTAATGGCAATAAATATTGATTAATTATTTTAAGTTTTTCATATTCTTATTCTTTCACAAACACAGTGTTATGCAGTGAATACACAGTGAATCAATTCAAGCCATCATTATTCCACACCTCAATCAAACTGTTTCTCCCTGCCTATCTCCCTTTCTTTCTCTACCTCTGACTCTCATTCTCACGGTTTGTCTACATTGCTAAACAAGGGAAAAAATCGAGAAATTCTTACCTACGGCAGTGAATCACTATCACTTACGAAGCAATGAGTCATGTTTCTCAGTCTGCAACAAATGAGATTGAACCAAAAAGAATCAAACACCAGGCTCATCTGGGCTACAATGCTTCAGGTTGGTGTGTCTCATTCGATGTATGCTGTTGATTTTCTTTTTTAAAATGTTCTTTAGTTGTTTTTTGTCTTTCCAAGTTGCTTTCTTGTGTTGGGGTTTGATTCTGACGAGACTTTGTTGTGGTTATCTATCTTTGGCTAGGGTTTTGAATAGATTGTTCGGATAGTGCTTAATTTTTGTTTTAACAATTTGGGTATCTCGACCAAAAAAATAATAATAATATGGGTCCAAGCAGGCAACTTTTCTTTAACGGGTTTGTCTCTTTTATTGTTTTAGTTGTTGATCTTTTCGACAAATTTTTATTGAGCTTGATATTTGATTTAGCGATTTTTTTGAGATTGTGGAATTAAGATTCGATTGATATTATTGTTTTTCAATATGTTTTTGATTTTATGAATTATTGTTGACCTTATATGCAATTAATACTTCTATTAGTACACTATAGAGGAAAAAAAATCATAATTTTCCTTTCAATTCTAAAAATTATATTCATATTAAGGAAATCATGGTAGAGATGACATTAAGACCCAAGTTTTAGACCTTATAGCCAAGTTGAATTAATAACGTCAGAGAGTTTTTTCATCTCGACGGTACGGGTTTTACTATTCCTTGTGTTATTCTACCAAAATTTTCATTACTTGCGCAATGCAATATCAAAGTTAGTGAAGATTGAGGTAGGATGAGAGCTTATCTAAAATCGGAAAGATCAACCAGAATAAGATTTAGTAAACTGTGTTAATTCATATCAAGCATGTTTTTTTCGAAGTGAATAGAAAAGATCCATGTTCAATATAATTCAGCTATCACATAGTAATTTCTTAATAAGCAATTTCTACAAGCTACGTGAGCAAAAGTCCCACAAGGTAAAAGTGGTACAAGACTAATGTGATGGAGGTGGTTGGCAAATGACAGAATTTCACCTTCACATGACGGTTCCCTTGCCGTGAATGGATGCACTTGGAAAAATTTCAAGGTTGGATAATTTGGCTCATGGTTGAATGGAACATTGATCTTTCAAGTGTAAAAGAGTGAAGAAAGTGATGGATGACATCTTTTATATTATTGCGCATTTCTAGAATTGTGGCTTTCATTATTGATTCTTTTTAAAGTGTAGTTATGTTTTTTACGGTTAATGTTGGAGTGGTGGTAAAAAACAAGGTAGGAGTGAGTCATTGAAAGTAGTACCACAAAAGAAATATTATTCCTATTCATTTTTGGGGGGAATATAGATTATCCAGTCTTATTTGAAGGATGTGCTATTGAGTTCTTTGTTTCATTCGACCTCATGACAAAGTTTATCTCTCTCAACTGTATTTGTTTTATTTGTAGACAGTTGTACATATCTTTTTTTTTTTTTTTTTTTTTTTATCTACCATTTTCTTTATATTTCTTATTATTATACTGTACTTGTTGGACTCCTATTTGGATTGTGCCCCCCTTGGAGCTTCCATCCCACTGACTGCAGGAGTAGGTATGAGCTTTCTTCTTGTTACGTCTAAATCTTTTAATTTGAAGATTTGGACATATGAGGATTTCACGAGATCTTTTTATTGTTTTTAGAAAGGGTGGCATTTTTCTCAATGACTATTTGGTGATTCAAATATTACAATTTAAGATGTCTGAGCATTGCATGTGGCGATTTTTGTTTCTTTATCAAAGTAAAATTAAATTTGTTGCTGAATTTTTTATGGGTTATATGTTTTTTCGTGACAGGTGAAGTTGGGGGAGTTTTAAGGTTGTTTAATAGAAATTGATTCTTATAATGTAATAGGGTGGGTGAAGAGCAGTCTCTTTCGATCATGTGACTGTTTCAATCCTATGACTCTTTTGATTTGAAATGCATATTTTCATATGACTATTGCTTGGACTCCTACTTGGCTAGCAATGTTTTGGCATTAAACCCTGTCACAAGAGATGATAGCAATTGAGCAAAATATTGGGAAGTATATGAATACAAAGTTAGCAAAATATTAGGAAGTATATGAATACAGAGTTATGTTATCATGTTATAGTACAATAGTTCCAATATTATCTGTAATTTCTAAAATTACCTCAACATATGCTTTTAGACAGTTAGATTGACATATGCTGCTAAATTTCTTGAATCTCTTTTGGCTTGAGAGATGATTGTCTTACAAACGTACTAACACATTTACCTTTCTTGCATAATAGGTATCAAGAATAGGTGATGATGCAATTGATTTGGAGCAACTAGAAGAAGACACATATGGCATTGTCCTTCAAACAAACGGCCACTCTATGAGATCTTTGAGTAACATGTCAAGAGAAGGAGGATGGTCTACATAGAATAAAAGCATTGTTACTTGCCTTCTCTAAGCATATATAGAATATTTATTTTAATGTTCTATTTAATGAATGACATGGCGAGCTTTATTTATGTTTCTGGATCCTTTGTTGTTTTTCTTTTCTAAAAGATTTTCTCATCCATTATGTTGTGTTTCTGTCACAATTTATAGTCAGCTTGTATAGAGTTATAGAGTAAAGTTCACACTTCTTGCTATAGTATTTAGTTTGTCCGCATGGAATTTAGAGTTGAATACTAAAGTTCCATCATTTCTTCAATTTTTGGTCATTTTGCATAAGAATCTGGTTATTGAGACCTGAATTCGTCTTAAGAGTTCAAAACTTGAATGCTAGAAAATGTGAAAATTGCAAATGAGGTTCAAAAAAATTGCACTTCCAACGATAAGTGGGCAAGTTTGTCGAAGTTTTAGAAGTTATGTCTGAACATAAGTGGGTTAGTTGGCTGAAATTAATGAGTGCATTTTTAATGAGAAACACAATATTATGATACGATTCATTGAACATTTATAGTATGTTAATGTTAATGTTAATGTTAATGTTAATGTTAATGGGGGATTTCTTACTGTCAGATGTAGTGACTATGATGGAGACTTATATAGTTGGTCTTTGAAAAAATTGAGTGGACAAAGGGGGTGTTGTCTTCATATATTGACGGTAACACCCGACTTCGTGTGAAGTTAAGTTATATGCGATAAGATGAATCCAATTGACATATATTATGTGTTAGACAGTTGTTAATTAAGTTTCTTCCTTATTTGCTATCTTAGTTCATATTGGAAACTAATCTTAACTATAATTTACGTTCTTTATTTGTCTTTCAAAGAAGTATTTGAGAAAAATCTTTAAAAAACAAAAATGAAAACAGATAAACGCATTATTTTTTCACTACATATTCTATCAAATATTAGTTTAGGCTGTATTTTTTTTTCTTTTTTGGGGTGGGGAGGGGTTTCCTTGTAGAACATGGTTATTGGTTGTTTATTTTTTTGGTTTTTTTTTTTTTTTTGTGAAAGACACAAGATAATACCTACTAAAGTTATGTATTTGGGAAAAATTGATTTAGAGATTAATATACAATATTCAAACACAATATGTTCCACGTGCAACGCACGTGTGCATCAATTAGTTAACATCTAAAATTAACGAAAGGTGTTAATCGCAGCCAATTACATAATTCAAGGGAACATTTTAAAACAAAGGGATAATAAAAGTTACCCAATTCTAAATACTAGGGATGACAATGGACCAGGGCGGGGGATGTAGTCTCCACCCCCGTACCCGCTTTGAAAATTTTCGTCCACCCCCCGTCCATCCCCATTAACGGGAAAAATTTTAATCCCCGTACCCGCCTTGCGGGTAAATTCTGATCTCCACCCTCGCCTCCGCCACTCGTTTCCCCGCCTTATCTTTGCCCCAGTAGGACTCCCAGTATTCAAGCAACAAACCAGATTCAAAGCAATAATCAAGATAATACCATAATCATGCAATAACTAGATCCAAAGCAAGAATTGATAGGCCAAGCCCAAGGGCCCAATGCATGTTATAAAGCCCGGTCCGAGTTTATAGCCCAACTCCCACAAGTCCAGCAAATCCAGCCCAATGTGGTCAACCCGGTCAAGCTCATTAGGCTCAAGGAGCTACTACAAGGAGCATGCAAGGTAGCCTCCTCCTAGCCACCTTGGAGTAAAGGTCATCAAAGAGCCTCCTCCTCGCCACCCTAGAGTAAGGGTCATCTCAATAGTCTCATCCAAGCCGCCTTGAAAAGAGTCAACCCCCCACCTCATCATTTGATCGAGTCTCATGGAGAGCACTGCAACTGCCTCGCCTGTTGAGAAGAAGTCGCCAGCTCCACCACAATAGCTATTTAGTTACTATTAAGCCGCCCCAGTCTGTTAGGAGACGACTATGAATTGTAAGCCCCACCAACTCTTGGGGGGCAGATCAGATCAGACTCAGTCGAGCACAACTCTCTCATCTACCTCTCTAAGCTTGTAACACTCTGCTCTCCATACCCACTTAAAGTAATAAAGCACCCGACAACTCTAGCCATTCAAAGTGGACGTAGATCACATTGACTGAACTACTATAAATCTCTGTGTCGTTCTCTCTCTCTCTTTCTCGTTTTATTACTGCATTTATTACTGTTACTTGACAGGTGGTGTGCAAACCAATTTTGTGCATCATCAGTTTGGCGTCGTCTGTGGGAACGACAAAATTCTCACTTCTAAACACTTTCTCTGTTGAATCTATTGCGATCACCACCAGATCGATGAATCACCCTGAAGATAATCCACCACAATAGGAGGAGGTTGTTCCTCCTCCACCTGCCAATCCAGTCCTAAATGCACAGAAGATGTTGGACACCATGCAGCAGCTTGTAGCTCAGAATCAGCAGATCCTCCAGTTAATGCTCGTTGGACAACAAGGAGGAGCACAACCTGGAGGACCTCAAGCCAGAAGAGCTCCACGCCTTGGGCGTCAAGGAGTTCCCCATCTAGGCGCCCCCTTGGGAGCCCCCTTTGGCGCCCCTCACAGAGGGGCCCACCATGAGGGGCCTCCACCTCCTCCTTCAGCTCCTCATGGTGGAGACCCTCATTTTCAAGAGGATAAGGGCGAAAACCAAAGTGTGGAGCATGGGAGCCATTTCCACGATAATCCCAAAGGAGCTCCCAATCACTGGGAAGAAAAAATAAAATAGGTGCAAAATCAACTGGGCGACATCTTCAATGCTATGAAGGCACAAGGACCAAAACTCTAGAGTACCTTGTAAGACAAACTGACACATCTTTTGTGCTAGATGTGGCAAACTACACTCTTCCCCAAAAGTTCAAAATGTCATTTGTAGAAACTTTCGATGGTACAAATGACCCACTTGATCACCTCGAAACCTACAAGACCTTAATGCAACTGCACAAATCCCCGACGAAATTATGTGTAGGGCATTCCCAACTACCTTGAAGGGATCAGCGCGACAATGGTTCGCCAAACTCACCCTGGCCTTCATAGGCTCCTTCGCCGAACTGAGCAGATTCTTTGTGGCACAGTTCATTGGTAGACGTCGCCAGCAGAAGCCTGCCACCCATCTATTCAGCGTAAAACAAGATCGAGACGGGAGCCTGAGGAGTTACCTCACTCGTTTTAACGAGGAAGTCCTCCAAATCGAGGAGTTCAATGACAAAGTCACCATGACAACCTTTCTGGGAGGCCTCCGTTCATCGAGTTTTCTCTTTTCAGTAATGAAACGACCACCAAAGAGCATGCCAGAACTATTGGCAAAAGCTCAAAAATATATGAATGCTGAGGAAATCAACAGGTCCAGGCGAGGTGAATCATCTCATGGATCGCCAAAATCTTGACCCGTCTCTACACTGCTCTCAAGCAGGCAGTCTATATCTCCAACTGAGCGGCTCTCTCGCGGGTCGCCAAAAGCTTGGCCTCTGCACTGTTCTCAAGTAAGCAGCCTATATCTCCAGCTGAGTGGCTCTCTCCCGGGTCGCCAAAAGTTTGGCCTCTACACTGCTCTCAAGCAAGCAGCCTATATCTCCAGCTGAACGGCTCTCTCGCGGGTCGCCAAAAGCTTGGCCTCTGCTCTGCTCTTAAGCAGGCAGCCTATACCTCCAGCTTAGGGGCTCTCTCAAGGGTCCCCGAAAGCTCGGTCTCAAAAGGTACAACTCTCACACGAGCAATCATCAAACTCTGTCTTTGCTCTCACGTAAGCAGCCTACCTCTCTCTCCAGGTAATCATGGTATATATTTTTTGATGTTGGAATAACATTATTTTTGACATCTCTAGCCAGACTCTTGAAACTCAGGTCGTCTGCAACCCGAAGGACTACATTAAATTGAATGTCAACAATCGGGTCTCATCCTTTTGTGTCCATGCGGCACCGCTGCCTCATTGCCGCAGCACCCCGCATTTAAAACTTAGCTCAAAAAAGCTCTGTCTGCGCTTGTCCTCAAACAACGCTCCTCCATCGCTATCAGCAAAGTCGTCTGCCAGCGGCGTCCCTCCAGCAGCGCCCAGCCCCATGGGCGCCCCTCGAGCAGGACCCAGCGCCATAGGCGCATCAAGAATGTTGTCCGCCACTTGAGGCATCACAGCGAGCGTCATAGGCGCTTCAGCAGGCTGCACGCCCAGGACAGCTCGCCCCTCCTCCATAGGCTACTCGCCCAACATGGATCGCTGCCACAGCAGCCCCGCTCGCCTCTCCATAGCGCGTGCCCCAGCGCACCCAGCCTGCATGCCAGCGATGCCCGAGGCAAACCCATGCACCTGCGTGTCTCCCTCTCTCGCCTGACTTGCTCACCCAATTGGTGTCGCCACAGCCTGGGCGCCCAATCCCTCTCTCGCCTGGCTTGCTCGCCAAAATTGGGGTTGCCATAGTCTGGGTGCCCAACGCCTCCTCCTCGCGCACCCCAGACGCGCGCCCAGCTGCCTCCTCGCCCAAAATCGTGCCCAGATCAACGCCCATCAGCTCCTGGCCGCCCACATCAGTGCCTGGCCACCCAAATCAGCACCCAAAGGGACGCCCAAGGCCTCATGCTCGCCCAAAACAGTGCACTCAGCTGCTGCTCGCAATTTTGACCATAACTTTTGCTCTGTAACTCCAAACGGGGCTTATTATATATCAAATCGAAGCTCTCGACGAGCCCTACAAAATTCACTGCCTTTGGCAGTGTTAGATGTTGTAAAAAGTCCAAAAAAGGCCCAGAAACAGATGTTTTGGCCTCCTGAAGTTTTTTCAAAAAAAAAAAAAACATTTCAACTGCTCGCCCAAAATCGCACGCCCAGCTCCCTGCTCGTTATTTTGACCGCAATTTTTGTTCCGTTACTCCAAATGGGTCTCATAATATATTAAATCAAAGTTCTCGGCGAGCCCTACAAGACACACAACCTTTGGCTGTGAATGATGCTGTTAAAAGCTCAAAAAAGGCCTAAAAACATAGGTTTTGGCCTCCCGAAGTTTTTCCAATTATGTTGGTCAGCCGAAAATTTAAACTCAACCTGAATGCCCTCCTTTCCAAGTTCCGTTAGGCGCAGGGCATTGGGGGGCAAATGATGGGCCAAGCCCAAGGGCCCAACTCATGTTATAAAGCCCGGTCCGAGTTTATAGCCCAACTCCCACAGGTCCAGCAAATCCAGCCCAATGTGGTCAATCCGGTCAAGCTCATTAGGCTCAAGGAGCTACTACATCAGTAGGGAGCATGCAAGGTAGCCTCCTCCTAGCCACCTTGGAGTAAGGGTCATCCAAGAGCCTCCTCCTGGCCACCCTGGAGTAAGGGTCATCCCAAGAGCCTCATCCAAGCCGCCTTGGAAAGAGTCAACCCCCCACCTCATCCTTTGATCGAGTCTCATGGAGAGCACCACAACTGCCTCGCCCGTTGAGAAGAAGTCGTCAGCTCCACCACAATAGCTATTTAGTTACTATTAAGTCGCCCCAGTCTGTTAGGAGACGACTATAAATTGTAAGCCCCACCAACACATGAGGGGCAGATCAGATCAGACTCAGTCGAGTACAACTCTCCCCTCTACCTCTCTAAGCTTGTAACCCTCTACTCTCCATACCCACTTAAAGTAATAAAACACCCGACGACTCTAGCCATTCAAAGTGGACGTAGGTCACATTGACCGAACCACTATAAACCTCTGTGTCATTCTCTCTCTATCTCTCTCTCTCGATTTATTACTGCATTTATTACTGTTACTTGACAAGTGGTGTGCAAACCAATTTTGTGCATCATCAAGAATGGTGGGCAAAATGCAAAAAAGAAATGAAGCTATTAGAAATCAGATCTGTAAAAAATATCATATTCAAATATGTTTGGATCTAATCTAAATAGACCAGATTTGTAATATATACAAAGGTAAAATGAAAAAAATCATAATAAAATGTCAAGAAAGCCAACCCATAACAAATCTAAGCAAAAACAAGCAAAAAAATTACTCCGATCTAACAAAAAATCATGCTCTAAGATGGCTCTAGGAATTCTTCGCCGGAGAAGAGAAATTCAAGTTGCTTCAGTCAACGGAGGTGAGGGTTTTTTGAGTGAAATAGGGTTTTCTAGGATGGGGGTTTTGGGTGAGTGGTTGAGAGAGAGAGAGAGATGGTGGCGATGGGGGGCGTTGGTTGTGGATCTGTTGTCGTTGGTACGAGGGAGACTGAAAAGGAGAGAGGCACTAGTGGTAGAAATGGGAGAGACAGAGATGGTGGGTGGGTGGGGGGCCAGTTAAGTGAGGGAGACGAAAAAGAAGAAAGAAGAAATCAAGAAAGAAAAAGGAGTCGGGGTTATGCTTGAAAGTGATATATATATATATATATATATATATATATATATATATATGACGGGTTTAACGGAGTGAGGATAAGTTATGGTTCACTCTCGCATCCATCCTCTTACAGGTTTATACGGGTATCCCTGTATACGTCTATCATTCAATACGTATGGTCCATTTTTCATCCAAACATGACAGATTTGGATGGATCCCCACTTTTTTCCAGTTCACTATCATCCCTACTAAATACACTCCATTGCATTATACACTTTCCTGAGAAGACCAATGAAATTGAAAGCTTAGATATCTTTTTTTGATGTTGAATAACATCTCTGATCGTATTAAATTTATTCCTCCAAAATAAAACTCGAATAATTATAATCACATGTTAACCACGTGCATGAATTAAATTTAAAAATTATTAAAAAAAATTAAATTCAAAATATCTCAATTTACGATTTTTTTTAATTAAACCCTATGACCGACATAGATTTTTTAAGGAAAAATTTCAACCACACCCCCTCTAGTTTATCATATCTTCAAAGACACCCCCTCTATTTTCTGAATCTTCAGTGACACCCCTATCAGATTAAAAATATTAACTAGAATGTAATTTTACTAAATTGCCCATGATATATTTGAGTACAAATTTCATCCACACCCCCTCTAGATAAGTATATCTTCAATGAGACCCCCTCTAGATAAGCATATCTTCAATGAGACCTCATCTGTTTTCTAATTTTTTTACGTATTAAAATTCGATTCCAGCTAATTAAAATTTATTTTTTTACATATTAAAATTTGAACCAATTAAAAATTATATTTTTTTACGTATGAAAATTTGGGCTAATTAAAATTCTATTTGAGCTAATTAAAAATTATTTTTAATCGACTCAAATCAAATTTTAATCAACTCGTATTGAATTTTAATCAGCCCAAATTTTAATACATAAAAAATATAAATTTTAATTGACCCAAATTTTAATAAATCGAATTTTAATTGACACGAATTTTAATAAATAAAAAAATATAAATTTTAATCGACTCGAAAGCGAATTTTAATCAGCACTAACAACTCGGGTAGAGTTCAAATCGACTCAAATTTTAATATCTAAAAAATAAATTTTAATAGGCTCGAATTTTAATACGTTAAAAAAAATAAAATTTATTCAGTTTCAATCAAATTTTAATTGGTTCAAATTTTAATATGTAAAAAAATAAATTTTAATCAACTCGAAATTTTATGTATAAAATTTACTTGAGGTTTATGTAGGGGCATTTTTGGTATTTTAGATTAATTTTTTTTGTTAGAAATGATAGTTTAATGGGAGGGAGTGTTAGTGATGTTTAAATATAAATTAGAAGGGGTGTGAGTGATGTTTTTTATAATAGAAAAGGTGTCCTTGAAGATATAGTAAACTAGGAGGGGTATAACTAAAATTTTCCCATTTTTTAAAATTCAACCTCAAAAGCCCGTTGGGATAACGTCTTGAAGCAAACAACTCTGTCGGGACATGATAGTACTGGTTAGATTTGATTAATTGAGCTTGATTGAAGTGACTCCAACATTAGATTTGTCACAGAAGAGATGGAATAGTCTAATAGGAGATAAAGTAAGCTTCATTGTTACATAAGCATGATGTCAAAAAATAATTTAAATAATTAATTTTAATTTAAATGATCTTCAACAGTTGATGAAAAAAATTGATAAATGATAGTAAATTATCATTTTAAAAAGTATATACATAATGTATTTCTATTGATTAAAAAGTGAAAATACAATATTAAAAAACATATTTTGGTACTATACCACTCCTCCTAATAAGAACTTGACCACTACATTGAATAAAAAAAATTTGGTACCATACTTTCAAAATTTATTAATTTTGTGGATATTTTTTATAACAAAAAAATTTATCATTTTTGTGGGTGATTTATTATTTTTGTGGGTGTATTTACCACTGTTGTGGTAACTATTTTTACTATTTTTTTGGTACAAAAAAAAAATTCATTTTTGTGGGTATTTTTATTACTGTTGTTCGTATTTTTACCACTATTATAGATGTTTTTATTACTCTTGTGACAACTTTTTTTATCACTTTTCTTTGGTATTACACCAGTGATAAAAACACCCATAAAAATGATAAAAATATTCACAAATATAATAAATATCGGTACAATACTGATTTTTTTTTGGTACCGTAAACAACTCCTAATAAAATTAAACCAAGAAAATGGAGATAATGACAAAGTAATGATGAAAGAATTACATCATCTATGCATGTGCAAGAATTGTTCCCCGCCCAACTATTCAAATTGTGAAGTGAATAGTATGCTTTATGATCAACTTACATTGACAAATCAAGCAAGTGTTGAGCCAACTTTACTAAGTGGGATGTCTGTGTAGGATGAATACTCATGCTTATCTATTTTGTGTCACAAAAAAAAAAACATATGTTTAGTCAATATCAATGAATACAATGATTGATATTCAATTATCCTTGGATAGACTTTGTGCCATATATGTTGCACAAATAAAGCATAAAACCACTTGGTGGCTTTTAGCTCTATGTGTATGGATGTGAAATGATACAAGTAGTTCTAGTTGGACTTTGGTTTTTGTCGTTTTTCAAATTAATCAGATTCATGTGGCCGACTCAAAATTGTTATTATGTATAAATAATTTCAATTTTATCTTTAAAAAACATGATTCGGAAGATTAACATTTACTTGCGTCAGACAGACCAGGACCAACCCCAATTTGTTTAGAAATAGAGACCCAGATGTATTTTTTTCTTTAAATGGTTTTTGAGAATTTTGTACTCATAGGATTACATTTTTATGTTTCATTGTATAGATTTTTTTTTTTGTGATTTTTATTAGCAAATCGATTATCCATTTACTTTTGGAATTTTTTTGCTAAATTATTAAATTTGGTTTCCAATTATAGTTCAACTTGAATGCTCAATTTTTTTTTACTGAATCAAGCTTGAACAAAAATCAAAATTTTGCGATTGAGCTTGACCAGTAACAATTGTATTAAATCTAAACACACTCAAGCTCCAAAAACTTGACAATTGCGACTCTTCTTTGAATGTGTCGGTTGGGTTTGGAGAGGGAGGAGATAAAATTTGACACTTTAAGATGGAATTATGGTGTGAAAAGTTATGGTCTCCATGAGTATCATGAGAATGAGAATGAGAATGAGAATGAGAATGAAATCTAAAGTCATAATATCCAGAGTGTGTAGCATACTTTTAAAATTTATTATTTTAATGAGTATTTTTATAATTTTTATAAGTCATCTTATAAGCAAAAAATTTATCATTTTTTGTGGGTGATTTATCACATTTGTGAGTATTTTTATCACTATTGTGAGTGTTTTTACCACTTTTTTCAGTACCACAACAGTGATAAAAATACCCACAACTATGATAAATAAAAATATAATACCAATTTTTTTTTTGGTACCATAAACAACTCCAGAAAATGGATATACTATCGAAGTTTATAATTTTCGTATATTAAAATATAATTTTTTTAGTTTTAATAATAACAAATAAAGTTATGATTGATTCTAAAATGGTAGAATTAATCTTAAAAAATATTAATCTTATAGTTTTTTGAGGTGTTTGAGACTAATACTAATAATTTTAAGATTAACCTCAAATGTTAGAATCGATCTTAAAAACTTTAAAACAAATATAAATGATCTAAAAAATTGTACGAAAACTCCTAAAAAGTTATACCATGTGAGAATTATTGTTGTTGTTTGTCACTTTGTTGTTGTTTTGGCTGAGAATTCTCCTTAGTTCCAACTCAATAAGATCTCTGATTTGGACTTCGGAGTCTCGTTTTACTGCACCGCCCATTTGGACTAATCAATGTCTCAATTTCACCCTTTATTTTTCCTGTCGACTTTTATCCTCGTTCACATTCACAAACACAAACTACACTACCTCCCAGGTACTTCAAGTCGTAATAGAGACGAATTGTAAACTCAAATATTAAGAGTTTGAATTTTGACAACTTCTTTAAGGTTAGACTATAAAGAATTTATCTCTTATAAATACCCTAATCCCGTCGTAGACGACCTATATTTAATTAGATCGAGGAGGAGATTAATGGAAGTGTACGTAAACTAATCCGAAACATTCCTTACCGTTGAACTAAATACACACACATTGCACTGATCTCTCTCTCTCTTAATTTGTAAATATTAGTGTAACGGTGACGCCTTGACATCACTATTACGTGACATTTTCTAAAAAGAAATAATAATAAAGTGAGCCCTATTATTTTAATAACTATTAATAATCATCACGTTCAATAATTGATGCATAGGATTATTGTGATTCGTTTTATTCACTTATTGACTTACTAGTTGGTGTGCCGTGCAAATGCACGTGGACTATTTTGAGTTTCAAATATATATTTTATTTTTCTAACAATTATAAAATATTCAGTCCACAAGGTTGCAATAGACTAACTAACCATAACACAAAACATTCCACTATAACATTAAAAATGTGACAAATTTGAGTCATTATGTGAGTGTAACATTAGAAATACGAAAAATTCGAGTCTTATAACATTAAAAATATTGACTATAACATTAGAAATACAACAAATTGGAGTAATTCATACTTCACATAAATATCATATAATCATGCAAACAATGCAACAAGTAAAATGACCAGAAAATCCACACTAAGGTAAAGAATGCATAGTTGATCAGAAAGTCTTGATGATGTACAAATCGGTCTTTGTGCAAGATCAACAGTCAAGTATATAAATAGGTATAATCAATGAGCAGTAAACAGACAATCAATGACAATATAATAGCAAAATGGTAAATATAGAACCAACACAGAGATATATAGTGGTTCGGTCAGGGTGACATACTCCACTCTCGGGAACGGCAGCGGTGGCCGGATGTGTTTTATTGATGAACAATGCGGCTGGGAGAATAACTCCGGGAGTATTACAATGCTTGAGAAAGAGAGAGAGCAAAGTGTGTAGTCAGGTATTGAAGGCGTGCCCTTATTCTTGAGAGGGCTTACATTATATAGCTTAGGGTAAGACGGTGAGGCGGTGACGTGAGGAAGATGTCTTCCACTATTTTGGTAAGTGCAATCTCAGTATGAATAGATCTCTTCAGCAAGCACAGTTAAGGTAGGAGTAGATCTCCGTATCCCGATATTCTTTCCTCGTACTCCTAGTCAGTCGGAGAAAGATCTTGGATTGGACTTGACCTGGCTTGACTTGGCTTGGACCTTCATTGGAGTCAAGGGGACAAAGGAGGAGAAGACAAGGAGGGCCACACCATGGGCGGCGCCCCCTTGGGCGGTGCCTAAGCTAGGTGGCCTCCCATGGGCGGCGCCCCCTTGGTCCTTGTTGGCTTTGGCTTGAGTTCCTTTTAACTCCGTATCGATTTACGACCATATTTATAATTTCCCTTTATGCCCTCTGTAATTTGGACTTCCCTTTATGCCCTTCGTAATTTGGACTATTCAGCTCCGAATGGGATTTTCTTTGGGCTTTCTCGGTCCGTTTAAGTTGGGCTCGGCCCAGTCAAATTTGGACTCATCATTTGCCCCATGCTCCAAGCCTCTGACTTCTGTGGGAGGAAGGGGTTGAGGGCATGTTCTTCTTCTTTGGAGGAGTTTTTCTTGCTATGTATGGTAGTCTCTTTATTCCCTCAATCACGAAGCTTCTGATAACTCCATGGTTGGGCATCCACTGCTTAGGCTCTGTCGTCGATGTCGTGAGAGGTGAGGAGAGAGAGATCCTGGCGCCAGACCGGCGAGCGCTAGGTAGGCGGGCGCCAGGCAGAGGGGCGCTAGGCAGGCGGGCGCTGGCTCCATGGCGGCCTGGGCAACTCTCCTAGCGCAGAAGGCGTTGCGCTTTTGAGTTGGCTGACCGGGTATTAAGACCTTGGATGGCGCGAGCAGGAGACGAGGAGGCAGAGGTGGAACAAACGTGATCCAAATGGGCGACGTCCTTGGGTTTGTAAGAGGCAGTACCAGTGTGGGAGTACTGGGAGGCGAATTAGCATTCTAGGTTTTTGCCTGAGAGACTATGATGTCTTTAGACTGTGGTGGTTCTTGACTTGTCTCTGATTTCAGGAGCTCCTGTTGAAAGAGCGATGATGGAGGTGGAGGTTCTTTGTGCTTTCAGGGTGGTGTTTTCCCCTTCTCCCAAGAGTGGTGTCTCTCCTTCTCCCAAGATAGTGAGATTTTATGCCCCCAGTTAAGGTCCAATGGCCAGGTGCAAGGTCCGGTGGTGCCCTCACTCCTTCTCAAACTGTGACTTCTGTGTGTACCAGAGCTAGCCCTTGTACCGCTGCATGAGTTGAGACTCCAGTTTTCTACGGGGATTGTAGCTTCACCTAGTTGCCTTGCTTCTAGTAGTGGCTCGGTGTTCATGCTTCAATGTGACTTTGGCCAATGAGCAACTTTGGAGGTCTGTGACTCCTAGGGATGTCAGAGAGGCAGGCACTGGGGGCTATTGAGAGCAGTTGTTGCTTGAGCGGCAGGCACGAGAGGATGCCGTGAAGCAGTTAGGGCTTGAGCGGCAGGCACGAGAGGATGTCGCAGAGCAAGTAGGGCTCGGGTGGCAGACACGGGAGGATGCCACGGAGCAGTAGGGCTCGAGCAGCAGGCATGAGAGGATGCCGCTGAGCAGTTGAGGCTAGCACACGAGAGGGCTGCCCATCTAGAGGCTGACCTTCGTGTAGCACTTGAGATAGCTACTAGGGCAGAGACTCATTCTATGTAGATGAGGAGGGCGCTGACGAGCTGGGCGCCTGGTGCTTGGTGTTGAGCGCCTGGGCGCCTGGTGAGAGGGGGCGAGACCCATTGTGGGGGCGCCCAAGGTGGAGAGGGCGAGACCTCTCGTCGAGCGGCATCAAGAGGAGCGCCCAATGTGGAGAATGTGAGACCATCATGTCGGGCGGCATAAAGAGGAGCGCCCAAGGTGGAGAGGGCGAGACCCCTCGTCTGGGTGACATCAAGAGGAGCGCCCAAGGTGGAGAGAGCAAGGCCATCATGGGGGCGCCCAAGGTGGAGAGGGCGAGACCCTTCGTCTGGGCGCCTTTTGACTTTTGTCTACCTTGTTGTTGTTAAGTCGTAGGTTGTTTGAAATGAAAACAAGACAGTTATAACAACAATAATCTTGCAAAATTTTATTTCATAAAATAATGAATAACAAAATAAATCAACTGAAACTGTAAAAGATAGATAAAATCTTCAGGTGTGTCCCATAGGTGGGCCAATGTTTCCTTGGCGGAGTTGTAGCCCTCAAGAGATTGTCTGAATTTCTCCAAGGGGTTGCTGGCGTTCTCTGTCGTCCTGGTCCCGGTCAAGTGGCAGGGCTTGACCTCTGCCAGCAACGTACTGCCTCAACTGACCACGCTGTATGAGCTCCTCGATCTGCCTCTTGAGCTCATAACAGTCATCAGTGTCGTGGCCATGGTTGCGGTGGAAGCGACAATACCTGCTATGATTTCTGCGGTTTGGGGCAGACTTCATTTTTTCGGGCCAACGGAGCGTGGGGTCATCCTGTATCTGAAATAGGATGTGCTCCACCGAGGCGTTGAGTTGCGTGAAAGGTTGTCCCTCTCTCAAAGGTGGGGGACCAAGGCGGTTTTTGATAGAGATTCTCTCCGTTCTATTTCTTTTGTTCTCTACCTCCCACCTGTCCTCGCGAGTGTCCTTCCTTTTCTCCCCTCCTCGGGAGGACTCACCTCTATGGGCTTTGGTGACGTCCTCAGCGTTCATATATTTCTGTGCCCTAGACAGCAGCTCGGGCATACTGGAGGGCGGCTTCTTGAGGACTGAGAACATGAAGCTGGAGGTGCGGAGGCCGGCAATAAAGGCGGCCAGAGCTACCTTATCATCTAGCTCCTCAACCTAGAGAATCTCCTCATTAAAGCAGGCAAGGTAGTCCCTTAGGCTTTCATCTCTATCCTGCTTGATGGTGAGCAGATGGGTCACTGGTTTCTGATGTTGGTGTCCCCCAATGAAGTAGGAGACGAAGGATCTGCTTAGCTTTGCGAAAGAGCAGATGGAGGAGGGTCTAAGCTTGGAGAACCACTGGCGGGCAAATCCCTTCAAGGTGGTTGGAAAGGCTCTGCACATAATTTCCTCAGGCACGTTGTGGAGCAGGTAGTCTATCGTTTCGGGCGCCTGTGCCTTGATGGCGTTGAGGGCATCACCAATTTGGTTTTGCACCTCTCTGATCTTTTCGTCCCATTGGTTTGGGACATCTTCAGTCGGATGGTGACGTGAGCTCCCTGCGCGATGAGGAGGGACTGTTGGACGAGAGGCGCCCTGGTATGGCCTTGGGACATTCTGGCGAGGGCCCTCATGGTGAGGGGCTGCTTGATGCCCAGAAGGAAGGTTGCTGCTCCCTTGCTGTTGGAGGGAGTGGTGCTCCTCCTATAGGATGAGGTGTGACACCCCATTGGGAGAGCATCAACTGGATGATCTGCAGTAGAGTAATAGAAACTTAGTCGTTCCCACAGACGACGGCAAACTGATGATGCACAAATTGGTCTTCGTGCAAGATCAACAGTCAAGTATATGAACATGTGTAATTAATGAGCAGTAAATAGGTAATCAATGACAGATCAATGACAAAAACAGTAAATATAGAGTCAACACAAAGATTTATAGTGGTTCGGTCCGAGTGACCTACTCCACTCTGGGGAACGGCTGCGGTGGCCGGAGATCTTTATTGATGAACAATGTTACCAGGAGAGTAACTCCGAGAGTTTTACAATGATTTAGGAGGAGAGAGAAGCAATGTGTGTAGGGAGGTGTAGTGTGTGTAGGGGTCTCAAGGTGTAGAGGTCTCAAGGTCCTGCCCAGGTGTGTAGATCATGCCCTTTATGTGGAGAGGGCTTACATTATATAGGCTTAGTAAGGCGGTAAGGCGATGACGTGAGGGAGAGGTCTTCCACTCTTTTGGTAAGTACAATCATGGTAGGAATAGATCTCTTTGGTAAGCACAGTTAAGGTAGGAATAGATCTCCGTCTGTATCCCGATATTTTCTCCCTCGTGTTCCTATTCCTTCGGAGGAGGATCCTGAGCTGGGTTGGACTTGAGTTGTCTTCTTGAGTTGGGTTGGACTTGAGTTGGAGTGACGGAGTCAAGAGGGCGAAGAAGAGGCAGAGGACCTAGGCGGCGCCCCTTGGTGTCCCCCTTGGGCGGCGCCCTCTTGGGTGACCTCTTGGGCGGCGCCCCCTTGGGGTGCTCCATTGGCTCCTCCTTGATGACTCCTCCTTGCCTTGATCCTTGATGACTTTGGTGACGTGGGCCCCTTTTAATTAATTGGGTCTTAATCGTTTTTTATTGACGTGGGCCCCTTTTAATTCATTGGGCCTAGATCGCTTTTTATTGACTTGGGCCTTCTTGATTTATTGGGCCTGACTCAGTTACTTTCGGGCTCATCAAGTCTGTTACATGAATTTTCTCTATCAATCAAAATCAAATCAAAAAGTCATAATACCCCTAGTTTTCTATACAAATCAGTAAAACAAGTACATGACAAAATTGAAGGGGTAAAGCAAGATATCATGGTAGTTGGTGAAAAACAGAGGTTGTCATCATGACTATTGGAATCGGCAGCTTTGGGGCTTGCTGGACATTGTCTCTAAGAAACGATGAACTCTATAAAAACTTCAAGACCATGGGCAGTGAAATATATACTCTAAAAGTCTAAACTAAAAGTTAAATAAACTATTATTTGATTAAGACTATTTATTCTAGAAGTCTAAGAGTTAGAAGTTAAATTTATTATAGATGGTTTGTTGGTATTTATTCAAAAGTTTTTTAAATTTAGATTAAATTATTTGTGTGAAGTATAATTGTCTTTTTAAATTTGTTTAAGGCCAAAAAAGAAATTCAAAAGTTTTTTATTAATAATATTTTTTCCTCTCTCACACAGAGGCAAGTGGACAGATTTCTCATTCACACGCAAACATAGTCAAGTGCTAAAATAAAATAGGGTTAATTATAATTTATCACCTCCAATTGTGTCTCTTGTTGCAATCAGCTCCATTATACTCTTCATCTTGAACATTATTTTCTATTTTTTGTTCTTGAGATACCAATTCTATCCATAAAAAATAAAAAAGGAAAAAATAAAGAAAATAGTACATCTGTTCATCCCAACACCAACATACTACACAACATATTCGCCTTTACCTTTCCCTCCATCTAAAGGTAGCAAATGGGCAGGTAATCTTTTTTTTGGCTATAATATGTCCAAATTTGTATCGACTAATGTCTCGAGTTTAGCGTCTGACCACCATGACTTGAACTGGATTAGAGCATGTTCCTAAAGAGATAAAGATGACTAGACCTTTAGAGGGTATGAGAAAGGATTGAATTTGAAACATCTAGATTATCAAATGTCAAACTCAACAACTAGACCACCCAATTAATAGGCGGGTAATCCATCTTAACCCAATGAGTATTCATTTGTAATTCATCTTAACCCGCTTAATTAAAATGAGTGTTATTACCTAATCCATTTAGAACTCATATTAATTAATATATGTATTCAACTCATTTATTTATGAACGAATTAGGCGGGTTAATGGATAATAAGTTAAAATTACAACCTCTACCTCCACCTAACACTAATATGCGTAAGCGCACGTGTGCACACACACTTTCACGGATAGTTATGTATTTTCAATAAAAGTAAAGTTCACGTGATTTTTTTATTTTTAACTTTTGTTATTTTTTATGATTTAAAATTAATAATTAGATTTTATTATAAAATATTCAAACTTAAATGACGCTATTTGTTGAAATTAAAACTTAAAAGAATGAATGACAATTATCCAAAAATTGAAGGAACATTGTGTAATTAATCCAATAAAATATGATATATATATGTACGGCTACATAGGCCCCCATTCAATTCTCTCAAACAATCTCTCTCTGATATCTGTCCACACACACCCAAATCAGAGAGAGAGAGAGAGAGAGAGAGAGAGAGAGAGGTTCTATAAAATGCCTTCGTTTTGTGCAAGATTGACCACCAGAGTCCCACACGCCTTGGTCCCGAGTAGAAAGAATAATTTGACGCCCCCCAAGATAGGAGGTTTCTTCATCTTCCACCACCATAGTAATTGCCGCCAGAGTTCACCATACCCATTTCTATCTCTGTCAAAGTGCTTTAAATCTCGTTTTTCTTCAACAATTAAGGGAGCGAACATGTTGGAGATTAGCTCTTCTGAAACGGAAATGTACTCCAAGGAATTGGAAGTTGCTGTGAGAGCAGTACAATTGGCATGTTTGCTCTGTCAGAGAGTCCAAGAAAATCTGATTTCTAACAGCAATGAACAAGTCCAATCCAAGGATGACAATTCTCCTGTCACAATTGCTGGTATTTTGTTAATTATTTTCTTCATTTGGTACTTTTCTTGAATTGGGTTGTTGTTGATTGGTGACTTGATTCGTCATCTTTTGTGGGTAAATTCAAATTCTCCCTAAAAGTTGTTCATTCACTTGGCTTTGAGTTAAAATGTCTGGGTGTTGATGAAATTTAAACTTGTGAATTTGGAGCTGAGGGATATGGCTGACAATGATTACGAATTTGAGTATGGGTGATGAGGTTAATTTTCCTAATTTGGAAAGAAAAGAGTAAAAAGAGCTCTCTCTCTCTCTCTCCAAAAAAAAATATAAAGGGGAAAAAACCTTAAAAGGGTGTTATTTGCAGTGCTCCTAGTTCACCCTTATATTTTCAGATTGGTTTATGATACTGAATTGTGTAAGATGATGGAATACAAGTGACATGATTTGGTGGGCAGTGAAAAATACATAAAACAGAAAATTTTCCTTAAAAGTTGCCAAGAAAATTAGGAATGTGTATCTTTCAGGCAATTTTTATTTTATCTAATTCAATAAAGGAATAGATTATATCTAGTATTGATCTACTAGTCGCCACTAGTTTCCATTCAAGTGGTCAACTCTCTTTACTGAGCGAGACTCTATCTAGATCTAAAGAATCCGCCAAAATTGCAATATTTGGCTTATCTAGGGGAACATCTTGGCCTTCACTTCTGCTTTGGTTGGCTCCCTTTGAGGGGTCGCAGGGGCAGAAGGCTGACCGACGAACCAGGGTCTAACAGGATGCGATTGACCTTGTGAACACAATCGTCCCAAGTAAAATATAATATGAAGGTAGCTCTAATTCAGGTCTAAGAAGCACCTGTTTACTTCTAACATTTGGTTGAGCCAAAAGAGGCATGAAGCCAGTTGGGCATAATACACAAGTAATGAATGGATGTTTTCGGTTGTGATGCCAAAATGTATAATAAGCAGCAGTGCCATAGAAGGTGCACTAAATGGCGCTTTGCTGTTACACTTTTGTGGAAGTGAGAGACAATGGTAACTAATAGTCTAATGAGGCCAGTAGCTGGAATTTACTTAACTGAGGTCCTACATAAACTCAGATTTGGTTCTTCTTAATTTGCAACAGAACTAGAAATTTTCCTGGTAAGCAGAATCTTAGGACTTCTTGTCGGTATGTTCTAGACTCTTGACTTCTCACTTTCCTCATCCATGTGGGTCAGTTTTGCTATATAGGATTTATGGGCTGCTTACTGGATCAATTTAAATTATGGGGAGTTACTGAAAGCTGCATGTTGTGCTATTATCTTCAATATAATCTAGTGTCATCTCAATAGGTTTATGACACGGCTTTTCACTTCATAATATCATTCCCAGTTTGCTTTTCTAGCTAAACTGCTCTCTCATGGGTTAAAGCAATACAAATTGTTTTGAGCCTTTTCTTGCCTTATGTTTATACTAATGAAAAGACCTCACTGAGAAATAATCTCTTGTAATCTATAATTGATCTTGGATTTATATACTTCTGTTTGGCTAGACCTAGTATATCCCCACCTTTTTGTTTATGTAGTAGAAGAACCCCCTGACCCTTGTCACTCTATCCCTATGCTTTGGACTCTTAACCTCTATCTCAAGGACAATTCCACCAACAAAGCCCTGTCTGTGCTCAGAAACATGTATTTACAAAGATAAGCAAGAGCTCTGCTTAAGTGAACCAGTTGTTCCTGGAGTCAATATGCTATAAAGCTCTCACTTCATACAGTTTAAATAACCCAAAAATTAGAGATGTTGTCCTTCTTTATACTCTGTTAAATCTATAAAGGTCAAATTTAGTGTCTTTCAAGATGAGACGAATGACATTTTACAAACATGTCATGCTAGGTTAGCTAATTCTTTTGATTTCAACTTTTAAACAGATTGGAGTGTGCAAGCAACTATAAGTTGGGTACTGTCAGAATCTTTTGGGAGTCAAAATGTCTCCATTGTTGCTGAAGAAGATGTTCATGCACTCTCCAAGGCTGATGCAGCTGGCATACTTGAAGCTGTGGTGAGAACAGTTAATGAATGTTGGGCTGAAGCACCGCGTTTCGGGCTTAATGGTCCATTAATGCCTCTTGGAACTACAGAGGTTCTTGAGGCCATCAGTCGCTGCAACTCAACAGGGGGTCCCACTGGAAGATTTTGGGTACTTGATCCTGTTGATGGCACATTGGGGTTTGTACGTGGGGATCAGTATGCAGTTGCTCTGGCATTAATAGAGGATGGAGAACCTGTGCTTGGAGTTCTTGGGTGCCCCAATTACCCAATGAAGAAAGAATGGCTAAGTTATCAGAATGGCTACCGTAGAATGCTATCTAAGTTAACCTCACCAGCATCTGGATCTTGGCATACAGGTTGTGTGATTTACGCCAGGAGAGGTAGTGGCAAGGCTTGGATGCAACCATTACCCCAGGTAGAAAAGAAGCTAGTGTGGCCAAACTCTGCAAGGCAAATCCAAGTGTCCTCAATTGATAACCCAGAATTGGCAACTTTTTGTGAACCAGTTGAGAAAGCAAATTCAAGCCATTCCTTCACAGCAGGACTAGCTCATAGCGTTGGGCTTAGGTGCGTATCTTTTCTCTTTCCTCTTTCCTCTTTCTTTTGAGAAAACCCAACTCTGGCTTGTCAATTTGGTTATGTCCTGCAAAGGAATGGTGGCTGTGATAGAAATGAGGTTCACTTACGTCACCTTATCTTTTCAAATTTTGTATGCAGTTTGTTTTTGGACAGTGAAAAAAATATGTATGATGTCATGTAAAAAGATATGGAGAATAAAAGATAACTATAGTCCTTATGCCATCATAGACAGCTACGAGTTATCAAACAGGGAAAGTGTGGAAAAAAAACAGAAAAAAGGAAGAAAGAATGAAACAAGTATAATCGATTTGCTTTTGTACAAGGAAGAGATGGTATGTATTTGCATTTGCATGGAGCTCACATATCATGTTTCACCCACAGGAACCAACCATTACGCTTATACAGCATGGTGAAGTATGCAGCCATAGCCCGTGGTGATGCTGAGATATTCATGAAGTTTGCTAGGGCTGGCTACAAGGAGAAGATATGGGATCACGCAGCTGGTGTTGTTATTATTGAAGAGGCTGGTGGTGTTGTAACTGATGCTGGAGGGCATCCACTGGACTTTTCGAAAGGTGCCTACTTAGAAGGTCTTGATCGAGGAATAATTGCTTGTGCTGGAGCCAAACTACATGGAAAGATTGTCGGGGCTGTTGATGCTAGCTGGAACTCCTCTAGCCTATGATGTTTTCTGAACAAAGCCAAATAATTCAGGCCTTCAATCTTATTAAAAGAAGCAATAACTATTGTTGGCTTTTGAATCATGGTTTTAATAGGACCAAAGTCCTACCCTGATGGTTGGAGCCCTCTATAATGGAGTGGCTGGTTAATGGTTCAAGTCCCCCCTCCCCTCTCCCCCCTCCCCCCTCTCCTGTGGTGTAAAAATATCGTTGTCTATCAAAAAAAAGTCATGGTTTTAATGAATATCACAAAATCATCACAACCCAAAATTGATAGAGCATTAGTATACTGTAACTGTGGTTGACTATTGATGATATGTGTGTCAATATGATTAGGAAATGGAATCATTTTGTGCTGTTATATAAACCCTTTTATATAGGTTCTTACTACAGTTATGCTGCAAAAATTATTGTAAACCACATGGATATTTTGTTACTAAATACTACAGAAAACAAAGTGAAACAGTTGTATTTCTCTAGACCTTTCAGATGTCCACAGATAGAGCTCTTAATTGAGTTAAATTTTATGAGCTCTAGTTTGAGTCTGTTGAGCTTTGTTATGGTTGACTATTTTTCGACACGAACTTATAAATGATACGACCTGTTAACATGAATAATAAATAGGTCGAGTTAGTGTCAAACACGAATAATACAAAATTGATATGATTAATACGTTTAATTAATATTATAAGAATAAAATGCCAAATTTTTATTATCCTTTCTCAAGCATTGACATAATCCTTATACAAACGAGGATTATTTATTTATTTTTATTATTATATTTATTAAAAATTTTAATTTATAAAAAAAATATGAGTGCGAGTTCGATTTAGAAATAATACAACATTAGACTTAACACTAAGATTAAACTTAGTGTTAGATTCATGGTTTCCAGGGGATAAACACGAACACAATACAAAAATAAACATGTTGAATTAACACGATACGATTAATTAAATGGATTGAATAAATATTAGGAAGAAGTTGTTGAGCATCAGAGGCTTTTCCAACTCGGCCCATAAAATGTACAAAATCGAAGTTTTCCGATGAAACCAGATTGAATAAAAACAACCTAAATGTCAATAACATAGATTTACAGACAAATCAAATCAGCTTCTAAAATAAAACAGATACATTGTCTTGTTTCTACCTAACAGTCGTTTCCCAAGTTGTTCCACTAAACCATAGTAAACAAAATACAATAACAATAATGAATACTCCAACAAGCTATTGAACAGGTAGAGCCCATCTCAAGCGAACAATATCTTGTTCTTGGGGCACACCAAACCCAGATCCACACTAACCCAGTCACTGGCTTTGATCAGGTAGGACTATCATATAGCCGTTCTTAACGCTCCTCTTGCAGCCTCACGCTTCATCTCTGCAGCTTTCCCACTGCCTCGGAAGTACATGTATACGTGCTGCATGACGAGAGAAAACAGAGTTAACAGACCAAAAGAATAAGTAGCCATGGTGCTTGCAGCAATTTTTCTCGGCGCTTATGTGAGGATAAAGGACAATATGAAGTTAAAAAACAAGGACCTGAATGACCCAGATGCTGAGCACTGACTCAATACAGAATAGGCCGAATCCAATGAAGTAGAAAATCTACACAAAATGAAATCAATTAGCATGGATACAAGGAAAATTCCAGTATTTAATGTGCATAATCGTCTAGAGATTAAACCTCCCGCCATTTCAAAAACCAACATAACCTGACGATAAAAAATCTAAACGAATTGCATAGATCTTATTAATCTCAACTCAGAAGATGGTAAAAAAGAAATATGGCTAAAAAAAACAATAGATCAGGGATTTAAACTTACCCCAACTAAAGCGTGCTTGCCAATGAGATCTATAGCAGGCAAGATACCTCTGTTACAAAGGACCGCGAAAGGCTAAATCATTTGCAGGGAAGGAGATCCAAAATTTATAAAAACACAAACCATATAATTTAACCAGTTATGTATGATAGAGGATCAATTCCTAGATAACATTATAAAAAAAGTTGTCAAACAAAATCCAACTCTGGTTGATATCGGCCTCAAAGTAATTGACTTAAGGAAGGGAAGTCTAACCAACTAACAAGGAAACGGAATATATAGCTATTTTCAATTTTGGATCAAAATAAGTGCAAATCTAAAACAGGAACTCACGTAAGAGATTTTCCTTTGAAAACTATAGGAGGAGCAACCGCAGCAAAGATGCAGAAGACAATGTGAATCTGTGGGCAAGGCAAAAAACTGAGGCATCTCTGGGATAAGACGAAGAAGATCACAGATCAACACAAATATAGAAACTTACCAAGTAAAACAGGAAAAACCACCCAAACCTGATCGCACTCTCGGACCTGCAACAAGTTTGTGATGGTAATTAAAAGAATGTTTTGGGCATAACAAATAAACTTGATGCATAAGCACAGTTAACAGAATCCCATGATATATCTTGTCGAGATGATCCACAATATGTATGGCTCAAATCCCGTTACGATGAAAATCAGATAAGAACAAACTTTGAGAAAATTCAGATGTCTTTCCTGACATTACATGACATTCCAATACATCCAAGAAAACTAATCTCATCCCAGATAGCCAACACATTCATTAAGCTAAGGTTTCAAACATACAATTCCAATAAATTGCAGCTTGGATGTCATGGATCTCCCACATGATTCATAGGATCCAGAATACATCAGCTTTGACAATACATGGGCAAATCAAATTTTCCAAATATAAATATACGTACCTACAAGCACGATAGAGTGGACTATACCATAATGCATAGGCACCTGGAACCCCAGCTATGAAGTAGATGAGAGAAAGGAACCAGATTTTTGGGCCTAAACCAAAAGACAAAAAATACAAGAGGACATCAATCCCAATGACAAAAGACGTAACGTAAGCAGAAAAGGTATAGTTGGATCCTAAATTATTCCATACGAACCTTCTCCTCTAATCCATGCTGTAGTAGTGGCTATAATATTCCAGAAAAGACACCCAAACAACCCTGCTCAACATCAGCATTCATTAACTCTAAGAGGAGGAAATCTTCAAAGGTTTATGCGGAAGCAGCCTCAAATATAAAAACCAAGCAGTTAAATGATAATGAAATGACCAACCCAATTTATCTCACAAATACAAAACTGTTTGGTTGCGGATTGCCTAATCTCTTCAAACAAATGATCCAATGCAAGGCACCTTTGTAATCACTCTTCCACTCATTATACCAGCATCAATATTTTTTGACTGGAGAGTGGAGAGAGCAGATAATTCGCAAAGATACCTTTATCCAAACTAGCAATGTAGTTGCTCTAGGATATAGGGGATGAGTTTTCGATTATCTCACTATATTTGCTATCATGCACTACATGCAATAGTACACAACTTATCAGGTAATATCGAACTGATAAAAAATTTGTGCCAATCCAGGGGCATTATGTCCTCATAGTTGGTTTTCTACCCTGATCTCTTAGACTAAAAAGGAAAAAAAACACAAATTGATTCCACTAGAAAAGAGAAATAATATAACATCAATATAAAATTATATGCCTAGTTACCACTTACCACATCAACAAGCATGATGAAGAACTTGCATAAGAAGAGTTGCATGTAGAAAAAGTTAATCTTTTTAAAGAATCAAACTTCTATACATTAAAGCAAAGGTTGACTTACCCAACAGCGTTGAAAATGCAACATACTGCATTCTCTGTAGATGAATTGGTATGTCATTCGCGATATCATGATGGATAATTGGGAAAAATGGTGGCCAATTTTTCTCCTCAAGAACAATACCAGCTGCACAAAGCGAGAACTCAATGTGTAAGTTATTCAAAACTAATGGGACATGAGACACCAAGGAAACTGAATTTGCATTTTGCCCCAAGTGGTTTTGTGAGGCTGGGACACCTCGGCTATATTATGTGACCAACTTCCCCCAGAAGAAGAAAAAGAGACGAAAAAGGGGGAAAAGAAAACAAGTTGCACATAAGAATGCACAACTATGCTCACCAACATGAAAAAAGAGAAAAGCATCTACTATGAAAGTTTAAAATGCCTTTCTATTTGTTTGGATCTCAATCTGAAAAAAACAAAGGGAATTTGCATCCCCATGTAGCAGGAAATAGAATTAGATTACTAGTACTAGTGAAGGTCTAACAGACACAAGTGTTTGACGTTTATAAATTTGACCAAAGGGGAAAGGGAAAGATTGATTGGGACATAAGTAAAGAACAAGAAAAAACACCTCGTGCCACAGCCTCTTCTTTCCGTTTCACTTCCTGCATTGTATCAAAAGCCAAATAAGAAAGCCATGATAAGGGCAAGTTTATATGATACCAAATCAGGAGATCAGAACTTGCATAAAGTGGGATGACAGGAAAGACCGTAGTGTATGACTTAATCAAATATCTAGAAAAAGTGGGATAATGAAGAAGAATTCATGCGGCCCATTCCAAATGGGCTTTGTTGAGCTAAGTTGACTAGTCAAATTGGACACCTTTTATCTCACTAGTGTCCCCCCTTTATTACAAAGGAAATAACCAAGGATTCTAAAAGAAAATAAACATTTAGACAGAAATGAGAGCAATGTCTAGGTTGGAGAAACTACCACTCTTTATATCATAGCCAATGACCATAAACATTAACATAGACGATAAGTAAACATACAGGAGAACTTTTTGACCAAAGAAACTGCTCCATAGATTACGACATGCAATGACGTCATAATTTTTTTTTAAAACTAACCCAAAACTAATTGGAATGGGCAGAGTAACCCCTCAAATATATAAACCAACCTTTGGTCTACTTAATTTTCTGTTGTGGGATAGCTCTCTTCACACCCTCCCTCATGTGCAACCTAGACTCGCATGTGGGCTAACAAGCCGAACTGAAATAGACAGATAAACAGATTGGAGCTGAACCGAAACAAACTGATAAATTGGGGAATTCAACTAGGTGAGAGACTTAGCCCACCAACTACCAAAGGCCCATCTTTGATACTAAGTTATAGCATCCAACCCACAATTAATGCCAGTGGGTGAAGTAACCCGTCAAGTTTATAAACTAACCTTGGGTCTACTTAATTTTTCGATGTGGGATAACTCTCTTCGCATAAACCAACTCACAATTAACTTGGACTTTATTATGGCTGTTGGAGTTATTTCCTAATTTAGAGTTATTTCCTAATTTGTTAGAGTTTTCCTTATTTTACCTAATTTGGAGTTATTTCCTAGTTTGGAGTTATTTCCTAATTTGTTAGGGTTTTCCTTATTTTACCCTTATTGTACCTTTATTTTTGACTATATATACGGGGGCTCTACAATTGGTTTGTATCCCTTTCTTTCTTCTAAATATTTTAAGTTGGTATCAGAGCCTAACTCTAATCCTAGCCCCTCCTCCACATTGCAGCCACTAGCCACTAGCCACCACATTGCTTCTAGACTTTTTGGTGGATTGTTAGATTTTTTGAGGTTCTAAGGGCTGTGAACAGTACTTCGGCACTGTTCACAGCGCGTGAATAGTGCCAAAGTACTGTTCACGGGCTGTGAATAGTGCCGAAGTTACTGTTCACGCAATGTGAACAGTGCCGATTTTGACTGTTATGGGTATTTGATTTGCAAAGTTGTTGAGTTGATTTGTGACGAACTTTGGATTGTTTGGCGTTGGCTGTCTCCTCTCTTCTGCTAGTGTTTCTCGTTGTTTGGTCTTCCTCGCTGAACTAGTTGTTGCAAGGTAAGAAATCCTAATTACTAGGGTTTGTTGATTTTGGCTACTGCTGGTTGAAGCTATTGGTTTGGTTTTTCTTCTTCTCTTTGTCTGATTTGGGCTTCTCTCTGTTGGGCTATTAGTTTCTCTTTGTTGGACAACCCCAATCTTTTGGGTTTGTTGATTTTGTTTACTTTTGGTTTGGCTATTCTTTTGTTAATTTGGGCCGTTGTTGGTTTTGTTTAATCTGTTTGTTAAGTCGGTGATGCTGTTTGCTGGACTGGTCTGATTGTAAGGCAGTCGGTGATGGATCACTGCCCAGCCCACTCATTAGCCCACTGTCGGGTCGCGTTTTTTGTTGAGTGGGCTTCGTTCTTCGCACTCTTCGTTGATCTGCTCTTGATGCAGTAGATCACTTTTATATTTTCTGAATTTCTGGGCACCGTGACTGGATTTCTTCGTTGATCTGCTCTTGATGCAGTAGATCATTTATTTATATTTCTTGGATTTCTGGGCACCGTGACCTGATTATTTGGGAGCTTTATGGACCTTCTTTATTTGTCGCTATTGGTCTACTGGAGGTATATTGTTCTCCCTTATTTTATCTCTTTATTTATTTTAGAGATTTCTTCGTTGATCTGCTCTTGATGCAGTAGATCATTTATTTATATTTCTTGGATTTCTGGGCACCGTGACCTGATTATTTGGGAGCTTTTTTGGACCTTCTTTATTTGTCGCTATTGGTCGACTGGAGGTATATTGTTCTCCCTTATTTTATCTCTCTATTTATTTTAGAGTTGTTTTTCTGTCACGGGTGCCCTAGTATTATTGTTGCTATGACCACTACTGAGGGATTTGAGACCCCTACTGTTGACACCTCTACCGTTGAGACCTCTATTGGTACTTCCACCTTTATGTTTGACCAGCGCCGTTAGGGCACCCCAGACCAGTGCAGACAGGGGGATTCTCGTCAGTGTGATTATTGTGGCCGACCAGGACATCTCAGGGCTACTTGTTGGAAGCTCCATCCGGAGCTTAAGCCGTCTCCTCGCGGCCGTACTGCTGCTACTGCTGCTACTGCTGAGATACCACCATCTACTACCGCTGTTTCTGTTGCTGCTTCTACTGCCTGATTGGATATACTTATGTCCACTCTAACTTCTCAGGGTCCGACTTCTGCTACTGCCACTACTACATGACTTGAGTACCAAGAGGATTATTATCAAGGGACATGAGATAGATGGATTTGTCTTTATCTGTTCCTAGCTTGCATGCTAGTATTTTACCTAGTTTCTTCGAGAAAAGGTTATCAGTAGTATTGTCACTCCATCGTTTGTGGAGATCAGTGATCAGGTTGCAGATGTTTTTACCAAACCTGTCACTTTATCCATTCTTCGGGACTCCGTTATCAAGCTTGACTTAATTGACATTTTTGCGCCTAGCTTGAGGGGGAGTGTTGGAGTTATTTCCTAATTTAGAGTTATTTCCTAATTTGTTAGAGTTTTCCTTATTTTACCTAATTTGGAGTTATTTCCTAGTTTGGAGTTATTTCCTAATTTGTTAGGGTTTTCCTTATTTTACCCTTATTGTACCTTTATTTTTGACTATATATACGGGGGCTCTACAATTGGTTTATATCCCTTTCTTACTTCTAAATATTTCAAGTATGGCTATGTGCATGGTTACATTTCCTCGCTGGCAACCACCACAAAGTATCATAGATTGTGGTGCTTGAAATAGTAATAAACATTCAAGGAAGACGAATCATACAAAAATTTCGCAAGCTTTCTGCTTCTTTTTCTTCATTTATATTAAGGTTTTGATGCAGAGGATACCGAAATGCTAAACAAAACCCCATGGGGTTTCTTGAATAACCACCCAGTCAAAGTCCGGCTGATGCCCAGATAAATTTTTTTTGGGCAACTCACATTAAGGATAGCAGTGAAAAACAACAGCACAAAAATGCTGCAGAAATTTCTAAAAGTCAACATTTTCCAAATGACAAACCTGTTCTCTCTTTCTCAATTCAGCCTCCTTAGCTTTCAGGTCTTTCTCTTTCTTTTTCAAATCCTGATTTTGCAATAGACTTCACTTAGAGGCACCAAAATAAGTATAAGGAGAAGATACAGATGACGAACACAGACTATGGTTTTATCAATACAAAAATTTGCACCTACCGAAGATGTATCGAGAGGAATATCCACTGTGGCATTATGATCATAGAAATCTGCAGGTTCAGGAGGAAGAGGTGAAAGCCTTGAGTTTGGTGCAGAAGGAACACTCCCAGCAGTCTGAAAACTCCAACAAGATGATGATGGTATATGTAAGAGTTTAGGAAAGGCTTGTCACATTCAACCGGTAAGAAATCAAACAATCAACATATAACAAAAGCACTTCATTAATGCATCATGGTAATAAATAGAAAGACAACGAACATAAAATGTAATATAAACACAACATCCACATAGCATAAAGAAGCCAATAACAAGTCTTCAGCATTGCACAGAAAAGAAGTCAATAACAAGCCTAAATTATCCTGATAAAATAATTATTTAAACCTACAGTATTTTCAGGATAGTATATACTGTATACTGGAGAAAATATAACGAAAGACGATGTAAATACGCGTTAATGCTTAAGAGGTTCTTTGCTTTATCAAATTAATTTAACAGACTCATGCATTATATTTGACCGGCGTATAACCTCCAGAACAATGGAATAATAGCAGACATTTTTTTGGCTAAAAACCAGGAGAAGTCTAAATCCCCAGCTTAAATATGTAAAGGACAACCGAGCGCACGAGACATGGTTCAAAGTATCAGCCGATACCGATACGAGTCGTATCTGACTCAGCACCTCCCGAGATGATACTGTTACACGATACGTATAAACTTCGAGTTTCGTACGACTCGGTCGAGTCATCTGAGTTGTATCGGAATCAATCCCGAGTCGCCGAAATTTCGTCACCGAATCGACCAATACAGTATCATAACGTTGCAGTATGACCTGAATTTCTTGTCATGCTCAACATTTTCTTTTAGGTTGTATCGCCCGATACCGCGTCACAATGCCGCGACCGATGTGTCTCAGAACTCTCCAAGTCGATGACCGATACCGTAGCCTTGAACCATGGGCCATGGCACGAGGCTCCTTCTAGTTCGTGTTCTAAGGCGGGTCAAATGTATATGACATAAAAAAAACTCCTAAAACAGATACGTTCTAGCAAGAAACTCAAAAGGCTTTTTTGTGAATCTAGGAATTTTTCAGAAGCTTTATACAAGAGTCCCATATACAACAACAAAGAACCTTATAAATAAGAATCAATGAGCATGACATAAACCAAACTAGTGCCAAGAAATACTTACTAAACAGAGAAAATACTGTCATTTCCCATTCCAAGCAAATACATGGTATTTCTTATTACTACACGGTAGTTCAATATCTTTACATATTACTCTTTCCCTCCTTAAAATGCAAGACATGATAAGGGAAAGAGAGTGGGGATATGCCACTCAAGCCACACACTCTAGTGCACAAAACTGTCAAGAATGGCAAAACAGGATATCAAGTGTGCCTGCTGAGTGCTGATGCTCACCATTTGCATTTGAAAAGGCAAGGTACATCAAACGAAAAGAGAGGACATAATATTTCCTGTTTTATGAATCTACAACGGTCTTCAACTAAGTTAAACAGATCTCAAAAGTAGATTTTCAAAGAAAAATGCCTCAAATTACAGGAACTTGGACAATATCTCTTGAGAAAAAATGGTCAATAAGACTGTTAGACGTACAATTGATGTATGAATTTAGAAGGATAAAACCAATCGATACCGATACAAGTTGGCCGAGTCATATCCGACAACATTTTCCGAGATGATACTGTTACACGATATGTATAAACCTAGAGTCGTCCGAGTTGTATCGGAGTCAGTCCCAAGTCGCTGAGATATCGTCACCGAATCAACCAATACGGTTCTGGGACGCCGTAGTATTACTTGAATTTCTCGTCATATTCAACATTTTCTTTTAGGTTGTATCACCCGATACTGCTCCGCAATGTCGCGATCGATGTGTCTCAGAGTTTTCCGAGTGGATAGTCGATACCATGACCTTAAACCATGGATAAAACTCACCACTTTGTCCTAGAATTTTCTAATATGCAGCCACACAAAAAAGCCAAAATCAACTACTACTTATTTGCGCTAAAAGAAACACTAATAATAAATGGCAGACTCTTCTACAGACACATCTTTCATAAATAAGAAAGAGCAAAAATGTCACTGCACCTAAAGCCGAGTTGAAAACTGTTAGGAAATTGCATTGTAATTGGCTAATTTCATGAATTCTTGTTGTAAATCTCAACCTAAGTCCATAGTCATGATACTTAAAAACTCAAGTTTCGAAAGCTTCAAGAAAGGGAGGAGTTCAAACTTCAAAGCTGAATCAAGAGATATCCATTACACCTTCAAGAGCTTAGGACAAGATAATGACCATATACCTAAGAACACTTAGGGTGTGTTTGTTAACCTAAATTCAGCACTTAAAATAAATATATTCCGCACTTATTTGATAACCAAAATTTAAAATCTCTTAATATGTTAGTGCTCCTTAAAAATAGGCTACAATACTAAATAAGAGATCCCTTACTTAATTCTGAAAGCTGAAAGAGCTCAACAAAACATTTTTAATAATATTTATAATATGACAATTATGCCCCGAAATATTTTACAATTCTATTAAAACTCTAATTAGTTTTCTCTCAAAAACCCCTAACTTATCTATCCTCCTCCTAACCGACCATCTTCTTCAGCGGGTAACATGTAAGTTTCTTCCTTGTTGTCTTCTTTTTTTTTTTTTTCCTTTCCCTTAACTTATCCAGCAAAAATATATATACATAATTGCACACAAACACAATTACACACACACAAACGCACGCCATGCACACAGACACAGACATATGCACCGCACACACACATAGTTATACACGCACTGCACACACAGTTACACTCACACACACACACGCCTGTTATTGTTCTTTTTTTTTTCAAAATTTTTCGATTATTTATTAATTATTGTTCTTTTTTTTTTTTTTTTACCAGATGTTATTGTTTACTTATTGTGTTATTCAATTTGTTATTGTTCAGTTATTGTGATCAAATTTTTATGTTTAATTTGTGCGAACAAATTGCAAGGCAACTAAACTCTTGATTTGTATCCTAGTTGTAATTTTTAAAATTTATGAAAATTGACAGCTTTAAGTGATCTATTTAACTTAAATTAATTTTATTACCATGATTTTAAATGTATCATATTTTATAAATATTTTCAAATTAAGACGTGGAAGGGTAAAACTGAAAATTAATTTATTTTCAGACGTAAGCTCCGTGTAGTTATCAAACAGTTTAATTCAATTCAGTACTTAAATTTCAGTGAGTACTAAATACTCTACAAAATCAGACTTTAGTTTTCACCTTTCAGACTTCAACTTTCAGTTATATCAAACACCACCTTAGTTTACTTTTAAACTTTGGCCTCATTAGGTTAATTGAATTGGATTTACGATTATCCGTGAATGGCTCTTAGGCTTTTCATGGAAAATATTTTCTAAACATCAAAATGTGTCGTGACCAACAAACAACAAACATTAAATTTTTGTGTCATGATGACATTCAAAATGTTAATTTGAGGAAATGATGATTTCAATGACAATTTCAAAAAGTAACAAACCACTGAACTTACAGTTGTATAAAATGGACCTCCACCAAATTTCGACTGTGCTGATGGTTTCTCTCTACCAGTTGGGTCCTGATAGCCAAAATATATATGTCGAAGTAAGTTCAAGAAATGGAGTTCAGATATATATCAAGCAACTAAGTATAGCACAGAAAATTAAAATGTGGCATGAGAAAGAGATTCCATCATTCCATAGAGTTTTCTCCTTTATCACCCATACAAACACAAGAAAACTAGTGCATCAACTTAAAAGGATCAACAAAGCATCATCAAGATGTTTTCTCGGGCCTTTGTAGCTTAGACATAGACACATCTGCTGCAACATAGTAAGTCTGTTACATAAGTATGCCAATCTCTCCACCAATATGTAATTTACGCAAATGCAACAGAGTCAGCCTCAAGGAAGCCCATAGTACTGCATGCTTAAGCTATGTGTACAAGATGATTATTCATATGAGAGAGAGAGATTGAAATTCAATGGACTATCAAAAATCAGCAAGTACACATACAACTGAAAAATAAATCACAAATGAGATAGACTTGGCATATCTGAAGAAGAATCATTGCCCACTAATATAAAAATTAAGTCGAAATGAAGTTTTAAACAAAGTGGAGGAACTCAAGTAAGGGGACTGGTTTAATTGATAAGAAAGGATCATTATCTCCATGCTTCGTGGTGCAAAACTACAGGTTCACCTCACTTCAAATGGTATTTTGAAAAACACGAATATAGATGCCCCTTCTTTCTATCTGAAACATGTAAAGATCAACGCTATAATTCTGAACAAAATTACCTAACCTCATCTTCCGGACATTTAAGAACATAATAATTAGCCAAATCATCAACAACATGACAATACCCAGAAACTCTGACACCCTCCCACAGCCACTCGTTTCTCAAGCAGTTTCTTTGCAATTTCAAGATCTTTCAAACTCCAGTTGATTATAATTATACACCAAACCCAACTAGAAACGAAAACCAATTACGAATTGCAGGCAAAGAAAGCAAAAATTACACAAAATTCAGCTAGGAATCGTAAATAAAATATTCAAAAAGCACATAAAACAGATCCAACAGCCAACGAAACTATATCATCATCCATAAACTCCACTCCAATAGCTCCATCAATCCTTCCCGAAAACCCATAATATCAACTTCAAATTACATACTCAAAAACCGCTAAACTCAGTATCAACTTCAAGTTTATCTATGTGTACACCAATACGGATATACATCGAGAGAGGAACTTACAGAAAAGGGATTAACTTCGTCTTCTTCGGCGAAAGGGTTTGGATCGTAACGGCCGGCCATTGAGAAACCTCAGCAGTCGGCTTTTAAAACCGCAAATTTGAGAGAGACAGCAGAGTTTTAAGACCTGAATAGTAATGCAGAGAGAGAGAAGCTTAACAGCTAAGAAATTCAAAAACAGAGAACTCTTCAGAGCTTTTGAGGCTTCGAATGCGTAAAGGTGGAAGAATTTCTAGAGAGAGAGAGAGTGCGTCAGCTTATTAGCTTTGAAATGGACGACTTTTGTCACGTAAAAAGTACAAAAATTTCTTGTACAGTTGTACTAAGGCCGAGGAATTGAGACGAAAAAGGCCGGATAAATCGAGTCGTGTGGGACGGCTGAGTTTGAGGAAATTACAAAAAAAAAATGGAGTTGTGAGACCCACTCCCACTGTTTGTTTGTCTTTTTTACTATATAACTCATTCAAATTTGTGTCGGTACTCCCTCGAGTATGAATATTAATTATTATAATTTAATTTATAATATATTTTTGAGAAATAAAGGTCATTGATATTTGGAGTATTTTCAATGGAGATTTAAATTTTAGGTAAAAAACTTGATTTGGTATATAACTCTCCAATGGACAAACTCTTTTTTAAAGGAATAGAAATTCAAATTTAAAAGAGGGTAAAATATGACCATTAAATTTTTAAAAGAGAATGTAATCTCACCATTTAAAATTTAGAATTAAAAAAAAGTCTCACTTGATTTGGGTTTAAAAAGGGTTTTTTTTTTCATTTAGTATGTGTATGAGTCTAATATTGAAGAAGGTTTTTAAGAGTTTTTTTACCTTTTTGTTTTTTAAAAGGTTTAAAAGGATTGCAGATGGTCTTAGAGAGTATGAAAAACGTTGAACTTGAGACTACTCAGTATAAACCATCTTTAAGGGTTCTACTATTTGGTTTGCGTATTTTAAAAAAAGTGTGTTTTGGTGTTACAAAACTTGTTTGATTATATGATTTCAAAAACAATATTACTGAATAAAAAATAGTAAAACTTGTTTGAACAGTAACCTAAAAAATAATGAAAATAGAAATATAGTGGTGGTGATGATGATGATGGATGAGGTTGTGGTAGTGATGGAAATGTGATGATGTTGGTGGTGAAAGTATATGGTGGTGGTGGAGGTGGTGGTGGAAGTGTGGTGATAGTGTTTTCTAAATTTTGGAAAGGTTGTTTCTAAAAACACACAAAATAGTCACAACTTGTTAAATCTACGCATTTTTTGTTATCAGTTTTCAAAAAACAAAAACAAAACATAACTGGTCAAAAAAAAAAAATTTCAAGAAACTATTAAAACAAAAAAAAAATTTCTGAGATGCAAACTAAACAGGGTTTTACGGACAATTTTCCTACATTAATGCCGAAAAATTCAAATTCATAAATTCAAGTTTGAAACTTCTGTCTATTGTGAGTTTGAAATGTGTGTTAGATTTTGTCTTTATGCTGACAGAGTTCGTATAGTTCAAAACTAGTTAAATTTCAAATGTTTTAATTTCAACTTGTGGTGGACAATATGTGTACTGTGGGTTTGAAATGTGTCTATCTCTAAATTATTGGATAAATTATATTCACACCCTCTGACATTTGATTTTATTCCACGAACACCACCTTTCATTTTAAAAATAACACCGAACTTTCTTGACATTTAAAACTTGTAACAGCCACACCCCCTTCAACTAACAGACGTTAGACTTGTTAATAGTCAAAACTGATGTCATCAATCATAATTCTCAAAATACCAAAAAAATTCCTCTAAAATTATCCAACCTCTCATTTATTTTTTTAATCTATATATGAAATATATAGATTAAAATTTAACACTTAAATGTTTAATTTCTAAATATATTACATTAATAAATAAAATATTAAATTTTTTGTTTATTAAATAATATTTGGTACTATTAGTACAATTTAAAAAGTGATCATTTTTTAAAACCTTAATAATTACCTAATCCAATTATCCCATATTAAATTTATTTTTGTTTATTATTTATCTAATTACACAAATTTTTACTCTTGCCAGCTATCACCACCTACACCACCGCTTAAACCTAACCACAATAAGGGATCCACCACCCAACACCTCCAAACCCTGCTAGACCCACCACCAACGTAGTGAACTCCTATCGCAATAATGCATTTGCTACCCAACACATCCAAACACCACCAGCAAATAGAGGAAAAGAGAAAAACCACAACCCCATTGAAACCACCTCCGCCTCCACCACCACTGAAACCACCACCTAGACCAAACTCATCATCAACCATCTATATACATGACCATTCTCCTCCACAACATCGTCACCACTGCATCGCCGACAACTTAGTAACACGCACCAACAATCACTACCACCACCACAACAGAAACGTCCATCACCACAGAAACACTTCATAACTGCAAGACAGAGAGAGGTGTTAGGGTTTCAAAATCACTCACTATTGCATTAGATTTGAGAGACGAAGATAGAGGACTTAGGGTTTCAAAAATCATCATTGTCCTTTCGATATCTTAGATTTTTTAAGTTTTGAACCCTTTCGATTCTTTTTGCGATTTGGGGCTGGTTCTCTGGCAATTTTGGGCTAGCTGGTTCTTCTACCGAAGATTGCTATAGTGGTGGAGAAAGAAGACTGATGATTTCAGGCTAGTTCTTTGCCTTGCGAGAGAGAGAGAGAGAGAGAGAGAGAGAGAGAGAGAGAGAGAGAGAGAGAGAGAGAGAAAACATTGGGAGCGTTAGGTATAAGGCTTGGGGATTGGGTTTGAGTTTGTGTTAAAGAAAGGGACAAAATAGTCTTTTTATTAAGATAGTTAACTTTGTCTAACAATTGATGTATCAGTGTAATTTTTAAAATGTGAGGAGATATTTGTGTAATAAAACTAAATGTTAGAGAGTGTGAATGTAATTTACCCTAAATTATTTTGTATCTAAAAGTTATATCAAGTTATAAAATTTGTTTGAATAATAGAAAAAAAGCAATAAAAAGCTTAACTGGCAAGACCGATGAAAGAATATGCACAAGTTTTGAGTGACTTTATCACATTATATCTTATGTTTCATAATATTCGGAGTTATTTTTTTCGTACGAGATTAGTTTCCTTCAAAAATAGAGTTCTAGAATTTCGAAAAACAAGGATTATGAGCTTAATTCAATTTGCAGTTAAAAAAGAAATTATACTTGTTTGAAGATGAAGTAGTACCATTAGAAAATCTGAATCATTTAAGATGTATACACACACAATGTGATTGAATTTATCGATCGACACAATCATCTATTTCGTTACCTAGACTTTTATGTGTTTTAAATAGGCCAAAATACCAATTCAAAGTTGATATTCGATTAAGAAAACATTTTTTTTATAAAGTAGGAGGCCAAACTTTATACATATGGAAACAAAAATTCATTCTTTTTTCATAGAGTTGGTGGATATATTGCATTCCCAAAAAAAAAAAAAACCCATAGTTTTTTTTTGAAACAAAAATTCCTTCTTTTTTCATAGAGTTGGTGGATATATTGCATTCCCAAAAAAAAACCCCATAGTTTGAAAATTGAATTTTGAAGCAAGAGTACAATGTTGCTTTTTATAACTTTTGCTTTGCCGTTGATTTGTTTGTTTCTTTCATGTATTCCATCACTTTTAATAATGGATTGGGAGAATCTCACTTCGCACCCCGAAAGATTTAAGATTGTTTATTAAATAATGTTATACAATCTAAATAAAATTCAAAAAATTACAATCTAAATATATATCATCCCTTAGATGAGTGAGTCTCATCAAATTTTTCAATAGAATCCACTCATCCAACACTCATTTAAGGGATGATACGCATTTGGATTGCGTGACATTTTCTTCTTTATTTTATGAAAAATGCTAATTTGATTTAAAATGCTGATTTGATCAATCAGAACCATTGAATAGGTAGTGAGTTCTAATAAATGTTGGGACTCACAGTTAAATCAATGATAGTGATTGATCAAGTCAGCAAATTAAATTAATATTTTAAATTCAAGTAACATTGCTCTTATTTTATACTCTCATAGATTAAATTTTTTTATATTGCACGCTTAGGGCTCGTTTGGTTGCCGTATTAAAAATGGATAGATTAGATAAAATAATACAGTCTAATACAATACAGATGGATTAAAGACAAGATTAAATATGGTATTAGAATAATACGTAATTTTATCTAGTGTTTGACAATACACAATATAAGCGTTGAATAATAGTTATTTAATCCAATCAGTTGTTTGGTTAGAGAATTATTTCATCGTATTAATGTTGAATTAACAAAAATACATTCAATCAATGTTTGTTACATTGATGGCAACTTGATTTTATCACTTAGGGGGTTATAATAGTAAATGTGTAGAATAATACGTTTGAGTTGGATTATAATACCACATCTCTTGGTGGTATTAAAAGACCTTCATAATACATGTTTATCGTATAAAAAATATACGATAAGTCATGTCTATCAAAAATCATCGCATTGACAGAATGAGTAACAACAAAAATACCAAATTAAAACACTTTTAATACGTTATGGCCTATGTTTTCTAGTGGTTCAATGACGGAGGAAAACCAGCACTAAAATATTTGAACTCTTTCGTATTGAAGGGTTGCGATACAGACAAAAGCATCAAACAAAGGTAATCTTAGGCCAATCATTGAATCCCGATCTATTTCAATACATTTTTCTTTAACAACGTACGTATAATCCGTTATTTATTGACGAAAGACCTAGGCTACTAGTCAACAATAGATACTAGGAAAAATTTCAGTTATACCCCCTTATAGTTTAATATATTTTTATTATTAAACTCCTTCTAGTTTATATTTAAACATCATTGACATCGTCTGCCATTAAACCACAATTTCTAACAAAAAAAAATTCATCTAAAATACCAAAAATGTCCCTACATAAACCTCAAACAATATTTTTACATAAAATTTGATTAAAATTTTAGCAGATTAAAATTTATTTTTTTACATATTAAAATTCGAGTTGATTAAAATTTATTATTCTACATATTAAAATTTGAACCTATTAAAATTCAATTCGAGCTGATTAAATTTTATTTTTTTACGCATTAAAATTTGAGCCTATTAAAATTCTTTTTTTACGTATTAAAATTCAAGTCAATTTGAACTATACCCGAATTGTTAGCACCGACTAAATTCGTTTCGAGTTAATTAAAATTTATATTTTTTTACTTATTAAAATTCGTGTCAATTAAAATTCGATTCATTAAAATTTATATTTTTTTATATATTAAAATTTGGGTTGATTAAAATTCAATAAAAGTTGATTAAAATTTGATTTGAGCCGATTGATTTTTAATTGGCTCTAATTTTAATACGTAAAAAAATATAATTTTTAACCTACTCGAATTTTAATACATAAAAAATAAATTTTAATTAGCTCGAATCGAATTTTACTCGATTCAAATTTTAATACGTAAAAAATTAAAAAAAACAGAGGGGGTCTCATTGAAGATATGTTTATCTAGAGGGGATGTGGATAAAGTTTGTCCTCAAATATATCATGGGCAATTTAGTAAAATTGCATTCTAGTTAACATTTTTAATCTGACAGGAGGTGTCAGTGAAGATTCAAAAAATAGAAGATGTGTTCTTGAAAATATGGTAAGCTAGAGGAGGTGTGGTTGAAATTTTCCTTAGATGCTACTTAAATTCATGATCTAACTAAAAATAAGGAATAGTCTGCGGTACCGAAAAAAAATATTTTGATATTGCACTGCCATTTATAATTTTTATGGATATTTTTATGATTTTTGTGGGTGTTTTTACCACCCACAAAAGTTGTAAATGACCTACAAAAATTATAAAAACACCTATTAAAATTATAAAATTTGGAGATATGATACCGAATTATTTTTTTTCCCGGTGGCGTAGTCGTCTCCAAAAATAATTGCTTTAGAGTGTACTAGAAAAAATCTGATAAATCCAATGGTAACATCGTTGGTCTTGTCCCTTTTTTTTTATATAAACAATTACTAATTATAACAAATGAGTTGTGCATCTATAACAGAGGAGAAAACACCTACAAAGGGGTGAAAAAAATCCCGACAGAAAGTCACAATATGCTCCTCAAAAGGGAGATATTAGAAATCAATCTAGGTCCCTCTCCACTTCATAATCTAAATTGACTTGTCTCATTGAGAGCCGCCTATTACTTTGAAGAAGGAGAGGAAGATCTTGCCTTTCAACAAAACAAACTTGGAGATCAAGTATCATGACTCACACATGTATGTTATAAACCTTGTAGCTTAGGGGCTAGTTTGTTTTGGGGATACGAGGTGGAATTAGGGAAATAGTACGTGTGACCCACCTTATATTTTGTTTGTTTAGCATTTTACAGCTAGTACTATTTTTCGGGTTGTAATATCGACTCGGTTTGAACAGTGTCTTTAATGCCTTCTACATGGTATTAATGAATACCACCTACCAGGTGGTATTATCTTCTCGGTACAAATGAAAGGACGGTATAAGAGAATAAAATGACACAAATGCCCTCCTATGTAAAGAGTTTACATATAAAAAATTTATTTTGAATTTTTTCCTTATATTAAGCGCACGATGTCACCGGTTTTTTTTTAAAATTATTTTGAATTTTTTTCTTGTATTATATTTAAACGTATAGTGTTAACGGTTTTTTTTTTTTAATTTAAAAAAATATATATATATTTTGAACTTTTTCCTTTTATTATGTTTAAGCGTATGGTGTCACCGATTTTTTTTTAATTTTTTTTAAAAAAATTTCCTTATATTATGTTTAATCATACGGTGTTAACGGTTTTTTTTTTTTAGTTTTTTTTAAAAAAATTATTTTGAATTATTTTCTTGTATTATGTTTAAGTGTACGGTGTTACCGGTTTCTTTAAATTTTAAAAAAAATATATATATTTTGAATTTTTTCCTTGTATTATGTTTAAGCGTACAGTGTCACCAGTTTTTTTTTAGTTTTTTTTAAAAAAAATATTTTGAATGGAATAGTTGATGTTAAGGATAAAATGGTATATTTGTTATATAAGATGTGATAGAATAGATGGTTGTTTGTGGAACCCAACATAGTACCTATTGAATAAACAAACATGGGAGGGGATTGAAATAATTTTTATTACCGGTACTAATATCCATTGGTATTGGAAATGTAAGGAATACATTTTCAATACCAGACTTATATAATACTTGAAACAAACATGCCCTAAGTGTTCTAAATTTCGTATACGAATTCTTAAAATTCTTACAAAACATTGTGGTGAACTTGGTGAATCTTAACAAGTCCGGAGTAATTTTTAGCAAGAACACTCCAATGGAGGTCCAGTAGGAGATAAGCAGGGCACTTAAGGGTACCTATTCTACAGAGAGTTGGGAAGTATATGGGACTACCGACTGACTGGGGTAGGTCCAAGAGAGGTGTTGAACTGGCTAAAGGATAGAATACTAAATAAGGTAGCTGGGTGGAAGGAAAAGTTTCTTAACCATGTAAGCAAGGAAGTTCTTATTAAGGCATTGGTCCAAGCAATCCCAGCCTCTGCAATGTCAACTTTCAAGTTCCCATAATCCTTTTGCAAAGAGATTACATCGAGCATTAAAAGATTCTGGTGGAGCAAATCTTCTGGGCAGAGAGGGATCCATTAGAGGAGTTGGAACCAAATGACAAAAGGGAAGATGGATGGGGGAATGGGATTAAGGATCTTGAGTGTTTCAATAGGGTAATGCTAGCAAAACAAGCATGGAGGCTAACACAACAACCTACTTCTTTATGGGCACAAATTCTGAAAGCTAAGTATCATGCAGACCATGATTTCTAGCAGGCAAAAACCAAAGCTACAGATTCTTGGATATGGAAAGGGATTGTAGAAGGGAGGGATCTCTTGAAACTTGGATGTCTTAGGCAAATAAGGGAGGGAAGCAAGCTTGATATCTAGAATGACAATTGGGTTCCTAGTTACAAAAACATACCCAACAAACACAATAGCAATATCACAAGGGTACAGGAACTTATACAACACAAATCAAGAAGCTAGAATTCACCTTTGATTTCATCATCGTTCCACCCAAAATTGCTATTGTCATTCTTGCCATTCCTCTTAGCCACACACTCCGGCAAGATACCTTAAGATGGACACACACCAAGAATGGTTTTTACCCAGTTAATAGTGGATATCATACCCAAGTCCAAAATGGAAAAAATACCCAGATGACCACAATGACATCATCTTCCTATCAAGTTCCAAAAAAATTGTGGAAGCTAATATGGAACATTCGAGTACTCCCGAAGGTTAAAACTTTTCTATGGAAAGTGACAAATAGAGCGATGGCAACAAAGTGGAATTTATGGAAAAGGAAATTGGCGAACAACCCTACATGCCCAATTTGTGGCGAAGAAGACGAAACCATAGAGCATATGCTACTTCTATGCCCATGTACCACAATGGTATGGCAATCCCACCCCAGAAAGTAGCAATCGACGGAAGTAAGATCTTGAGAATTGAGGATTGGCTCATAACCCAACTTCAATTTTTGAGAAAATGGAATTTAAGAGCAAAGGAGAGTTAATCCATAATGGCCTACTGTTACCCCCTTAGCTTTTGGTTCGACATTGGTATGGCCTCGTCCAAAGGCGCCCATGCCTTAACCAAATTGGGTTTTGTTTGACGAAGCAAACCCTTTGTGTAAAAGTTGGCTTCTTAAGGACTTAGAAGTGTGTTTTGTTGGGTTACGAAGTGTTTTGACAAAGGCTCAAGAAACATGCAACGACTATGCCCCTGGCTCAAGTTATTATGACTCATCGGCTTAGAATATGTCTGCTGATGTCAATAGGTTTTTGCTCACTAACGCTATTATAAGGGGGGTGCTCCATGAAGGGGGTGCCAGACCAGCTTCCCTAGGGACCCCTATGCCCCTAAGCCTTGGAACACCAAAGCAAGACACGACCCCAACAAATGCTTGCCATGGGTGGAGGTAAGGCATTCCAAAGTTCGAGACCCGAGATGTGGGCCGATGATTGGTGGGACCTGTTGTTGGTGGAAGCCCCATGCATGGCTGAGGAAGGCAACGCATGCATGGGCACGTTGGGCACGACTTGTGGGTTAATTGAAGCCCCATGCATGGTTGAGGAAGACAACTCATGCATGGGCACACTGGGCACAAGTAAGCAAGCAACTAAGGCTAGCTGGTGGGCTCGATTTGTGGGACATTGCTAGCTTGGAAGACCAAGCCATAGACTGGGCATGACTTGACACGAAGACAAGACTAATTAGGTATTGTGGACTTGCAAGAAGGCACGTGCACAACATGTGAGGCGGTTCTGAACGATTGAGGCATGTGCCTTGTAGATGGTGACAATTCCAGACGGTTACTGGCATGTGCATGGCATGTAGGACGGTTTTGTGCAAAATGTTGGCATGTGCACACAGCATGCACAACAGGTATGGGGAGTTGCTGGTTGGGTCAACCAACAGTTGCAACTACCCCCTGCCATGACCAACACATTGTAGGAGTGGCAGAAGGATTCAACCATGATCAACAGGGTCTTGAGGGAAAATCTGATGAGTGTTTGCATTGCCTAGGCAGTTGGGTTGGTAACCGCCACTTTGTATGCTATATATAGGCATGCTAGGGTCTGCAGTGCAACCAAGAGAGTTTGGGCACATTTTGTAGGCAGACCCTATCCGGTTTCCTTTGCCATTTGACCTGTAATTCTTGTGTGACTGCTGTGAGTTTGTGTTCTTAGCCATATTCTGTTCATTGTGTGCATTGGCTAAGACTAAATATGGAATCACAGTGTCATCACGAAACAAAAAACTCGAGTGAAATTTGACCCCCATGACACCTACCTATGTTGGTTTATATGGAAGGCCAGGAATGAATGAGTTTACAACCACCAGAAGCCATGGCCACAATAGGTGGTAAATCAAGCTTTGGAAGTCAGTGTTGAGTTTCTAAATTTGAAGGGCAACCTAGAAACAACCATAGTCCAAAATTTATCAGGAACAATATGGAAACCACCACTACATGGATGGAAGAAGATTAACTAAGATGGAGTCTTTAGGGAAGAGGCTAGACAAGGAGCATATGGCTTAGCAGTGAGGGACACAGAAGGAACCATTGGGAAACTGATGTTATATGTGCTGCTTCACCACTTGTAGCCGAAGCCGAATCCGTAAGAAGAGCTTGCAGATTGGCGACTATAGAAGGATACCAAGCTGTTGTGGAATTTGACTCAAAGATCCTCATTGACGCCATCAACGAGGGTCTAAAGGCAAGTATCCAGGAGATCGAGACCATTCAAAGGGATATTTGGGACTATGCAAGCAGCATCCCCAAAATCCTCTTTAGATCGGTTAAGAGATCAGCCAACGCAGTTGCTCACACAATTGCGAATATGAAGAAAATGGGTCTTCTACCGATTCTATGGGTGAACAAACCTCCGGATGTTCTCCAAAGAGCCCTATCCTTGGAGAGAAGGGCTGGGATAGGATACCTTCTCTTGCTTTACTTTGCACTTTTTTGATGTTTTTGTTATATACTTTTTACTTGACCAAAAAAAAAAAATCAATCTTCCCCTTTTGACATGGACGTGACTTGACCCTTTAACCTTTTAATTGATAAAATATTAGTAGAATAGAAAATGACCAACGAAGTTAGGCCTAAGCTTGTCCCACTTTTGAACCATGGATGCCCATGTACTTCAAGTTTCACCAGTTTACAGATGGTTCTATTGACACATCAACAAGGTTGTTGCTCTTATCCACACGGTGTATGATCTACCATTAATAAACAAAAATTAAACGAAAATGCATTGAAAGAGACCAAATACACTGATCCTAATGGAGACAACCATGTAGTCTTCTCTTTTGAACAAAATGTGACATGGATGCCCCCAAGTATTTTTTTTTTTTTTTGGTTCAACGATTAGGAATATCCAAACCAGCTTACGCGAATCTCAACTAATGTCATGACCCATCCAGTTTACACACACTTCAACTAATCCCTTCCCCGATCCCATCAAAGATAAGTCATCCACGTCGAAACTAGAGTATTCATGAGAGATAAATCCCTCATACCCTAACCCTAAGGTATTGTCAAAATTCAAACTCAAGACATCTGAGTTTACAGTTCGCCTCCGTTACCACTTGAGCTACCCCTTCGAGTTCCCCCAAATATTCCCGATTCCACCAGTTTACTAAAGGTTTTATCGCCACACGAACCAAATCCCAGTAAAGGAAAAAAGATGATCTTTAAATTGATGCTATACACCATATCGTTTTACGAAACAAAGCTCCCCCATTTCGAAAAATGGTACTAAAATAATTCCCTCAATGTCTATAAGCATCAAGCAAACAAGATTAGGGGAGGGGTGTAACATTATAGGAAGGAAGCAAGAACAGCTGGGACTAAATAGCAACCAGCTATGATATGGGTAAAGAAAAAAACCATAAATATTCGAGCAATGAAATAATTATGAGACTAACTGGACCTGAAATAAACTAAAATTACAAGGTATGCTAGAAACTGAGGCCGAGGAATGGATCCAACCTAAGATGTCCATTGAAGTTAGCTTACACCTTTAGAATGTTGTCTTTGATGGCGCCGTTGTTTCCATCTTTGGCTGCTTCGGAATGGATCAACCCAATTTTTGTCCTCCTTCGCAGCTTTTTCCCAACGCTCTTTAAATTTTTGAAGCTCTGATGTCGATTGCCTCCTAATCTGCTCAATCAAGATAAATAAAAGGCAAGCAATATGTCGAATTAGTGAAGATGATGTGTAGCTCCATAGACAGGTGCCCATGCATATGCTTTTTTTTTTTTTTCTTCAAAGCCACCTAGTGTGGGTGGGGGGTTTGGCAGGACCCCTACCTGTATATATAACTAAAAGGGAAAAAGTACAAGGGAGGAGGACAAAGAGCCAAGCCTCCAGAAGTACAAAGTGGGAGGATCAAAGCAAAAGCAAAATGGTGACTCACCACCAAAAACATTAAAACAAAGTGGGGACCATGCATATGCAATATGTTCAAATCTTAAGAAACTGAAACAGGTTAAAATAGAATTAAAATGCATAATCAAAATGTATAGTAGTTTCGTAGTTCAAAACTCAAAAGTCTGCTTAGAACTAACAATCAGACATCCACAATATTGCAACTGCAACCTTTAAGCAATATGTTCAAACCATGTTTTTTGACCGATTCTTCAAACCCAGGAATAAACGTTAGTTTTAAAAGAAGCATCAAGAATAAAACAAAAGAATAGTTAGGGGAATCGTATGTAATTTAGTCATGCAAAAATAAATTTCAATACTCAAAGGGATGCCTCAAAATGATACAGACTTTAATGAGGGTGACAGCATATTGCAGACAGTTGTCTTACCTCGGATCGCACATCAACAGCATGCTGCTTCTGAACATCAAAAGGAAACACCAGTATCAATATGGAGAACAAGTAGGCATAGCAATATTTAAAGGAAGAGAAGGTCACTTAATCCTCATTGCTATATTCCTATTCATTTAAACAACTCTCTCTCTTTTCTCTCTTCCCTTTTAACTCCAATAACAAGAACAACCAATACGAACAATTAAATGCATCTTTGTGATGCTGAAGGTTCTCATTTGTTACTTAGAACTACTCTTTACTGGAATGCTATACAATTATTTCGTAATACCTAGGGGTGCAAACTCGGGCGGGTTAGAGGATCAACCTAGGCTCAACCCAAGTTGTAAAACTTTCAACCCTAACCCAACCCGAGCCCAACTTCCAACCCGAGGTACTCAACCCAAGTTAAAAATTCAGGCTCAATTTAGGCTGGTTCAAGTTAACTAATTCGGACTCAAATCAGGCTCGTAATTCGTGTTGAATTCTAGTTCGAAATTTTGGTTCAATTTCGGGCATGACAGAATAGCTTGACCAACTTAAATTCAATAAAAACCTATTTATTTTAATTTCGGGTTGAACCCGAACTGTGAATTCGAGTTGAGCCCGATTTTAGTAATTTGGGTTGGTTTTGGGTTGAACCCGAAGCCTCAACCCGAGTATGGTTCAAATTCAATTTGAGTTGAGATTTTTCAGCGCAAACCCAACCCGAGTTTTAAAAAATTCAACCCAAGCCCTATTTTTTTGGGTTATCCCGCTCAAGTTGCACCCCTACTACCATGATGAACACCAGCTATTTAATGACACAATATTAGTTCATTAACCAATATCACCTAATCATTGTAAGCAATAAGCATAGTAAACCAAATAGCTTGAAACCCAAGAATCATATACGGTATTACCGAGTGAAAGACTACAGAACGTATGAAAAACTGAATAATACCCAGAAGAGGTCAATCTACATTTTGCAGGTGTCAGCACTATTTTTTGCCAAAGATCAAAGTTTTTCGACGTATCACTACTTTTTATGTATTCCAAAGACAGGTTGACAAATGGCAATCTGTAATTAGGACAGTAAAGGGGGGAGAAAATATGCCCAAAGAAAGTAATAAGTAACAGAGCAGTGAATGTCAAACCCAGTATACTTTCTTTTTGCTGAGTGAGAGCACAAGATGGTGACTAACTAATGAGAGAAAATTAAACAAACAGAACACTAGGAAGGCAAAAATGCAATAGACTCAACACCAGAATTCTTCTTTCTTTTTCCACCACAAATGAATTTAAACAAAGATACGTAATCATACCATGTGATGGTAGCAGAAACAATCGATAGAGAAGACAAACAACATCAAATATCAAACAAGAAAAAAGTGGGGAAAATAAGGGAAAATGACCTTTCTTGCGGATGACCCACCCAAAGTTTGTATACTCTGATGAACAATATATTCACTATCAATAACTCCCACGTTCTTCATCCGGTTCCCCTGAAAAAGTCGAGTTTTATTCAGAATTAGAAGTACTGCAAAACAAATACTGCAAGTAATGAATATCTCAACAAATAAAATTAGATATATAAAATTTGAAGTCACTAAATTGAACGCACAGCTTGATAAATAGTACTGACCTATTGTTTAAGTTTAAATACCAAGAGTGAAACACCGAAAAACAAAGAGCCAATCTTTTCAATTATAAACATCTAAGCTAGACATAGTTTCAATTTGGAACAACCAATCCTTTCAATTATAAACATCTAAGCTAGACATAGTTTCAATTTGAAACAACCAATGCCCAAAGATATGGTCTATTTTTAGGTAACATCTCCATTTATGTGATGAAACCTAGGATTGCATCTCTGGGTGAATAAATTTTAAATACACAATCCCATGAACACGCATTCCCCCTAAAATTTATGAAAAGAAAAATGCAAATTAAATGTACATTACAGGAAATGATGTAAGCAATGTAACTACAAAATCTGTAATGATGGCAATTACAGTTGGTGCAGGAAGGGGAACATCATGATTAGCTTATAAGATTATGTCAGTAGTGGTGATGATAATGATGGTAATGCGAGGAGATCATAGTGGGTTTGATGCCAGTGGTGAGGGAGATGACAGAAATGGAGGTACTTGATGCCAATCCGGCGATGTCAGAGAGTTCATTGTGGATACGTAATCCATGTCAATCAGTAGTATTTTGTTGACAGTGTTCTTGATCAGGATGAGATCTATCTTAGGTGGGGAATGTGGGCATAGGTTGGTTTGCCTTTTTCTTGGTCAACTTCAATACTTTATCGCATTTCATGCATTTCCCTTCACTTCTAAACCGTAAAAATTCAAAAAATGAAAAAGTAAAAATAAAAATCCTATCTGCAGTTTAGCATGATAAAATACTATGTCCAGCCAAACAAATAAGATAAACATCTCCGTGTTAACAAATAGGTATTGATGTCTAAAACACAAAAACCCTCTGTGGTTCATCTCATTGAAAAGCTCTTTAATGCAAAGAACAGCCCAAACAATCAACAGTGCTAGAAAGCAAGTACAACTATCTCGCACCTGTGCACAATAGCCAAGTTTCATATCCATTCCCCAGCCATGGACAAGATCATTCTGACAGAAAAGGCAGCTTTGTTAAAATATGTTGAAGTAGAAAACAAATGGTAATAAAAAATAGGCAAGCAAGACTTTTGATGAGTTGAGTTAAATTAGAAAACGACGAAAACAAAAATTGTCAAGTAATTCTCCTAGATATCTGTTTTTATGCATCTACCTTAGAAAACATAAATTTCACTGAAGGACAAATATGCAAAAAATATTGGGCAAGAGAATTGACTTCCAACAAGTCAGAAAAAAGCTCAAGCTACTGTAAAGTTCAGACCTGAAATAAACAAGTCAACTGCCATGGACAAGTACATGAAGTTTAGCACTGGAAAAAGAACCTAATCCTAAAACAAAAACATAATTTTCACAATAAGAAGGGGAATAATGGGTGATTTGATAACCCTGTTCGGTTTAAAATTGAAAATGGTGACTGACTTATTTTCTAGTGTGTTTGGTAACGCATTACTCAGTGTTCACCTAAAAGGTAAAATCTACTTAAAATAGGTTTTAATTTAACTCCGGGGCCAAACTTATTAGTAATCTCTGAACAAGATAAGTGGAGTGATGGATGAATTCCATGCAAGGTATCCTCTTTCCTGTCTGTGAAAAATCAATGATTGTGTATGCAAGCATAACATTCTCTAAATAACCACATAATGGCACGATTCAGAGAGTACACAACTTTCCCTACCTGTTAATAACCAATTGATCAACTTTCTCTATAATTATTGAAAGCAGATTGATCAATTGAGATAACATTGTCAACTGAAAGCTTCAGATGCCAAACAATGAGACTCAGCAATCTTGATATACAAGAATCATGTTTGCTACCATGAAATCTATAAAATGTTCACCTAAGATGTTGATTCTTAAGTGATAATATATCAAGAAGGAAGAACCAGTCTACTTTACCTGTATAAGATGCCAAGCACAATGCCAAGCTGATCTTGAAAATACTGGAGCCATTCCTTCCACAAATCTGCAAACGTCAAGAGCTCGACTCATTTTTACACATCATGATTAAGTGAAAAAAGAAAAGTTCCTTACATATCATAAGTAATTGCACTTCAAAAAGCTAAAGGTCTTTCCTATCAGAAAAACCAATATTGTCCTGATGTTGCTGATAATTTGATGACAGAAGGTTATTAGGAGAAGTACAAAATATAAACATGAAATCAATAACCAGGACCCAAGAAAATTAACTCTAATGAGTAAAAAACATAAAAGGGTCCAGAAATGGCATAGTATGGATATAAATCATATGATAACTAACCCAGTGCATGGTGGCTCATCACTAGTATCTGAACACTTGACATTGCCTCTGACATCGTAGACTCTTCTGCTTATATTAAACTATGTCAGTATAAGCATCAACAGAATCCAAACGTCGAAATGTGATAGTATAGTCGCAGAACACAATAAAGTCACCTGTGAAATTTCTTTGTTCTTCTACGTATTGTAATCCTGTGGTGTATACCAGTGGAATTTGGGTCTAAAGCTGGTTGAGAGATCTCCAGTCCTTCTGATTTCACAATTTCCAAGTATCTGAGAAGAGAGAGCTACGAATTAACCAGTAGATTCTGTGAAGAGTTTATGACCCTGATGGTACAAATCACAAAACCCCATATTCGCAGCCAAAACATTCACATAAATATTAGTTCCGAATCAAATGTCTCAATCTGGAAGGTTTGATTACATGCTGAAACATACCATAAATTCATAATAATGAGAAAGTAAACATATAGAAGGATCATTACAGCAAAACAGTGAAAGCGATTGCAAAAGTATGTTACAATGTCTGACAGTTTTGCAAAGAAGTAACAAACTCTAAATCCACGGCAGTGCAGCGGATATAGGATTGTTTGAATGAAGAATTCATTTCCAGAAGAAGCAAAGATCAAAGAAGGTGAAATAAAGATATCCCATGAGCACAAGGTATGCACCTTCCAGGGTGAAAATTCTCCACCCCCAAATCTTCATCCCAGAGAAATAGGTAGTCATAAATAGATACAACAGCCGGATGTAGAAAACGTTTGGCAAACCACCTGAAAAATAAAACATTGTCACTCCAAAGGTTCTCTACAATGATTAAAATTGTTTTCCTATCAAGTAGGGTTAGAAATCGCCTAAGAAAAAGGTATACATCAAAAAGGGAAACATAAGGACCTCCATTTAATAATTCCACTAGGGTCATCATAACAGAAAATTTTGAATTTGGTAAAATGTCTCTAAACCATGTAGTCCTTCAAGCAACTAAAAGTTCAGGACCATTATACTATGCCCCACCATAAACTCTGAAAGACAGGCAGGAAACTAAAAGGGGCAAAGGAAACTCAATAGTCAGTAATTGATTTCTTAGAGCCTTATTTAAATGTAGCACTATAGGCAAAGCTTGAGAAAAAAACTTCTATGTAGCCCAAGTAACCTGACAAAAGATTACATTGATATTGATCCTCAGCTTCCGGATAACCCTAAATTTCAATTCATGCATATTCAAGACAAGAAACTCAACAGAACAATCAGTCTTACCATTTTGTTTGGTTCAGAGCAACAATATGTATGGCCTTCTTACTCCACTCAAGGTCCCGCCACCCATTCACATTGCCATCATAGTGGAATAAAATAATTGTGAAATTCTCTGAAAGAAACTGAATTCACCACAATTAGGCAAAGATTACGCTATGACATGCCAAACATTAATAAAATATTATAACTCTCGATTACCGGACATTGATAAACTGTTATACCTTTTGAACCATAATATTGACGTTACCCTTCTGTTTAATTCCAACTGGAATTGCCAGCAAGTTATGAGGGCTGGATAAATTGATCTGAAAATTGAAAGAAACCAAATGGACCAAATCATGTAACTCTTAAGATTACTTGCACAAGTGGCAAAACTTTAGATGATAAGTACATGACTGAAGGTAAATATACAAATTTATGATAGAGTATAGCAGGATGAGAATCTAACCTTTGAATTTGAACTACTTGTTGACCATAGAGGCTTTAACTCCAAATCAGATGTAGCTTCAATGATACCATGTGGCAAACTATTCAAATTAGTGAAAGCCATGCCAGATTCCTATATGAAACCATCAAGAACAGTTACAATATATATGAGGAACATTCACATCTATATAATAGCAATACACAATATCACATGAGGAGCATTTGCACTATATAATCAATGCCATGCATGTAGAATAGATTAGCAAACCCCAAATATAAAATCTAAGAAATCATAAGAGGTTCTAAATATCATGTATCATGCAGGCAAAGGACGAGTATTAAAATGAAAAAAGAAGAAAGAAAACTGAAAACTTTTATGCACCCAGACGCCAGAACTGGTATTATTACCTTTGATGTGTCAAAAGGAAACAATCGTGACTCCATCTGATGATCGGAAAGGGAAAAAAATAACAAATTAGTTGACACAAGGCAATGAGAGACAGAAGGGAAAGAAAAAGGAACCATTGGAAGCCATCTAAAGTACCAACAAATGGACCTCATTAAATTACAAATAATCTGTTTCAAGTTGGCCACTGGAATGGTCTTGCTTTTTCGCAATTAAAAATTTATTACCAGGAAATGAGTTGGAACAAAAGAACTACAAGGTGATGAGAACTCTCATTTGGCAACAGTTCCAAGGGAAAGGAAATTTTCAGGTAAATAATCAGCATAAAAGAAATATTTTTATGGCCCTTTTTCTAATTCTGGACAAAGTGTGCAACCATTCTTGATTGAAACACAAGGCCATCGGTGAAGATATACGAATAATACAACATTAATAATGGTATTACTTGTCAGAGAGTGGTCAAATAGGACCATTTTCTTCTCGAGACCTTTTACTTTTTTTCATCATGTAGGGAGTTAGAATTAATTCCCGTTTATCTGCTTCTATCTAGGTGGGGAGGAAAGAAACGTCTATACTCAATTACAAAATTCATTTTGTACACAGCGGGAGGTTCCATTTTTCTCTTAATGGGAGTTATGGGTTTTATCAGATTATATTCAAAATAACCCCCTCTCCCGCAAACCCCCAACAAAAATAATCATGATTCCACCAAGACATGGTCATCCATAGCCACAAGATTAAAGTCATAAATACCATACCTCTGTTTGTTGATACTGATATTTTGTGGTTCTATATACAATGAACAACATAACTGTACAGACAACACCCATGAACGGCAGCTGTTTCATCTTTACTCTGCATGATCCCTGCTTTTCCAAGCACGAGGTTAGGGACCTTTTTAAAACTTCCATGAGTTCCATCCACCAAATTTTCTAAACCAAACTATAAACGAATTAACAACAAAGAACGCACCACATCAAATAATATGTATAGTCTCTTCAACAGCCATGTCCATGATTTGAATGTTGCCCTCATAGGCAAGCACAGTTGTTATATATTCTCATAACAAACTGCAGTCAGCGCACACAAAGCAGAGACTAATAGCAATTCTCGTTCTGAACAAAATGCCATACCAAGAAGACAACACAATAATCCAAAAACAAAAAATTAAGTAACCATATCAAAAAGTGATAATTACATTGGGAAAACATAACTGAGCAAAAATTTCTAGTACAAGTTTTGCAGATACTGCTCCATGTGAGAAACAGAAAGAGGATTGAAGAACAATATTTAACACCAATTACAGAACTTTCAAATTTAACCCCAAATTAACAGCTAAAGACTCTAATTTGATAGTTTCCTAATGCATTTACCAACCGAGCATTTGAAAAGGTTGCATGCATGTGTCTGCGTGTTGTTTGTGCCAGAATTTCTTTTTGTTTGTCTCTGTGTGTGTGTGTGTGTTGAGAGAGGGGGGAGGGGTTGGTGATAAAAGCATGCCCTAGATATGTCTAGAATATCACAGCTGGTTTTCAAACTCTCATATCCAAACTGGCAACAGACACGAAAATTTTATTCTTAGACCAAAAATCAAGTCATAGATTCTCCCCCTTATCAACCCCCTCCCCCCCCCCCCCACAAAACAAAACAAAAAAAAAACTTTTCCCATAAGACCAGAACTATTTTCACGGAAAATACCCGTAATTTTCTCCGAAACAACAAATCGAACAGGCATTTTCACATCAAATAGAACAAACTCTACATCCAGAATCTGTTCGTGTAGCAAAATGCAGAGCGAGAGAGATGATGTATTTGGTTTCAATAACGAAGCTCTTTGCGCATTTTAGAGAGAGAGAGAGAGAAAATAAATAAACCACAATCACTAACAAATTCAATTAATTATAACTAATTAATCTTCACCTATACTTAGAACATGTGAATTCGGAATAAAATAGGAGCTCATCAACCACAAATTTTGATTTTTTGTTTCACTTATATCACACTGGATCTTGTATTGAATCGTCATTTCACCGACAGAAATTGGAGAAACACAATAAAAAGCAGAACAGAGGTTGAAGAACAGGAACCTCGAGGATTCGACGATTACGAGCTGAACTTGATCAACGATTGACTGGATATCAACTTAAATAAAGCTCCGACAACGTTCCGCCAATCGGAATCCACCTCCGGCTACCACTCTAACAAAAATTATACAAATATATGTATGTGTACGGGCATATAGAGAGAGAGAGAAGAGTGGGGGACGCCAAGAAAGAAAGAGTCGCAGACGGAAGTGTCGGAAGCTCCCACGTTTTAAGAGAGAGAGAGAGAGAGAAAGATTTGCTGTGCAGGCGCTCTCTGTCTCCGGCTGGTATCAACTTGACACGCAAAAAGGTCGCCAGCACACACCGAAAACCCAAACCGAACATTTCCGTTAATTAAATACACATATATAAAAACAAGGGAAAATTTCATTTTGCCGCCTGAAAAATATAAAAATTCTTAATTTTTCTTTAAATAATTAATTTTTTCACATTACTGCCTCAAAGAAATAAAAACGTTGTAATGTTATCCACCATCTATTTTGTGTCAAATCAATCAATTAGGAATCACAAAACAGACGGACGACCAAACAAAAATAAGACGATGGTCCACATTATAATATTTTTATTTTTTTGAGGAGTAATGTGAAAAAATTAATTATTTGACAGACAAATTGAGAATTTTTATATATTTTAAAAGGCAAAATATAATTTACCCTAAAAACAAATTTGAGATTAATCTATTCCTCGTTAATTTTATAAAAAATCGTTTAAACACCATCTACTCGACACAATCTCTAATGTCATACAATTCAACAAATATACTCATCAATATCACATAATCACATCAATATACACTTATCTCTTTCTTCTTTCTCTTACTTATCCTTTATTTTTTTGTCCATTGTAATTTTAATAAATTACATGATTAAAAAAATAAAATAAAAAATATTATTTAAAATATAAATATTGTATAATTAATGTGGGTTAATTGCACTGGAGATTCTCAAAGTATAGAGTTGGTCTCATTTTAGTTCCCAATATTTCAATTGCATCACTTTAATCCCTGAAGTATTGAATATATTTTTATGTGGTCCTTCAAGCAGAGAGCGTCCAGATTGCTAACGATTTTTAATTATAAACTTGTTACGTAATACCTAAATATGGGTAAAAAAAATAATTTGGATAACTACTGACAAAATGTTTACCCAAATTTTGGTCAAAGAGCTATCCAATTTTTTGTTAAGAGCTATCCAAATTATTTTTTTGTCTATATTTAGGTATCACGTAACAAGTTTATAATTAAAAACCGTTAACAATTTGGATGTTATCCACTTGAAAGACCACATAGAAATATATTTAATACTTCATGGACCAAAATGATGCAATTGAAATATTATAGGTCAAAATGAGACAAACTCTATACTTTGGAGACTTTTAGTGTAATTAACTCAATTAATATTTAATTTTTATTATTTTCGACCGTGTCTTTAACCACGAGTTATTCCTAATAATAATATATCTTAGACTTTCTTTCTATGCATTTGTGTGTAATAACTATCGATACTATGTAGATGGACATAATGGATTGTTATCACCGTCGCATGAAAGTTAAAAGATGTTTACAAGGCACTGTCACATAAACCAAAGTTGTATTAAGGGTGTTATGTGGTAAGAATGGTGTATTAATGAGTATATTACCTAGTGAATGTGTGTGATTCATAGGATTGTGGTTGAAAATTATTGTGATCCTAAGTACTATTTGAACAAATTTGATGTTTAGAGTACATCATAATATGTAGACTATATATATTTTGCTCGGAATCTTAAGAAAGATAAGTGGCGGATAATCTTTGAACAAGATAATTTTTGAACTTAAAATCATGATGAATTATGTGAATAGATGATCACTTGTGTCATTTTGGTTCAATCGAAAACGGCAATTGGAATTACTAACAGGGATTGTCACATGCGTCTCACGTGATCATAATTGACGCACATTCTTTGAAAACTTTAGAGACTAAAATGACACAAATTGTAAACTTGAAGGACCAAAATTATACAAGTTACAAATTTGAGGGGTCACATGAACATCTTCGTTAATCAATTCAAATTATCTTTTTCAATTGGACCAAAGTAATACAAATTGAGAAGTTGAAGGATCAAATAGACTCAATGATAATGATACATAACCCAAATGAAACCTAAAAAGTTGTAATCTAAATGCATATCATCCCTTGGATTAGTGGGTTCCACTGAAAAAATTGATGGGACTCACTCATCCAAGGGATGATATGCATTTAAGTTGTAACTTTTTGAATTTCATTTGAGTTATGTATCATTTTTAAAAAAGAATAAAGCCATTCAATTTTCTAAGACACCATAGTAACCACCATCTTTAATGAAATTAAATTTCAAATTTATGATTTTATGTCTTCTAGGAAGTGTATTAAGCAACTTTAATTGCATTAATGTAGAATCGAACAAGGAAAATGTAACCAAATTTTGTTATCAATGTGTAATGAATGGGTGGAGATACGATTTTATTTTTTGGTTCAACGGTCAGAGTGTCCGGGCCAACTTACGCATATCTCGATTAATCTTCTCTCCAGTCTGATCAAAGGCAGATCATCCACGACGAAATTAAAATATTCGTGAGGGATAAATCTTTCAAGACCTGACCCTCAAAAAAATTGTCAAATTCAAATTCACGAGATCTGAATTTAAAGATTAGTAAAGACTTCAAATGGTGTTCACGGCTTCAAGCTCTCAAGAGAACTCAATCTTCAAAATTTTGCATTCAAGTTAGAGGATATTTTACTCATTTAGCTATTGTCATTTTAATTTATTTCCTTTTAAGATGTTTTTTAATAAATTGGATGAAAAGTTTGAATAATATTATTCCAATCCAATTTACTGATTAATTCGTTATTATTATTATTGCCAACCTAATTCAACCGGATTAAATGTGAGTACCAATATTAGGTAAGATTTATCAACAATTAGCGGTTGATTCGGTCCATGTATTAGGTCCAAGGGACATCAATAAAAAAGTTGTCACTAATTTATTTTTTTCTTCAATGCTAGATCACCAAAAATAAATGAAATTAGGACGCGTTATATTTATGTGAGTTTACCATCAATATATGCTAAATATTTGAGGGAAATTCACATCCACGAACTTGGACAAAGTACTGAGGATTAGGGTTGGCTCCGTAACTCGAGTTCAGCTTGGTTTAACTCGTTTTCTAAACGAATCGAACTTGGACAATATAACACAAATTTTTTTTTTTGGCTACAAGGTATACAAGCTTGCATCGAAAAATGATACTTCAGCACCGACTCAAGTACCAAAGGTTTAATAATGGAGTGTAGACCAGTGGTCTACTGTAAACTGCCTTTTCAACCACGGTGTTTAGTAATTTATGGAGATTTTATCCTTCCAATGCATGCCTTAGTGCGTTACATTGGTACTATGTTGATAATTATTATTGTTTATCATCTAATGTTTGCCTAAACTATACAAGAGAGACTTACAAAGAAAGAAAAAAAAATCATGATTCTTCTCTCTTGGGAAATTTGAAAAACTAAAAAAATATCGTCAATAGTTATTTTTTTAAAAATGTACGAATAGAAGCCTCATGGTCATGGTCTCGGTTGAAACCTCGATGTTATTTATGATGAAGAATATGATACCGCCACCGATACCACATGGGTAAGTGGTTAAATATAAGTTCATCTCTTTAGATTGCTAAGGTCTTAAAATGGCTAGAATTAGAATGGTCTCTATGACTAGTTTTAACTGCATAACAAAAGCGGAATTACTAAAAAATGAACGTTAGAATTTTTGTCATCATTACTACACAATTAAAACACAGATATAAATGGTAGTGTTTCTAACGAATGCCAATTTTATTTTGTGGGTTTGTATGATTCTTCTTTCTTACGGAATTTATAAAAAAAAATTAATCATCTATAGTCATTTTTCAGAAAATGTACGAACAGAAATCTCATAGTCTCGGTTGAAACCTCAATGATATTTATGTTAAAGACTATGATACTGTCACCGATACCGCTTGGGTAAGTGGTGAATTATAAGTTAATCTTGCCAAGTTAGAATATTTGTGGCTAGATTGCTAAGATCTTAAAAAATTGCTAGAATTCGAGTGGTATGATTGTTGAGTTCAAGAACACATCTACCATGTGATTTGTATTGGCAAAGACAAGCGTGTGTGCCTTTTGGACAACGTAATGAAGCTTGTGACTTGGTCCATTTTTAATTGCTTTCATGCTTGTAGACCTGTTACTGTCAAGATCTCCAGGGCAGGTGAAGATGGACAAAAGTATTGTCAAATCGTCTGAAAAAGTAAACAGGGCAACCTGCTTCTTTAGGATTGAGTTTTTTTTTTCAAGTGTCGGATTAGTTTATGCACACCACGATTAATCTCCTCCTCAGTCCGGTTAAAGGTATGTCATCCACGCTGAGATTAGGGTATTCATGAGGGGTAAGTCTCTCATGGTCTGGCTCTAAGAAGTTTAATTGCCAAAAATCAAACTCAGAACGTCTGGATTTACAGTTCGTATTTGTTATCACTTAAACTATTCCCTGAAGTTCTTTCGGATTGAGTTGATAGGTTACACATATATATAATAGATTTTCATATTTTTTTTTTAAAAAAATCGACTCGATTATATTTAAGAGAAAGGGTTATGTAATGTCAAGAGCATAGGTCGATCCCATGCCAAAACTGAGGGATAGTGAAGTAGAAGGGATCAAAATTCGGAGAATTCAGATTTTCTCTAACACACTTCTTTTAAATTTATCTCAATTTTGGGTTATTCATTGTAAATAATGAGTTTCACTTAAATTTATAGTGAGATTGACGGCTGAAAAAAATTAAAAGAAAATGTACTCAAGAAAATTTAAATTCAAAGGACTGGACCCCATTTCCATAGAGGTAAACATACCCAACTGCTTAAAGTATATATTATCAATGGTAGCAAGTAGGATATCATAGAAATATTAGGGGTGTAACGCAAAATGGCGTGATATGTTGAGAGGTCAATTCTAATTCAAATGAGTTGGTAAAATCATCGACTTGACTTTCTACTCGGACATTTCAATTTAAGCATTGTCCGCTCTTAAAGTTTTTTGACTCAAATTACAGAAGTTAAGTTTGATCAAAAAAAAATTACAGAAGTTAAGTTACAATTCAAACTTAATTCTCATATTGGAATTTAAATTCAATTATTTTTCCAAATATATGCCCCATGATTTTGGCTTTTGAGGGGTCACTGTCAAATTCCACCAATTCAAACTCTTGATAAGTAGTTAATCTAGAGTTTGCAACTGAAAAAAAAATCTATTTGTTTGGGTTAGGTCACCCAGATTAACGCTACAAGTACTTTGTTGTTTGGAGCAATGATAGAAAAATTGATTTTTCGATTATTAAATTAGGAGTTTTGAAAATAAAAACATTTTTTTCTAATAAACAATATTAAAAATTTATTGAATAATGACAATAGTGATTGAGGCTGATCTTTAGTAATTCAGAAATATCAAGTTCAATCTATTCCGACACCCCTTAAGGGCTAATCACATTTGTCTTTTTAGGGACATGTTCTAACCCAACTCAAATCACAGTGAATAACAGTTGAGCTCGAGAAAATAGTCGGTACAAGTTTGGATACCTTGTAGGGGAAAAAAAAAGACCATACTGAATAATGACAATTTATTCATTTTTTTATGTTGTTACAATGTGTTCAGGCTTACGCCTATTACTCCTTCGAACTTGGATACTAATCACCGTAGTTCAAGCGAGTTTAGAACGTGTTTCCTCATAAATAAGGGTGACTAGCTCTTTATAGAGTATAAAAAGTGTTGAAACCGACATCTTTATGTTACGTGAGGTCAAGATTAGTCAGTGAACCACCCATAAAGAATTTAGAACAATTTAAGCATGTTACAATCAAACCCTAGTGATCAAATGGCTATGGCAATTGCCCACCCAATCACTTAAATTTATCTTGATGCCTTACTTTAGTTGGTCAAAGAAATAAAATAAAGCACATTAAAGTAGTCATTTCATGAGCTGTGTCATGGAGAGCTGTCACCAAAGCTATGGTCCTAACCTTAATTAGTTACGAAATTTTATAACATAGGAATGGACTGACAGATCCCATGTTTTGCACTACAAAAAAGATATTTTAATTTTAGTGATTATTTTACAAACTAGTTTGATATATACACACAAATTTATAAATATAAAATTTTATGTTAGTATCGATAACATTTGTAATAACATAATTTTTTTTTTAATAGTTAGGGGTGTCTAGACTAATTTGCGCACACTTCGACTAGTTCCCTTCTCGGTCCGATTTTTTTTTTTTTTTGTGAACCTCGACGGTGCAAGGGAATTTAATTGATTAAAATTAAATTCTCCCATAAGTAAGAGGGACGTATGTACCTTACCCCTCGATGCAATCTAATTGCACTCATTAAAATGAAAAGGCAAAATGCATGCTTGATACAAATAATAATGATAGAAAGAAAACCCTAAGCATGTTCCTTGAAATGAATGGTGGCAGTCGAAAGTTGAGACGGTCCGGTTAAAAGTAAGTCATCCACATTGAGATTAGGATATTCATGAGGGATAAATTCCTCACAGCCTGACCTCAAAGGGTTACCAAAATTCAAATTCAGAACGTCTAATTTTATAGTTCATCCTTATTAACACTTGAACTATCCTTGAAATTATAATAAAATAATCTCAACTAAATATCCACAAACCTTAAACATTACACACTCTCTCTCTCTCTCACATTTGGAATTAAATAATGAGAAATATTATGTATCTCAAATTTGTAACTCAAATTTGCATCCTAAATGAAGGGGACCGTTGGATGAGTGGGTCCCATTTAAAAAAGTTAATGGGATCTACTCATCAAATGGTCCCCCTTCATTTGAGATATAAATTTAGATTGCATATTTGAGATACATAGCATTACTTTTAAATAATCCCAAGTTCCCAACTAAAGATCAACAGACCCTAAACATCAACAATCTCTCTCTCTCTCTCATTTGGAATTAAATAATCCCAACTAAAGATCAACAGACCCTAAACATCAACAACCCCATCCCATCCCATCCCATTCTCTCTCTCTCTCTCTCTCTCTCTCTCTCTCACACACACACACACTGCATACATTATTTTTCTTTGGGTAGACTCGGTGAAGGTTGGGGTGGTTAGAGAGGTGTTACGTTAAAAGTCAGCATGTGGAGCCAAATAATGTTGCAGTCTCCTAGATGATATAATAGTAATACATACGATAGAAAAAGAAGTGCATTAGGACAGGGTTCTTTCTAGCAGAAAACCTGGGTCCTGTTGCACACGTGCCTTCCATGCGAGATTGAGTAGGTGGGAGTGGTGTGGTTACATTCGAATACGAAGTTAAGATTTATTAAAATTCAAAAATCTTAAAACCCGAGAAATGTGACACGTACGTGATGATTTAAAACAAATCGAAGATAACTAACTCAGCTCATTCTTGATGATAAAATGTACACAAACTTTTTCATCTATGCCGGATATGAGAGAGGTAAGTATTAATTTCAGAAATGTGACAGATAATTAGGTAAACTGTATGCCTCCCTAGGTGCAAGTTAGTGTAGACAATAATCACGTCCACAGTGATAAATCTGACTCGAATCTATTCTGCACGAGACCAAGGCTGGCATTCTCCAGAAGCATAACACAATACTAGCTTAATAAAACATAGATAACCCCCAGGGTATTCTAGTAATAGCCAAGATGAATTGTAAACTCAGATATCTTGAGTTTAAAATTTGACAATTTTTTTGGGGTCAAACTACAAGAGATTTATCCCTAATAAATCTCTTAATCTCCACGTAGAAGACTTGCATTTGATCAAATCACAGAGAAATTTAATCAAGATGCGTGTAAACTTGTCCGAACATCCCCTGACCGTAATACAATAAATAAATAAAAATAGGTAACCCTAAACCTAGGAGGGTCCATAGGCCGGGCCGGGCTCAGGCGGCAAATTTTTTTTTGGACTGTGCCTGATTAGGATAGACCCAAGCTCTTACCCAGATGAGTTATCGGACGGGCCGGACCAGATTTCGAGTAGAGGTAGGCTACCTGCAGCCCAACCCACCACTCATTGGGCGGGCCTATTGGACAGACTTTTTATATACAACTTCATTTAGAAATAATAAATATATTTGTAACTTAATATTTTTAAATTAAAAGTAGAGCCAAAATGAAGAAAAAGTAAATAATTAATAATTTTATTTATAAATCAGGGAGGAACTGCATCATAATAGAATAAGCACATCCCAACTATGTTAGCACATATTCACCTATCTATCATTTGCACAACTCTACCATTTAAAGCGTCCATGTTTAATTTATGAAAAAAAAAAATACATTATTTATAATATCTAAATTTCTAAAACTTCGAATTCTGACATTGAGAGACTTGTTTCCATGTATTGACTGGGCTAGGCTGGGCTGGGCGGGTGAGTTCTTGAGCTAGGTTTTAACCGGCTTTTTTAGGGTAGGCTATTGGGCCGGGTAATGGGTTTGGGGGTAGACCTAAGCCCTCTCTTGAAGGATATTGAGCTCAGACTAGAGCAAACCAACTATCAGGCCTATTGAATTTCGGGTCTATTTTTTCGGGCTGGATAACAGAACCCGTGAGCAATTCGGCCCATGAACACCTCTACTAAACCCACCAAAGTGTTAGTAGGATTGCCATTTCATATCCCTATACATCTTGGGCTGAGAAGAAAAGGCCAGGCCCACTTCACGCGACAAAACCAGTTAATCAGTTTATTCGGTAAAGAAACGAATGGAGACAGACATAAAGCAACTCTTTGTTCTTTTTTACACGATCATTTTTAGACTTAATTTCAAAATATTAATATTAATAGTGTTTGTTTCAAAAAAACATTAATATTGCGGGTTGAAAACAGATCGAATTTATTTTACACTCAACCCATCTTGAACTAACTCATAACCAACCTGACCTACCCATTTGCCACCTCTAAGTTCAATATTTCTATTTCTCCAAATTTCTCGATTCATAATTAGTAATTACATACAAGTTTATCACTCCTTGTTCTCCCAAAAAAATTAAAAAATCTCGATTTGTTTGTCGGACTCAAATTTGTCATACATTGCAACTTAATTTTAATTTTTTGTTTCAATACAATTGGTCGTGTTATGTTAAATTTGTATCGTGCTCGTGTTGAAATCATGTAGAGCTAGAATTTACTCAACTCAAACCAAACCTATCTATAATCGTGCATAGACATTCGTGTTTAGCTAGATTAGTCTCTACTCAACTATTTGATCTATTTACCTCTCAAACCCACAACGGGAAAATCCAAACTCACTACTTCCGTCTCAATTTCATATTAGCTTCCAATGTCGTGTCTAAAATTAACAAATCTACAAGAAAAAAGAGTACAATCTCAACAATGAACAGCTCCAAATATCTGCATAGTTGTGAGCTTTTTCCTGATTTCTGTTTGAATATTAAAAACCACAGCCCAGCTCATTTGACCATCACAATGAGATTATGCAGCTGGTACCACCCAGAAAAGAGACTTTGTACACACTAAAGATCATATGAAGGACACAATACTAAATGTGGAACCTAAATGGAAGGAAATTAATAGACGCAATTCACCTTTGTCGAACTCTTTTTCTTTCCTTCATTGGATTTTTATGTCGATTAGCTATTCCATGTCCAATCTTCACGGGCCGACCCGAGCCTTTCTTTACCATCACCAAGGACTGCAGTAAGAGATTGGAATCATCATTAACTGGTTTTTGATATCCTTGTGGAGCTTCAGTTGTGACATTCTCAGCATTTGGAAACTTTGCTGACAATTTCTGTTTACAAGGGTGAGGGCGAAAACTCCGAGGTTTCCCAGGAGGATTACACAATGGTGACATATGTAGGATGGAAGAGGAAGCCTTGTTGCCAGTGTCCTTGCAGCGTTTACGATTAGCTTTCATGAAAATATCTCTGAGGGCCAGTGCAGTTTTGTATTCACGTGTTCTTTTGGAGTAGAAGACCAGGGCATTGTTGGCAAGCAAGAGCAAGTCTCGGAAGAGTTCTCCAGCTGATTTGATGGAGCCACTTGCAATTCTTGATCTTATTGTGTCAAAATCCATGTGCTGCTTGATGATCTTCCTGTATCTTGCTCTCTTCTGTTATGGATCATCATTATGAGTTAAATCCACAAACAAAACTACAAGATTTTTGCAAGATTATAGCGAGGAGCAACTAATGTCGACATTACCTGGCTATCGAGCTTATGTCGAAATACCAAGGCATTGTCATTCACTGCTACAGAGTAGAAAATCCCCAATAAATCGTCACTTCTTACCCCAAATGAATCTTTGTTGTCACTGTCTAGACCAGAAGATCTGATAGTTCGACCAGAGTCACTAATTGAATTTTCCTTGCAATGGGAAGTGGTAGCAACATTGGTTGAACCCACATTGTCACTCTCTCCAATGCTCCCTTCTTTGGCAGCCCTCTTACAGTCCTTCCTTTTTCGTTTACCTCTCCTCTTCCGGACAGGCCCTTCTTGTTCATTATTAGCCTCCCCCGGCTTCTTTATGCATAAAACATTCTCATGCTCACAAGATCCCGAAAACTCAGGCTTTCTCTCCATCTCTGCAATTGATTCCACTGGTGGAATCTGACATTCAAGTGACCAGTTCGTCTGGGCATCTTGTGTGAAGCTGCCAGCAGATAGTCCATCTTTGGATGTCTCCTTAACCCAAAATTCAATGCCCTCTGATTTTAATATAGGTACAGGTGATTCTGTTTGACTGGATCCATATTCAACCTGATCATAATGCTCTCTCTCGGTCTTAAGACTTTCAAGCTTTGATTTAAGAGACCTGAAACATAAAGCTTTGAACTTTTGAGTACTTTGTAATACATGAATTAGTGCAATTGTTAGGACTACAGGGATTATATGTAATGCTAAAGGAAAAAAAATTCTATGGATCATGTAGTAAAGAAGAGCAAGGAGCACAAATAGGTACACATAAATCAGATGTATTCATTATCAACTGGTAACTTAATGCAGTGATTCTACTCAAGATAACACCAATTCATTCACCAACACTATGATTCCTTATTTTGTGAGATGCTGCTACCAAAATATTACTAGGGCATGCTCTTCCAACGTAGTGTAGCTCTGAGGCTTCTAATACAAAATTACAACACTATCTTTTGTGGCTAGGTCCATCCTTTTTCCAAAAATTCAATTCTTTTTGACTTCAGATGATTAGCCCACTCAAAAAGGAAAAATGAAAAAGAGAAAAGGTCAAGAGGAAACCAGCAGCACCTTGAAAGCCAGGTAAAGAATTTACTAACCCAATGGAGTCTTCAGATTTCTCCAATTCCCGCTTCAACTCTGCCACTCGTCGCTTTCGTAGCTCTTCAAACCAAACACTAAAGAGTAAAGGTTATCATATAAGTAAATCATTAGGTTGTAAGGTTGATTTCTAAAGGGGGAGTCCCAATATTTACTTATTATCATCTGTATTCTTCATGCCAGAACAATATACTGACTCAGGTTTACTTGAGCCTAGATTTTGGAAGAAGTGGTGTAGACATGCCACTAGGTGATGAACTGTCATTAGATAACAACCTCGTATCAACAATGCCCACTACATGTCCCCCCATCTATATCAAGTAGCTAAAATACAAAACCAAACGAGTTCAAGAGAGAAATCTACTCACGAGCATCCAGAATAATGCTTTTGCAAGTGCTCATACTTCGCTTTGCAGGCCTGCAATTAAAAATGGATTCTGGTCAATTTGACAAGGCCAGAAAAATAAACTTGTATTCAATCATAGGCAAGAAACAATGAAATAAGATTTAGTCATGGTAGAGGCATCCAACTTATGCCCAAATAGAAAATAGGTAAAGACACCCCTAAACTATATAAATCAAACTGGGGGGAGGGGGGGGGGGGGGGGGGGGGGGGGGGGTATAATGTTTCGATTGGGATATAAGCTCTCTTCACACCCTCCCGCCTATGCGACTTAGCTTGTTTGTGGGCTAACAAACTGAACTGCAACTAACAGACAAACCTATAGGGAAATTCAAAACGATGAAAGACTTAGCCCGCCGATCACCCAAGGTCCAACTTAGATACTATGTCAAAAACATCCAACCCAAAGAAAATTGCTGTGGGTGGAGAGCCCCCCTCAACCATATAAAACAAACTCGATGACCCTAGTTTTTCAATGTAGGATACAAACTATCTCCACAAGTCACATATCACCATAATCACTGCATGAAATTGAATTTATTATAGGGAAGTCTATCTAACATTGATACTGCAATATGACAAGCTAGCATATAATGATTTGCCAAAGATTTATGACCGGCAGCACAGTATTGGGCCAAATTCTTTGCATTTGTATCAAAATTATTCAAGATATATGCAATAGTTTGAATATAATGAATAATCTTTTTTGTAATGGGGGAAACAATAAATGTTTTTCCAATAATCTCTTTAGGTGTTGAAACTCGAATTTATTACTATCAGATAGTCATTTTTGAAAAAATTTAACACATCAAAGATTAAATAATAATAGGCCTTCAACAGTCTGATTAAATAGTCCAGAAGAACAGGGGGCATACACGGATTATGAGCCAACTTGTCCATAATGCACAAAACCATGAACAATTACTATTTGTGGTTAATATCTCAAGCCAAACTGGTCTTTTGTTTGTGACCACAAAATAACCTTCCATATGAAGGCTAAACCAGTAAAGTAAACGAGGGTTGTTAAGATAATTAGTTATCAAACAGCTTTCTTGTTGCCACTTATCTACCACCTTCATGTTCAATCATCTCTCTCTCTCTCTCTCTCGCCCTGTGTGTGTGTGTGTGTGCGCGCGCGCACACACACGAGTCGTGTGCCACATAACCAAATTTGGAGGGTGGAGGCACATCAATATGCTAACAATAGTCAATATTTTGTACCACCAGACTCTATCTTATAATAGGACCCTAAGGATGCATACAAAATTGTGTCTGTTTCCAATTTTTTTTTTGGCATAAGTCAATTTCCCAAGTTAGCACCTACAGAAATTTATGGTCTGGTTCCCTCTTATACTACTTTAGACCCTGAATCAGCCTCCACAACTATTAAATCACTATAATGCCCAAACTAAAAACTATGGTCACAAGTTTGACATCATGCAGCATGCTGTTTGGTAACCAAACCCAAAGGAATGCAAGAAAAAGATTACCATACCCACATTTAGTGGGTAATCTAACTTTATGCCATACATTCCTCGCATAATTAAAGCTCTTTGTGACCCCCAAAATCAAAAGTACATTGATGTGACCAAAGTGCATCCACTAGAACTAGAATATATTCATGTGTAGCTCATCTAATTTGATTGTTACTTAACATATACTATTATGTAACCACCAAGTTATATGAACAACCATGAACATGTAGTTTGAACACGAGAGTACTTATTTTGCGTGTATAATATCAAAATCGAGATGTACAAAAGCATAAATCAAATGATGTGACATTACTATGGCGAAAAAAGTTTTGAATTTTAAATGCATAAAAGTGGGACGCTTGGTCCTTATTTTTCGTTCCATAATAATGATGACCCCACAAAATCTAGCTATGCCCCACAAAAAAATGTCATTATATAATAATAGACTAAAGGAAACATGACTAATAACATTCCTAAGGGTATGGTCAATAACCTTCCAACCAAGGCAAACAACCTTATTTAAAAAATAATATTTTATAATTAAATAAAAGATTAAAACACAAGAGCAAACAAATAATAGAATAATTATTAATTATTAGACCTCGGGGGTGAAAATGTATATGGTCCGGGCTTGAAGCTCTAAAGCGACGACGTTCCAGTCTTGGGTACCGTGCCTTAAAACAGCGCCACCTAGGATTAACTCCTCCCACGTGCCCCACATCGTGCTATTGGGCCCCACCACCATGGACTCTTCTCCCATCTTCAGCCTCCACGTGTAAACCCACGATTGTAAATGACAAACACCCTACACACACCACCTCTTCCTCCTCTAATAAGGCTTTCGAATTTCAAACTTTTTCTGCATACACACCCCGGCTCACGTTAGCAACCACCCTCCCTTAACAGAAAAGGATGAGACACCACCTATGTTTGGCAGCAGAGATAATTACCCAGAAGAAAACACAACCGGCTCAGGTTAGCAAACATCCTTTACCTTTCACAGAAAAGGATGAAACACCACCTTTGATTGGTTGCCGAGAAAATTCCCCAGAAAAAACAGAAGCCTAGACAAAAAAAAAAAAAAATCTATAAAGGACGTTTTGGCTGTGCTGGGGATTGGGGTAGGCTGTTTTAAGGGTGGTTTGGGATTGAAGAGGGTGTTAACAAGGCGGTTTTGAGGGTGGTTTTGGGTGTTTGTTTTCTTTGTTGATAGTTTTCTGGGTATTTTGGGGGTTTATGAGCATGCGTGAGAAAAAGGGGTTGATGGATTCTATTTGCTTTTTCAGTTTGAATGAAAATGGTATAATTAATAACTGGATCGATATGGGTATCTACAGCGAGAAGCGTGGACGTTGAAGGGTGAGATATTTATAGAAATATGTATGTATAGGTTTGGTTTTTCCTGGAAAATCTCTCTATCGTTTCCCCCTCTTTTTCTCTCTCCTTTCTTTCTCGTTCTCTCTGTGGGCAGCGGTTTTGGCCTTTTTAAGCATCGGTGATTCTAATCACGCATCTGTCCCTGTGATTTTATAAAATGACAAGCAAGTCCCCATGTCATTTCAGTCACCCGCCTTTTTTGAGAAAATATTGGGCGTAACGTTCACACCACGGCATTATTGATACGTGGTGTCACTACTCAATAATAAACTTACAAATAAATAAGTAAAACTTCATTTAGATAATTATTAAATAACATGTCATGATAGTCACTGTTACATTAAATATAGGGGTATCAATTTTATTCGTTAACACGTAGGGGTGCAACTTGGGTGGGTCAACTCGAATTCAACCCGAGCCCAATTCGAAAAATATAGGGCTTGTGTTAGAATTTTTAATATTTGAGTTGGGCATGGGAAAAAAAATTCTAACCCGAATTGAATTTGGGTAATCCTTGGATTGAGGCATCAGGTTGTTGGGTTCAACCCGAATATTAAAATCGGGTTGAACTCGATTATTAAATCGGGTTGAACCTGAATATACATAAATATATAAATATATTTAACTAGGGTTAATATTTATCTTCACTCTTTAGAGTTCAGACTTTCACTTAAATATATTTAACTAGGATTAGTATTTATCTTCACTCTTTAGAGTCCAAATTTTCATTTCACTTCAAGTCTTCACCCATGCGCCTCCATCATTCTCAGATCTCTCTCTCCCTCGTCACTCCTCCCTCTCTTAGCCTCACTCACTCAATCGTCACTCGTTTGAGTCGTCTTAAACTCTCAGCCTCCCTCTCCCTCTCTCACTCGTCACTTCTCCCTCTCTCACTCCCTCTCTTTTCATTTGTGTCTCGTCCTTCATCTCAAATCACTTGAAAAAATTAGATCTACACTTGAAAAAATCAAATCTACACTTCAAAAAATCAACTCGAATTAAGTAACTCAAGCACAACTCGATTTTTAACCCAAAATCAGTCCGAATTAAGTAACTTGAATTCAACTCGAGCTCGCCCGAATTAAACTTGGACAGTACTCGGGTTGAGGTAGAGTTAGGGTTGAAGATTATATACCTAATGTTGGGTTATAATTGAACTCTCAACCCGCCCAACCCGCTCGAGTTGCACCCCCTATTAACATGAATCCAACTCAACACAAAACTCAAAAATAATACGATTAGTTGACACGGGTAATAAATAGGTCAAATTAAGGTTTGATACAAATAACATGATTAGCGGCTACTATAAATGGAAAATAAATATTTTACGAGTATTGTAGACAAAAAATAATTTTTTTTTTAATTTTTTAAATAATATTATATAAGTTGTTGTCAGATTAAATAATTTTTTATTAACATGAATATTGACATGAACCCGACATGTATCAAAAGTGACATGACACGAAAATAACACGATCAAAGTGACACGACACAAAAATGACATGACTCGACACGATTAACACTTCTAATTAAATATTTGGGTAAATAGTCCCGCGATTTTCACTCTACTTGAAACATGTAATTTTTTTTTATGAATACATATAAGGGGATACATACATATTTTATTTATGATTTATCCAAAGTCATACAACAGTTGCAAAAGTCCCATAAATATATGTATATTTGATATTTTATCCATCATCATAATGTAGTTGTAATAACCCAAAAAAATCAACAAGCTCAAGTCCGAGCACCATCTCCAAAAGAGTCTAACCTTTGAAAGAGTGGATGAAAAATATAAATTGAATATTTGTCAAATATACAAAAAACGTGGGCATTGGAAGATAGATATCGTATGTTTTAACTAAAAATTTTAATTTATCTTTTTCAAATTAATAGAAATAATATTATACATTTATATCCATTTAGAATTTTTTTCAGAGACCTCAACCCCCCCCCCCCCTAAATATATCCATTTACATTAGAACCTATTATAAAAATAAAAAATCAATTTTATGTGCAAATTAAGATCACAATTAAAAAAGTTGTAAATATATAAATCAAGTTCAATAAATGAAAAGTCTTAGGTTAAAAATCATAGTAAACTGCACGAAAAAATTACTGCAATCAATTGAGATAGTTGATCCACGATTAGAATTGAATGATTAGTTCCTACAACAAGGAATAAAGTCAGGGAGGCGGAGACGTGTTTGACTTATCTCATCCAATGCCTAAGTCAGTAGGAACTTAAAGAGAGGAAAAGGTTTTTATTGTTCTAAATTACTTGCGAATGCATACCTAAGACTCCATTCAATGGGGTATTTATACTTTCTAATAGGATGATATAGTGGTATAGGTGTCCCATCAAGCCAATTGAGGGGAGCCTCATAAGTACACTCACTAATGAGTTGTAACTTCCTCGAACCGTGTAATGATTAGTTATATCTCGGGGTGACGAATATTCAATGCACGTCCTCTCAACATTTAATGATCTCTGCAAGTTATTTATTGAGCTACGTTGAATATTCATTAGTTTGCTTCTGATCATTAAATACACTTTTTCCCAAGATTGTTAGTGGCGAAAGTATTAGAGACGAAACTTACATCGTCACTAAAACCTAATGTTTAGTGGCGAAAATAAATATTGGCCACTAACCCAAAATTGTTAGTGGCAAGCTAAAAAAATTGTTACTTATTTCATAAAATAGAGTGTTACTACTAACAACATTAGCTTTGTCACTAATATTTGTCACTAAATTTGAGGCGGGAGAAATTTGGCGCCAAAAAAAATGGAGGGAAGTACTTTAGTGGCAATTGATTTAATGTCGTCACTAAATAATCAATCAAATGATAACTCTTTAGTCACGACTTGTCCACTAGTCACTATTTTTATGAACCAAGGTAGCATTAGTGACAAAATTTAAATTGTTGTTAATAATCTGATCACTAATTTGGGGGCGGGAATTTTTTTGCGCAAAAAATATGTTGGAGGGAAGAATTTAAGAGACAATTATTTTAATGTTGTCGGTAAATAAACAATTTAGGCCAAACTATTTAGTGATGACTTAGCCATGAGTCACTATTTGGTATGAACCAATGTGCTATTAGTGATGAATTCGAACTTGTCACTAATAATTTTATAATTAATTTTGAGGCGGGAATTTTTTAGTGCTAAAATGTGTTGAAGGGAAGCATTTTACTAACAAGTTTTTAACGTCGTCACTAAATAATCAATTTAACACCAATTATTTAGTGGCGATCTAACGACAAGTCACTTTTTGCATAAACCAATGAGGTACTAGTGATAAATATATTTTTGTCAATAATTATTTTTCTCACTAATTTTTATGAACTATGAGGTATTAGTGACACATTTAAGTTTGTCACTTATAATTGTGTCAATCACTATTATCAGAACCGGACTAGACCGCCTGGTCAAACTGGTGAACCAGGTCCTTTAATGGTTCGATTCACTAAAAAGATCGCTAGTATAATCAAATCGTTGAAAAATCAGAAATCGGTCGATTTTTACCAAAATCGATGAACTGAAAACTCTTAAACCGCCAGTTCAAAACTTAAACCAACCGACATGCACTATCATTTTTTGATGCTTGGAGGACAATTTTTGGCATCATCAGGGTCAACATTATTATATGGACCTTGACCCTCCATGTACTTAAAATAAGGATGCAAATAAATTATGCTTATAAATAAATCGAATTGAAATCCATATTTGACCTGAATACAAACTTGTATACAAATTCAAATTTAATTAATTAAATATAGATTGAATTTTATTTTAGAATATTCGAATTCGAGTACGAATCATTTATAATGCATATGAAAGATTTAAATTTTGATATATCGAAACCTAGTTTGGTCAAATAATCTGAACCCATTATAATTGATTAAATTGAATCCGAATATGAATATGTTATTAATTAAATAATTTTGATCGAACTAAATTTCAATTTTTAAAGAGTACATATATAGACATTGAAAATGAAATATACCGGGTAGCGGAATCGGAGTTTTCAAATTGGATTTGTATTCTAATTGTTTGGTCTAAATCGAATATGCTTATTGGCTAGATAATCGATTGTGCACTTGTCCTAAATGATCATAAATTGATCCAAATTTGTCATTTTGTATATAAGGTGTCAAAATATGACACGATCCATTATATACGACATGAATACAATACAAAATTAAATGGTTTGAGTTTGTCTTAAGTTACCCGTTTTGTAAACTTGTGAACATTATATGATTACAAACCAAATCGGGTATGAGTGAAGCCAATTAAAAAGAAATACATAATACGACTCGTTTATATTCCGATTATACACGATTCATATAAGAGACAAACTCAATATGTCACGTTTCGTTAAACACGAATTAATAAACGAATCGATTATGCGTGAATTATTTTGAGACACAAACTTGTTAAAACTCAATACGAACCCGTTTTACTCGACACAATTGACAGACCTACTCTTTTGTACTATTTATATTTGTCAATTAATTTTAATAAAAATGTGCTATTTTTTGTATGTGAAAGTGTTAACTAGATTAAATATTTTTTTTGTCCTAACTAAAAAAGTAATCTATAACAACTATATTATATTATATTGTATTGTATTGTTATGATATAACACTACTTTATCACCTAATAGATAGGCCGGCATTTTTATTTTTATTTTGTGTGATATGCCCTCCAAGTGTTGGTGGGGCTTACATTTTATAGTCGTCCCCTAACAGATTATAGCGACTTAATAGCAACTATCCAACTATTTTGGTGGGGCTTGCGACTTCTCCTCAACGTGTGAGACCGTTGAGGTGCTCTCCATGAGACTTGCTCAAAGGATGAAGAAGGTTGACCGCTTCCAAGGTGGTGGAGGTGAGGGTCTTGAGTGCTCTCTTGCTGCCTTGCACGCTCTCCTGATGTAGCTGCTGATGTAGCTCCTCCTAATGAGCTTGACCGAACGTGGATCACTTTGGGTGCTAGATCTCTTGGAGTTGAGCCATTGAGCTTGTAACATGAGTTGGGCTCTTGGGCTTGGCCCATCAACAAGGGTTACGGTTTCATCACTTATGATTATAGGTATTTCTTTACTTTTCACGCTTTAATCATTGAATTCGAATCTGTAACACGAAATTTATTTCTCGTTATTCAGTGCTTCATAATCTGTGCTTCATGTATGTTGCCAAATGAAAATCTGTTTGTCTTATTCCTTCTATGACTACTGATGGGTGAAAGCATAGTTCTCTGATACAAGAATGAGTTTTGTGCATTTTGTCCTTGATTTGAATATTTATGAGTTCTTTTGGTTCTAAATTCGTGAATGAAAATTTAAATTGTTTGTAATTGGCTCACAATCGATATCTACTTTTTTAAAATTGATGATTGACTTGTTTCAATTAAATTCAATCAAAATTTAAATTGACTTGTTTTCATCTCTATGTCTATTACCATGGACACATCTTTGAATACCCAAAACCACTTTTCGAAACTTTGTCGGAACATAACAAAAAATCTTGATAAGTTTTTGAATTAGGAAAAAAAATTTAGAGTGGCCACTATCAACTTGTAAAAAATTTAACGAGTGGGTGCATCGTAGTTGCAGGGGGCGGCCCAACCCAACTAGGGTCCTAGGTGAAAATGTTATTTGGGGTCCTAGTAATATTTATTCAGTAATAATATTAGTATTAAATAGTTATCAAAATATTAAAATATGTTTATTTAAAAATTATTTGTTTTGTATTTTTTTTTAAGATACAACATGAATTTTGCAAATATAAATTGTGTTAACCGAAGTCAAATTTGGAGATCAAATGCAATGATACATGCTATTTGTTTAAGATAAAAAATATATAATTAAAAATTAGTTTAACTAATAAAATGATTTTTCTCTTAATGATTTTTTTTCCTTTTTTTTTGTGTCATAAACTTTATTTTATTGCATGATAGATGAAAGCAATATGGGGCTCAACCTGGACGATTGCAATTTAGGTAAAGTGTTCTCGTTTTTACTTTTGTAGGATAAATTTGTGGGTGCACAATAATTTTATTTGGAGTATTACAATTTATAAACAAGTTCTTAATTCTTGATTCTACTTGCAATTATGAAATGGCTTGGGGGTTTTATGGAAGAAATTGTGCAGTATACTTGCTGATATTATGGTGCTTTGATATATTAATTAGATATTGATATTGTGATTGACTAGACACTCAAATGATATTATGGTGCTTTGATATATTAATTAAAGATTGATATTGTGTTTGACTAGACACTCACAATTGATTAGATCCATTAAATTAGTTTGTCATGGTTGTTAAGATTTGGTGATAAGGCAATAATATGACAGTTGGATTTTTTGAGTTAACTATTATTGATTAGATATCCAACTCATTACCATATTTGGAAGATTAGCTTTTATTTAGTTGATGCAATCATTTTGAGTAAAACATATATGTTTGTCAAGCATGGTAGTCTTTTTTCATAGGATTCATACTTTTTGGTGATTTATTCTTTTTTTCTTTTAATCATATAAGTATTGTTGTGCTTGTGGACAATGAAAAATCGTTGATGTAATGAACCTCATGATATATACTAGAAATTGTGTGTTCTTTAATGATGATCACCTATAGTATTTCGTGTTAAACCTCCCTTAACAATGCTAAAAGTGTTTCAATACATTTTCTAAGAGTGCAAAGTGCAATAAATTGTTATAAGAAATTAGAAAGATCATTTGGTTGGTTACCACTCAATCTAAACCTTTGATAATAAGTGTTGAAGTTTTGTTTCTTGTATTGCATAGAGTGAAGAGAAGTTTGAAAATAAGATTTAGATATTACCGAGTCTATATTTTTATGATGACATTTTTGCCCAAGCTTTTACTATTTTATGTGATTTAAAATTAAAGAGTTGTGATAATTATTATGGTGTTTAATTTTTGTCAGTGTGATTATCTTTGTGACATCTTTATGAGAATAGAAGATCGTGTTCAAAGGACCAGAATTAATCCGATAACACTACATACATTTTTTGTCCACCTTGAAGTTTGCTTTAGATCTTCTCATGATTATAGAAGGAACAAAGACCAACAATTTATTGTTAATTTTTTATTTTGTTGCTTGAGGAAAAAAAAAATTTATTGCTTTTTTTTTTTGAAGTATTCGTCGGATTATTTAAAATTTTATGATAATTCCATAAGTTTTTGATTTTATAATTAAATTATGATTGAATTTCGATTTGTTTCGAATGATATTGAAAGATTATGATATTTTAATTACAGTTCAATTTTATACAGGATTTATGAAAGTTGTTACGAATTATTATGTGAGTGACAACCACTAAAGTCGTCACTATAGAGTTTTTTAGTGACTGCTATAAAATTTTTCACAAAAATATTTTGAAATTTTATAGTGACAAGAGAAAATATGGTCACTGAACAAGTCTTTAGTGACGATTATAAAGCTAGCCATTAAAAATAAACAAAATTGTTAGTGTCAATCAAAACATTGTCACTACCATCGATAATTTAATGGCAATAAAATTTTATCTTAATTAAGGACAAAAGTTTGAAATTGTCACTAAACATATTAGTGACAATAAAAAATTCCGTCACTAATGATTGACGGATATTAATTAGTGTCAATATATTTCGACACTAATTTTTTTTTTTTTTGGCTGAAAATAGTTTTTAAGTGACAGAAACATACGTTTTAGTGATGAAAGTTTAAAATATTAGTGGCGACAAATTTTATCGCTACTGAGAGTAATTCAGTGATTATACAGAATTGTCACTAAAAATCTAGATTATTTGTGACAACTTGTGTCACTTGTCACTATTAACTTTTAGTGACAATCTAATGGCAATTTTGTTTTGGCCACTAACTATTTTTGTGACAAATTTAAGAGTTTGAGTGATGACTTTTTTTATCACTAAAGTTGCTGTTTTTTGTAGTGTAATTCTGATATGACCCTTTTAATATGTGTAATCATTTCTCTATTACATTGTAATCATTTCTCTAATACATCACATCACAGTGGGGGCTACATCACTGCACAGCATTCAGTGCTCAGGCCTTTGGATCTCTTTTAATCCGCATGGGAAATTTCCTCGAATCATGACTTCAGAACCGATACATCGTTTCGAATCTCGTCATTAACCCCTAAATTATGCCTCCAATTTCAATTAAGCCCTCTAACTTCATTTCGCTTCTATTAAGTCCCCTAACTATAAAATTATTTCAATTAATCCCTCTCGTCTAAGTCTTCAAACGACAAATAAAAAAAATGCCTTTCACGTTAGGAGATTGTAAACTTTTGGATCAATTCGGCACTAAGAATTCTTGTTTTAGCACAAATACTAGAGACTTGAACAAGATAACAAAACAAAACAGTCTCTTCGTATATGTGGTAGTTGTAACCACAAATCCAAGATAAATAAAACAGATAAAATTCCCGAGGGACACCACGATAATTCATATTCGTCGTATGTATAATATAGTATACATATTTTCCATTATGGAGATCAATCCATTTGATATGCAATATAGTTTTGTCTGTAAGGATCCAATTCACACCTAGAAAAAACTGAAAATTGTGGAAGGGATTGATAACAAGTGCAAGTAAGGTATAGCCTCGCCTGCTCTTTCTCTGATGATGCTTTGGGGTGGGGGGCATCTTTCAGATTCCATATATTTGCATGTTTTGCTTGGCATCTTCAACATTGAAATGTCTTTCTGCTCGAATCGAGTCCAGGGTTAATAGATAATGAATAGCAGGTTGATGAAACTTGTTTCCAGAATAAGTCTGATTTAGAAAGCAGACGCCGTTTGGTTCTTTTAGATTGAGCTTAAGGTTGTGATTGAGTTGTTGTTCGGGATGAAACTGGGCAATGAATTGTGTTGATGGGAAGGCCAAGGTAGGCGTTCTGGGGGGCAAGGCACAGGAGCTGGATGGGCGATGAAGGTAGGGATACTCTCTCCAGGCATCAACACCGACACTTCTCTAGCATTCGCAGTAACCTGAGGACAAAGATAATTTCACTTATTAGTACTTGTAAAGCATCATCTCAAAATCATTCCGAAACTTGTCACTGAAGAGGAGAATTTCTGACTTACCAGATTACTAGCAGGAAGTTCGGGATGTGGTTTCCTGGGTGGGGGTGGGGAGGGGGGGGGGGGGGGGGGTGAATTGCCTGATAAAGTAAGTTCAAAACTACAGATTGGTATAAAGATGGTGAGCTGAGCCTACACAGACAATCAAGATCCCATTCTATCTAGGACTTGGTTTTAAACTCTACAGGTTTTCTATATCTGGAAGCCATAAGCTATTGCCATACAATTTAAGTACATCTAACTAATTAGTTTGACAGGTACCAACTTAATTGAACTCAACCAAAACCTCCGATGATACATACAATTTCAAATACAGACCGTGTATTTAATGATGACCCGTGCATATAGCATGCAATTTGTGTTGCATACAGCGAGACTAAGCGTATTATCGGTAGATTTTCAAGCAATTTTAAGGATATAACATCAGAACAACCATACCCATTGGCCAATAGAATTACTACACAACGACTAATTGGGTGAATTTTTAAGGAAAACGATACCAAATATATATCATCACAACAACAAATACAACAAATGGAGGAGGAAATCAATAAGAAAAAACTGAAAAAGTACTAGTGTCAAAATCTGCAACAAGAGAAAAAAACAGGGGATGTGGGTGGGTGCCTAAGCCTGTGCAGCACATGACGCTGTCCTTTTGGTGAATTCCCTCTGGTTAAGATCGAGTTCAAACAAAATTAACAAGAAACATCAAATCCCATCATAGTAAATGCAATGGTTACACGTTAGCAAAGCAGAATCGGTTGATATTTGAACATTAGCCTAGAAAACTAAATTTCATATTGATTAGAATGGGGGAGGCTAGTGTGGCTGGTCTGGCTATTGCCCCTACACTTTAACGAGATAATTGCTTGGGTTCGACCCTCACCTCTCATGTAGATGAGGTTTTCTAGTGTGATGTGCCTTTTCTCTGTAAGTGAAATGGCTATATGGGGACCATAATGTTTTGAGTAAGCTTCTTGGACCTTGCTGACCTCTTAAACTGCAATTGCTTGATTTGCAATGGGCCCTAATTAGGCTTGGTAGTGCCTTTGTTTTGGGTCAAAAATGTCACGGGTTCCAATCCTATCATCCCTACCTATTCTTCTCCTCTGGGTAGTAACGAGGGATCCATTGAGATCGATTCAAATTGGGCATAGATAAGGTTTTTCAGGACGGCTGACTGTTAATCCGACAACAACCGTGAATTGCAGATCATCAAATTTGGTTACCAAATAATGTCTAAGTAGTATTTTTGTAATATTTTATCACCTTAAACACCACATAGAATACCTCAAATTACAAATCCGTACATATATCCTTCATCCCCAGCCATAAAAAATAGCATACATACCTTATCATTGATTAACAAAAACATAAAGAATAGGACACAAACTTGTATAAGTCAATGGTGATGTTTGTTCTGATAAAAAACCAAAATGGTGATGTTTGTTTAATGAAGCTACTTGGATACATTTAAAGCTGGAAAAAAGACAATAAACAAAGACTTGCCAACAAAGAAACTTAAAGATTGAAGGCTTGTCTCCAAACCAAGGTGCTGGCCAAATTTTTTTTTTTTTTTGGGGGGGGGGGGGGGGGGGATCATAAAGATCCCTAGTGATGGGCCTAATGGTTACAATGTGCAGTGGTGGTGGGGCTCAGCACCAAAGAATACAAGAACAACATACATGTAGTCCCTAAAGTCATTAAATGGGACCAATAAACCAGCTAGCAACTTCTAGTGGGAAAACACTTAAGGGTAGCCCAATAGTGTGGAGTGATGTGTTAGTTTGAAGCAAACCATAAATTCTGACATCGTGGATTCGACTTTCATTGGTGAACTTCTGTGTTTCATTGATACCGGGGTTAGCTGGTAATTATAGGTATTCAGAGTTTACTGGGCGAGATGAATCTAATGTCACCATGCCTTGGAGAGATTCCTTATTAAAAAAAAAAAAGAAAAAAAATCTTGTTGGATGGGCCATTGCAAAAAGTATCATAATCAAAGAGACAGTCTTCCCTTCTAATGCATTGAAATTTGAGGGAACATGCACATGCCTTTGCAATAATAAATCCTAGATGGGCTAATGCAATGTTTCACATATTATCAACCTATTCTTTAATTAGTATGTGGAAATGTATAGGATGTCAATACAAAATATTTATTTTCATGCCATTCTCTTTCTTTTCTTTTCCCAAACATGTGCTTTTCTTTTTATATCCTAAGCTCATCCACAGGCACAAAAAGTGTATGCAAGTAATTTGATAGACATAGTAAGGATGCTCATCCACCCAAACGATACATCGAACGTTTGAGCACGAGAATTGGGGGGTGGAAGTAATATAAAACTCAGCCAAGGCTTCAATAAGTGTCGATTCGTGAGCAATCGTATCATTCACGTGTTGTTATTTTTGTGTCCTGTTATATTCGTGTTAATACCCACAAAAAATAGTATGCTATTAATCCAACACACTTAGTATGTCTATTTATCAAACATGTCAATTTTAGAATCGTATTGTATCAAGTTCGTATCGTGTGCGTGTTAATGGGTTAGATTGAGATCTCACAAGGCCTATGGAATGTATGAACTCACCAGAGTGCACATACACACAGACACACACATAAACATAGGAAAGCAGAAATTTCATGTCAGAACAACAATCATCACTACCTGCAAAAACCAAAAATATCATCTAAACTGCCAAAACAATCACAGATAAGAGAAAAAGAAAGCAACAAACAGTCCAAAATCACAGTTGAGAGCAATAAACACAATCTCTCAGAACTAAAAGACCCCAATATTTGGGAGTGCACATTTAGTATATACAATTCAGTAACCAGAGAGAGAGAGAGAGAGAGAGAGAGAGAGAGAGAGTAATGCATCTTATACTCACTTTTGGTGAGGGAAGACCAAACTTTGCATTGAAGCTCATCTGAGACTCGATGTCACCAAATCTCCGGCCACTGGTCGGTGTCAAAGCCGGAGAGGTGGGTCTGAGAAACCTCTCAAAGATGGCCATGACAAGGAACATAAAGATGAGAATGGCAGTGGCAACAAACCCAAAAGAAACAGCATTTCCTGAGTTATCAAAGTGTCTCCAATGATCTTCTGTGGGTATATACAATGGAGCCCCAGTAGGTGGCAGCACACTCCAACCATCTTTATCTCCCATTTTCACCTCTAAATTTAGCAACATTTAACTAACATGATAAGTCAAGAAAACCCAGAAAGCAAAGAACAAGGAAAACAGTTATGGCAGTTTTGAGAGAGAGAGAGAGGTTGTGAAGGAAGGGCTCTCATTCTTTTACGCCATTACCAAAGCAACGCAGTACTTAAAACCTGCAGAGAGAGAGAGCATGTGGATGCACTTTACAGACAGGAAACCGAAGGTTGAAAAAGAGAGCTTTGGGATTTGGATAGCTATGTAGAGAGAGAGAGAGAGAGAGAGAGAGAGAGAGAGAGAGCTCTTCTTTTAACTCTTTAAACAGACAAGTTGGAAATAGAACCTGCCATTTTCACAGCTGAGGGAACAAATTGGAGTTATGGGTTAGGGGTTGCCACTTTTTCCAACTTTTCTTTTTTCAAATCCAAAAAAATTTACTAAAATTTAGTTGTCAAACGCATTTGACCTGCAGAATCATGTTTGTGTTTCGAAATTGCTGAGGTTTTTTTTTTATTGGACGGTGAGACTTATACTGATTATCCCTTCGAATTTACCGATTATCATTATGATTTGAATTAGATTAGAACATATCTCGGAAGAATAAGGGTGATTGACCTTTAATTGGTGTTAGAAGGGGTTGAACCTAGAATTTTTGAGTTACCAAAAGCTAGGATCAAAGACATGTATATTGAGGAACAAGAATAGTTAATCCTTAGAGAGTGTGAAAAGTATTTAACTTAAAACTTCTTGCTTGCAAAAGGCCAAACTTGATCACTGGATCACCCCTAATATTGTGACCTAATGATAATCTAATAATCACGACCATTATGTTCCCAAATTATATCCCAATAATATTTTTATAAAAATTGGTGACATAATTTGAATGGACCCCATTACTAATCTATTGGTTACAATATTCTTAAATTAGTATTAGTGTAAGAAAATTCTAATTTTTTGTTGTATGGGCCCAGCCCATTAACTCCTCCAAGTGGGTCCAGGGTGATTATTAACTCTAAAAACCCCTGTTTGATTCAATAATTCTCACTAATGCCACTCTGAGATTCTAATGGAACTTCATAAAATAAGGGCATTTAAGGAAATAACAGTGTGAACTTTCGGGCACAAATAAGTCTGCTAGTGTTATGTTCTGTTTGGTAAAAAAGATGAAAAATAGAATTGTAAAAAATAGGAGGGATACACTTTTTATCATTTAAGGAAAGAAAGTAGGAATGTCGCATTTTCCTTCCTTTGTGTTTGGTAGGATGGATGGAAAATAAAAATGATTAATTTTTTTTTGTGCTTGGTAAAGTGGAAAAAATACTTTTTAATTTTATTTTTTTAAATTTATTTTTAATTTTTTTAAAAAATATATAAATACACATTTTATCATTGTATTTATATATGAAATTAATGTATACATAATATATGTATATATAAAATGATATATAGACAAATAAGATACATATCAACACAAATAATTAAGTTTTCATCCACTTTCCTTATAATTTTGAAGGAATTGATTTTGGTGAGTTAGAAGGAAAGCTCATTCATCCACTTTTTTATCCTTTCAATTTTCTTTTTTTACCAAACATGATGTTTTATCTACCCCTCCAATTTTCTATCCTTTCAATTTTTCATTCTTCTATTTTTTTATCGTACCAAACAGAGCATTAACTTCGACAATAAAAAGAGACCACATAAAGTGGATAAAACAAATGGTACATCTATGGCCCCACTTCATCTTCCCCATTAAAATGAGACACAATTTGTAATCCCCACTTGAATATTTCCAAGTATGGGGTAGCGACTTGTCATCTAAAATGGCAGTATGTAGAATTTGTGATTATGTGTGATAATTGAGTCGAATTTTTTGAGTTTTGGTGTGCTCAAGTTCGAGTCGAGTCATACAAGGATTGCTTGAGCTTAGTTCGACATAAGCTCGAGGTAAAATAGAGTTCAGAAAATATCTGCTCAATTCCAATTAGGATTCTGTAGCAGTCAGCCAACAAGTCTTACGAAGTGAGGAGGTGCTACATCTTCAAATATTGTATCCCACAACGAATTGAGAGGGGGGAGGAGAATGATTGGACTATTTTATGTGATGTACTCACCTTTAATTGTCAATAGATTTTTTCTGGATAAAGTCCTAGAGGAATAAAATCATGAGGGTGTATGGACACTCAAAGCGGGAAATATTTTGACAATTGAGGTGGATCGTTATAGGCGGTATCAGAGCCGATTCTCCTATTGCCGATAGGGGGTGGACCCCAAGTGAGCCTCAAAAAGGACATGTGGCCTCTAAAAAGGGGTAGAGTGTAGCAGCCTGACTACAGGCCTTGCAAGGTGAGAAAGTGTTACAATTTCATGTGTTGCATCCCACATTGACTCGGAAGGGAGAAGTGATTGAGCTATTTATCTGGTGTACTTACCTTTAATTGTCAAGAAATTTTTTCTGGAGCAAATTTTTAAAGGAACAAATCTAAGAGGGTGTATTGACACCAAAAACGGTCAATATCTTGACAATTTGGATGAGTCATTTATATATTTTTTCTTGTAAGATTGAGGTTTAAGAAAAAATTTGATTTCCAGCTTTATTGACAAACTTTTTTAATTAACATGTTCCGTCTATATGAACCTTATTTGTTGATACAAAATTCATATGGTTCCACATTAATTAGCTCCTTTGACAACGTCCATCTAAAAAAGAAGGTCAAAGATCAGATAAGTTCCGAGAGTCAATTTTCTGATGCTTAAGTTAAGAATAAATTCAAGGGAATATAAATTGTTAAAAGTTAGGAGCGACGTCTCTCTTTATGTTTCCATTGAGTTTTATTTATAGGCGTGAAGAGTTAGAATTCTCGTAGGAGTATTCTCTAGTCTCCCTTATCAGTTAGATAAGAGGGTAAAACTTCTCCTTCTCGGAAATTTTAATTTCTCTTATCAATTAATTGGTAAAATTACTTACACTTAATCATCTCTAAAATTTCACAATAACGAGAATCTCGTGTATCGTAATATTACAGCCATCATCGCATGCCTCATGACAGTATAATGGCACGTCCGTGGTCCCTAGGATGCCCTTTTGCAAACTTGTCAATAAAGTGACTCCACCTCATCATGCCAAGTGGAATGCTGACCTGTGGGGCTTGTGAAAAGGGTATTATGGGAAAAATAAGTGAACATTTTCTCTCTCCTCTCCGACATATCAGCCCTCAAAATGTCGGCATTTTTCAGGTTTCCAGCCCAACAAGTGGGTCACCCCAGTCCCCGAGATTGTCCCCCTATCAAGGGCCCCGATCTCTTGTTAAATCTAACCAAATCAGGACCGTCCACCCTAGTTAAGCTCAAATTTTTATTAAAATATAATATAAAATTATTAAACACGTTTTAATTTACAATTTATTCTTATTACTGATTCATCTATTTTTGAAGTGGCCTTTTTACAGTTTCCCACGTGAGATTGCGTGCTTCAGTGTGGAAAGTAGAAACCATGGAGCTTTTTTGACTGTTGGATGGGGTCTCCTTCCATTTTGTGTGTGTGTGTGTGAGAGAGAGAGAGAGAGAGAGAGAGAGAGGGAAAGAAAGAGAGAGAGCGATGGTGGAGCTTTGGTTGGTGGGTCAGGTGATGACCCGTGTGTGACTGAGCTCATGGTCAAGGAGGGTCACGTGAAGGGTCTTTGTTCCTTTCTTGGGGTCTCAATGAGACAGACAGGGTCCTTTCTCTTCTTTTCATGGTTTTCAAAAGTGCTAGACTCTTTGGATGCTATTTCTGATTGCTGTACTATTATTTTTAATATATAAATATTTATCCGATTGTGACCAGATCACTCCTAATCATAATATCTAAGTAAATATGGTATTGGTATTAAAAATTATAATTTTTTAAAATTATTTTATTTATTTAAAAATTAAATTATAATTTTTTTAAAGTATAACTTATAATTTCAAAATGTATGATCGATTATGGAATGTAGGAATCGATACCATATTTTTCATAATTGATCATAGGTGTCTGTGATCGATCATGATCTCATTTAAACAGTTATAATTTCTCTTTTTAAAATTGTAATATTATCGTACAAAGTAATAATCAGCAACACCAGTACCAAAATTTTTTTTTCAGTACCATAGAGTTTCCCATAAAATGATATGAAATTGGGCAATTTGTGTTCTTAAGTTTAGGTTTAATTTCTAAATATTTGATTTAATTTTTTTTTCGTTATAAAAGTGTTTATATTTATGCTGATTATATATATATATGGGTCACCAACTCTCTTTAGGGAGCTCAAAAGTTTTAGAATTTTGATTTTCTATTTAAGATAGTCGTATGACGAGGACGGGACGGTGCTCTGGTCGATTGAACTATAATCCCAGAAAAATGAGGTGTACAGCTTAAAAATGCTTTTTTATTTTTTTTCTCTTCATTCGAATCGTTGAGTTTCGCCGTATTGTAATAGAGAAACGAATGATATAGTATATTATTATATACATTTATAAATGAGAAGCAACAAGTAAACAATGTGATGGTATAAAAGGGACATGAAAAAAAAATAATGGATTAGAGTCTTCCAACAAGTATGAATTTCTTTTATCTTTTTCACTTTCTGCTTCTTTTTCTCTCTCTTTTCATGAGCATCATTTCAGAGGAGACCAGTTGGGCCCAAATGGAGAGGTATACCATCTCTCAGGTAACACTTATGAGACTAATAAACTGAGGCTAACCATATTAGATATGATCATGTATAATGTCCCTAATCTCCTAGTGTTTGTGGGTGTGCATGAGAGAGAGAGAGAGAGAGAGAGAATTATCCCATTTTGAAAGACATAAGTAGGGTCTTGTTAGGAAGCAATATGATTCATCGACTAATGAACATGTCATGGAAAACTAATGAACTTCTGGAAAAGAACCAAACATCACATAATCATGATTTGGATTGATAAACCTTTCTAAATTTAGACAAAACATTATCTTGGTTTAAAGACATTAGACATAGAGAACCCGAAGGAGTTGGTTCAATAGGAGGTTCAATAGTTGAACAATAGCGAAACATAAAACCCCACGTCTTGAGTTCTAACATTTGACCACATAAAACAAGACTTAGATAGTTAGACGTGTATGTGACGTGTGAGGAAGGAGTGTCTCTAATCCCCATACCTTTATGCTTTTCTACCAAAATTAAGTAGAAAACTGGAAATACTTGTTAGCCAAAAGACTCAATCCTTAAGCAAATTGATGAGATTACATGTTAAACGGATTTTGTTAAACGGATTTTGTGATGAGAATGTCATGGTCCTCATGGATGGAAAAGAATATTACATCCCAATTCCCACATCAAAGGGTTACCCTTTTTTTGGGATGATGAGTAACTTAACTTTTTCAATACCATGTCGAAAGTTAATATGTAAAATTATATTGCAATATTTTGAGGGTCTAAGTTACAATTTAAAAAAATTTAAGATGCAAATCAAGTAATTATGATCAATCATAATTAGAAGTTGTAATTGTTATAACCGATTGAGATTATTCATAATCGATTACAACGTTTTATGATTGACTATAAAATATTATAATCAATTACCAATAATTATAATTATAAACTATAATTTGATTGAAAATAATAATATTTTTTAATATGTTACAGAAAATTATTTTTCATATCATTGTTATTTCTTTCTTTGGGTGATTTGCGGTGTTTGGGGGGGGGGGGAGAAAGAGAAGGTTGGTAGAACGGAAATCCCAAGAATCATTGACAACACGTATATATTGAATACCAAAAATTTTCCTTTAAAAATCCTACAAGGCGGAATTATGATTTACCTTTGAGATCGCTCGGGATTGATCTTGTCTCAGCACGAACGCAGAACCTAACAACGAATGCGGAAGACAGCTCGACAAACGTCGCGGTCTTCTGTCGTATATCCCCCGACGTCAGAATCCGGATGCAGTGTGGGCTGCCAGAACCTCCGAACTCCTGATCTTCCTTCCAGCCTCTCTCAAAAAACGTGAGTAAAGAATGGATGTTGAATTAGAGAGCCTAAACGTCTATATATAGGCTACGATAGAAAACCTAAGAAGAAATAAGGATCGGACTTTCAATGGGCCTAGGATTCCTATGTTTAACCCAGAGCAAACATCCTACAGCACATTAATAATAAGTCAGTCTACTAAAAACTTATTATTGATCTCCTGAGCCTTATCTTAAAATTATATTCGAGCTCCTTATTATTATATGCTTAATAATCTTCCCACGTTTAAGATTATAGATGTCCATTACTTAAATAAATTACTGACAATTATATTTCATTGACTTCTTTTATTCCTTGAGATTTTACTACTCAACTTATTTGTTATGTCGGATAATTAAATCCACCTGTAGAATTTGACATGGACAAAACTTTATCAGCTTTCTTAAGAAGACATCATCAACCCATTTAAATAATAGGACGTGATTTTTTTTAATAATTAATTTTCACCATGCAAATAACACCGTCTCCCAATTTACCGAGCTTATTGACTCAATATGAATGTCACTCTTTGATGAATTAAAGTGACAAATATTATATGTACGTGATAATTAAATATTTCAGGATTAAGAATATAAGTAATCATAATAATCATGAGGTATTTGTTATCTTATTGAATCAATAAAAAATAATAACCTCAACATGGGTCTGTCCAATACACAAAGTGTACTAGTGCAATAATCCGAGATATCAAACAGTCTCCTACAGTCAAGACAAACTATGCCAGAATATTACACTGCAATCATACCGATGGTGTGTCTAATTCCATATAGGATTGTGAACCTATACTCATATTATATAAGGATCCGATAATCTGGTCTTCTGTGTATAAGTCAAACTCTATACACCAGATTATCTACAATGTAAAATATAAGACACATACATACCATATATTAAATATAATGTGAACATTTTGTCCATATAGATTCTCAATAAAATGGAAAGAACAAACTTCTATTAATTAATAAAACAAGTTTTACTATAAAAAACAAACTTTTAATATACTACTCTATCAAAGAAATGGGGGACTGTCTAGGGTACTACCACTCTTGAAGGTCAACTTCAATGGAATTACCTCCCTCAAATCTAATGTTAGTTCCTTTTGTGAGGTAATTCCTATTCGGAGAAGTGTCGCACGAACCGACCTTTACCACTCTTGAAGGTTAACTTAAAGGGAATTACCTCCCTCAAATCTAACACTAGTTCCTTTTGAGAGGTAATTCCTATTTGGAGAAGTGTCACACGCACCGACCTCTTAACAGGTGTAACGGTTAAAGCAGGACTTGCACAGTCAGTAAGGAGTCGAACTCACACCCACGGCTTGGATACGATTCGTCCAGTCAATGGAGGCTCGTCCTACTAACCAAACTATGTTGCCACCTAATGTCAAGAAATTGTCAAATTTCAGACTCAAAATATCTGACCTACGCTTTGAATTCCACTCTGGAAAAGTACCGGAAAAATAAGGGGACCAAATCCATATGAGATACTGTAAAAAATGATGCATTTTTACACCTCGAATCTCACATTTTTGGTTTTTCATTTAGCCAACATCAGTGCGGCGCTACACATTATGTTTTTGCTTATCAAGTACTGTCTTTTTAGACTAAAGTAGAATTTGTTTTTTCCTGGGTTAGTACTAAAGTAGATTTGCTCTAACTATGTACCTCAGCTTCAAAGATCCTTCTTAATCCATGCAATGAATGGTCTAACTCATTGGGTGTATAACATATAATTATTTCAAAATTCATTCGAAATAGTTCAGAACGTACCATGTTTGAACTATTCTAGTTGTATAAAATGTGAATTAATCATAAAATAATTGTGTACATGTGAGATTTACGTTATAGTTATACGTTACTTCGATTGGAACCATTACTTATTACCAACACAAAAGCCTCACTACACACAAACACACACACATATATATGACAAGAAAACATGCCAACCTTTGATTACTAATTTTGTCAGTGGAAACTGGTGTACCTTTCTTTGTTTCATGTGGGTGTCACTTGACTTTGTCACCTTAAGATAATGTGTCTTGTTGCCTTCAACAACCAAATTTATTTTAAAAAAATCAAAATCTTAACCCAACTGTAGACAAATGTGCCTTTGAACCAAAGCCCAAATAACATGTTTCTCAAAATCTTTGCAGCATAATTCTTCTGTTTACTCTCCTAGCTAGTGTTGTAAAATGTTTTCTGGCATAACGAAACTAATATCAAATCCACGGGTAGCTCAAGTGGTTATAGAGACCAGCTATAAATCCAGACGTCTTGAGTTTGAATCTTGGTAACCCTTTAGGGGGCAATGAGAGATTTATCCATCATGAATACCCTTAATCCCAGCGTGGATGGTCTGTCTTTGACTGAACCGTATAGACGATTAGTTGATGTGCATGTAAATTAGTTCAAACACCTCTGATAATTGAACTAAAACTCTCTTTCTATTGTTAAGTTTGAGAGTACTACTTATTCTCGGATTCGAACCCCTCGATGTATCACTTAGGTGTGGATAAAGCTAAATCGAAATAACAAAAACCAAATAGCTAAATAAAAAGTAATAATAAAAGGAGAAAAATATAAGTATTTCTTCTTGGAAAAGGAAAGAGACACTTCACTTCAACATGAAACCTGTGCTTGTAAATGGATAGAGGAATCAATTTGGGCAATCATTATACAACTAATTAGCATGAGTTATACAAGTTCTCCAATTTTCAACAAGGAAAATGTCATACTGTTGTGATATCATACTGACATTTACCATAAATAGTATTTTTATCATTGTTGTGAGTGTTTTTACTATTGTTGTGGTGCTAAATAAAAATAGTAAAAATAGTTACCATAATAGTGGTAAAACACACCCACAACAGTGATAAAAATACCCACAAAAATAATAAATTACATATAAAAGTAGTAATTTTTTTGTACCAAATAAAAGTGGTGAAAATATTTATCATAACGGTGGTAAAAAAATCATAATAGTAATAAAAACACGCACAAAAATGATAAATCACCCACAAAAATTATAAATTTTTTGATCATAAACTAACCAACAAAAATTATAAAAAACACCTATTAAAATAATAAATTTTAGAAATATGATACCTTAGTCAAGTCCTTGTTTGAACTTTATAAATGGAGAAGGGAAGAAAAATAGTACCTACATATACTTGGAGAAATGTGAAAACTCTAAACAATATGGTAGACTTTTGAATAATTTGAATCAAAGATCACATAGAAGGAAAGAATTGACTACTGATAGCAGAAAAAAGAAGAAGAAAGATTTGGATAGAAACATCAAATCTTGATAGCTTCATTGGGTGTTGGGAGTGAGAAAACCTGCAGAAAAAGGCACAGAGCAAGCTGAAAGCATCATAAAACAGGCAAGGAGAGAGCAAGATGACAAGTGAAAACTATAAAGAATAAGTCAAGGCTGTTGAGAGAAGATGGGTATAGTTGGGCTGACAAGTTAATGTAGTGGACTTGCACTTTATTTTCACATCAGAGCTACCCACTGATCAAACCTACAGAGTCTTCACAAGATTCATCCCACCTCGGCTGATAATAATCTCGTGTCGTGTTAAATTTTGTCATAATATTTGGGATTCATATCGAGCACTAAGAAATCTTAAATTGACCAATGTAATCACTTGTGTCAAATATTCATTTGTTAGACTGACTTGTTTATTAATCATGTCGAGATGTATAATCATTAATTAGAAATTCACAATCCTTTGTATCTCAACTAAAAATCAACAAGCACTTATAGACCCTCAAAAATTAGAAGTTCATATGAGTACACTTCACAAAAAAAAATTGTACCATCCGGCTTATCATTTTTTTGAGTGTTTATACTACGTTTTGAGTGTAACTTACTAACGTTTGGGGTGTAATCATTTTTTGGATCTATTTATAATCTTTTTGGGATAAAATTTACTATTTCTTGAGGGTTTTACAGTACAATACAGAAAAATAGAATTTCGGTACCATACTATTTTCCGGATCTTCATACTAGCTAAATCAAACAAAAAATTTTCAATTCCATAAGAATTCATATAATATTAGTTAAACGGGTTTATCTTATCAAAATTATATTATTCACACTACCTTGATAAATATTATGTACAATGAATGATTACCATTTATCATCTTTGTCAAAAAAAAATTTTTAAAAAAAAACCAACTGCTGAGACACAAGTTGGTTTTGTAACCGTCTCTCATTAAGTATACATACCACATGACACTGACACTGACAAGTAGTGTTATGTTAAATCCGCTCTAATTTTCTTTGAAAAAATTAAACATTTCCCAACAAATCAATTAACTTACTACCAAAAAAGTAATAAACATCTAATTAATGGGGTCCACAATCATCAATCAATCAACTGCATATGATGAAGGTCCCACACTGATCTAGCTTAATCCCATTGCCAACAGCCAATAAAACCCATCATCCAGCCATCCCCACAAAAAAAATTGGTCCCAAATAATGGCTATAAATAAAAGTGCCAATGTTTAAGACAAAAAAAGTGTGTGGGTGGGGGCTGGGGGGGTGGTACCATAGGGCCAGTCTGTCAGTCAGGTCATTAGATGTAGGGTTCCACCCTTTATAACCGGTGGTAACAGTGGTGGTGCCCAATGATGTACACTGATGAATAGGGGTAACTTTAGAATTGGACAAAAGGGAATTTAATGAGAATATGTAGAAGCTAAATGGCTTTCAAGATGAAGACAAAGCAAATGAAGTAATGGAAAAACTTATCACTGCTTATTTCTTCCCTATTGCCCTTCTGTTGTAGTTGTAGACATTGGAGTCTGGGAGCCAAAAGACTTTTTTGATTTGATTGATCATACATCAGATTCCTCCACGATTAATTCAAATATACCAATACCACTTCTTCATGCTATGCCATATTGATATACTCGAAGGACTTCACTATGGTATTGAAAAAAATTCGGTGTCGTATCTCTAAATTTTACTATTTTAATGGGTGTTTTTATAATTTTTGTGGGTCATTTTATAACAATAAAATTTATCACTTTTGTGAGTGATTTACAAATATTGTGATTGTTTTTACCATTGTTGTGAGTGTTTTAACAACAGATGTGGTACTTGCAATCAATTACCACATTTTTAGGATCGTAAGTACTACAAAAATAGTAAAAACAGTTACCACAATAATGATAAAAACACACAAAAAAATTGTAAATATCGATACAGTACCATTTTTTTTTCCCGATATTTTAGACAACTCCATACCCCAATGCTTCCTTTTTCTTAAATGCTATTATAGAGAGGGGACAACGAGATTTGAACCCGTGACTTTTAAGGTTCAACAACGGAAACGATAATGACTATTAGGTCAATCGCTAACTTCATCTCAAAGTGTCTCAAATTGAAGTCATTTCATAATATTAATCGTAAAATGTTTACATTAATTTATAAATGATTACCCGATTTTTTCATTTTAGTTCTTTCATTGAAATATGGATATGAAGTGTCATCTATCCCATCTTTTCTATTCTTCTTGGTGTTGGGTTAACTTACGCACATTTTGATTAATCTCTTCTCCAATTTGGTCAAAAATAGATCATCTATGTCAGGACTAGGGTATTCATAATTGATAAATCTCTTATGGCATAGCCACAAAAGATTGTCAAAATTAAAACTCAAAATGTCTGAATTTATAACTCATCTCTATTACCACTTGAACTACCCTAACTCACCCTCAGCTCGTCCTCATGGCCTAGCCCATCTTTTCTATTCTACCAAACAAAAAAAATCCTCAAATCTAAGCATTGGTTGCTTAATCTTTAAATTTTTATGCATATAGATGTAGATTGGGGGGAGAGGTGTAAAGATAGTAATAACAATGTATGCTTAAAATTCTTGTACGATATCGATGAATAATCGTATCAAAGTTATGATTTAGTCTGATTCAATTGTGACTTAATGAGTCGATCTAGAATTGATCAAAAAAACTAGAGATCGGACCTAATTTACTCAACAAAACAAAACTTTAAAGTAGTTCGACAATAATCTAGCATCGTTAGATAATGAAGTTCTTTATTTAAAAACAAACCAAATTAATATCTAAATCTATATAACTAGAATAGAAACGAGGATTTGATCATTAAAGTGCCGAGGAAATGGATTTGATTTGTTTCCAACTGTAATTTTACAACCACTCTGATAGTGATACGACCATAGACAAGCTCTCTTCCCACTGCACTCTCTCTCTCTATCTCTCTCTCTCATGGAACATGGAATTTTAGCCTCCCAATGCAAACGAGAGAATAGCAATGTGGAAGAGTGCAACTGCAAGGTGGCGCAGCTTCTTTAAAAGACAAAAAAGATTTGCATTTTTGTGTTTTGCTTTCGGCATCATTTGTACTCGTTCAAAAAAAGTTTGAACCCCTCTTTTTGATGCTGTTTTTATTGTATATAACCCCCCCACACCTTTCATTCTGGTAATCTTCTGAGCTTTTGAAGCTCTCTCTCTCCTCTCCTCCCTCCGTCTCTCTCTCTCCTCAAATCCAAGATCTTGAAAAGACCCAGAAATCCTTGCTAACTAATTTCCTGGTTTTGTGGGGGGTTTTTGATTCTTCTATCTTATGGTAATTGTACAATTGCTTGCATTCATAGGGAGTTAGATTGAGGAAAAGTTTGGGTTGGTCTTGCTTAGAGAGGTTTGGGTTTGAAAGCTTCTTTTGCAGAGCTTGGGATTGGTGTAAAGGTTGAGATATAATATTATAGCCAAAATCTAAATGGGTTTGTTTGGGAATTTGGTTTGGGTGAATAGTTACAGTAAGAAGCAATGTAAGAGCCTTTTTACAAGAATGAGGGTTGCAGTGAAGAAGGCAGTGAAGAAGGGTGGTGGAAAACAGCAGTGTAAGTTTCACTATGACCCTTCAAGCTATGCACTCAACTTTGATGATGGTTGCTGCAGTATGGGGGAGAGAGAGAGAGCATTTCAACAGGGTAAAACTCAGGACTATTCAAAAACTACTACTTGGGTTTATGTGATCTGGGTTGAGTCCTGTTAATTTTGTGATTTTATTATGCAGTTTTTATGTGATCTTGGGTTGAGTCCTAATAAACTTTGTGGTTTTACTGCAGTCTTTCACTGCCCATTTTTTCATATGGGTTGGTTGCATTCTAAATATTTTGCTGCGAGGATGGTGTTTGTAATTATTATGTTGGGGGGGGGGGGGGGGGGAGTGGAGTTTTTCATAATTCCCAAGCTAAAAAAAGCTTTTTTTTTTCTTAAACAATTGCACTTTTACACTTATTTTTCAAATTTTACAAAACTCACTTGAAAGTGATGTTTTTTTAACCGTACATTGTTTGGGTAAAGAGTACTAAATTTCCACAGGAAGGATGAATAACTCGGGGGAAAATTGAATGGCAGATCTAAGAACAATGGCAAATGCACTTGCCCAAAGGATACGCCACACTTCGAGTTAGGAAGTCAATTCAACTACTCGAAAATGGGATTAGACTACCTACCCCTCAAATTTTCTCATATCCCACAACAAACAAAAATATTGCACATATTTGATTGTGAAATACCTATTACACGATAAATCGTGGGTAGAGCACAAGAATAGTATCTGTACAAGTTACCAATAATATCAACTAAATGAAAGTTTCGACGTATAGAGAAGACCAAACTTGACGATAATACTAGAAGTGAGTGCGATAGTGAGACAACCATTCTAGAATGATAGTATCAAACTTGACAACAGCCTCTCCCTCCCATTAAAGCAGTTACAATATAACGAACTTGAGCAAAGTCAAATAAATCTAACATTATACGCCAAAGGAATCACAGGAGAGCTTGAATTTAAATTTGAGAGATACAATTGTCTATACAACAGCTTGAAAGTCACTGAGAAGATTTGAAGGAGTAAATGTAACAGCCTAACACCACAAATCCTAGTAAATGGCAACCGTGAGTGGCTAACTGCATAAAGTCGTTTTCTAATAGAAGTACATGGTTTTCCTTTGCATTTGTCCAATATGGGTATTGTACACAAGGAGCTTTCAAACAGCAGGATCTTCAAGCATAGCAGTTGATATATCATTTATCCGAGGATAAGCAGCTTTCTCGTCGAGCTGGCTTTGGGCCCAGATAAGCATCTTTAATAAGCTCGGAAGTTTTGGATCTGTTTTTCAATTGATCAACGTAAATCTTAACAACTCTTGTCATGTACAATGCAATACGCATACATATATATACCAATAATTATTATAATACTGCCCAAAATGCAGAAAATTCGGTAAAAATATGAAGAGTTAAGGATCAGTTGAAACTGGAGAGCCTTCAGAAAAAAGATCATTCTTTAAGTAGGCTACATGAAGCATACGTATACATAAATTAGAGTACAGAGGTATTTACATGGCAGATGCCTGTGATTCAATGTTGAAAGTAATCTACACATTCAGGCTTCCCAGCATTCAATTCTGAAATCAGATGCTAACCTTACTGATATAGATAATAAGGTAAAAGAACCATTTGCTGACATCCCCAACTGTTTGACTGCCATTTTTTCACTAGTAGGCCATAATGCAATTATATAACCCAATTGAGCATAACATAGGGGATCGTGCATATGAAGTCCGCTGCAAAATGTTTCACTAAGTTCATCCTTCATTAGGCAAAAGTGTACAACCCTCTGGAAAACCATGACTCACACTAGCCAACAACTGATACAACTAATCTGAAAATCCCATACCTAACCTTACTAATTTATTGTCAGTTTCCTAACCAACCATTTAATAATCAGTTGCCTAACCATCTATTTTCAAGTAGTAACATCTTGTACTGCTTTTCTATAACACCGAGTATCTGGGTTTGACTGGGTTTAACAGGTGGGATCAAAGTTTATCCTTCATGATTACGAAGGGATATCAATCTTCTTTACAATCTGTTGGCCCACCCATTACCTGTTAGAATGGTGTTATAGTAACAGTTCACATAATTCTAGTCCTCAATGTAAAAATCAAAAATAGAAAAATTGAAGTAAAAATTAGAAACATTAGCATTCAAGCCTATTAAAGTATCTTAAGACGAGAAAACCCTTTGAATTTGTAATTTCAGAAATAGCCAGGTATTATGGTCAAGACTTTGATGAGTGTTACAATAAAGAAACTTATGAGCAGCAGCATGATTGAAAATTCGTATCATACAAATCTTATGTAGCTGTAACTTACAAAAATATAGGCAAGAGAAAGTAACTCACCTTTTTCATGACTTTGGCTAGTAAGGATGGCTGCATTCACCTCACTGGCTGTCTTTAGGCGTTGTGATATATCCATAAGCTCTGCAACAGGACAGTTGGCGACATCATCAAAAGCTAGCAGTGCAACTGTCCTTTCCAACTCTTCTAAAAAGTTTTGCTGCAGCAATTAAGATTAGCTAAAAAAGTAAGTATTTGCAACTACATTGTGCAAATATACCAAGACTGATCCGAAATTAGGCTGCGAAAACTTATGCCATAAACAATACTGCCCAATCTTCACATTTGGTGCCATATATAAGTTAATAAAAGAAATAAGGCCCAAAAGTTATAAGGAGCTGAGGATTACATTTTCCTCTCCCCTTGGAGCAAGCTCCTCCTGAGCAAACTCCAAAGCCTCTTCCACCTTCCCGTGCCTAATCAATTCTATCAACTTTTGCTGTTGCAGATGGAAAAAGAGCTGGGGATTCGTATCTAGTATCTGCAAAATAAAATGTATAAAAAAATGAAATTTTTGATTTAGAAAAACGACTAATTTCTCCTCAGCACCACAAAACTACCACGTGAATGGAAAAAGTATTATCAGGCTGTGTCCACAAATCTCTGATACAAATTTGACATTTTAAGCACCATAAGATACCATTTTCCTCCCCTTTTGAGTTTCCCCAGATTAGACTACATATTAATTGATAAACATCATTTAGGCATCAAGGGCATTATATGCTGTAAAATGATTGTCCATAACGGAAATCCATTCTTGGGTCCAGAGGACTCTAGCATAAGTAGCAAAACAAACAGAAACAGATAGCAGCACCCATTGCTCCCGGAACTAGCACTAAAAGCAGCACATGCCAGGGATAGATTATAGATAGAAGAATCATGCTAAGACCTGCGACTGGCAGAAATGTACAGAGTGCTCTCTTGCAACAACAAAAAAGAGAAACCAATAGTATCCAGATTGCGTGGCACGGCTTTGTTTTTACGACAAATTTCGTCATGAGAAGCATAACATACTTGATCCATACTTGATCTTTAGAACATCTTTCAAGTACTAGAGGAGCAATCTTTTACAAGCATTCTACTAATGGTTTGATAGTTTGAGCAAGTGTGGACAGAGTGTTATGTTAACCAACATCCAACCAATGATCTGTCATTTGTGAGAAGTGTCCTACATATGAAAGACTAATTGATGTTAACAATTAAAGGGTACTTAAGTATTTCTTGAAATGGCAGCACGAAATTACCATTGGAGCAATTAATTAATGGCTTCCTAGAACTAGGTTAAACGCTTCTAAAATAGATGATTGTGGAATTTAAAACTACTGGTTACTGAGGAAAAATAAAATGATTCCAAAACTTCATGAAATACAACAAATATTAGTCCAAAGCACAGTTTTACCGGTGCTAACCTAATATACTGTTGAAAATCCCACATCAAGAATGGTGTGAGATAACTAGAATGATTGCCCTTTACTTGTATACAAACATTATATGATCTAGTAGGAATTCAAACCCATATGTCCCCATTGTCCTGGAGTCTTTTGAAACACCTCTTCTAAATTAATTATGAATTTGCTAAAGAAATAAAGACATCATTCCAGAGAAACTTCGGCCGCTAACAATCACCCCATGAATGACAAAGATAATCAGAAAAAGATGTGGCGTCTCCCTCTATTCAGCATGTCTAGTGCTCTGTGTTGCTTTCAAAATACACCGAGAAGGTTATTTCGTGTACCTAAAAGGATGTATCATATTGTCATTAAAGTTTAAGAAAGTAAGTATATCCTGCATTTGTGAAGATCTAGCAAGTTTTGAACAATTACAACCGGCAGAATATAATGCATTTCTCACAAGAAGATAGATCAGCCAACCTCGGGGTTCAAATCATTGACTTTTTCAATTGCATCCTCAACATTCCCAGACTGTACCGCTTTCTTAACAGCCATCCGGTCTGTGATAGTAGCAAGATCTATGTCTGCTAGTTGTCTATAAGGCGACACATAACTTAGAAGATGAAAGCATACTATGCCAGAAATGCATAAACATCAAACAGGAACACAAAATGGGCTCTTTAGGAGGGAAAAAGGATACGTTCTGTTACAGATTCGATTCTGAACTTCTCTGCTGCATCAACATAACCCTCGGTGACAAGAAAGTTCATCACCAATTTATTCATATCCTCTTTCCTAATCTTGACATCATTAAGTCTTTTCTCCCACTCCTCCCTTGTTATTACCTTCTTTGAAGTAGCCTGTCAACAAATTAAGTTTTAAAAATAACCACTGCCAATAATAATCATTTTGCAAATTACAAAAACCATAAGCACCTCTGCACTTCCAATATATACTAATGTTTGATTTTTTCCGTTATGTATGATACCAATTAAGTATAGTAGCATAAAACGGACATAGCAATAATCATTTGGAAATCCAACTCTATCAGGCAAGGTGGTACCAAACAATTCTGATGAAATGAGCTCTTAATTGCTATATAACTTAAAATAAATCGCAACAAAAATACCTAAATCATAGCCTAAACTTCATATTTTCTTTACCCTTTATTCTTACCACTAAACTTCATGTTTTCTTTAACCTTTACTTGGTTGCCGGTTTTTCTTTTACTTCAAATTGCATGCACAAATTCATAGTCACATACTCTCTCTCTCTCTCACAGCATCAAAATTCAATCAAAACCACTTTGCTTACAGTGTTTCTTGAAAAATATGCTTACAAAATAAATATAAATGACTGATCAATTAGGAACACAAACAGATTATTCAATAGAACCCTAAAAATCGAATAGTTCTACCGCCAAATAACAGATCCACGTTACATCATTATTCGTTTAATTAAGCAATTTAACATCATATAAACAGTAAATACAATCAATATTCAGTAAAATTCGTGTATATTAATGTATGATAATGAGAAATGATTTTTGTTTTTTTACCATAGCTTCAATCTCTGCTAATTGACGAATGACAACCCAGAACAATGACATCAGAGTTCAGCACTCCGCCTTCATATCCATGGAATTCCAAAATCGTTCTATTGTTTGCTTCAATCTCTCTCTGTTATTGGATCGAATTCAACGGCAAAACGAAGATTCAGATTCAGATTCAGTTATTGGATACTGAGAATCTGAGAGATTGATCGAGTTCATGAACATGAATGCATTTTTCAATCTCTGTTTCTATACTTATCTTATAATTCCGTAAATACCCTCCACTAACTTCACTAATTTACCATGGCTGACCGGTAAAAATCCTTGACAAAAGCCCGGCTGCTGGGCATGGATCAAATTTCCATCTATGAATCCGATTAGTTAGATACGAATTGATATTTTTTATTAATTATTTAAAAATTTATATAATAAAGTAGAGCTGAGTTTGAATTTTAGAGAGAAAGAGAGGTTCAGATTATTTTGAGACAAAACATAAACACATTCAACGAACAACGTAATCCCAACATAAAAAACGGTTCAGATCATCTCAAAAATTTTGGTTTAACGATCTACATCGAGTACTGAATTTTATTTTTCCACCCAACTTAGGCCTCTCTCTCACGCCTCTATCCTGTCTTCCAAACTCATCCCCAAACTCCCAATCTCTCACGCCTCTATCAATGTTTAACCAACTACTGAGAGAAAGAAGCCCACACACATCTGATACATATCTACCTTCTTCTCAATGCATCCCTACATGGACAAGGACTGAAGTTGTGCTTGCTGATTTTGGTCTCTTCAATGTACGAGCAGTCCAAGTAAGTGATTTGGGTCTCTTCGTTGATGCACTATTAATAACTCTCACACATATTTCTATTAGTATTCTTGGTTAGTTCTATTTAGTGATTTTGGTTGCTTCTTTCATTTGATGGGTTTGGTGTATTGTGATAATCCAGTGCATTTAAGTTGTCAAATGAAGGTTATGTTTGCTCTTACGGCTCGAATTCACAATATGATTCCGGGTTCATTGGGACCACCCACTAATGCATACTAGGTGATTGACAGAACGCCAAAGAGAAGAAAAATAGCCATTGGCTCACTTGACAAAGTAGTTTGATCAAACTACATGGACAAAGTAGTTTGATCATCTATAAATTGACTTAGATGCAACAATTTATGTTTGTTTCATTAGTCTACGTGTTTCATGAAAAACACTGAGCATTGATTTTAAATGCAACAATTTCTCTTTTTGTTATTTCTTTGAGATTGAGGAACCTTACTTCTCTTATTGATTCAAGTATCCCACTCTTGCGATTATTAGATTTAGGTTTGTCAGAGTTCTTTTATTGTATGACGTGACCTATGAATTCACACAACGCTACATGATATTTATTTGGGAGTCTTAACCGTAAATTCTCTCGAAATAGACAGACTTCAGCATGTACATGAGGGGATAGTTCAAAAAAAAAAAAAAAGGCAGAGGGGGAAGACAATAAGATGTGTCACTTCAAGAATAGAAACTTCTATTTGGACAATTCCTGCTTTCCATTGAATGCCAATGAAAACTATCAGTATTACTATCTATCTTCAGTATACACATTTGAGTCTTTGGCAAAAAATTGAAACATTGTTAGAAAGGTAGATAAATAACAATGCTGCTGTGGGGACCTCCACTATGATCTGGTCATGAAACCAACTAATGTAACTCTAGTAACAGCCTTTATATCTATTTTCTCATGCTGTAGATGCAGAAAACAGGTGCTTAAGTGTAATTATTTCTCACATTTTGTGGTTTGTACTGAAGGATTTTTTGGAATTTTTTTGTGGTCATACTCCCATTTCTATTGCCTTTTGATTTTGAGGATAGTGAGCAATTGTGCTGCTGTCCTCCCACCTTCTTCTTCCTTTTCTTCAGATAGAGCACATGGCTGGTATGCAGTGTACATGCACTATAATGATTTTATGACAATTAATTATTGGCACTTGGACAGGTTTTTGTGCTTATTGGACAACCCTTCTTATCGAAATTTGTACCTATACATGCATTTTTGGTGTTTTTCTTTCTATGTCGTTGTGTTTTTGCTCGAATTCTAAAAACCATATTTTTTTGTGTTTAGGAAAAGACTTTAATCTAGCCTCAGTTGAATGCTGCAATTTATTATGCTACTTGAATAAAAAGTGATGTTTTTCAGTTGGGTGTAATAGAGAATAATATTTTAAGTTGAATTTTGAGCTTTTCCTCTTGATTTCTTTGAACAAAAGGGTTGAAATTTCGGATGAAAATTTGATGCTTATGTTGATTGAATAGAAGGTAAATTTTAGACGCTCATATAGTACACACCTTGCACTTCCAGACTGTTTTTACTTAAATGTTTGCAAGTAACTCATTGTTAATACACACACACACATAGTGCTTTTATACCCACATTCGTTAATACACACAATTGCAGAATAGAATTTATACCCACATTCGTTAATACACACACACATAGTGCTTTCAGAATTTAGCATAAACACAAATCAACCCTTCTAACTTCATCTTTTGCCTGTCATGATTGCAGTTACTAGGTTGGATGCACCGCAAAATAAGGCAAAACAACATTGAGATATTAAAGAATTTCACGATCGGTAATTCACTGTCACCCAATCTCTCATACTAGAATCCAAAGGATTGCAATTATCCTTTCCTTTTTCTTTTTTTTCTCTTTTTTCTCTTTTGTTAGTTGGATTTACTATGACAAAAACCATAGAGTGCAAAGGTTCCTTGCACCATAAGGACAACAATATGTTGTAGTAGATTATTTGCAGTGGCACTACATTTGCCTTTATTCATGCAATAATTGTACAAGGAATCAATTAAGACAAAAAATAAGGATGAACTTGAAAGTTTTCTTCTGTAAATTTGATTTGGTTCTACCAGTATTTTTTTTTCTTGATGTATTTGTATATGTATTGTTGTTTTGGAGAATTTTTTGTTCATTTTTTATAAGTAACGCAATGGCTTCAGACACAGATAATTACTAGTATATATATATATTTGATTTGATCCGATTCAAAAATATACATTTATTTATTTATAAATATTAAAAAAAATAAGTAATTATTTAAAAAAATTTAGATCTAATTCATTAACATTTAGTTAAATTAAATTATTCGAATCGGATCAAATTTTGGATTGTTAATGAATTTGGATACGAACCACACAAAAAATAAAAAATCCGTCGAATTATAGAAAACAGATTCGGATCGAACTTTCAAAGTCGAATTCTGATTTGAATTCGTCAAAATCCGATCTAACAGGCCTTCTGACCACCTATTGGGCAATGGGCCAACCTGATACATATTAGGTCACGGGCCATTTTTTAATTTGGCCCATTGGGCTGACCTAATTGAGGCCTACAAAAATCCAAAAAATCCCATTAATAGAGCCAAGGTTTTCATTTTCTTTTTCATTTTTTTTATTTGTTGCGAATTTACTATGAAGCTTGGCTATGAACTAATATAAAAACTTAAGGACTAAAACCTACCACAAGTATATTAGAAGAACCATCTCTTTAAAAATTTTAATATAGAAACTACCAAATTGTTCAAGTATTCTAAGGGATTAGACTTTAGAGTAACATCAATCTTACATATGGTGGAGACATTTTTGAGTAATGACGAGCCCATATTTAATTGGGCCAGACCCAATTAATAAGTTAGGCTCAAATCAGTTATAAGGCGGGTCAAACTCAATTCATAGATTCGGCCCAATCTAGAGTTCAAGGAGTGCAGAAGGATTAGAGTACGTGGGAAGCAATTGTTGGGATACTTACTCTCGAAGATCAAGACAATCTTTAATTGTACTTACCTTTTGTAGCTCTCCGAAGATCTAGTACATTTACCTTCATGTCACCGCCTCAACTAAGGCTCTATGCCTATAAATTGTAAGCTCTCTACATGAGAGGACACCTTTATACACACCCCACACATAACTTTTCTCTTTCCTAGCTATTGTATCCCTCTCGGGGCTAACCATTGCTCTCTCTTTCATTCACCTTACTTAATCAATAAAAAGTCCCCCGGCCACCGTTGTTGTTTCTCAGAGCGGAGTAGGTCATTCAGACTGAACAACTATATATCTGCGTGTTGACCCGATATTTACATTATTGTCATTGATTGCTATATTAATTGTCAATTAATTACACTTTATCATACACTTGACTGTTGATATTGTATAAGACTGTTTTATGCATCATCAAATAATTTTCACGATATACTATACCTCTAATATCTTTGTCTTGAAATCGATAATAGAAACAATAGTAAAATCAATGACACTTTCAAACTCGGGGAAAAAATATAGCGATAATATTTTAAAACCAGAGATAAAATGTAAGACTAGTGACAACGACTCAATAGTTTCATCATGGAAGAAAGGGGGTCGATAGTTCGGGATGGTTAACTCATATAACAAGATGGACTATGGTCTAGGTCAAGAGCTTATTAAAAGACTTTGACTTCATATCTCAAATGATCTGTGTTTGAATGAAAAGACCATTTTCTTAGTAGCATTTGTGGGTTAGTTTACAATTGAACCTATTTATACTCTAGAGACCTCGAAAATTCTCGCCGACTTCCTTGACTTTTTTGGCGTTAATCTCATACAAGGTCTTACGATTTTGTGCAAACTTGTGTTTTTAGTATGACTCTCAAAATACTTATTAACTTCTTTCTAATGTAGGTTTGTTTTCGGTCAAATATTATTTTAGGGAATGGATGGCGAAATTTAAATTCACGATCTTCGAGTCCAAAAATGAAAAATCGTAATCATTAAATGAATCGATAACCTTGTTTGAGTGGACGAAAAGTTTATGTCATATGTGGACAACTTGAAGATTCCGTTGGTTTCTACGACTTTTACCACCTCTGTTTGGCCACTCAGAAATTTTGGCACAACTGAGAGTTTTCCCTATCCACGCGGTGCCATGAGTGCGTGAAAATTAGTTTCCTTCTAAGACAAGTCCTCATAAGTCATAAGTCCATCATTAAAAATAAGTGCATCATTAATTAAAAATATATGATATTACCTTATTTTTTTTTTTAATGGTCAAGGGTGTCTGGACTAATTTACACAAACTTCGATTAATTCTCTGTCTACTTTAGTCAAAGAGGTAGGTTATCCACGTCAGAATTAGAGTATTAATGAGGGATAAATTTCTCATGGTCTAACACCAAAAGATTACAACGATTCAAACTCAAAAGATCTGAATTTACCGCTCATCCCTTTTTATCACTTGATCTACCTCTTCGAATTAAATAAATATGTACTAGGAGTAACTCGTGCCTGAAAATACGGTACAATATGAATGATTTTAAGAGGGATGGTGGTGGCCGTTGAATGAGTCTATTTAAGGCCGTCGGATAAAGTGTTTCGTAATCTTATGCTATAGATTACCTTACCGTGTTTTATAGTATAGATTACTAGCTTCAAGTGTTCCTTATTTTTATGCTTAATCAAGAACCTACCCAGGAGAAAACCACTAGTTGTTAGTAACGTTTTCCTGAAAATAAAATTTGTGTAATTCGTGCTGATGTTAGTACCTTTTGATTAAGTCTAATCCATTGTTTTTTCTTTTGGCATACAACCGGATAAAAGATTCGAACCTAAGTTGTCCAAATGGTCATAGGTGACACTTTTTTTTGTTAGGATTAATTTTTTAATTTTAGAGCGAATTATACTTTGTACCTTAAAAAAATTTAAGATTCTCATTTTGTACCCTTAAAGATTAAATTTTATACATTTTACCTTAAATATATCAAAAGTGTTACAATGTGACCATTTTATTAGCTTTTCGTATGTTTTTCTGCCAGTGTCAATGAGTTGACTTTTGATGAAAAAAATAACGGAAGCTAACAGAAGGACGACATTGAAACACTTTTGATACATTGAGGGTATAATGTGAAAATTTTAATCTTTGAATGTATATAATGAGAATCTTAAAATCTTCTAGAGTACAAAGTGTGAAAAGAATAATTTTAATCTAAACTAATTTTTGAATAGCACAAAAGAATAATTAGGATGATTGAGTTTGGACTACTACTAGACCCATTTTTTTTGTACATAGAACCCAGTCCTAGCTTTTTGATTGTGTTATTCTGAATTTTGGAGAGGAATATTTGATTGAATATCTTGATGGCATATTGGGCAAAAAGTTTCCAATATATATCAAAGTTAGGCCTATCTCATCTATTTTTTTTTCAATGGTCAGGGTTGTTCAGGTCAGCTAATGCGCATATCAATTAATCATCTTCCTCGTACAGTCAAACACATGTCAGTCACGTTAGGATTAGGATATTCATGAGGAATTTGTTCAAAGAATTGACAAAATTCGAACTTCAAACGTTTAAATTTACAGTTCGACTCTATTATCACTTGACAAAATACATATATTTTTTTTCCTTCCTCCTTTATTGAACGCACAACGCTACGACCATGACATCACCACCACCAAAGACAAACACGCAAAAACCCACATGCATACACAAAACCATCTCTACCATTATAATCACATCCACACAGACTCATTCATAAGGACACAGGCACAACATGCACGCCCCATGGTACCATTACCACCATTGCAACCACTCAAACATTGACAACCCCCATGTGGTAGCATAATTATACTCGCTCATCTATATAATCTTAGAATTGATCCTCTTGGAAGATCCGAGAGGAATGAATGGTTTGTTACTGTTCTCTATCTTCTTTCTCATATTATCATTATAGGCGATTTAACTTTAGACAAGAAAGTAACAGAGAAATTGAAAGACATATAAGAGAGAGAAAAATTTGAGAAACGGGAGAGAGGATTTAAGAGATAGTAGATCTCAGTCATTAGAGGGGATACCATGAAGATAAGGAAAATGATTTGATGTTAAGCCTTGGTATATGACCTAGGCCTTTTATTTGGTAAGTCTGGACATTTGCTGACATCATCACTTTCGGTGATCATCTTTGACTTCCATCACAGCAGGAATATCGAATATCAACACCAACTTAGGGGGTTGATATCTAATTTCAGCTAACATTAGGATATCTCATCAATTAAGCAAAACTATTGTGGGTCTCACCGTAATTTTCCTTTTCTGCATTTTTACCTCTCCTAGTATGTAATAAATATTGAGTGTAAGAATTATACTGCGTAGTCGGTAACGTCCACTTATTTATGTAGAATTAGACTGTTATACTACGTGATAATATTAAGGTGGTGTAATTAGGGATATCAAAATATAACACAATTCGTTAACACGAATGAACACGACACGAAATTATAGGGTTCGTTTCTTCTTTAAGCTACTTATTTTATAAACGAGTGGACTCGACCCGACACGATTAATAAATAAATCGGGTATAAGTGAAGTCAATCAAAAAAAATATACGACACGACTCGTTTACATACCGGTTATACACAATTCATAGACGATACAAATTCGATATAACACGATTTGTTAGACACAAATTAATAAATAAATTTGATATGAAAAGAATATTTTTTGATATGAATCCACTAAAATCCGACACAAACTCGTCTCACCCGACACCAAGGCCTAAGTGTGACCGTTACACTTAATTTTTTTCATTTCTACGTGACAATGTTAATGCAGTGAAATTGTTACACCTATTATTTATTTCATAGTTTTGGATTAAACATTAACCCCCCAATAATGTGTAGTCAATAAACGCGTTTGAATCGCGTGACATTCTAATCTTTATCCAAGTGTGAAAAGGACAAAGGCGGCGTAGAATAGCCGTACCTCCCTTCACGGGGTAAAGTAAACCCAATAAAGAAAGAAAATGTAAAAAGAATAGGTCCTTAAGCTGCGCACCACCCACGCGTCTCTCTCTCTCTCTCTTAATTTCTCGAAAATCTCACAAAAATGGGATCAAAAGTCGTATCACTGAAATCGTAACGAACCTTCACCAAAATTCAACGAAAACTCCTCATATGATTTTGTCTCTATATACACCTTTTTGATTCTTTCGTTGATAATAAGCTTTTGATTGACCCTAGGGTTTCGTTTGGAACTGTGGACTTTTTTAGGGTTTCTAGACATTGAAGAGGAGGGAGTTAGGGTTTTGAATTGATCTGAGATTGCGATGTTGATGGCAGACGGTAGCTCCAACCTTTTATCCTTGGATGATTCATCGGCCAGTGACGATTATTCCAATGATCTCTACATCGATCTGGAGTCGTTGTGGAGCATTCTTGGAGAGAGTCCCGATCCTCCACAGGTTAATTTCGATTGTATTGTTTTGTTAATTTTTCGAAATTTTTGAAACAATTCTGATTCTTCAGTGTTATCAAGTGTATAATTGAGTTCAATTTGAGATCAAATTTGGAAAATTTGAAAATCAGCTGTAATCTGTAATTGGGCATGTTTTAGTGGTTGTGTGTGAAATTCTGTTGAATTTGCTTATTGGGAAAGTCTGTAGTGCCCAGTGGTGATAGTTTAGAAGTCTCTGTTTATACGATTGGTGGATGTATTTTCATGCCAGGTCAGAAACAATTTTTTTTAACATCTAAATTACATGATCTGGATATCTTATATTTATCATAGCTGCTAATCTTTATATGAATTTCTCCCCTATTGCCATGTTGTTTGTAGTTTCCACTTTCCATAGTTTGTTGAGGCAGTTTACGAGTTCTACATTTTTTTTTCACTTTCCATTGTTTGTAGAAGTAGCAGGAATAAGGGATATAGTAAGAGAGGATTGGCTTAGGTGGGTTGGATATGGTTATAAAATATGCACTATACCTATTGACATGGGTAGAGGGACAGAGAAGTTAACATTAAATGAGGCAGTAAAAAAGGATATGAATATGATCCTTGATAGAGCACAATTGAGATACAAAAGTGGATTGCACACCATAAATATTGGGAACTTTGTCGAGCTGTGTTGCTTGGATTACTCATATTTTATTGTAATTTTTGTTGACATCACTTGAATGTGATGAACCATGGTAGATAGAATTGCGGTAAAAAATGGTTTTTAGAGAATCTAAAGGGAGATGGGTCAGCTTCGATCATCTATATCTATACACACAAGATCCTCTAGGAGTATTGGACCAGACTGTTTTCTTTGCCAAGTTTTTTCTTCTTGATTATTGATTTATAAAAAACAATTTTAAGGCTGATACACTAGTTTCTGATTGCACTGTTAATGGGGTTTTGACATATTGCCACTGTATTTTCTGTTAAAAATGGTTCACTTGATGCACATGCTGAAGATGGAACTTGTTTTGCCCAAAATGGGAGAAGTTTTATACTTACTCGTTGTCAATCTTTTCATTATCTGGGCTACTGTATCTCTTACTTACGTCCTCCTTCCGTTCTCTCTGCCTTAATTCTTTTTCTCCTTTTAAAAGTGTACATCATCCCCACCCCTTCTCAATTGGTATTGTGTAACTGGTTACTTACTTTGTGAGTTTTTTATTTGCAGAGTAGGCCAGAGGATTCCTCATTAAGTAATGTGCCCCAAGGTGAGTCAGCTTCTAGTTTTGGCAATAATGAACACACGTGGTCTGATTTGGTAAAGTAATGCTTATAGCGTTCATGCTTTTTTATTACTTCTGAGATCTCTACTATCATCATCGCTAGTGCAAAAAGTGGAAAGTGGTTTCCTGGGTGAAATTTTTGGGATGTTCAGTGCTTAATTTTTATGTCTTTCTTCATTTCTTTGGAATGTTGATTAGGGTTGCCGAAGATGGAACGGGCACCTTCGTTTGGGGCTGAGTTACCAGGATCTGTTGCATTTTCACCTTCATTCAATCCAGATTCTTCATATTCTAGGATGGGGTTTTCGGATAATTCATTTCAGTCCACAGGGAACTATTTTGCAAAGCTGGAACCTCCATTGCAGATTGACTCTCCTGTGCATAGCTGTTCAGGGAGTCTTACTGACTGGATGCCGTCGGTTCCAGGATATGGCCATTTCAGTGCAGATAGGGATGTAGTTACTCAGAATTCCTTGCCTTTTAACCTAGATGACAGTAAAGACCTTCAATACAATACATCTGATGGTACTGACACATTTAGTTTTGCTGCTGGTGAGGCTAATCTTGTTTCCGCAAAAAGAGAGACTCTGGATTTTAGTTCCCTGAAAGGTGAGTCTGAATTTCAGTTCAGGTGTTTGGAAGCGAATACTTGCTATGAATATATGAGAACTGTCGGCAATATATGTGAACTGTTGGCTTATAGACGTGAGCGTCGGCATTATATTCTGCTTGTACTTAGTTTGCTGTAGGTTCTTGTTATTTGCATGTCTGCTTTATTTAATTTGTGAAGTTTGGATGGATGACTGACTGAGGTTTTCTGACATTTCAGATTCCCCCCACATCCCATTGATAGAGAAAATGGATGTGAATTATGAAAAGCATTGTGATTCAAGTGAATATAGTTTGAAAACGTCAGAAGCCAACATAGAGGAAGCTTCTTTCATGGATATTGGTATTCCTGATATTTTGTGTGGACCTGCTGATGAATACTCAAGTTTGCCATATTGTTCGAGTACAAATATGCCATATTGTTCGAGTACAGATGATTTGTTTGACTCTGGTTCCGTCAAACAATTTTTCCCCGATAGTTTTTATATTCAATCCATGTCTCCCACTGGTGAAACTATGATCAACATGAAACATGAAGGAGGGGAGATTTTAACTCAGAATGCAACCTTAAATAATGCCTTTGAGGCTCAGATTGGAAGAACAGGCGAACCTGTCATGGATGCTGAACGGACCGGTAGCTCTGATGCCAGGGTGCCTAAGGTCAAGTGTGAAGGTGGCTACTATATATCTCCAAATGGCAGTAATTTGTCCTATGGAACCAACGATATACTTACTATTGACAAACCATCAACAAATCCGCTGCCTCATACTCAAAATAAGGTTAGCACAAAGCAAACGGTTCGCATGAAGGACGAAAAGAATGATGAACTGGTTGCATTGCAGAGCATGGCACACCAATCCTTTGAAGGTGATGGCATGGTTTGTGGGATGTCTTCTGGCGTTGGTGATCGGCTGTCTGCTGATAGAGGCTTGAGGCAATCATTTTCTGGTGTTCCAACTTCCATGTCAAGTGAGAATCATGGGGTTATAAAGGATGAAAAAGATGTATTCCTTGCATCTAAGAGACATCGCCATTCTTGTTTCAGAGATGAAAGTGATTGTAGAAATCCCACTTTGGTTGCAGATGGTCATTGTCTGGATGTAAAGATCCCAGTGCAGCCCCATGTCCAGCCATCCACCTCAATTACAAAGCATCACCTAAAGGAAGAAAACCATAGTTCACTGACTCCACCTATGGGAATAGGTTCTCATCTTTTAGAAGTCGACCATCAAGTTCAGAATAATGCATTGGACTCCAGATCTCATGTTGATGATGATTCCGACATATGTATACTTGAAGATATGAGTGTTCCTGCTCGTGTAAGTCCCTCTCCAGTGAATGGGACATCCCTCGTGTCTTCACAGTGTGCTACATTTAGTAAGCCCCTTAATCACAAGGGAGTGGGAGGTCTGAGGCTTAGGACAGATGATGAGCGATTCATTTTTCGAGTTGCACTGCAGGTGAGCATTGGCAATTATTTTTGCTTATTCATTGCAGTTTAGCAGTGTACCATTGTTTTGATTCTTTGTTTATTCGTCTAAAACCTTATTATGTATTTGATCTCTCTCTCTCTCTCTCAACCCCAGAAGAAGAAAAGGAATTGAATGACATGTTGATCTTGTGATGACAGGGAAAAATATATAATGTGAATAGTTTGGAGATCTAAATAAAATTGACTTAGTAATGATGCACTAATTTGAGAAATTGTTCTTTGCCAGTTTTGCACACCTTGCCTATAGTTTGGAAATCTAAATGAAATTGACGAATTACTGATACACTAATTGAGAAATTGTTCTTTGTGAGTTGACATACCTTACTGTTTACACGTGCTCTGGAATTGTTACCAGTTGTGTCACAGATCTGAACAAGATAGTTACCTGTTCTTCAACAATGAATGTCCCTAAGGCATCAACTCAATCAAATGTTTTTCTTATTATTTTTTTTCCTGTATGTTCATTCATTTGACATTGAAGACACGGCACCAAATATTATTGCTTTTAGTCAGTATTGCCTTCTGAATCTGTACTGGAGCCAAAGCAGTAGTGGTAAAGTCGCATTGCCTTCATTTTTTTATCTTTTTCAGTTAATATTTTCCTGGTAATTATCTCATTCTTATTGTATGATACTGAACTTTTGATCGGATTCAATGGTGTTAGGATGCATAAAAAAAAGTTTGTAACACCCATTTGATGTGTAGCCTGTAATAAATACAGGGCAACAGTGGGAACTGGTAAAGTAGCACTGTTTTGATGTTTTTAAAGTTGTTATCAGTGGATATACCCTTGGTGCTTAGTCTTCTAATCTATATTGGATTCTTTGGGATTGGCTTGTGGGTAGATTTTTGACATGAAACCCTTTTTTGACACGTATATTTATGCTCTAACAAGAAACTTGGCTACAATGTACTTGAAAAGTATTCTAAGCTACAAGTGTATTTGTGCTCTCTGTTCCAGTACTCAGACAATTTTTGCATTCTTCATTCTTTTTCTCAGTATCATCGTTTGAAATGTATGCACAAGTCAAATATTGATCGATGTTTCTCAAATTTAGTGATTCCACTTCAGAAAAAAATACGTGGAACAAAATAGTTGGGTCTAGGGATGTTGTGTAAGAAACGTGTCAAATGTGACCCATATGGCGTGTTTGCTGATCACATACATAATCATGCTCTCTGGATATTTGATGTATGCAACCGTGATTTCTTGCACTGATCTGGAGAAGGTTTTTTTACATCTGTCAAGTGGTACAGCCTTTCTCTGGTAACTGAATGTTTATAATACTGAGGTTGTGACATGCATTGTAGGATCTTTCGCAGCCAAAATCAGAAGCTACCCCACCAGATGGTGTTTTGGCTGTTTCTCTTCTGAGACACCAGGTTTGCAGTTTTTTTTTTGGTTTATGTTTGAGATTTTTTTTTTCAAATTTTCCTGAGGCAGTTAAGTAAAGACTAACAACAATACTGATACAAGAGGCCTCTGTTTAAGATCTTATGCTAGAAAAATGATTTAAACCATTGCAAACAATGAAACTTTCTGTATTGGGCGTCTCAATCAAAATGGTCAATTGGCAAGTAGAATTTGGTTTAATGGCTGTGGTGCTTTGGTCTATGATATTGTATATGTATCGGGTGGAAAGAGCCTCAGGAATTCAGAATGTCTAAGGGTTATTGAAGTGTAACAATTTTCCAGATTAACTGGTTTGGCATGTTGACATCCTATATGGAGTCCTTAGGGGCAAGGATCAAAATTCCGTTTTCATGCATCGTTTTGATTACATAGGAAACAGAAACGTTTCGACGAATTTTGGAAACGTTTCGACCTGTTTTGGAAACAGAATGAAAAAAAATAATTTAAGAATTATTTTTTTAAAACATTGGTCGAAATATACCAAAAAATCTTGAAATACTTGAAAATATTCCGAAACAATTGTGCAAATTCATTAAAACATTATGAAACACCTCGAAGTATTAGAATTTCGATTCCATCATTGATTTGCTTCAGTTCCTTGAAACGGAAACGTTTCGACCGTTTCGAAACGAAATTTTGATCCTTGCTTAGGGATACCTTGTGCATATACTTCAAGTGTGGCATTTGGAAACATAAATGTTTTTTTTTTTTGTGTGTGTAGCAGAGTTTCGTAGTTTACTATATTTGTGGGTTGCTTGTTGTTTCTTTTTTGGGAGGCCTGCCAGTGGGTGGTGGAAGTGGTGTTGCTTGTGTGCTGCCTGCTGACATTTGTTGATTCTATGGGCAGCGAATTGCTTTATCATGGATGGTCCATAAGGAGACAGTCAGCTTACATTGTTCTGGAGGGATTCTTGCAGATGATCAGGTAAATTTTGTGGGGTTTTATATAATCTGATATTTCCCTGATGCTACTTGATGAACATTGGTCAAGGAACTGAACTTTGGGGTTTGTACAATCACGCTGGCAGGGACTGGGAAAAACTATATCAACTATTGCGCTTATATTAAAGGAAAGGTCTCCATCCTCTAAACTGTGTAGTACAACGGATACAAAACAAACTGAGATGGAGACGCTAAATCTGGATGAGGATGAGGATGAACCTAAGCTTGATGGATTGAAGCAAGATGCCCAATCTTTTCAAGTTAATGGAAGTACAATCGATTGTAGGAGCACTTCTGTGCTAGGAAAAGGTAGGCCAGCTGCTGGTACCCTTGTTGTTTGTCCTACTAGTGTCCTTCGGCAATGGTACGAGGAGCTGGGTAATAAGGTAACCAGCAAAGCAAATCTATCTGTTCTACTATATCATGGTGGCAACAGAACGAAGGATCCATTTGAGCTGGCTAAATATGATGTTGTACTTACGACATATTCTATCGTAAGCATGGAGGTACCAAAGCAGCCTCTTGTTGATGAAGATGATGATGAGACCGGAAAGCAAGGTCAATTTCCACCTATGGGATTTTCATCCAGTAAAAAAAGGAAATATCCTCCTAGCTGTGATAAAAGATCTTTGAAGGGTAAGAAAGGAATTGATAATGATTTGCTTGAATCTACTGCTCGACCTCTTGCCAGGGTTGGATGGTTTAGGGTTGTACTGGATGAGGCTCAAAGCATAAAGAATCACCGAACTCAAGTAGCTAGGGCTTGTTGGGGTCTCCGTGCTAAGCGTAGATGGTGCTTGTCTGGAACTCCCATCCAGAATGCAGTTGATGATCTTTATAGCTATTTCAGGTTTCTGAGATACGACCCATACGCTGTATATAAGTCATTCTGCTCTACTATAAAGGTCCCGATTCATAAGAATCCAACAAATGGGTACAGAAAGCTACAGGCTGTCTTGAAGACAATAATGCTACGTCGAACTAAAGGTGATACAATAGGGAAGATTTGCGCACATGTATCATTGCTGCATTTTGATGAACACCTGTCCAAAGTTCAAATTGTTAGATTTTTGTTTGGTTTTCATATCGTCCTTGAGTTCTCTGAAGGATCTGCTAATGCATTGAATATATCTTGGAGCTAATTGTTTATGAGACTTTTCTTGTTTCTCATCCCTTGAAAATTTGAGATGCTTCTCTGTTGTCTTCCATAATTTATAATTGCTGGAAATGTTGACTTCAACCATCTATCGAGGCTTCGGGTTTGGCTGGGAATGTCTTGTCCTTGGATTTATGAGGTCATTTTTCTTTTCCTATTGAAACATTGGGAACCTTGACGTCACTGAATAATCTTTGTAGAGGTTGTGGAGACCTCAATTTCTCTTTCCTGGGCAATTTTCTGAGGTTTCCTGTAAATAGTGTATTGTGGATCAATGTGGCTGCAGTGATTTTCTGTTGTATGCCATAAATTGCTTTTTTCTTTTTTCATGTGACGTATTTTAGAAGGAAACATCTCTAATGGATAGCATTGGCTTATGCTGTCACCGAGGAATACTCTATGGTGGGTAACCACATGTAAAGTCCTCCTTACTATATTACTTCTAAAATTTGTTATGTGGTTAGAATAAGTTACACTACTAAAAATGTCAAAGGTTAGTTATCAAAAAAATGAAAAAAACATGAGTATGGTGCATTTCTTTAGCAATTGAGCCTTGTTTAGGGCCCAGTTCTATTCCAATGAGATCAATGTGAATAAGGTATTGTGTTATGCCTTTCACATAATGTTGAGATGTGTCTTCTGCAAGCAGTACTCTTTGTTTAGGAATTGTGATGATGTTTCAGGGTCTAGCATGTCCTATTTTAAATATACTTGGAAGAAGCGTTCATGTGTTGTTTGTGAAATTGGTATTTTGTTAGTTTGACATGGTATCACCTGCTGAAACTTGTCTGGTAGGTTTGAATGCTTATTGTTCGTTCTTCTGATTTTTCCAATTTGATGGCTATTATATTGTCTATAGAACTGCATGTAGCACTACATCTACAGGGACTTATGGTTATTTGGTGGTAAATGTTTGCTCTAGGCACACTGCTCGATGGGGAACCAATCATTAACCTACCACCCAAAACGATAGAGTTGAAAAAAGTGGATTTTACAAAGGAGGAGAGGGACTTCTATTGTAGGCTAGAGGCTGATTCACGTGCTCAGTTTGCAGTATGTTTTTTTTTTTTCCCCGATTTGAAATAATCTCTATTATGATGTTGCGTTTAATTTTTTAATTTTTATTTGTGGCTCAACAATTCTCTTCATTTTAACCTCTAGATTGGTTCATTGTGTTAGGAATATGCAGCTGCTGGCACTGTCAAACAAAACTATGTCAATATTCTACTGATGCTTCTGCGCCTTCGACAAGCTTGTGATCACCCTCTTCTTGTTGGAGGGAGCAATTCCAACTCAGGGTGGAGATCCTCTGTTGAGGTGGCAAAGAAACTTACTCAGGAAAAACAAGTTTGTCTTTTGAATTGTTTGGAAGCGTCTTTGGCAATTTGCGGCATTTGCAATGTATGTTGTTTTTGTTGTCCTTTTCCTTCAATCATCTGTTTGTTGATATATAAGCAAAAAATACCAAATGGTTTGAAGGCACTAAACTGTACATTCCAGCTTTACATAAGTCTGATTTGGATGACATTTGGCTTTTGTCATACATGTTCTCACTTGGTTGTTTAAGATACTCTTTTAAATTTGCTTAGATGTGTGGCTGTCTTTTGGTGTTCATTTGTGTGTGCTTTTTCTTACATGCTTTTAGAGAATCTGGTTTTTTTTATTCTCCTTGGAGAAAAGGGAAAGTGGGGAGGTGTTAGGTGGGTTTATATGTTTGAAGTATGCAAGCTCAGTGTAACAGACCATGGTTGGTTTTTGAACTTTTTTATTTTGTGGAGTGTTTCTTCCGCATCTATACGACATCGTGAGGATATTTTTTACATAGTTGTAGTTATATACTATAAATTGTTGGAAATAGGGAAAGATAATATCATGCAGGGTCTTTTTAGTTTAATGTGTTCTGAAATTAAGTCTTTTGATCCCATTGGCTGTAGTGTCTCTGACTGTTGGTATCATGACCAGCTGCTGATTAGAGTAGGTATTATGAGTAGAACATTCGAGATATGATCAGCCCATACCGTGCATGATTTTGTGTCCTTTGTGGATCCACCAGTAGGGGTGTGCAACTATCCAAAAATCCGACGCCAACACCGACTCCAACTCTGGACTGATTATGCCTCCGTCGGAGTGAAGTGCCAAATTTCGATCGGAGACGGTGTCCAAAACGTATTCCAAAAAATATCCAACTCCGATTTTGACTTTTTTTCAATAATTTTATTATATATATTATATCAAAACCCTAATCGCTTTTGGACCACGCCTCCATCAAGCACCAGACCATGCCTCTCTCACACACACACACACACTCTCTCTCTCTCTCTCCCTCTCATCTCTGTCGTCTAGAGTGGAGTTTGAAGTCGTCGACGATGAACCATGAACAGAGGAGTCAGTGGAACTTTCTGATAAGCCCCTTCTCTATCTCACTCTCTGTTTTTCTCTCACAGTCATACTCTCTCTCGTCTCTCACAGTCTCTCTCTTTTTCTTTCTCTTTCTCTCACCCTCTCTCGTTCTTCTCTTATGTTAGCCGAAAGTGGAACCCTAAATCCCCAAATTTTGAGAGATTATTTGACCCTAGTATATTTCAGAGACCTAGTATATTTTTGACCCTAAATCCCCAAATTTGAGAGATTATTTTTGACCCTAGTATATTTCAGAGATCTAGTATATTTTTTGACCCTAAGTTGCCAAATTTTTTTTAAAAAAACTATCCCAGTAAAAATTTGCCCAATTTTGGCCCAAATACAAAACTTTGGTTCGACTCTGCCAATCGGAATCGGAGTGGAGGTGGAGTCGGAGGCAAAAAATCAATCCAACAAGAGTCGGAGTTCATGGTTCCGACTCCGTTGGAATCGGTGCCCGCCCCTACCACCAGTTATCTATGATATAGGGATCTCCATCACCAGTATTTAGTAGAAAGTTGTTAGAGACTGGTTTTTTTAGTTTAGATATATGTAAGATGTTGATGCTGAAACTTGTTTGGTTTTTCTTTTCTTTTTTTGGAAAGATCCCTGGGGGGGGTAGTGGGTGGGTTAAGGTAGCCTGTGAAATGAAAAAGATTTCCATGAGTTAATGGAGATGCCCACAAGTAGTTAGTTGAACTTTTTTTTTCTTGTCTGTTGTCTTGTGTGTTTCTTTTGTTTGCATTCGGCCATTGCTTTTTCCTTTGTGTTGTTCAAAAGTGTCTTCGTGCCCTTTTATAGAGAATAATGAGTATCTCCAGCTATCATGAGAGCTGCACCATCTGATAATACAGCTATATCTCCTCCCTGCTTGCAGTCTTTTCATTCCAATGCTGACTGGAACATAGATTTTGACTATGTCAGTATATAATTGTAAGCAGGATTTTTACAATGCTGGTGTATCAACGCGGATATGCATAGTAACTAGGTGGTGGGGCATGCCTCTTCCAAACAGGAATGGTACTTCTTTAAGATATACCACCAGAAGCATGCTGGTCCTGATATTGACTTGTATCAATGCCAAATTAGCTGCTGTATCAGTTATTGCAGGCTGAGAAAAGCATGGATGGAAGTTTTGGTGCCTTTCTCCACTGAAACTTTTAGATAGATAGGTTTTAATTCTTCTCGTTGGGACTATTGCATGTCTCTCAGGGAAAAGCAAGCCCGCTTCTTAGAATAGGACGGGCTTGTTGCTTTGAGTTGTTCTCAGGGGAGGCGACTCTTGTTCTTCTTTCCTAGGATACATCTGAAGGGAAATTAGCATTAAGGAAACAATAATCCATTTTAGATGAAAACTCCGAATAGTGGCTTGATCAGTATTCATGTTTCATGGTGGAAGATGACTATAGAAGTTGCATCTTTCAAAGGCTATTGTTTTAATGTTTCTATATGGGAGTGATGTTTGGGAGAATCTTGCATTTTGTCCATAACGATAAATACTTTTTAAGTCTTACTGACTTTGAAATTACAAACATCTTTGTTATTGCAAAGAAACATATTGGTATTAGGTTTACTCATATTATCCTAAAGAAGTTTGGAGTACTGAGGTTTTTGTTTTTTGACATGTATCTGTTCGATGTCTTTGTAGGATCCACCTGAAGATGCTGTTGTAACAAGCTGTGGGCATGTCTTTTGCAATCAGTGCATATCTGAACATCTAACAGGTGATGACCACCAGTGCCCCACTAGAAACTGCAAAGCTCAAATCAGTGTATCTTTGGTATTTTCACGAGCCTCGCTGAGAAGTTCTCTATCTGAAAATACTGCCGACAGTTGTGGTTCTGAACTAGCTGAGACACCTGAGCCTAGTGCTTTGGGTTGCTTACTTGATTCATCCAAAATTAAAGCTGCTCTTGAGGTATTGCAGTCTTTGTCTAAACCACAGGCTTGTGCATCAAGAACGAGTTCTTCGACATCTATTGATGAAGGTGCCAGTTCGGAAATTTCATCTGATCCTCTTTCGGTGGGATTGCAAAGGGATATGCCTGATAACAGAAGTTTGGATTTCGATAGATCTTCAAATGATACGGTTCCAATGATGGGAGAGAAAGCAATTGTGTTCTCTCAGTGGACAAGGATGCTTGATTTGCTTGAAGCATGTCTTAAAAATTCTTCCATAAAGTACAGAAGGCTTGATGGAACAATGTCTGTTGTTGCCAGAGATAAAGCTGTGAAAGATTTCAACACGCTCCCAGAGGTTTGTGCGATTATTAGCATCTCTTGAGAATGTATTTCAGTACCTGTTTCTTCTATTATTCTGATTTTGAAAGTTTGTTGTAGGTATCTGTTATGATTATGTCTTTGAAAGCGGCAAGCCTTGGATTGAACATGGTTGCAGCTTGTCATGTCCTCCTCCTGGACCTCTGGTGGAACCCTACAACTGAAGATCAAGCAATTGACAGAGCACATCGGATTGGTCAAACACGTCCCGTTACAGTTTTGAGGTTGACAGTGAAAGATACAGTTGAAGATCGCATTTTGGCTCTTCAGGTAGTAGTTTGTGTTTTAATTTTGGAACCTTATCCTTTTCATTTGTTAATGTTGAATTTACTAATTTTCATCATTCACTGTGTAGTACAGAGCGACAGACATGCTTACTGTATGCCACATTGTATATGTTGCATTAATATCCTTTTTCTTTTATTTTTCCCGTGTTTGTTTTGATTAGAAAATATCTGCAATTCATTGTTAATGGAAGAAAATATCTGCAATTCATTGAGGATTTGTGTCCTTGTGTTATCACTTGTTTATGTACTTATTTCTCGTTTGAACATGATGAAATGCCGAACTGGGTAGTGGCGCCCTCAAGTATGTTATTCTGTTTCGACACAAATTGTATGACCATAATTCGAGTACTATATACCTCGACACAAGACATCCTTGCAATTTAATAAAAGTTCTTAATGTAGGTTTGTCTATCCAAAAGAGACGCTGAAATGCTAACATGAAATGTTTTGTTTTTTCACAGCAAAAGAAGAGAGAGATGGTTGCATCTGCATTTGGAGAAGATGAGACGGGCAGTCGTCAGACTCGCCTTACTGTGGACGACTTAAAATACCTTTTTATGGCTTAGTTTGGTTTTCTTTTATGGGTCGACTAAAGTTACTGAAACCTAGTGGGCCTTGGATGCTCTTTATCAAATTCGTCGTGACCACCAGCACCAGCACCAGCACCAGCACCAAGTTATCATCTTAACAGTTGAAGCTTTGTCTGAGAGTAGATGGTTAGGAGTAACAGGAAAAGAGGATCTCTCAATTTACAGGATGATCATGAGTTTTTTTCTTAAAAAAGAATCCAAACACAATCCATTTTTTTGGACAATTAATTACTCTTTGTATAGGAATCTGGGAAGTCTAGTTGCTTACAGAAAAGGGTAGATAGGAAGTCCATGGAGATTCTTTCATTTGGAGTGTAAATGATAGAGTTTGTTTTTTTTTTTTTTTTGCTCTGTTTTTTCTTCATTGTAATTTTTATCCCCTTTTGTGGGCAGATACATTAGACGCTACTTTGATTGGTCAATATGATTATGTTTTTTGTGTAACGATAGCATTAGAAATTAAGGGTAAATTATCTATTATTTCTGTGGTTTTAAAGCTGTATGGTTACCTTGACGAATTTAAAATCTGATCAACCTTGTGGGTTTTTGTTATTAAAGACGAGCTGTAAATTTGTCTTGTGTTTGAGTCTTGGTAATTCTTTGAGTTTAGGCGTGGATGACTTGTCGTTAACTGGACCAGAGATGAAATTAGTTGAGGTTCTAACAACTAGTCTTCCATGAATGGTATAAGATGTTGAATTCAATACCAATATTATTTACCATAATTTGGGGCAAACAATGCAACTTTGGTTTCTTCATAAAAAGAGCTGTAATACTATACTCTCCAGTGAACGAGACCAGAAATCAATCACATGTAACAGACTTAGTTCATTATTTTCTCAGCATCTCTTATTCAACGAAATGCAATACATCACGGCGAATAGTTTCCATATTCTCTTCAGTTTATCGAACAGCAAAGAATGCATCATCTCTTTATACAACAAAATTTGCAAGAAATGTGAGAATTTCAGGAATTGGTCATCTGGGTCTGAATTTATCTGAGATTTTACTCATGGGTCCGATCAAAATTGCAACATTGAACAATGTAGGGATCTTGAAATGGATCACTAGGCAAATTGCACCACCCAGTGACTCGCCGGACAAGAATTTAGGGAGGTTTTGGAATTGAGGATTTTGGGTATGAATTGAATTGGAGAATGAAAGACAATCTTCAACAAGAAGGTCAATATTGGGAACATAGGCCTTGAAAACTTGGGATTGGCCATGTTGAGCTTGGGGTGCCCTGAAAAGTCCAACTGAGGTCGGTGCCATAGCCGTGCACCATAAAGATGAGGCGACGTGGAGGGGTTGCCATGATCTGGTGAAGATGGATAGGCCTCTGGGTGAGGTGTAGAAAGACCAGTTAAATTCTCCCTAATACATTTTTTCTTATAATCTTTGTAAACTCAAGTGATGCACAATATATATAAATATAAATAGGTCTGATACGCATTAATGATGAATGATTTATGAAGAGAAATAAAAGAAAAAAGTTTTGGAGGGGATGTATCCATAAAGACTTGATGAATTTGATGTTTTGTTGGTTGAAGTAGTCCTTCTCTGGTGTTTTTCCCCTGTTATAGAACTGGGTTTGGAGGGGTTGGTTTTGTTCTTCCTCACATTCTTCAGAGAGGGATTTAGGGTGGTTTGGAAAAGGGGTCAGTTAGTGGTGTTGGTTTCTGGTTATTCAGTAGTGAATTTTTCTAAACAGAGTTTGGGGGCTCTTGATTTCATTTGGAATCAGTTGTGGGTCAGTGACTCAGTGGGTACTGAGGTGCTTTTGGTCTCTGGGCTTCTAAGGTTGACTAGAAAATCAACAAGATTTGTGCTACAAGCTGCCTTTTGATTGGCCCCTGGATGGTGTCCTCTGCCAAGTCCCTTATTAACCTTCTTTGGACACTGGACTTGGCAATGGAAGGTAACCTTTTTTTGCTTGATGACTAGTTTATGGCAGTTTTTTTCCCATTAATTGAATATTGTTCTGATTGTTAATCTTTGGAATTGGGCATTATCATTATGAACTAGTTGGACATTTGAAGGGACAGATTCTAGGTTTGGGTATAATCTGAGTCAATATTTTCTCATAAAGTATGATTATGTCAATATATATGTAGTTTCAGACTTTCAGCACTCTTTTAAATGACACCACCAGTGCTGTATCAGTCCGCATATTGCCAGAAAATCATAGTAGGAATGTCGTATAAGACTATGGTACCTTCAAAAAATAATCTCCGAAGCATCACAAAATTGATTAGGAGGTATAGATATTGGTTTGATGCGTTTTTAGCCATTGATTGTGAAAAATGATGAAGTAAAGTAAGAAACTTAGACATGTGTTACGTTTAATTTTCAGTACTAGTTGGACCCCATGCAATGTCTATAGACTCCTGGGATTTCTGCTACCACTATTACCATCATTGCTGCATTGTTTACATTTATTGGAGTATCTTGCAATGATATCATTTTCCCTTATCCTTCTACTCTTTCAAAACCTGTATTTCTCAAGTGATGGTCCTGTGTACCAGCAAATTAGAATTTTTTAAAACAGTTTTGGATGATTTGATTTGACATCTTTTTCTCTGTATCACATAGTGGGCAATACCTTAGAAGATTACCATGCTAATTATTGCATATGTTAGCATGGTAATCTTCTAAGATAAGGGATAAAATAGTAAACCTCCCTCTTCAAGCTCTAAAGAAAAAGACAAATTCCTTTTTTTTTTCCAGTACAGTGGAAAAGAAAAAATAGAAAAAGGGAACCGTTTTTCTTGATGAGAAAGTAAGAAAATGAATAAAGTGAAAATCCCTTCTAGAAAAAGAACAAAAAAAGGGGAATGTTGGTTTATTTGGGGGAAGTAGTAGAACAGAGTAAAGGAGGCATTGAACTCACACTAATACCTACCCATTAGGAAGGATTCAACTAGAGGATGTTACCTCCCTGTCTTCAAAAGTTCAACCAAGAAGTATTTATTTAATTATTGTAACAGCATGCTTATCAGGAATTGAGGGCTGGTAGATCAATATAATATGGGAGAATTTTAAGCAATGTTGGGTAGGTCATATGAGATTACATGGACTCCATGGTGTTTTGCTTAGTGGGAGTTAGATAGTGTTTTGTGCTGGTCTGATTTTGTCTTACTGGTTCCTAGGTGGATTTACATTGGTTTTGCCAACAGGAAGTGGTCAATATAGGTGGCCAGCACTTTTTCTTGGGAATCAATAGTTAAAAACCATAGCAAATACAATTGGCAGATGGTATAAGAAAAACATTAGGGCAGAGCATGCATTGCCAAACTATCCCTTTTATGTGGACAGAGTCTTGGAAAAGGTGGCCAAATCAAATGAGAAATTAGGACATCCTGCATTTGATATGGTTCATTTTCAAAAAGGGTACTAGAGCACCAGAAGCCTTAAGAGTAAGTTGAATCCAATTGGTTGCATATGCGACTTGGCTGATTTGGAAACAACCTTCTTTGTTACCAGGACATTAAGGACACCTTTGATTTATTATTTCTGAGTCACCTATGGGATGTGCTTGTAACTTTAGCCATTTTAAACGAATCGATCTTCCATGTTACTGTGACATTGACAGAAACCTAAAAGTCGAAAACTTGAGGATTCTATAGGCTTGCAAAGTATTTAGATTTTGATAATAGGACAGCTCCTTTTTTTTTTTTGGTTGCTATTGAAGACAGAACAGTGCTCCACATTACACCCAGTCTCCCTCTGAAGTCCTCATGTCATCATGAGTTTGATAACTATCATAGTTAAGCCTACTCCAATAGCATCATACCTCCCATAAAAAGGAACAGTGATGTAAAGTCTTGTGCTCTTTATCTTAACTTTTTAGGGTCATACTTTGATAATTGAACACTTGGAAATTAAGAAGAATGACAATCCAATTTCTTATCCATGCAAAACTTGGAGCAAAGTTTGTCACACTAAATGCTAAAAACTTTTCTCAACTTTCAGAATAGTCACATAACTACTCCATTAGGAGCACTGGTACCACTCATCCAAAGTAGCCCTGAAAAGCACTACATGTACACAAGGGATTGGAGGATAGATCATTGACTTGAGCACTTCTTATCGTTCATATATCTTAATAACCTTTTGAGGAAGCACTTTGTTTGCGTTTGACCAGACAGACAAGCTGTCACTTAACCAGAGACCAAACACACTCTCTCCTCATCTAGACGTTATGGATGCGGTACTAGTTGGAGTTGATGATCTTATCTTCATCCCAACTTTTTTGGTGCCGAAAGGACCCCTCTCCCCCACCCAAAAAAAAAAAAGAAAAAAAAGAAAAATCAAATGCATTGTGTGGTATTTGGAAATCATTGAAGACAAGGAAACCAAATGCCTAAAATGGGAGACCCATCTCTAACCGTTTTCTTTTCTTTTAGGGATCCTAACAAAGCTTTATCTTGTTTTTCAATAAGAGTAGAGAATTTAATCATCTAGAGTTTGAATGCACAATGTTGCATCTAGCCATCTCTTCATGAAAGCATATTCAACTTTTTCAGCCCACGAAAGAAAATTTCGTTAGACTCCCAAGCTGAGCTTTGTGGTTTAACCCTACAAATAAGAAATTATGATCATCAACACATGAATATGTAAGGGGAATCAGATTACACTTGTGACAGAATTTCATTCTTAGAGTCTTCCATTACTTTTAGAAAACCTGTTTTTGTTAAGGCTATCGATTGAAATGGTCTTGACGTGCCTGACATGTCTGCATAAGTTTGGTCAATCAGGGATCGAGATGATAAAATGGGGGTTCCTGCATAAGCATGAGCATGCCACGATTATCTAATCAACATTGTGATCGAAGGAACATGACTTATTGTAAAGATTTACTCGAAGGTGTACGAGATGCAAGTTTTACATCAAGTGTAGGTTCTATGAACGTCAGTCCTACATACATATCTACATTTCGTTTGTTGACTCTCTTTGAAGGAAGCTCGTTGCCATGGTCAATGCTACCAGAAACTCGCCCATTGCTGCCTTTTTTTTTTTTTGCGTAGTTGACCAATGAAGGGATAAACCATAGATGGCTTATCAATTCTAGAAGTTGCCTATTTGATGTGTCATCTCCTAACTTCGGAAACTGTGGAATTTGTCTACACAACTGTGCTCTTTGCTAGCAAAATTTATCCATATAATATGAAATATTATTGAGGAATAATTGTCCATAGCTTCTAATAAGATAGGTTTCTGATTTACCATCTATGAATACATTTGACGGGGGGATCATTTTGACTTTGAGTTGCTTGGAGTTTGCGACTAGAAGATGTGAAAGAACAATTAGAGTTAAAGTAAAAGATCGCTCCAGAAAAAATATAATCATGTTGGAGGTATTATGATATTGGGATTTACTACGCATAGTAGACGTGGATTGCTTTATGTTTTATACCAGGGGGTTGTCATAGATGAACCTCTTTTTGTCTTTGGCAGCCGATATCATAAGAAATAAGTTTTTGCTTTGGAAGATGAGTTTATATAATGGTTTTTCAACATTTTCTTAACTGTGAATATACAGGATTGCTCTTGCCTAACACTTGGTGTAATAAGGGTGGTATAACATAACACCTCTAGGGGGTAGGTGTCAGATCCTTCACTGATGTATCTACATAGGTTAAAGCATCATAACTTGATTTCATAACCCGAAAGTTCTGTGATGTATTAGCAGTTGCATTATTATGTCTCTATGTGTAGAGATCCTTTTATTTAGTTCAACTAAACTTCTGTGGAAGTAATTGCTGTTTCATTTCTTTTTTGATATTAATCAGCCTTTAAATCCCAAGTCTCTAGCATCTGATGTTTGTAGGAAAAATCTAATGTGTGAAACCTTTAGTGGAAGCCAGATGGTTCAATTAACAGTTAGATAGTTGTTGATTATCATTCATTTGACACTATCATCCCTTATAAGGAACTAAGGATGATGATGAATCTACTAGTGGTGTTTCCTTCAGAGCAACTGCCTCAAAAGTAAATATGAGTAACAAGGTCATGCAGTACACGTGGGCATTCACTGCACGTCGTTAAACACACTAGTTAGAAATTAATAACTTCGATAACCAAAATCCTAATAAGCCTTGCACAGATTTGCACTTTTCTTTCTTTACACTGACTGAATCTGAGTGGCTGTGAATCAGCATAAAAGGGAATGGCGTCATACACTAGGCCTGGGGCAGGAGGCATATGTGGGAGACCCCGGGATGGGGATTGGGGACCATATTATGATGAAAAAAGAATGATGCTTATTCAAGCTCAATGCTTTCATATATAATCCTAGCTTTTGACTGGAATATTTTCTGCATATGTGGTGGAGGAAGAAATACTTCCATCTTTACATAATGTATGTTAAACATCTTGGATATTCTGAACACATTAAGGATTACTAACCATGCCTAGTGTAACCAATCAACATGACTGTGAATACTTGAACTGTTGCAAACTATTGTTATAAACAAAAATCATCTCCACAAAATCTTATGCTATAATTTGTTCATCCATTTGCTAGTGGATTCCTCTCTAAGTTTTGAAGAGAACTTTTTCACAGCATACAATAGCAAAAAGTTATGTGAAAACTTGTCCTAATAAGCCTCTCTAAGTTATGCTATTACTTGGTGGATGTATGATGATAAACTACAATAGCAAAAAGCTATGTGAAAACCCTTCAAAGCAACAGAATCTACAGAGATAATCATGAACAAATCGGATTAGCATATATCCTGAATGGGCAATTGCCAAAAAGACTCAATAATATAATTATCAAATAATAAAAAGATGATTTCCATCTCATTATTCAACTACACATGGTGGAATCCAAGTCATGTTTCAACCAACAACATGGTTGTTATCATCCTTTCTTTTCATCACATTGACTTCAAATCTAAGAGTCACAAACCACAAGGTTCGCCACAAAAATCCTTCGTTCTTCTCTATGATGATGAGATTCGGAAAAAGAGTCTACCCATTTTTTGTATCTTGTCAAAGGCTCCACCAATTTGGAATATATACCACAATGTCTTTTCATCTGAAACTAAATGTAAAGTGACTAGCGGGAACATATAGCCACATGCAGCGAAATGGTTATTTAGTTTTCCTTTCTGTATATTCATCTCGACATTGACTCTATCAAACTAGATTTGATGAAAGTGATTGTTAAACAACCATTTTCTCCAAAAGTTCAAGTTATTGGAAGGGGTTTAATTTAAGTATTTATACTTCAACATACTCTCTCACGCGCAAACTAGATTTTGGGCCTAGCTGTTAGGAAATTTGCACAAAATTCCTAAACCTGTGAGGAACAAAAATAGAGAAAACACACGTAAAAATAAAAAACAATCACACACAAAATACAGTATTTACATGGTTCGGCAATTTGCCTACGTCCACGAAGCTGCAGAAATTTCACTATTGAGAAGAAGGAATACACAGGGCGGCTGTACAGTACCGATACAACCCTAATCACCAAAATAACAGTTTTTATATATCCTGCGCACCGGGCTACAAAACAAGCCCAAAAGAAATTTTTTATCGGCCCAAGCCTCTGCTCCATGGACTAAGCCTTAGAAAATTTTCCATTAAAAACCACGCAACATTATTTCGGGTCGGGTCATCATCCGGATCAATACAAACTAGACTCCACAGAAAAATCCAACACTAGCACGTGAAAATCTTTTAATAATTAGGAGACGATAAGACTCAGATACAATACCTCCTACTCTTATATCAGGTTAAACAATCATCTACTCAAAAAGTTCAAGCTGTTGAAGATGGTGTAATTTAAATAATAAATCACTTAGAATAGTGAGGTCATAGCCCCACAATAGATTGGTAGTATGGGATTTACTGACATCTACAATAGATTGGTAGTATTGACTGTGATCCAACAACCCATTCGAAAATTGGAGGCTCCACTCGCCCATGCTCATGCAAAACTCATGGAGCCTGCCTAAAATCTACGTCAGATGCCATACAGTTGCCGACCTAATTAAAAAACATTGACAATTGACGATTAGGACACTTTACTATTATCTAGATGAGAAATCACCTCTTGATCATGGATTAGTGGATTTTAAATATCCCAAACAAGTATATATATACAGGTGGGTCTTTGTGTTCTTCATCCTTTAATGCAAAAGCTGTCTGCAAGTTGGTGTTTTTGTTCCCTAATGGATATTATATTAAAGATGATGCTTTTCCTCTTCCTAGCTCTAAATATCTTATCATCGACGGAGCCTGTTCTGGGTGCAAGACACGGACAATTGCCTCGTGAGAAAAAGTTGAACTCAGGTGGAACTGAGGATCTTGTGATGAACTTGCCTGGCCAGCCCAAAGTAGATTTCCGGCACTATGCTGGGTACATTAAAGTGAATGAAAAGAATGGAAGAGCCCTGTTCTATTGGTTTTATGAGTCTTCGACTCTTCCTGGTGAGAAACCTCTGGTGCTGTGGCTTAATGGAGGTAACACTCAGCTCAACTCAACAAAGCCTTAATCTCAATTATTTGGGTCGGCTCTATAAATCTTGTTTCTTTAGAATGTATGTAAGAATAATGTGTAGCATATCTGGTACAACATTTTTGTTTGTTTTAGCCATGGGATTGAATGACAATAAACACATTAATCTTACACAAATGTTTGATGGTGGCCTGACCCTTAGAAATGCCAGCTAAATTTCTCTTCTGGTTGTTGAACCTTCCCTGCATAATACTTGAATTTTGGCGGCCTCTAGCAAAAACTGGGAGATGTTGGTTAGAAGGTTGACTGATTTTAACATTAAGTATTGAACAATAATGTAAGATTATAAGACCTACCAGATTTATTGGGATAAAGTTTGGTTAGTTTTACGTCATTTTCATGGTAATCCGGACTCCAATAATTTTTTTTGACCAAATCTATATTACCTATATTTATATGTGATGGTGCGTGTGTGTGTGTGTGTGTGAGAGAGAGAGAGAGAGAGAGAGAGAGAGAGAGAGAGATTATTTCCTTACTTTCTGATGCTGCCTTGTCTTTGGACAGTCCCACACATCAAACAAAGTAAGCTTTTTAATTGATACATATTTAATGTTATTAAAATATTCTCTTACTCTTCCATTTCTTGTCACTTAGTGGACATCATTCTTTCTTTATATTTCCAACTCAACCAAAGAATCTTATACAAACTCTACTGGTGCTTTGGTTCACTGTTCTCCAGTAACTGTAAAAAAAGCTTTATGTTTCAGGTCCTGGTTGTTCTTCTGTGGGATATGGGGCAACACAAGAGATTGGCCCATTCATTGTGGACACAGATGGACATGGCCTTAGGCTGAATCCTTATGCATGGACTACAGGTATGAGTTTTACCATATTAGGGACATCATGCATCGAGATCTGTTAGAAAGAATATCACTACAATATAAACCCACATGTACACAAGGATCAAAATTGCATTTTGAAAGGAATTCCCATGGTTGGAGGTGTTTCGAAACGTTTCAAACTGAAATAATGCGTCGAAACAAAATTTTAATCCGTGCATATACACATGCCAATTGCTTTGTTAAATTATGGGACTTCTATATTAGTCAGTGCTCCTTACACTACCACTATATCAATTCAAAATTCATCATGTACACTGGTGCAGAAGCCAATATGTTATTCCTGGAATCTCCGGTTGGTGTCGGTTTTTCCTACTCAAACACAACCAGCGATTATGATAATCTTGGAGATGACTTCACAGGTGCATTATTTCTAAACTTTTGATGCTAATGCTAATATTCTTACTTGTATCCCATTGTCTAACTATTCTCTACTGATTCATGTCCTGTGGACCACTATGCCAGCTAATGATGCTTATACCTTCCTGCATAAATGGTTCCTCAAGTTCCCATCATACAAGACGCGGACTTTTTATATTGCTGGGGAGAGCTATGCAGGTAACAGACCTTAGCAACCTTGGCTTCGTCTATTTTAATTGAATTTCTTATAGAAGTCCAAAGTTTAATAGGACATGTTTTTACAGGAAAATATGTTCCCGAGCTGGCTGAGATTATCCATGATAAGAACATGGATCCTTCTTTATTTATTGATCTGAGAGGCATATTGGTATGGTCCTTGCCAAATGATGAACAACCAATTATGGGCTTTAGTCTAATCATTCCAGTATTTTGTCTTAAGAATCGAATTAGTTTAATCTTTTAGATGATTAGTTTTAAACTTGCCTGCATAAAATTTTGTAAAGAGCTGAATATTGTGCGCCTTTTTTCTGCCGTCTCTTTTTACAACAGTGCAATTCTATTGCAACAAGGGTATTCAAGTTGTTATCTTTGTCTAAGTGCAGCTGGGCAATCCTGAAACATGTGATGCTGAGGACTGGAAAGGTCTGGTGGATTATGCTTGGAGCCATGCTGTTGTATCAGATGAAACACACAAAACTATCAGAGAATCCTGTGATTTCGACAGCAACAGTACATGGAGCAATGAAAACTGTAGTCAAGCAGTCGATGAAGTACTGAATCAGTATAGAGAGATAGATATCTACAGCCTCTATACCTCAGTATGTATTGGCAATTCAACAAGTTCAGAAGACAAATCATTGCAAGTCGTGTTCAAGAGTACCTCTAAGATGGTATGTGATGATTCACATGCTCAATGAATTGTTTTGTTTCAGGAGTGTCATGGTTCAGCGCATTAAAGGGTGACATATATGGGGGAGTAAATCCTCTCAAATTTTATCTTGTAAAGTAATCATGAATTGCCATTCACTATCATCCATAAACGGCTAATCGCAATAAGAGCCTTGAGCTCTGTGAATTGGCTTGGCTTGGTTGAGTGTAACTAAGAGTTCCAAATCATCCAAGGGAAACATCCCGATAATCAACAATTTGGTGAAGCACCTTTAGTTTAGCCTATATATTAAGCTAAAATAACATGAAAGTAATCGATTTTGTTAACCAGATGCCAAGAATTATGGGTGGATATGACCCGTGCCTTGATGACTATGCGAAGACTTACTACAACAGGCCTGATGTTCAGAAGGCCCTTCATGTTAGTGATGGTAACCGCATCAGAAACTGGAACATTTGCAAGTAATGCATTCTATTTCCTTACTTTATGATGGCTGCCGTATTACATTTGACAATGTCTCCAATGGTAGTGATAAACAAGGAACTATTGTAATGAAACTAAGATATGGTATCCATGACACTAACTAAACCATATTTCATGCAGTATGGACATATTTAAAGGCTGGAAAGATTCAAAGGAATCTGTTCTTCCCATATACAATAAACTTATCGATGGAGGACTTAGAATATGGGTTTACAGGTACATGTTTCCTAACTACAGCAGTTTATGCAAATGGCCGTGAAATGTTGTGCAAATATTCATAACATTCTTTTTGGTGGCTCAGTGGAGACACCGATGGAAGAGTCCCTGTCTTGTCCACAAGATATAGTTTAAGCACTCTGGGACTGCCCATCACCAGGGCATGGAGGCCATGGTACCACCAGAAGCAGGTAAAATTAATATGCCATTGTCTAACCTACAACATAGTATAGAAAATTAAGATTATGATATTTGAAACTTTTAGAACTATTTGAAACAAGATGTTGTGCACTATTTCTCTTTATCACTGATGGAATTCTGATGATTAATTAAATTTTTTAAATTGGGTTGGCTGTTTATATCAGTACTTGAACTTCATATATATGGCCGTACCTAGGACTTAAATAGTAGTTTAATTAGCGTTAAGGAAGCAAAGATGGTCATCTCAACGTTTTTAACAAATGTTATGTAACACTCATGATGTGTATGTGTGTGTAATGCCAGAAAAACAAGAATGTAGACTTTGCTAACCGACATATTGCTTTATTTGACTCAGGTTGGTGGTTGGCTTCAAGAGTATGAGGGGCTTACTTTTGCAACATTCAGAGGAGCTGGTCATGCAGTGCCCATTTTCAAACCAGGAGAGTCACTGGCATTCTTCTCGTCCTTTCTTCGTGGGGAATCTCCACCATTCCAACGATAAATCTTACAATGGGTTGTCTCGGTACCTATCCAAAAGATTTTGCTCTTAACTACTAGGCTTGATGTAGTGTGCTTAATGTAGCAAAGAAGAAGCGACGAGTGTTTTGGCCTTTGCACTGATTATAGGAAGATCTTCCCCTTTCCATTTGCTTGTTTGGTTGTCAAGAAATGAAAGAGAATAAATTCACATTCGGTACGCCAATGTATGTGTCTGTGTGTTTGTGTTCGATCCTTTGCATGTTTATGTAAAAGGAAAAAAAATGTTTCATGGGAAATATCCAACATGTTACTAAGATTCAATGGAATGTGACCAAGCTGCCATGGGAGTCTGTATTGTACTATACTAAGTTCTTTAACATCTTCTGCAAATGCAAAAGTGGTCATTTGGCCATTACCAGTGAAATTGGTACTTTTTTTTTTGCGTGTCTAGACTTATACTGACTATGCCCTTGAACTCTGAGCTGGTCATCGGTGGAATTGGTACTTGGCTCTGGGAAGTTTGTG